>CM041776.1:319637874-320237874 GCA_023374045.1 Limonium bicolor | reverse complement strand
AAAACCATCAACACCGCCTCTCTTTCTCTCTCAACACATTTTCCCAACAACTCTCTTCTTCTCATCGGGGATCCCACTGTTAGTTAAGTGTGTTATATCAATCTCTTCTATAAATACCAAACCCTCCAACCTAGCTAAGCTCACTCCATCACCTCATTCTTCTTCTTCTTAAATATCATCTTAACTAAGCCAAATTAATTATATATTAGTGTGTGTGAGTCAGTCATCTGATTAACATGGCGATTAAGAAAATGATGACGGCAGAGTCACCACTGGAGACATCCAACAACAAAATGACTGCTTATGATCAAAGTCTAGCCAACGCGAAACAGTGCTCCCATGGTAATAATAATAATTTCTCTTCTGCAGTTACTTCTTGTTAAAAAATTCTAGTTTACTTTTTTATAACTGTATTATTAATTGTAACTAATTTCCTCCTTCCTTGTTGAAAATTAAAACAACAGACGGTGTTGTTGCCGGAGCTAAAGCAGCAATTATAGCCGGGATTGCAACCGCGATTCCAACCGTAAGTCATTTATCACCTTCCATATCAGTCACATGAAACGGCACATCATCCCGTCGTTTACTTAACTAATTAACACCATATTAATTTGGTTAATTTTTCAGATGGCTAGCGTGAGGATGCTACCATGGGCAAGAGCTCATCTCAACTACACCGCACAAGCACTTATAATCTCGACTGCAGCTGGAGCTGCGTATTTCATTGTTGCAGACAAAACCGTTTTAGCATCCGCAAGGAAGAACTCATTCCGAAACCTTGAAGGATAAAAATTTAATTAATTAATGTGATAACTTTTTATAATGTTGAAGATGATAGGCGATAAATCTACCTTTTTCTTCTTCAAAATGTACTACTTTACTAGTTTGGTTGTTGAATCCAGTCCAGTCTACTGCCATGATGCTAATTAGTCAGCAGGGATTTAACATATGCTGTAAATAAATAAAAGATTTAACATTTTCATACCTTCTTTTTACTACATGGTGGTGTGCTGTAATATTACCAATTACCATCCATGAGTATTTCTGTGGGCTGGCTTCTTTTTTCTGTTTCGACATGCCACGTGACGCCAGTTTTGCTAAAAGTTTTCCCGTTACGCACGAACGTAAACCCAACAGAAAGTCCGTCCTGTCCAACGAAATTGCGTTGGGCGCAGCACTTCACTGCCTCGTTATCCTTCACTGCTTTCCCAAACTCTCTGCTGGGATAGAACTAGAAAGGAAGGTCGATTTAACGCTACTGTCCAACACAATTACACAGCAATAAACTCCCTTCTACTCTCTATTTATTAAGTAAGCTAAAAATAGTTACAGAAAATTATATTACCCACCACAATTATTTCATGGACAATTCTAAATTGTTACTATATTTTAGTCTAATGTTAAATTTAAAATTTATAAGTTTACATGTGATATGTGAGACCTAATAAAAATACGTTCACATGTTTCATTATTGGGTTCCACGATCACATATTATTAGATCAAAATATAACATTTTAGCATCGTCCATATAAAATTTTGTCAATTTTGGGTAACCTATAAACATATCCTAAGTTAAACAAAAAATAAAAAAATTGTTGGATGTAAAACGGAGGAAAATCGCAATGAGTGAAAAAAGTAATTTTTAAGACCTCAAGGATAGAGTATGGAATTTCATCAAACATGAGGGATTAAAATTGCCAAATAGTACAACCACCTAACCTTTATTACAAATGTAGTATTACATGTATTCACCGAACATGTCCAATTTATGGGATATTAATATTACGCGTCTTAGAAAAGGTCTACAGTATCGCTATCCAGTGTAAGACGATTTCAGAGGCGATTTTCCTCGTCCTCTTTGGTGTTCTCATCTGTTCTCACAGTGAGATTGGCTTCACGCCATTGTTCTCCTCCCTTCCAGAAGTGAGTACCTATTCGTCGCTAGAGCCACCATGTGGGTTGCAGTTTTTCAGTGTCGTTATCAGTCGGGTTTTATCCTGCCATTCTTCCCGGTCCCCTTCTCTTTTGGCTTGTCGGGTGCGAGGGTTGGGTACAGATTCAGGCCGCGCCTGAATCCTTGGTGGATCTTTCCCCTTGGCTCGGTGTTGGATTTGTGGGCAGAAGCAGGCGGGCAGGTGGGTCGTCCCGATTCTGTTTTCTTTGCCTGTAGTTCGAGTCATGGTGGTGGACGGTTCTGTGGTTTGCTCTCCTCTGCCGATCTTCTTGTCCAGTGGGTTCAGTTGGGGGTGTTTTGTCTTGGTTATTGTTGTTGTGTCGGTCGATTCTTCAGGGGGGCCTTTTCTCGTCTCCGATCTTCTCTAGTGTTCAGTCCTTGATTGATCAGGTTTTCTTCTCTGTTTTTCAGTGTTGCGTTAGTGAGGTTATCTTATATCTTGGGTAACATGGATCTAGGTTTTACTATGTTTCCTAAGCATCAAGATCTGAACGTTGAGTGGTGCCGGTGCACTCGTGTTGTCTTGGTCCTTATATGGAGGATCTACTTTTGTTGGGTTTTTGGTTTATAACTACATCCCCTTTTGTTAGTTGTTCCTGGCTCTTCAGGCTTTACAACTTTTAGCTCGGGTTTGGTCCAGGCTTGCTCTAATGTTGGTTCCTTTATTGTTCAAGTTACCCCACTGATTTGCTATAAGTCTGAGGTCACAAAGTATGTTGGTTGGACTGTTTGGAGATGGAAAGATAATTCAGAAAGAAGAATTAATTAGCTATGAAAATGAGTGGGAAATAGTGTGGTTGGCTTGGGATGGTTGTGATCTAAATTTCAATTGGAGAATTTCTAACACCGATATGGTGAAGTTGTTTAGTATATATACAATTCATATTGCAATGGAGCTTGTCGTTTTGGTGGGTAGCCATTGCATTTGTTTCGATACTGATCGGGTTCTTCTTAGAAAGATTTTAGATCTTACAACTGTGGATGATGATGAAGACAGCGTGGGGGATGTTGTTTTGACTACTTCAAGATTCTTGAGTCTTGACCTTCTCGTGGCCTAGACCGCTTGGGGAGATTGCTACTCCAATACTGGCTCCTCCATTACGCATGATGATCTTTACCAGCACAGTTAAAGTGCTTTTAGCTATTATCATAACTCGTTAAAATGCTATGGAGCTTGTCTTTTTGATGGGTAGCCATAGCATGTGTTATGGGCTAGTTCTCGAGTCTTCCAGCAAGACTCTCTTAGATGATTGGGTGCACAAAGGAAGACTTAGTGTAGCTGATGTCACTTTACTTGGTAGCTTTGCCAGTAGAAGGAGCTATTTTACTACTATTATGGATTTAAGCTTGATTCATGTTTACTTAGTGTTGGTGAATCATTTGAGCTACTTATTTTGGATCTCTTTCAAGTTGGAAAGGGAAGTATGTTCCCTTCGATTCAAACCTTTATCTTAGGCATTGAGTATATGTTTGTAATCTCTAAACCTGTTTATTTGTACTAATGAATGAAGTTACAAGTGTTTACTAAAAAAAAAGCAGGGCCAATTTATAATAGGTTATAGGGAAGATATAATTAATGGCATTATGGCCTCATTCTTTCAGGGAGTTAAGAGCTGCAATATTTATTAGTGTCATTGCTCTGCAATGATCGTAATTTTGAAGTCCAACTTTTGTATTATGAAGTCAAGTTACATGACGAGCCTGCTTAGTATGTGAAATAAGTCGATGCACAGACAATCAAGGAAGAAATTTACTATATGGACCATAATTATCTTAACGACATGTACATAAGTTAATTATGACATCAACCTAAGATGAAAATAAGGGTGATCAACATTAAAATAATGTCAAATTCAAAAACAATAGTACTATAAAAGTATTGAGTTTGTGGGGCTAGAGGTACCCCATCCACCCTTAATAAACTCAACAACTACTGTTTTAGCGTCACCATAGTTTTCACCCTAATACTTTTGACTGGCTTGTCAAACATCCAAAGGTGCCAATCAATATCACTCAAGCCACCATAACACAGCAGGATGAGCCTTGTGAAGCCAAGGTTAGGGAGTTTCATGCTTTAAATTTCACCGGAGGATAGTAACCTTTCTCATTATAAGTTTTTGGGTTATATTGCAAAATTGAGGATTAGAGTCACTTAGGCCACCATAACAGAGTAGGATGAACCTTGTGAAGCCAAGGTTAAGGAATTAGGTGCTTTAAATTTAACTGGAGGATAGAAACCTTTCCCATTATAAGCTTTTGGCTTATATTGCAAGATCGAGGATTAGAGTCGGTGTAGCAAGTGTTGTTCAACCCTGAATGAAGGGAGGAAGAAGAAGGATAGATGGCAGAGAGGGAGGAGGGAAGAAGAGAGGAAATTGGAATTATGATTATTGATGATCTCAAATAACATCCAAAGATTACAAATAAATAGTTAGTAATCTAGGTAACTAAGAAAAAGATAAAAATTAAAGATAATATCTAACAACTAACCAATCTAAAAATATCCTAACAAACTAAATGATAAAACAGACAGTAATCTAATTATTGTAAACATAATCCGATAACACAAATTCTTAGCTACGTGTGAATGTAGTCATCTTGGCTACATCCAAAGAGATTTTAGTTAAATTAAAATATCTTTATAATAGGGTAATTAATAAAATATAGTGGGACAAAATTAAAAATAGAAGAAACAAATAAAATGGAACGGAGGCGCGGTGTACATTTTTTTATTTTTTTATTTATCACAACATTTTTTATATTGTTATAACTTTTAATATATAAGTCCAAAATGAAAAAAAAAATTATATCATTGTTCATCTAAATTCAAGCTCTTCAAAATAAGACTAGTCATGGATATGTTTTGATAACTTAAAAAAATTATTTTTACATGTATATCATGATAATTTAATATGAGAATGTACATGTTTTAATGTGACGATGTACATGTTTTAATGTGACGATGTACATGTTCAAATGTGAGAATGTACATGTTCTTTAATGAACATCTGTACATGTTTGTATGGCCATATGTACATGTTTGTATGACTGTCTGTACAAGTGTTCTTCCTTATATGTACAGGTTTTAATCTAAGGATGTACATATTTAATGATTCGTACAGGTTTATATGACTATCTATATGTTTTAATGTACATGTTTTTATGTGAGGATGTACATGTTTTAGTGAACATTTGTACAGGTTTGTATGACCATCTGTACAAGTTTTCTTTTACGTTAATTCTGTGCTTCGTACGTGTAAAAATAATTTTTTTAAAGTTGTTAAAATATATCCATGACTGGTCTTGTTTTGAAGAGCTTGAATTTAGATGAATAATGATAGAATTTTTTTCATTTTGGACTTATATATTAAAAGTTACAATAATTTAAAAGTTTTGTGATAAAAAAGAGAAAAAAATCTAAAACAAAACAAAACGTAAGAGCAGACGCTTAAAAAAAAAAAAGCACGCGGATGTAGCCATAGAAGGCTACGTCCGGTTGTAGCCAAGACAAGGCCATCCGATAAATAAGTTGGTCTTTCCAAATGCGGCTGAACGACCACGGTCTGGGCTGGTCACCATCACTTTGGCTAGTCAGGACTTGTTTCTTGAGTTGGAGCATTGGATGTTGGTCAGTAGCTTGCTTTCACAACTCAAACTCCTGCTGGAAAGGGGGCGAACCTTACCGATGCCGCAGGCCGCAACAGCAATGAGTATATTAGGCATGTTGCCGATGCTGTTCCGGTTTCCGTAAAAAAAGGCCACCTGGGGATAGACTATTTAGGCCCCATTCTTTTACACCAGAATCAACCGATTTATGATTTATCAGCTGGTTTATCAGGCTTAGCTCATTCTTTTGTTGTATTATGGGTAGACGTGGCAAAAGTAATCCGAACCCGAAAAACCGAACCGAACCAATCCGATCCGAATCCGAATCTCAACCGAAAACTATAACTTGAAAAATGACCCAAAATCCGAAATAAACCGAATCGGACCAAACCGAACCGTATTACTGTAAAACCGAAAGTAAACCACAATCCACAATCATCCGAACCGAAGTCATCCAAACCAAAATCAACCGAACCGAAGTCACCCATAACCCGACGATGACCCAAAATCCGAAGTGACCCGAACCAAAACCAACCGAAAACCAACCGAACCGAAATCAGTGTGACCCAAACTAATATATCCGATGTGACCCGAAAGAATATATTGCATTGATTATAGGAGACAATGAGAATAAAACAGAATGTTTATACCTAATATCTAGTTTAAATACAAATCAGTATTTAGCATTTGTATCATTTAACACTAAACAATGCCCCACAATACTTTTACAATTAATCATTACTTAGTAAGTGGCGTACTTATAAAAAAGTATTAATAAACTTATATACACGAGAAATTATTTTAAATACACCACAAATATTTTACACTATAACATTTTAAAGTAATTAATTATCATGCATTTTCATTAATCGCACAACTAATAATGAATTAATGATAATGCGTTACTCATCAATGATAATTCGTAAGATCCAAAAATATTTGTATATTTAGACTCAAATTTTATCACTAATTCATATCATTATTGTATTAATTATTCATATATTGAAGGTGTTTTTTTATTTAGAATTTGTCAAGCCTTTATTTAATCTTGTGAATAATTCTCTCTCATTAGCAATTTAGCATAAATGTTTAATATACTTTAAGGTTTTTACCTATGTAGCAAAATTCTCGAGCTTCTGAATAGTTATTCACCATTAACAGTTTTTAACTACTGTAAAAAAAGTCATCAAAACTTATTAACTAATTCCATTCGCTAACTATTAATAGATTGAAAATACAAGTTACTACACTTTGATACAATTTTAATAATTATCCACAAACATACCTCATTTATACTCCTCTCAAAATAATGAAACTACTAAATAATCTAAAGCTACATCAATAATTATGATAAGTTCAGAGTTAGTTGCTAAAGTATAACATGATGCAAATTATAATTATTTGTTTAACTTAATATTTTATATACATTTATACGTGTTGAGATTGATTGAAGTCAAATTTGTATATCATGATGATTGAATTGCTGGATTCTGTAATGGCAACCGAATTTAACCGATTAATTGACCAGAATTTGACGCATAACCCGATAAATCCGAATAAACTAGAGGCTAACCCGAACCGTAAGTTACCCGACCCGAAGTCACCCTAACCGAAAGTCATCCAAACCGAAAATCACCCAAACCGATCCAAACCGACCCGAAATTTCAACAAACCGAACTCAACCCGAACAAACCGAATTCAACCGACCCGATCCAACCCGAACCAAATATTGAATGATTTGAAATCAACCCGAACCGAACCGAACCCGAACCGATTGACCCGAACTGCCACCTCTAATTATGGGTCAGATACCATTTACTTATGAAGCTTATTCAAAACAGCATTATCAGTTAGTTAATCAGTTGGTTTACGCATTACCAGTCGCATTATTAGTTCGTTTATATATTGTCAGTCACATTATCAGTATGTTTATCAGTTCAAAACTCTAATATAAAAAGAACAAATTATATAGGTTTTTACACAATCATCTAATTTTGAAATCAGTCATCAGCTCATATCAACTATCAGCTGGTTTATTCTTTTTGCAAAAGAATGGGAGTGTATGATTTTAGTGGATGATAATCTAGTTGATGGCATAAGCTAGTAGATGAACAAGGATAAGATGATGACATCAAGAATTGAAAGATTAACATTATCTATCTGACCATGATATTTTAATTAATATAGCTAAGTGTCTTTCAGATTCCATGATATTCTGATTCACCTGATAATATTTCTCGAAGCCATTTCTTTTTAAATTAACATTGATCATTTGTACATCATAATTAAATTATAAGAATAAGACATGAACTTATTTTCCTCCTTGACTTTAAAAGTTCTAATTACATTGAAATTTTATTTATAGATTTAGGTATTTAAAACTTTTATAAGAAAATAAAATGTGTACACAAACTAATACTTATATGATTAAAAACACAACATATAAATCAGATTCAAATTGAAACTTTTAACATAATTATCATAGTGAAAAGACTCTTGACGATGCAATACGTAATAAGGAAGAAAGAGAACTAATCGACCTACAATATAAATGGACAACACTCCATGGCTCAAACGCATACATCACAGAACGAACTATTACAGTATAATGTTATGGGTTAGGATGTTGTTTAGGGTTTTAGAACATTGCAGGGTTTTCAACGATTTCCCAACGCCTTCGTACCTATCTTCGCGCTGTCCCTTTTCCTTTGTAGTAGGTGGCTGGGATTTCTTTCTTCTTACGTTTTTTTTTGTTTACTTGTCTGTTATACATGTAGTACACAGTTGGTATTTCTCATTTTTTTTCTACTAAAAGTGTGTGAGGATCCAGTTGAGATTGTATAGGTTTTGTTTCTATGAGCTGTGCGTTTGAAAGCCCTGAAATTTGTAGCGCTGAAATTTCTTTTCATTCCTTCCATTTCTTCAAACTGCTTTATTCCGATCAGGGTAGTCCTAGAAATTCGTTTGACTTTCTCTAACTTCGACTGATTGAGGTTTTCCTGAGAGATCTTCGTGGGATTTAATTTGAGCCGTTTCTCAAATTGATCGTCCCCCGGTTTATTGTGGTGGCACGGTTATTTATTATCCACCTTCTGATGCTTGACAGTTTGTTTCGATCTTTGGCGTTTTACATTAATAATTTGATACTGATTGCTACTAATTACCCTTTGATCGCCTTGAGTGCTTCGGAGGTATTCCTTACCCTGATATGCTTGAATTAGACAACGAGAGTTCAGAGTTCACAGACTATGAGTTTCGGTGACCCATCCCCACCATTCACAGACGAACCACCGTATCCCAGTTGTTTTGATATAATGGGTCCCTGGCCTCAGTTTCAAATAGGCAGGGAATCATCGAGTTTCCATATCGATCATTCTCTTTCATTTAATAGGCATAAGTGCTCTCATGATCTCTCTCAATCTTCCTCTTTATCTTTTCCTGCAAATTCTAGAATAGCTCGGGTAAACATTGGTCAACCAATCCACTGGCAGGATCTTTTTCAAAACCCATCTATGCGCCAAATTCAGGATGAGCCAATGTTGAAATGGTGAGAATTGCAACTTTGCTCATGGGGAAGAAGTGGGTACTGATGGTTCGAGAAAAAATGTAAGACCTGTTTACTGGAAGACTAAGATCTGCACCAAGTGGGAAATAATAGGGAATTGCCCTTTTGGTGAAAAGTGTCATTTCGCTCATGGACATTCATTGGCTCCCTTGATTTTTATATTATGCTCTAATTTTTTTTTTGATTGTTTATTATGCTCTAATTCATCTCAATGTTTGCTATTTTTTCTGGTGAGTATGGCTATGTACCTGCTCTTGAGTTGTTGATTTCATTAACAGGATTTTTTCTTAACATTTGTGTGTAGTAAGATGCTCTGGAGTCTATATCCTTAATACTTTTGAGTACTTTGATGGTATATCATGCCATATCAAACATTTAGTTCGCCTTGATCAATATAAAAAAGTTGTGCTCCAACTTATCCGATTCCCATACTTTAATTGAACAGACTTGCATTCATTTGGTGCATCATCTAAATAATAAGGAAATCTAAGCTCAGACACACCAAAGTCTATTAATCTTCCTGCTCTTGCCCTCCAGGCTTGAGCTAACTGGGCAACTAACAATGACCAAACAGTGTGGGTTGCCCCAAACAAAGATGGGCTGGGGAAAAACAATTTCCGCTTGAAATGGAAAGGAAGAAAGTAGATCAATTGTATTTATGCAGATTAGATTGATGACTTGCCTCTGAACTTACCCAGCGAAACTGACTGATGAGATAAAAGACTATATCAATCTCTTGGTTCTGTTGGGCCTATGCACTGAGATCGTTCATTAATCAAACCATTGATTATAGTAACAAGTGTTCATGGAACAAGGATGTCGACGCCTGTTTCTTCGTTCTAATCTGATCCATATTGCTCATCTTCTTCTTGGGTTATTTAGAGAATGTACAGGGATTCAAAATCTTGTTCATTAAAAGAATATGTAGCTGGGTATCTTATCTGAAAGATGATTAAAGATCTCTACCAAAAAAGAAAACAGAAGATAAGACGACAAAAGAGATTTGGGGAGCTTGTTATACTGAGGAATTTGATTCGCATAGTCAAAGGATGTTATTTCCTTTTCTAATTATCTTCCGTTACGTTCACTGTGACTATCATCGGCAATTTGTACTATTTATGGTAAACTACCCCCATCCCATCAATGTGAAGTAGGTTTTACTTGTACGATCAAATGGGTTAGGTGCTATCAAATGGGTTAGGTGCTATTTCTGAACTCCACCACTAACCCATAACAGAATTCTTGGCTCTGCTGTGAACACGAAGCCTGTAGATCTCTCTTCGAGTCAGCATCAGACGCCCTTTCCTCTTCTCATTGGTAATTAGAATCTTCTTGTTTGGAACTACTTTATTATTTTTGAAACCAAGCCAAATGTCCTGCTTATTCCTCTCAATATCTCACAGCGCTTTTTTCTCACCCCTTCTTTGTCACACCAGAACTCTTCCAATCCACACTAGCTTCCTATTGTGCGCTTCCAACTCCTGCAACCTTTCGACCATGTCTAAAACCGCCAAATTCCAGCCGCACGCCTTCGCAGGCAACCCGATCCGAGCAAAGACCCCCAAATCATCCGATTCGTTTTCTCCCAATTCGGCGCTAGAGATCCTTAGAACTCATCTTTCGAGCAATACTCCCCTACCCATCTCCCCGAATTTTAGAGTACTGCCTTTCAGACAGGGACGCCCCTTGGTGGGTTCGGGTCCTGAAGATGCGAATTCCGTGCCCACGTGGCATCTGGGCTGGCTTAGTTTTGCAGAATGTCGTGCCCTTCTAACGGATACTGATGTGGGATTGAATGACGAAACGCTGATTTACATGGGTTCTAAGTCCGCGGGAGAGGAAGATGATGTTGTTTACTGGGCGATTGATGTTTCTGAAGATGGGAAATTGGTGGAGGAATTAGCTAGGAGGCAGTCCTGCTTTGTTGAGCTAAGGACTCTGATGGTGGCTACTGATTGGACCAATCCTAGTGCTATGGGAGAGCTCGCCATTGCTGGCCATGTAATTGTGCTTTTTCTCTTCACTCTTTAGCTTTGATTTCGTGTTTGGCTCACAAAATTTCGAAGTTGAGTTTTCTTTGGGTAAACTCAAGTGATTTATTATGTTCATGACCTTATGAATAGTTTAACAATTCACTTGCTGAAGGAAAGTTCTTAGAGGGTTATTAGTTGTATAACATGGGTTCTGGAATTATTTGGTGCTCCGATAGACTAGATTACAATGCCAAAGGAGCTCATTTTTAAAGAGTAATTATCACTTATTAATCTGCTTGTGTCCTTACTCTGGAGATTAGGCAGCATTTCCTTTAACTTCTTTTGATCATCTTCCGGGACTAGATGATATCTTGCTTGAGATTTTGGTCTATGTATTTGACCAAGTAAGAGAATGGGAGGAGACACTAGTACTTTAAACGTGGATCCTTTTCCCTCGAACCTACTAAATGTCTTACAGTTGATGTTACTTTTCAACTCTAGGGAAGGTCACTGCTGGAGTGGCGTGCTTCCACCCGTTTTTGTGGGCGCTGTGGGAGTAAAACTATTCCTATGGAAGCTGGTAGGAGATCACAGTGTTCTAATGAATCGTGCAAAATGAGAATCTATCCTCGTGTGGATCCGGTATTTTGATTAATTTACTACTAAATGTATTTCTATAAATCCGAAACTTCGTGTTTGGGGCCCTTCTTATTATAGTTTTCTGATAATATGAACTGAAACAGGTGGTGATTATGTTAGTCATTGACGAAGAGAATGACCGTGCTCTATTAAGCAGACAAGCGAGGTTTGTACCTAGGATGTGGAGTTGTATAGCTGGTTTTATGGAGGTATATGAGACATGTCTGCTTCCCTGGTTCAAACTATAAACTATTTCCAATAATTTTGTTTCTTCGTTGTCCGTTCCTATCTTTCCAACTCCTATATACTGTGACATTATTGCATGCTCTCCGTAGCCAGGTGAGAGCTTAGAAGAAGCTGTAAGGAGAGAAACATGGGAAGAAACTGGCATAGAAGTAGGGGAAGTTGTGTATCATAGCTCCCAGCCATGGCCTGGTAATTTAACCCTCCAATACTAACGTCATAATCTCCACTTTATCCTCTCATCTATGAATGGAGACACATTATCTGATGTTTTGGTTTCCCAGTTGCACCAAATGGCATACCTTGCCAGTTGATGGTGGGATTCTTGGCGTATGCAAAGTCACTGGATATAAATGTGGACAAGGAAGAACTTGAAGGCAAATACATATTCATGTCCACTTTTTTCCCCCTTCATTCTTGTTGCTAAGTAAATATAAATCTCAGATGTTATTTTCCTTTTCAGATGCTCAGTGGCATAGTAGAGAGGATGTCAAGAAGGCATTGGCATTCACCGAATACGAAAAAGCACAAAGAACAAACGCTGTCAAAGTGGCTCAGATGTGTCATGGAGTTCAACCCGGGCAGAACTTGTCATTGGATTTCAACAAAGAGAGCGGAGAGCTTGCCCCCATGTTTATTCCCGGTCCCTTTGCCATAGCCCACCATCTCATTTCCACTTGGGTAAACCAAGGAGCCATTCCCCCGGCGAAGCAACATAGTAGTAGTACTTCTATGTCTAATTTGTAGATTTTTTTATGGTGCATTGTGTTTGTTTATTCAGCGTGTAATATATAAATAATTAATTAAAATACAAGAATGATATGGATTAGTGATAAAACTGGTGTCTAAATATTTGGTTTAAAAGTTTTGAAAAATTCGGATGATTAAATACCTTCAATAACCTAATAAACTAGACTAGGTATGAACAAAATAAGGGCAATTAAGGAATTGTAAGATTCAGGGAAAAGTTTCATGGTGGTTTTCATTCTCTTCATTTTGCAACCCTAACTGGCACTATGAAACATACATGCTCTACTCTAATGGTGACCATGTGTACTGGTTTTAACCGGAACCGGCGGGATCAAATCAATCTGGAACAAAACCGGTTGAAATTGGTTTAGAACAGGACTGGCCGAAACCGGACTCATTTGGTCTGGGATTGTGTTCGCAGAGCCGCAATCGGTGAACCGCTTAAAACCGGTTTTAGTGACTGTTACATCGGTCAAAACGACCATGAAAGCGGTCAGAAACTCAGAATCCTTAGAAAACCGGTTCAAAATTCACTTTTTAAACCAGAGTCAGAACCATGTCAGAACGGTTCTGGCCTGAATCGAATACCTTATTCGAAATCGGAACCGAACGGTGGCACCTCTTTGTGTCTGCACCTCAGCAGAGATTAGAACTGCCGCATCACTCCACACCAGTTTGAAGACGGTGCTGAAAACATTTGAGAATCGGAACAGGTAATATATTCGAACTCATCTCTTCACTCTCACGGTAATTTTGCACCTCTTTGTGCTCTGACCCTCTCTTCATTCTCTTCTTGTGTCTGCGCCTCTCAGAGATAAATCACTGGAAGTGGAACTCTGCTACATCTCTCGCACACCAGATTGAAGACGGGGCTGAAAACATTTCGGTTAGCAACCGGTAATATACTCGAACTTATCATCTTCTCTCTGGCGATTATAATTGTAGAAGTTTTTTATTTCTTCTGTCGCACTTGTGAAGTAAACGATAAGCATTCAGGAAACCGTAATATGCATGCTCTGTCTGCGCCTTTCTTCATTCTCTTCTTGTGTCTGCGCCTCTGCAGAGATTAATCACTCGAACTGCTGCATCTCGCACACCATACTGAAGACGGGGCTGTAACCTGTAAAATAGTCTGTTGTTATTCTTCTGCCATGATCCCAATGTCCCGGTTCACAGTACCTGTACGATTTTTACTACGCAGCAAGAAGAGCTCCGATCACATCATCAGTGCTGTTTTCACTTCCAGAAGATCCTTCTCGACCCATTCAGAATCCCACCTCGAAGATGTTGGCCCAATGGCTTCTCACCTCAAATCGAGATCGGTAATTTGTTTCCGGGGTCCGGATACCATTAATTTTCTACAGGGTCTGTTGACTAACGACTTGCGAAGGTTGGAAGAGGATCCTGCTTTTGAGGGGGAAGCACCCAGTAAGAATACATCAACGAAGAAAGTGAGCATGCCCACTTCCAATATGCCAACCGCATCTTTTCGGCCCCTGTACGCCGCCATGCTGAATGGCCACGGAAGGTTCCTCTACGATTTTTTCCTCTACAAGCCTTCAAAGTCTGACGATAAGTTTGACGAATCTGGCTCGGGGCCTGGCTCTAAACCGAAGGAGTTGGAGATATTAGCTGACGTTGACAGCTCTGTGGTGGATGAGCTGGTGAAGGTTCTGAAGAAGTATGCTCCATACTCTGCAGCACAGCCCCTTTATTTTGTGTTGTCTGATCTGTGGGACCATTTGAGTTGAATATCTTAGCACCCACAACGTGTTAGATAAGATTTTAGCCAGAGAGGTTAAGGATCATAAGGTCTTGTTATTAGTGATCATTGTGTTTCTGCTGCTTGGCCTATGTGCTTGTCTATATGATGGTAGAAGTCAATTTCAGAAGTATCCTTGTACAACTATTTCTGATACCTAAGCCTATTAGTTAAAGAATGCTACTCTCTTCTATTAATATATCTGTCGTTTTAGAGATATGTCTAGACTTAAATTAGAATATGATGGAGTAGTATCTATAGTCTTATTAGCGATTCAAGAAGGAGATGATTCTTAGAATGGATATAGCAACAATGTTGATTCAGCAGTTAGATATTTTAATCACATTCGTCAAAAACACTGTAGCTGTGACAGCTGCTTACTCTCCTTTATTTACTTACAGGTATCGGCTGGGATCTAAAGTAGAAGTGGAGAATGTGGATGTAGATTATCGTTGTTGGCAGCTTTATGGTGGAAATCAGCCTGCTGGTAGTATTGGTTGGGGTGGAAACGTTGATCAAGCTGCTGTTGCTTCTTCACAAGGAAGCAGTAAGGGTTGGCAATGGTACGAAGATCCCAGATTACATTGCCTTGGATTGAGGGGATTGTTTCCGTCCAGCGTCATACGTAGGTTCTTTGTTAGATCTTTAAAATGCTTTCTGTTGACAATCAGTGATTATTTCATTGCTGAAATTAGATTTTCGATTGACTATGTAGCTTTTGAGCTATAAGATTTTCTTCCTTGGGAAGAAATGGTGTTTATGTATAATTACTTTTTTTTTCATTGCTTTTCTTAGCACCGTTGGTGGAAGCTGACAACGAAACAGCTGAAGAAAATTATCTTCTTTGGAGAATTGAGAAAGGAGTGGCAGAAGGTTCGGCAGAGATTCCAAAAGGTATCCATTCATTCGTTGCTTAAATATTTTCTTGGATCTAGTAGATTTAGTTTGAGTGGGTAGAGTTGCACAAAAAGATAGTCCGTTTTGTCTCTCTGTAAAGATCAGAGAATTGATGTTCTCAAGTATATGACAACAAAGAAAACTATTACCAGCTGCATCCTTGCTTGATCAGAATTGGTGTTTGAGTTTCTGTTTTAGTTTCACATATTTGGATTAAAGCTCAATTTGACTTTAAAATAAGAATTCAAGCTGAAGTATGCATGTGCTGATTAACTTGGATAGGAGAGGCTATGCCGCTTGAATACAACCTTGCTGGTCTGAATGCAATTAGCTTCGACAAAGGGTGCTATGTGGGTCAAGAGCTGGTTGCTCGTACACATCACAGGGGGGTCATCAGGAAGCGGTTGCTTCCCCTTAAATTTCTTAGTGACAAAGGCGAAGGTTGGCTTCCTTGTTCTGTTTTAAACTATTTATGTTTCGGTATCCTAAAAATAGATCTTAGCATCAATTCTTTTGTAGCAGATATCGAGCAAAGAGTTGCTCCAGGCTCGGTGATCAAAAACCCTTCATCTGGAAAGAAGGCTGGTAGTGTTACTACTGCACTAGGTTCCCGTGGATTGGGTCTTCTTAGATTAGAAGAAGCCTTTGATAAGGCATCGGAGCCTCTTGTCATTGAAGGGATCGAAGATGTAAAAGTTGAGGCTATCAGGCCTGATTGGTGGCCTGCTGAGTGGTATCTCGACAATCAGAAAGAGACGATCAGTGCTGCTACTTGAGTTTTGATGGTTTAAGCTCGAGTGAAGCTAAGAGCAGATATATATGGCCCGTGATATAGTTTCTCTTACCTATCCAACTATACGCATGACTGTGTTTTGTAACATATATACCATGCTTTTTAGCTAGTAATAGCTCAACGTATGCCTGTTGAATATTTGCGCTTCTGCTATCGAGTTGACCCCCTGGTCGGTCTGACCAGCCTCCAGTCACATGCCTAGGTGTGGATGCACATCCCTTCTACTTTATTGACTCTCTGTTGCTCAGTGTTTGATCTTCACAATTGTATACTGATTAGTAGAAAGAATTTTGGCATGCTTCTTCGTAGAGACTTATGTTGCCTTATCATTGACAATAACATTCCGAAATGGCACATTAGGTATTCCTTGAGGACCTTGACCTTAATCTTGAAGGATAATTCCAGCTGTACAAGGACAAAGTCCATGTTAGGTGAACCACTCACCTAACCCTCACCAAACTTCACCAAACTTTGTTGAATTAGGAGGATGCTGTGAGCCAAACATTTGCTATAAATATGAGCATTGTAAGAGCTCTAAATCAACAAAAACAGAGAAAAGAAACCAGTAGAGTTTAGTAGCTCCATGAGAGAGTGTTTAAGAGGTTTTGTATAAGAGTTGGTTATACTCTTGTAATTCTATTCTTGTGAGTAATAGAAGGTTGTTTCCTCTTAAATATTATCTAGTGTTCGTGAGAAACACAACAAGTGGTATCAGAGCTTGAGGTGGTGTCTAGAAGAATTATTTTCGAATTTTTCCATTTTTAGCCAAAAATTTTTTGTCTCCAAATCAAATTCTGGGCACACTACTGGAAAGGTCTCGTTTCAAGGATTCCAGAAATATTTTTTCCAGAATTTTTTGACATCAGGAAGGTCCTCAAATTGTCGGTCAAAGTTGAGGTCAAACGTGGGTGAATAGTAAAAATAAAACCAGTGCGGGAGGTTGAAGACAACCCAGTCAGCGCCACAGTCAGCGCACGTCAGCTTTTTCGGGCCCCACAGTGACGTGGCAGTCCACGTCATCATCCAGTCAGCAGCCACGTCAGCGCCACGTCAGTGACACGTCAGCGCCACATCAGCTTTTCCGGGCCCGCTGTGACGTGTCAGTCCACATCATCATCCCAGTCAACGCCACGTCATCAAGTAGGCCTTATTTGTTTTTTCCACGTTTCACTCCCTTCTATATCACCGTTTTTGGTCCAGAAAAGGTCTATCCTACCATTTTCGACCGTTCCGGACGCAACGGTGCACTCCGTTTTGTCAAATTCCACTCCTAAAATTCGAAAAAGTATAAATTAAGTCAAAATGGCAGTAGAAGACTCGTCATCTTGGAGCCATGGAGCTATGCTAAAGCTCACCGCTACAAACTATACACTTTGGAGACCTCGGATGGAAGATCTCCTTAGTTGCAAAGATTTGTACGATCCGATTGAGCTTCAAGGTAACAATCCTGATCCCGCTAAAGAAAAAGAATGGAAGAAAATGAATAGAAAAACGATCGGTCAAATCCGTCAATGGATTGATCATAGTGTCTTCCATCATGTTTCTGAGGAGACTGATGCATATACACTCTGGAAGAAGTTGAAGGATATGTATCAGCCCAAGACAGCTCGGAACAAAGCTTTACTAATGAGGCGATTAGTAAATCTGAAGCTACGGAGCGGGAAGTCAGTTGCCGAGCATGCCAGTGATTTTCAAAGCTTGTTAAACCAATTAACATCAGTTGAATTCAACCTTGGAGATGAAGTGCAGGCTCTCCTGCTTCTCAGTTCACTCCCTGACAGCTGGGAAACACTTGTTATCACCCTTGGAAATTCATCTCCTAATGGTACACTTACCATGGGAATGGTAAAAGAAGCCTTGTTCAATGAAGAGGCCAGGAGAAATGATACAAGTTCAGACCAGACAGAAGCTCTTGTCACTGAAAACCGAGGGAGATCACATGGAAGAAATCAAGGCAAATGGAGAGGCCGGAGCAAGAGCAAAGGTAAATCGACAGATGGAAGAAAGGCCACTTATAGTTGTTATCATTGTGGCTTAGAAGGCCACTTGAAGAAGAATTGCAGGAAACTATTACGAGAAAAGGGGCAGAATAGCAAGCAATCAACGGATAAGAATGGAGACACACTTATCACTGTCACAGGGGAAGTAGCATTATGCTCAAGTAAGGAGGAGGTATGTCTTCATACAGCAACTCAAGATGTTGAGTGGATTATTGATACTGCAGCATCTTACCATGTCACTCCACACAAAGACTTCTTCACAACGTACAAAGGTGGAGACTTTGGCACTGTAAAGATGGGAAATACCAGTTTTTCTGAGATTAAAGGGATTGGTGACATTCAAGTAAAAACGAATTGGGAGTACTATCACACTGAAGGATGTGCGACATGTACCAGATTTTCGGCTCAATCTACTTTCAGGTTCAGCTTTTGACAAGCAAGGCTATGACAGTTTTTTCAGCAATGGCACATGGAAGATGTCAAGAGGTTCCTTGGTTGTCGCCCGAGGACATTCATGTGGTACTCTTTACAAGACACATATGAAAATATGTGAGAGCAGCCTCAATGTTGTGGAAGGTGAGAAGTCTCAAAATCTATGGCATCGGAGACTCGGACATATGAGTGAGAAGGGCTTGTTTACCTTAATCAAAAAGGAGCTTATCACAATTACCAAGGATGCTACATTAGATCCTTGCAGGCACTGTCTATTTGGTAAGCAACATCGTATTTCATTTCATTCATCATCATCAAGGAAATCAGAGTTGTTGAGTTTGGTACACTCTGACGTTTGTGGTCCCATGGAGGTTGAATCTCTTGGTGGCAATAGGTATATCCTAACCTTTATTGATGATGCTTCTCGAAAGGTGTGGGTGTATTTCTTAAAAAGAAAGGATCAAGTTTTGGATTATTTCAAGGAGTTTCACACTATGGTAGAGCGTGAAACGGAAATGAAGCTAAAGTGTCTCCGCTCAGATAATGGAGGCGAGTACACATCCAAAGAGTTCCAAACCTATTGCAAGGGACACGGCATTCGACATGAGAAAACGGTTCCTCGTACCCCACAACATAATGGTGTAGCCGAAAGGATGAATAGGACTATCATGGAGAAGGTCCGGAGTATGATGAGCATGTCTAAATTACCAAAGCCATTCTGGGGAGAAGCTGTTCGTGCTGCCTGCTACCTGATCAATAGATCACCATCAGTCCCGCTGAATTTTGAGATTCCGGAGAAAGTATGGTCAAGTAAGAATCCTTCTTATTTACATTTGAAAGTGTTTGGATGTTTAGCCTTTGTACATGTACCCAAGGAGCTCAGGCAGAAGCTAGATGCAAGAACTACTCCATGCATCTTCATAGGCTATGGGGATGAAGAATTTGGATACAGGTTATGGGACTTAAAGGAGAAAAAGGTTATTAGAAGCAGGGACGTTGTGTTCCATGAAAACCAGACGATAAAAGACATTGAGGAGCCCTCAGTGTCTACTCAATCAAAGTCTAGTGCCCAAGATATTTTCCCTGATCCAGCACCTATCCAATCAGCCACGGATGATGATGAGGTGCAAGTAGAAGTACCAGAAGCAGAACAGGAGGAAGAAGAAGAGAATATTGAGCAGGGGGAGACTCAATCCTCTCCACCAGAAGTTGCGGGACCATCACAAGAGGAAGATGATGAAGCACTTCCTGAAATTCAGAGTCCACAGGTTCGAAGATCTGAACGTGGAAAAATTCCGTCAACCAGATATCCAGATTCAGAGTATATTCTACTTACAGAAGATGGGGAGCCAGAAAATTTCCAGGAAGCTGTATCTCATCGAGATAACAGTAAATGGAAGGGTGCAATGCAAGATGAGATTGATTCCTTACTAAAAAATCACACGTACGAGTTGGTTGAGCTTCCAAAAGGAAAGAGGGCACTGAAGAACAAATGGGTATTCAAACTCAAGAAAGATAGCTGTGGAAAGGTGGTGAAATATAAAGCCCGGTTGGTGGTCAAAGGATTTCTTCAGAAGAAAGGAATTGACTTTGACGAGATATTTTCACCAGTTGTGAAGATGGCTTCAATCCGTATCATTCTTGGATTGGTGGCCAACCTGGATTTAGAGCTTGAGCAGATGGATGTAAAAACAGCATTTCTCCATGGTGATTTACATGAAGAAATCTACATGGAGCAGCCAGAAGGTTTTCAGGTTCCAGGGAAAGAGAACCTCGTTTGCAAGCTGAAGAAGAGTCTGTACGGTCTTAAGCAAGCGCCCAGGCAGTGGTATAAGAAGTTTGACTCATTCATGAAGAGTCAAAACTACAAGAGAACTGCAGCAGACCAGTGCGTTTACATCCAGAGATTTCGAGATGGAAATTTTGTTGCACTACTACTATATGTAGATGACATGTTAATCGTTGGACACGATGCAACAAAAATAAGCCAACTTAAGAAGGAACTCTCCAAGTACTTTGATATGAAAGACTTGGGACCAGCTCAACAGATATTGGGGATGCATATAATTCGACACAGGAAGAATCAAAGGTTATGGTTATCTCAGGAGAAGTATGTTGAACGAATACTCGATAGGTTCAACATGGACCAAGCCAAACCAGTTAGCATTCCTTTGGGAAACCATTTCAAGCTGAGCAGAAGATCGTGTCCCTCATCCAAGAAAGAGATAGAGGAGATGTCAAAGGTACCATACTCTTCTGCAGTGGGAAGTCTAATGTATGCTATGGTTTGTACCAGGCCAGATATTGCTCATGCAGTTGGAGTTGTAAGCCGATACCTTTCAAATCCTGGAAAGGAACATTGGGAAGCAGTTAAGTGGATTCTCAGGTACCTTAAGGGTACATCAAAGATGTGCTTATGCTACGGAGCCTCTGAACCAGTCTTGGAAAGCTATACAGATTCAGATATGGCTGGAGATCTTGATGGTAGAAAATCTACATCAGGATTCGTTTACACTTTTGCAGGGGGAGCTGTGTCATGGCAGTCAAGATTACAAAAAGTGTGTTGCTTTTATCGGTTTCTAGAAGAATTAGAAATCAAACAAAAAGAGTACAAGATACATTGTGACAGTCAGAGTGCTCTAGATTTGAGCAAGAACCCAATGTATCATTCCCGTACAAAGCATATCGACACTCGTTATCATTGGATACGAGAAGTGATGGATAAATAACTATTGAGACTAGCAAAGATCCACACAAATGAACCCTGCAGACATGTTAACAAAGATGGTTCCTCGAGAGAAGCTACAGTTATGCAGAGACATAATTGGGATGGATTGCAGATGACAATCGATTCAGATGCAGCTGGAGGGGGGAGAATTGAAGGATAATTCCAGCTGTACAAGGACAAAGTCCATGTTAGGTGAACCACTCACCTAACCCTCACCAAACTTAACCAAACTTTGTTGAATTAGGAGGATGCTGTGAGCCAAACATTTGCTATAAATATGAGCATTGTAAGAGCTCTAAATCACAACAAAATCAGAGAGAAACCAGTAGAGTTTAGTAGCTCCATGAGAGAGTGTTTAAGAGGTTTTGTATAAGAGTTGGTTATACTCTTGTAATTCTATTCTTGTGAGTAATAGAAGGTTGTTTCCTCTTAAATATTATCTAGTGTTCGTGAGAAACACAACAAATCTCTCCATCTTTAACATGCTTGTAATGTTCATGTGCTACCTTGTAGTTTATGTTACAAAGCGATGGGGCAGAGACCCGTATTTCCACAATTCTATTATAAAAACTCAAATCTATTTTTTTTTTAAGATTTTGCACATTCATATATGTGGTCCTATTCATACCATTACTAAGATAGTTTCCTTCTTGTGTCAATGACTTCTCACATTCATCGCGAACTCATCTTTGGATAAACAAATTGGAGGCAATGGATCTTGCTGAAAGACAATTCAATAAGAGAATAAAGATCATATAAGATATAATAATGCAAAAGAGTTAAGTTTTGACAATTTTGGGAGTGGACTTTCTTACAAGTTGTGTCTGTAATCCCCAATAGAACAGGGTAGTAGAACAAAAAATCTTTTTGATAGACTATTGAGTCCATTGATTGTCCCATGCCTACTCATGAGTAGTGAACAAACTGCCACCGAATGGTATAAAGGGTCCACGGCCTATGAGGATCTCTAAGAAAAAAACCGAGTATAAGTAGAGTTTGATTGGAAAAAAAAAAAAAAAAGTCCAAAGAGGGATTGATGATAAATATCCAACATGTACCCAGCAGCAGATTATTTGACGCGAATTTGACTGGTCGAAAGACTTGGATTTCAAATGCATCTTGATCCTTATTATTCGAAGTAAAAAGTTATAGACACCTTCCATATTTTCTTTTGACAAATAGCACAGGCTACTAATTTTAGTATATGTCAATTGTTTTTCATAGCCACGTAAATACCAAAGGTGACAAGTAAAGTGTGCCGAGTCCCACGTACGTTTTGTATTTGAATCTCATCTATGAATAAAATCCCAGACATGCCTCTTCCCTATAAATAACCTTCATGTAAACAATCAAATTCATCAACAGAGTCTCATCAATCTCTACAGTAACAAAAAAACAAAAGGGAATGATGGTTAAATCAATCATCTGTATACTCCAATGCTTTCTTGTAATCTCCTCCACTGTCCTTGTGGCATTACCGATCAGTTCATTAGCTGATGATGCCGCTGCTGGAGCTGATTCTGCTGCCACCGCAGGGAGAAAGGAAGGTCCCGTTGGAGCAGACGCTCCTGCTGCTGGTGCAGATGCTCCTGCTGCTGCTGGTGCAGATGCTTCAGGAGGTGGTGGTAAAGTTCCCGATACAGTAACTTCAGCGTTTCCAGGAATGATTCCAGTTAAAGATGCTGCTGGAAATGACCCTGTTCCTGCTGATCCGGCTGAAGTTGAAGGATGGTTTAACAAAGCTATCACCCCTTTAGCGTAAGTGTGTGTTGTTTTTACGTTGTATAATTTGTCTGCTTGTGCCTGCCTGTGTATGGATGATACATAAATATCTTTAATGGATTCTCGCAGTGATAGGAAGGATAAAATTGAC
The DNA here is from genome assembly GCA_023374045.1 of Limonium bicolor. NCBI lineage: Eukaryota > Viridiplantae > Streptophyta > Magnoliopsida > Caryophyllales > Plumbaginaceae > Limonium > Limonium bicolor. The sequence goes on along the minus strand of CM041776.1, from coordinate 320,214,659 downwards.
CCGAACTTGGTGACCGCTGAGGCTACACCCAAGACCATCAAAGTGAGGCAGGATGGGAGTGGAGAATTCAAGACTGTCACTGATGCACTCAGCAGTGTTCCAGATGAGAACACAGTCCGTACTATCATTGAAATTGGCCCTGGTGAGTACAAGGAGAAGATCAAGGTTGAGAAGAACAAGCCCTATATCACCTTCTTGGGTTCAGACCCTAAAGACATGCCCGTTTTGACTTTTGATGGCACTGCTGCTAAGTTTGGCACAGATGACAGTGCAAGTGTCATCATTGAGTCAGACTACTTCTATGCTCAACACATCGTCTTCAGGGTAATTATTTATTTGATCAATTTCCATTTCAGTTGTCTACTTCTATACGTACATCTTGCATCTATGAATTCTATAATTGTACACAATCAATGTTCAGAACACTGCGGCAAGACCAACTGGAAAAACAATCGGTGAGCAAGCGGTTGCAGTGAGAATCTCCGGTGACAAAGGAGCATTCTACAACTGTAGATTAATCGCTTTTCAGGATACACTTTGTGATGACAAGGGCAAACATTTCTTCAAGGACTGTTACATTGAGGGAACAGTGGATTTCATCTTTGGTGATGGAGACTCCATCTATGTGGTTAGTTTCCACTAATTGATCATCAGTCTTTAAATCAACTACATGGTAATCATTAATTAATTGCTTGTAGTTGTATATGTATGCAGAACTGTGACATTCATGTCATCCCAGGCGATAACATGGCAATCATCACTGCCCAAGCAGGCCAAAACCCAGATGATCCAGGGACATACATCTTCATGCACGGCAGCGTTACTGGCTCTGGCAAGTTTGCTTACCTTGGTAGAGCTTGGATGCCTGCACCCACTGTGGTCTACTGCTACACTACCTTGAGTGATGCTGTTATCCCAGTAGGATGGTGGGACAACAAGAAGCCAAACTTGGATAAGTATGTACATCAAACGTCCATTAATATCTATTACAAATTAATTAACACTCGAAGAAAAGGTATTAACTTATACTTGTCCTTCTTTCCACTTCAGGAGCGTCCAATTTGGAGAGTACAAGACAAAAGGACCAGGAGCTGATCCAGCTGAGAGGGCGAAATATGGAAAAGAACTTACTGATGATGAAGTCACAGAATTCCTTAGTCTTGAATATATTGAAGCTAGCAAGTGGCTACTTCCACCTCCTGCTGGTGCTGATCCTAAGATTCCTGATGGTCCAGCTAACCCTCCAGGTCCTACTCCTGGTACTGCCAAGTCGTAATTCATCATACAAGTACAACACCAGAAATGAGGATAGTAAATTAGGTCCCACCCGGCTACTAGGATACAAAATAGTAGTAGCAGTAGTATTACACATAACTCTAGCTCACTGTTGAATCAAGTGTGAGAGATATGATACAGAATAAGTAACAGTGCACATGTAAATTGCATTGGATTAGTCTAGGATGATGTACCAGTTTCATTTTTGTACGTTCTTTTTCCATGAGTATACCTCAATCAGAATTATGTTCAACATTTTGTATTGTTTTTGCATTACTGCTTAGCGGTTTGAATTTTGTAATTAAGATCAACCTTGTCAAGACATGTCAAGATTTTCTCAAAAACCTATGAAAAATGTGTTGTTGCCCAAGAATCTAGGCCCAAAACAATTGAACAACTACTGTTTAAGATCCCCACAAGTTCTTTTAGCACATTCAATATTGTATAGGAGTAATTTACAGCGGATGAACATAAGGTTAATTTTAGAGAACAAAATTGTACTTTGGTTGAATCATAATAATGACCATGAATCTATAATTAATAATCAATTTATTTTTCTTTACGTAGCTTGGTACGAGGATCATCATGTTCCACATTTTGGACGGATCTATTTGACTAGAATCAACACATCCTTGATCTTTTCCTGAATGAAATGATAGTTGATCTCAACTGTGTTTGCATCATGTAGTTAAGACTGGATATTCCTCTTGAGTTGTAGTGCAGCTTGTTATCACTAAGCTAGCTGTTCACTTTTTTACTCGTCTACCAATCTTGTAAGGCACGTAATTTCAGTTGTTAGTCCTCTTTTTTTTTTTTTTGATAAGACAGCCGAATGAGGCTAAAGTGGGCCTCTCTAGTTGCTTGTCCTCTCTAGTTGTTATGCAATCTGGTTTAGTTGAGGAAAGCTCGATTGTTCCCTATTTCCTTGATTCCCCTGGTAGAGGAAACCAACAAGCAGGATGTTGTGGTGTCTACAATAGTGTTGATCTGAGACATCACTTAATCAAACGAAAGTTGGGTGTTGATCTCTCAGAGAGACCTCAGACCTTCATCTTGGAGGTGTGATGCACCTTTTCTTTACAGTGGGAGAGGCATGGAAGTGTGCAGAGCATGGATCAACACTAGTAGAGAATGGGTTTTTGGTAACGATTAAAATTGTCACCAAAAATTTGAATCGTTACTTAAATGATTTTAAATAACGATTAAAGTCGTTAAGGGTCGTTACACGAGAAGCTGTAACGAAAAATCAATTATTTTTACATAACAAATTTATTTCGTTATTAAAAATAAGTCGTTACTAAAAATATGTTTTACACAATGATGAAATATAAGGTTTAGTAACAAAGGTAATAGTTATTAAAAACTTTATTTGTAACGACAACTTTCATTATCAAATATCTTTTTCTTAACAACCATCTTTGTTACAAAAAAAAACTATATCTTTAATAACTACTATGTTCGTCACCAAAAATATTTTACGTGATGTCAATCATTCGTTACCAAAAATAACATCCATGGAGAACAGGTCTTTAGTAACGATTACATCCGTTACCAAAAATAGCATCCATAGAGAAAACAGCAGCATTGGGCTGATCAGAGCCGTGTGCCTCTTTTGACAGAAAATGACTACATCTGTACCACTGTGATGGATTCGAGAAGAGACACAGTCTTGATTCAAAGTTGAATGAATTCAACCAAAACCGTAATGACACCAGACACAAGTTTCATCAATTCCATTTTATTATTTGCAAGTAACAGTTGAGAATGAACCGTACAGTGAGTAAAGTGGGTAACAGTAGTACCGTACACAAAAGCATAATCAATCCCATGTATGGCCATCATTTTGCTAGTTTTCAACAGCCTGTACATTGTTTGTAAATGCATTCTAAGACAACAACACACCCTAAATCAATCCTAGGTCTAACCACCACATGGTATTCATCTTTGGTTGTCAACACTTGATCTATCTCTTCAGTCATTCCAATCTGTTACATTTAAAAAATCAAACAATTAGAACTAAATCAACATAATCACCATATATGAATTGGTAATAAATGAGACAGCTCAAAAGAAGAAGATGAAGAATTTAGACAGAAAGGGATAGTTAAGAGTAGGTCTTTCTGTATGTTTATTATTGCAACTGCTTGGTAGAACTACTACACTAATTAGCTTAACTAAGTTGGTTCACCCAAAAGAAGAAGCCAGTGCTTAATAAGAAAGAGAAAAAAGTGTGGCAAATGCAAACAGGGTGTTAAATTAAAAGGGCCCCCCGCTTTACTCTACAATTAATATTGAAAGAAGAGAGAATGAGAAGAAGGGTTTTAACTCGTGAGAAAGGATGTAGTTAGTACAGATGTGATCTTGTACAGAGAAACTATACTACACTACACACATGGAGAAAATCATTTAATAAACAAATGTCACTCACGTCATGACGACAGGTCATTCACATCGCAATCTGGCGCACCATACGATCCGACCAAGAGAATAATAATCATGAACCACATACAGTCACATATTCACTTTCCTTTATAAAGTTAAATTACTTCAGCTCAGATATAGATCTGAATTGATTAAGAAATAAGAAGAAATACAAAAAGAGGTTTACAATCACATATTCACTATTCGTCAAAGAAACTTTAGGAACCCTGCTGCATAGTGTGAATCAAGTTCACACCCCATTGATCATACTAACCAATCAAACAGCTGCTATTAAAAAGTCACTAGAAAAGTACCTGTACAACTCAGATCATTGGATCAGCTGTCCAGTCCTCCACGTCCTCATAAAATGATTCGGAAGTAGAAGCTTCTACATCTCTATGAGCAAGCATTGATAGAACTTCATTACGCAGATTTTCATACGCTTTCTTGTTCTCTTCTTCTCGTCTTAAGCCTTCTGCCTTTAGTTCTTCTACTTGTTTTCTCAACTCCAAAATTGTTTCTTGTTGCTGCAAATGGCGCTCAGCAGCAAGAGCAGCACGTTTTGAGCATCCTTTGTACCCATTACCTTTCCCCCTGACATATCCAGATCTTGGTTGAAATACTTTCAAAAGCATTTCTTCTTGAGTCATCGGAGTTGCTCCTTCTTGTGTAGTTTCAGCAACCAAATCTCTAAGTTTTTCCTGTATTGAGTTAAAAAAGTTCTGAAAGCTATTAGTTAAAAACACCAACAAAGTAGATGAATAAAAACATTGACGTTATACATACATATACTTCTTCTGAACTTCGTCTTGTTGGAGAACTCAAGCTGTCCAGTTGATTTATTGCGTTTTGTATGTTCTTTCAACCAAATAATATCAGCTGTAGGCTTCACCCCACCATTTTCTTTAGTCTAAAAAAATCTCCAATGTAAGAAACATAGCGAATAAGATATCAATATCGAGAAGAAATATATCCATTGACTTTCCTTATAAAGGACTATAACATTGACGAATGTAAAAGATGACCAACCAATACAAACAACACACATTTAGAGCTACCAACCTACATGTTCTTCACCAACTATTTTCTTTGAATAAGTAGCTTACCAATTTTTTCCTCTCAAACTCAGCAAAGGTCATATTTCCAGTTGTGTGCCTACTTTTGATTTAAAACCGATTCTCTGATTTATTTTGCTTTCTGTTTTTCTCACCTGCAAAATACGACAAATTATTCAAACCATTACACAATAAAATTCAATAATTAGTATTTAGACTAGGTATTTGTTTTACATACCATGAATTCAGGTGAAGCAAACATCACTAGGCAACTCTTCCATTGTTCAGCTGATAAGTCATGAGGTTTATTCTTTAAACGATCTTCGTCCGTCTCAAAGCTTTTGTAGATCGCATGCAATCGCGATCTCCAAACCCTAAACAATCTATGCATGGTCTCTTCACAATATTCCCTCAGCTTGAAGTTGTTTTGGTCAGAAGTGTTCAGTTGAAATTTCTCCTATTCAAGCAGGTATTAAAAGAAAACTTCACTCACATGACGTCCCAGTGTTAGGTAGAAAGACATAGAAAGAAGAGAGGGAGTAAGAGACGTGTTCACTCACATGACATGTTCTTATATATCATTCTTTAATTCCTATCAGTCACATGAAAAGAAAAAAAAAGACTATTACCTCCACTTGCTTCAACATTATTTCTCCATATTGTTCAAAGGCATCTTCCCAACACTTTGAATCAACAGGCGCAGTAGTCCTCACAACATAGCCGCAATGGTTTGCCAAATTTCGAGCATTTGGGCCTAATGCTTGGCTAATATAGTCGGGGATGTGGACCTCTAGCTTTGTCTTCCCACCTTTAGTTTTCTTGTAAATGTTCATCCCTTTATAGTGCCCTCTTTGACCTCTCTTCAATTTTCCAGAAGTTGCTATAAAAGAATATATAAAATACTAAGAGGAGCTGTGAAGAAATACTTATATGCTAAAGAATATTATAAAACAGTAAAGCATTAGGAAAACGACCTTCTTCATCAACTTGTTGAACTAGCCCAGTTGTAGGTTGTGATTCATTAGGATTGACAGGTGGAACCGGTGATGATGCAGTAGAAGATTCAATTGTTTGCCTTCTAACATCATGTCTTCGTTTTTCAATTCTGATACTTCTCTTCCTTTGCAAGATTGTACCAGCTCCTGCACCATAGAATATATTAGAATATGCTAGCTTAATTGGAGCTGAAAAACTGATAAATGGGTAAATTCACAAGCAAACAATTACACCTTCAGAATTGACGGGTGCAGATCCCATTTGTGTTTGATGTGTTGTACTATGGTCATCCAATGACATCATAGATGAAAATTTGTCTCTGCCTTCACCTCTTCCTCTCCCTCCCCCCATCACACCTCCAAATATAAATTTAAGTTTTAAGAGCAGCAATAATATAAGCAATGCAATTTGAACAAACAAACAACAAATGTGTCAATTTATGTCACCTTTAGAGCTGAATAACTGCGATCCAATTTGTGTGTGTTGTATAGTACTCTGGCCATCCAGTGACACAATTGATTTATGTTTTTCTCTGGCTTCACCTCTGCCATTACCTCTTCCTCTCTCTCCCCCCATCACACCTTCGAAAGTCATATAGAAAGACACGTGTCACCAAGAAAAGTGAAAAAGCATAGAAGTTGTATTTAGCAATCAGATATAACAACACCTTCAGAATTGACGGGTGCATATCCCATTTGTGTTTGATGTGTTGTACTATGGTCATCCAATGACATCATAGATGAAAATTTGTCTCTGCCTTCACCTCTTCCTCTCCCTCCCCCCATCACACCTCCAAATATAAATTTAAGTTTTAAGAGCAGCAATAATATAAGCAATGCAATTTGAACAAACAAACAACAAATGTGTCAATTTATGTCACCTTTAGAGCTGAATAACTGCGATCCAATTTGTGTGTGTTGTATAGTACTCTGGCCATCCAGTGACACAACTGATTTATGTTTTTCTCTGGCTTCACCTCTGCCATTACCTCTTCCTCTCCCTCCCCCCATCACACCTTCGAAAGTCGTATAGAAAGACAAGTGTCACCAAGAAAAGTGAAAAAAGCATAGAAGTTGTATTTAACAATCAGATATACAGCACCATATATGACGATGTACCTTTGCTCATATCTTTTCCTTTCCCTCTACCTATCACGATACCTTCTCTCGATGTAGAAGGTCCTTCTGGTGGCAACATAAGAGAAGGTCCCATGATATTTTTAATTCCTTTGCTCCTACCTCCATCTCTGTTTGTATTTATTCCTCTGCCCTTCTCCATATGCCTTCAATTTCAACAAAAGAGACAAACATTAGTAAATGTGAATCAGATTATAGGTTCAAACTCTAACAAGTAGATATTTTTTTCAGACACATGCTGTGAGAAATGCAATAAATCAGATTATTTGTTTCAAACTCCCTAAAAGACTAATGGATAAGTTACAAACACTAATAGTGGCAATATTTCTACCTGGTTGAGTATCTTCAGACAAGCAGCAATTTATATTCAATAAACAATGTACTCAACCTAAGAATCCATCTCATTCTCATTCCCCAAACTTCTTAGTAGACTTAGAAGTCTTTTGGCATCTTTTCCAACAACTCTTTCTTGTACTACAGCATTTCGATGCAATGGAAGTGTGCTAGCAACTTCATTATCCAATGTACTTAATATGTTGGCAGAGAAATCGACTACTCCTTGAATGTACTCTACTTCTTGTTCAGAAGTTGGGTCCTCCGCAATAGGGATCTTGTAAAGATCTCTTGGCTCGGTCTTTATCACACTAATCCAATCTTCATGCTTCAAATCTTGAACATAAAACACTTGTTCTACTTGAGAAGCTAACACAAATGGTTCATCGGCTGCTATTGAAAGTTTCTTGTTTAAGCTGATGATACCATATTCATCCACCTTATAACCTTTGTCTTTATGTAGAACATCCCACCAATGACACTTGAAAACAACAATTTTGTTACCGCCTATATATTGCAGCTCATAAATATCTTTCAACACTCCGTAATACTCCTTGTTAAGAGAATCGTCCCCTTTAACCATGACACCATAATTTTGAGAAGGACTATTTTCACTTGAAGAACCTAAAGTTTTGAACTTGTATCCGTTAATGGTATAACCATTGTAATGATTCACTAATCTAGATGGATACATTACAAGGTTGTACAAGTCTTGGCTAACCAGTCCTTGCTGATGCAACTTTGACACCTATAGAGCCAAATAGATGAGTATGAATGAGGAAAATAAAAAAAGCCCTAAATACTAATACTTTAGGAATACTCATAAAGACACATAAATGAGTGATAACATACACGATCACATAGCCACTTGGCAAATTCGCCCTTGTGTCGTTTTACTACCACTTTAGGAGGGAAACAACGCTGGAGTTCTAATTGATGATCTCTGTAATATTCATGAAGCCAATAGTTAAACAAATTAAAAAAAACTTGCAAAAACTTATTCATATAGATTTAGTATACCATGTAGGGAACGGGAAACAAGGATATGGACTTACTCAATAAAATGTTGAAGTTCCTTGCAATTAGAAAGAACATAAAACTGAACTTGTCCAAACTCATCTAGAGTAAGCTCATGTGGATTTGATCCACCAACGGGAGAGCCAGTCAGCTTAAATATGTCCAACTTATTGCCTAGGTTTTCTTGTGCTTGAACAACATCAGTTTCAAACTCTTCCATATAACGTGAGCAAAAGCTAAGACACTCACTGGCCACATATGCACTTGCTATAGAGCCTTCGGGGTGTGCTTTGTTTCGAACGTAAGATTTGAGGGTTCGTAAGTACCTATATGATGAGAATAAAATTATGGAAAGTAACAATAGTAATTTAAATGTTTGAGTAATAGGTTTATACCTTTCTACTGGGTACATCCAACGAAAAGAAACAGGACCACCAAGCTTAGCTTCAAACGGTAGGTGAATAGCTAAGTGCACCATGATATCAAAAAAGGCGGGAGGGAATACCATTTCCAACTTACACAATGTGTATGGAATTTGCTTCTCAAGGACATCAAGGTCTTCCATCCTCAAATTTCTTGAACATAAATTGCGAAAGAAAAGACTAAGCTCAATTAATGGATCTTTGACATTTTTTGGTAAGAACCGATGAATGGCAAGGGGAAGAAGTTGTTGAAGAAAAACGTGACAATCATGGGTTTTCATCCCTGAAATCTTACGGTCTTTGTCATTCAAGCACCGAGATATATTTGACATGTAAGAATCTGGAGACTTCAGATTGGAGATCATCTCACATACTTTAGCTCTCTCTGATGGAGATAAAGCAAAGGCAGCTGCTTTTTTCTTGACAATTTCGCCTTCTCTGGTAGGATGCAAAGTTTGTCGAATTCCCAAATCCACTAAATCATATCTTGCCCAAATTGTGTCCTTAGTCTTATCTTTCACCTCCATCAATGTATTATAGATATTTTCAAAGGCATTTTTCTCAATATGCATGATATCCAAGTTGTGTCTCAATTTCAACTTACACCAATATGGTAAGTCAAAAAAGATACTTTTCTTCCTCCAGTTATGAGAAGCACTATACTTTCTCTTCTTACTCGTACCGACATTTATTAGATCATGCTCAAACTCAGCTAGCTGGTTAAGGACATCATTACCTAACAAAGGTCTAGGTGCACTTCCTTCCTCAACTTTCCCATCAAAATCATTAACATTTCTTCGCCATGGATGATTGTGTGGTAGGTAACGACGATGTCCCATATAACAAATTTTCTGTGATCCCTTAAGTGCAATTGAGTGACCATGTATATGGCAAGAAGGACATGCCAAATATCCCTTGGTGACCCAACCTGATATATCTCCATATGCGGGAAAATCATTTATCGTCCACAAGACAGCCGCGTGTAACATGAAAATCTGTTTGCTATAAGAATCATATGTTTCAACACCAGCTTCCCACAACTCCTTAAGCTCAGCAATGAGTGGCTGTAAATAAACATCAATCTTCATACCAGGATGGCCAGGGATAAGTAGAGATAGCATGAAAAATGAAGGTTTCATACACATCCAAGGAGGCAAGTTATATGGTATTAGCACAACTGGCCAACAACTGTGTGCAGCACCAAAATGACCAAATGGATTAAAACCATCATGCGCCAAACCAAGCCTAACACTTCGTGGATCTTCAGCAAATGACTTGTATTCTTCATCAAATGATTTCCAAGTCATAGAATCAGCAGGATGTCTCATTATCCCATCATTTGGGTTTTTCTCTTTATGCCATCGCATGTGCGCAGCGGTCTTACTAGATATAAATAGCCTTTGTAATCTAGGCTTCAACGGGAAATACCTTAAAACTTTATGAGGAATGTTTTTCTGATTCGCTGAACCTTTTTTCCTCACCCAACGAGTCGAATGGCAATGGGGACATTTCTCAAGACCCTCATTCTCACCCCAGTAGATAATACAATCATTCGGACATGCATCAATCTTAATATAATCAAACCCTAAGTCTGAAAATAACTTCTTGGCTTGATAATATGAATCTGGAATTGATGCACCGATGGGGAGAATTTCCTTTTGAAATTGAAGATATGAGTCAAAAGAGGTGTCTGTCCAATTATGTTCACACTTCAGCTGTAGTGCTTTAACAACAAAAGACAACTTAGATATCCTAGCACCATGGTATAGTGGCTCTTGAGAATTTTTCAGAAGACGATAGTAATTACTAGCTTCCATAGAATGCTCTTCAGCTACACCTCGCTCAAAAGTATCTTCGTCAGGTACCCCAAAAGCATCTTGAAGCATATCTACCATATTTTCATGACTAAGAAGCAACTGCAACCACCACTGCCGCACGTATCCATCCATGTTCTAGCTATCATAGTATCATCTACTTCTTCTTCACCTGCTGATGCCATATAAGGTAATCTAGACATCATTCCATCTCGTAGTAGATGAAACCTTACCACATTCCTTGTGTAGAATTCAACATTTCTACATTGGGAGCAAGGACACCTTATGGTATTTCCACTCCTTGGAGAACAAAAAGCAAATTCTAAAAACAAATCTACGCCTTCGACATACTTGGGATCTCTTCTATCCACAATTTTCATCCACCCTTTGTCCAACATTACTCCCTATTTTGCATATAATAAGTACATATTAGCCGCGTTAAGGTTGGGAATAATGTGTTTATAGTTCTAAAGAGGGACAAATATCAACAAGGGGAAATCAGAAAAATGGGAAGACTCCTCATCAAGAGGTGGGTACATCAAGGGGTGGGTACATCAATAGGCTGCTCTAAGTGTGAAAAAGTCAAGAACGACTAATATTTTGAATAGATGTTGGACTGCTTCAGGAACTATGCAGCCTCAAATGATCATTCAGGAACTCTTTAAATGTTGAAGAATATGGTATGCTATTCATGGATTAGTGAAGTAGAGTATGTATTTCTTAGTCCTTTGAAATATTGTTGTCATTTGGCTACAAGTCATGATATATGACAAACTCTATCAATAAGTGCTTATTGGGGCTTGATAGTGTCTCCTCATTACGATTTGCTCAACAATTACTGACAACAGAGCGTGGAAGTAAGAATCATGGACAAATTGTTAAAGCAAAACTCAGTCTTAAAAAGTAAATACAAACGGGTCATGTACCAGTGAGGAGTATATTGTATTCAAACACAGTAGATCAATATTCCTAATTATAATAATACCAAACGAACTAGTTTCTCACAAAATGAATTAGTTATTGGATAACAACTTTTAAATTAACAAATTTAATTACGTACTACTATCAGAATGTGCTTTCTTTTCGCTGTTAGTTTTTGGATCTACAGAGTACTGCACCAGGTAAATATAGAAAATTCTTCTACGTGTTGGAACGGGTCAACTTTGCTTACAAATCGTTTAAGGAAACACTTGTTGGCAACTGTATATTTTATGACAACAAAAAATGTAAACTTAGTGAAGTAGCAACTTAGATTTATGAATCCACCGACCCTCACAACCACCAAGCAGGCACCAAACAAAACTACCTGCATCGCATGAACAGTAGTTTCTATCGCCTCATCTTAAATCTCCAAATTCAGGCAAAATAACAAAGTTGGAAAAAATTGACAGACCAACAGAAATGCTTAATGCCGTTTTGGATAGAGAAAACCACCACTATCACAGCGAATCATCAAGAGATAAAACACAATTAATATATGTAATTACCTGACAGAGTTAAAACCTTGACAACATCCGGTCGGAGGGGGATTGAAGGATCTGGTAATCTGGTTGCCGCTGCAGCGCCGAGTGATGTGAGGACGCGGTGATGCGAATCTGACTTTGGAGACTTAGATGTATACTGGCTTGGTGCGAACGAGAAAAATCTGGTTGCGGCGGGTGATTCGAATTTCAGAGTGGTGGTTGTGAATATGATGTGAATTAGTAGTGTAGAGTTGTGGTACGGTGATGGTGCTTCCCCTGAAAGAGCAGTGAGGAGAAAATGGACAATGAAGTGTCTCGAGAGAGAAGAGAGAGGGCGAAGAGATGGAGCCGTGAGGAAAGCAAGGTTGACCAGAAAGAGTTTCTGAGATAGGGCGTGGTGAGATGGAACTGTGAGAAAGAAAAGTTGTCGAAATACGCATATCATAAGATTATTACTTTTCAGATTATATAACTTAAATAGATTTATAATTGACAATTAATTTGTTAGTTATGATATAAAGTATTTGGTAATGACATTCGTTATTAAAACTATCCTCCCACTAGTACTATCTGACTTGATTTTAGTAACAACGTATGTCGTTATTAATAACATTTTATAGTAAGAAGTTTATAATTCGTTACCTAAAATTTGTTACTATATATCAAGTTTTTGGTAGTGCAAGTCGACCTCATAAGCTTCAACCTTTTTGCTCTTCTGATATACATGGTGGTTATTCAAACATTCCTTGCTTCATCGTATACAGAATCGAGGCACTAATACTGCAAAAGTGATATTACAAATGTGTAGGGCACTCGGAAATATGATAATATGAATTGCATTTTTCGAGTTACATAGAAGGGGCCCTTATCGTTTATATTGTACTCGAGCCAATTGGTTGTTTAAGTACGACCAATTTCACTTGTCAAGAGCTTGCTTATATTATATGGTTGATTGTGGGAAATTATTCTGAGAATACTCTTGTGTTTGTGCATATCTTAACCAAGGTTCCTTTCTGCTTGTTAGTTGTTTTGGTGTCGTGCTTTTTTGTGGTTTAGAAAGAGGGCGGCGTGATTGTACTTGTTGGTGGTTCTATGTGGTGGACTGATTTTAGAACCTTTCCCAATGGATGAAAAAGGAAGAAGGAATTAAATAGTGTTTGCACTTTGATATATGTTCTGTTCTGTCTCATTTAGGTGAAATTACTTTTTGCTGAAACATTAAGGAATTCCATGTGATTGTACACGTGGTGATTTGATTTTGTTTTCCTTTTCTAGGCTGTGGGCCGAGAGAAGATCACGGTCCGATCTGGTTAGTAAACCATTTACTATTATTGATAAGGATATGAATTCAAGCTCTAGTGCAATTCCTTTTCGTCTAAATTCAAAAGTGGATCAAATTTGGAAGAAAAGAGATAAGATGAAGTTTCATCAAGTCAATCTTATACGGCAACCGAAAAGATAGGGTCATCATTAATGTTTTTTTTAGAAACTTGTCATACTCATATAGCGATAATAACCCGTTGCCTATTTTTTTTTATAAAGATAGGATGGTGGAGTCGAAAATGTCATTCATGCCCCCCATAAATTTCCTGTAATAAAGTACTCCTTCAGTCCCATTTCAATGGTCTATAATTGACATCATTGAGTTAAAGTTTGACTTAAATTAAAATATGAAATAGGTTTATTTGATTAACTTTTTTTTTTCTTTTCAAAAAAAATTTTGAAACACATAATTTGATAACAAAATGTCGCCGCATAATTTGGATTGAAATATACACTTTACATCAAGCTCGACTTTTGTTGACCGAATAAACAATTAAGTTGAGATGGAAGACATATGTTTTTCGAACTAATTTCCATAATATTCCAAGACTTTTACAATTCTTTGTTTTGATAAATGTTTGTAGGAAGAGCATGCTCCTCTCAATTCTTATATCCGGTTGAGTAGGGTAAACTATAGTAATTGAAGTGGTACAATGAAATTGGGTAAAGAGGGAACAAAATATTTTACGAACTATATTGGGTTCGTTTATGGTCAGCTGATTGTGTTAGTTGTTAGATCTGGCTGCTGAAATAAAAAAAAAGACAAAACCCTATAAAATAAAGTAAAAAAGGAAATTTGGATTCAGGTGGGTCTCACGCAGGTCCCACAATAAAATGCTAATTGGGACACTGTTTCCACAAACACACCTCTTGAATTGAAGCACATGTAAACAATGAGCAGCATAGATCATAAAATTTATTGGGAAATTTCACCAAATATCATTGAGTTTTAGCTTAATTCATGATATACCACTGTGTTTCTAAAATTACACAGGATAACACCGAGTTTTTACTTATTTCACCAGATAACACTCTGTCACATATTTTGTTAACTTTTCTGTTAATTACTAGAAAAAAAGGCTAAACTACCCAATTATTAGTTAAATTAAGGTGGTATCTTATTTATCAATATGATAGTTCATTGTGAGGTAATTAATACCATGAGTATTTTGTCATTTTCCAGAAAAAATAACAAAGAATGTAACAGAATATAGGATAGAGTGTTATATGGTGAAATAAGTAAAACTTAATGTTATCCTGTGTAATTTTAAAAACACAGTGGTATATCATGAATTAAACAAAACTCAATGTATTTGGTGAAATTTCCCAAATTTATTACATCAACAGAATTAAGATCTGCATACCATCTAAGCCTGACGATTTGGTTTAGTAAGCCGATCCAACCTATTTTAAATATCATTAACCCTACTCAACCAAAAAGTAGATGGGTCAACAAATCATGACTCGAACCTAGTCGATTTAAAATTCTTCAACCAAGACTTAACCCATTCAACCTTTTTAGGTAAACAATAACCCCATATTACATAACAAATCAATTGTTGAAACATCATGCATGTGTACCTATAAATGTCACATTACAAGACATATTAAATTATATACATTAATTACATTAGCTAATTTTATAACCCACCATTTGAAGTACATAAGCTATTTTCACAACCCTTGGATAACATTACATGACATATTTAATTGATATAATCATATTCCTTGGATAGCATTTGATATATCACTTTTCAAAGTACAATAACTACTTATAGAACTTAATAGACGTAAAGTATTATCTTGTAATGACAAAGCTTTGAACACTTGAATAATAAACTACGATTAAGATCTATTTTCTATGAAAAGGCAACATGACTTGTAGATACAGAGTCATCTCTTGGTGACCATACTTATCCTACAGTACATCATTCACAAAATTTTTGTTTTCAACATATCAATTGTGTTGTATTATTTACAAAAATTCAAAACTTTATGGTTCCTAGACCTTGATTTCAAGACTAAATTTATTATCTATATTGGTATAACAATTCTAAGGTTCACCAAAACCACAACCTTTAAGGGTTCAAAAATATTTTTAAGTGAAAGGGAAATCGTTACAAGTGTAGATATTTGAGTAATTTTTTAAATGAAAATGTAGATTTTTTGTTTGATAGTAATATTTTGTTAAGTTATAAAATATTGGCACCAATTATGACAAAGACAAAAAAGAGTATATTGTAACTCTAATAATATGGGCATCCACAATGGTGTGGAATCCTGAAATACCCCAAACTTATTAAAACGGATTAAATATCAAATCATATTAATTAAGGCTTAAACATGCCTTAAAGTCAACTGAGAACAACAGTGGTCAACATAAAAAAGATGTTGCACCGTTTAACTGTTAAGGTAAATAAATACCCAAATGAACTATGTAGGACCTAAAAATTTGTCCTAAGCATAT
Organism: Limonium bicolor; assembly: GCA_023374045.1. NCBI lineage: Eukaryota > Viridiplantae > Streptophyta > Magnoliopsida > Caryophyllales > Plumbaginaceae > Limonium > Limonium bicolor. The sequence goes on along the minus strand of CM041776.1, from coordinate 320,198,937 downwards.
TAACATAATATTAAACATATTATAATTGTTGGGCACACTCCAACACAAAGAAAAAGCACTTTCATGCTTCAAGGTCAAAAGGGCAAAAATGTGCTCTAAGAAACCTTAAAGGTCTAATGACCTCTAAATGATATAAAATTGAATTACATGATCAAATATCATGTAAGGAACACAACAAAACCGTTGTCAAAGAAAACAGAGCTCAGAAACACCAGGCAACACAAAATGTGCGCTAAAACTCCTTAAAGCACGTTTTTTGAAATTGTCTTTTAAATTGGTTTTAAATGGGCTAAAAGGTTATAAATACCTTTAAATGTAATAATATCATATTATATGATATTAGGAATTTAATTTCCAAATTTTACAGATTTTTACAAATTTAATATTAAAATATTAATAAAACCCTAAAGTGGGGCCCACAGGGGTCAAAATTGACCAAGTATGGTCAATGGTCAAATTAATGACCCACTTGGACCATGGAAATCGGCTGGCATGGAGTGGGAAGACAGAATGAGTCATTGATTGACAATAATTCAGCCTAATACAAACAAGAATAGTAAAAGCTTAATTATTCTTACCTTTTTCAAGTTTTTCAAGCCTTTCCTCTCTTTCCTCCTTCCTTGCACGAGTTCCCTTCTGCCCAGCTGAGTTCCTCCCTTCCATTGAAGCTCTCAAGGTCTGTTCTTGAGCATGGAAGGCAGATCTAGCTCCTAAGTGCCTAAAGTAAGTGTTTTATGTCATTTTTAGTCATTTTTAGCTCTTTTTCTTCATCTCTTCACCACCAACACCTAAATTCGTGGCTCAACAATTCCTATGGCTATTCTCAGTGTTCTAAGGTTAGAACAAGAGCTAAACTCAGTTGAGACCAGTAGAGGGACCAAGGTTGTCCAAATCTACATTTTAAGGTAAAATGTGCTTTAAGCTCATAACTTTTGATTCCCTTTGAATTCGGCTGTGAAATTTTGACCATAGCCACATCTTCTTCTCCTTTTCATGTGGGATCTGTTGGCTAGCCATTTGGAGCAAGGATGGCCGAGATCCAAGAGAAATACTCTCTTTTTAGGCATTTTTCCAAGGTAAAACCTAATAACAAGGTATAATTTCGAGATCTAACTAATCCTTATGTTAATATGGTGGATCTAACACCTTGTGTGTGTTTGGTTCAGATCGAAACCACTTAGAACTTTCCTTGCACTCTTAAGGTAATTTTTGCCTTAAATCTTACATTAAATTACTCCTTATGGTTAGATCTTGCTTTGAGACTAACTAGGTCTTGTTTTCTGTTTGAAAACATGTAAAACAAGCTGTGGAGAATTCCTACTCAAGGTGGCCGAACCAAACAAGGCATTACCTAAGCTAAATCAAGGTATAAATCACTTAAAACCTTAATTTGATACATTAACACAAGTTTAAGTGTGTGTATATTAATTGCCGTGAGTGAAGGAGAAAACAAGGTCTTATTTGACCTTAAAATGTTTAAGAAATGGTTTAATAAATTTTATAACTAATTAAACAAGCATAATTGTCAAATTTAAGACATTATGTGGAAGTTTGGTAAATAAATGAAAACTATGTGGTGAGGCCGAAAATTTATAAGTTTTTGAGACATTTATGTGTAATTTATTTTGCAAGACAATGTTTGTAATAAGGCCATGTATTTTAGGCCATTTTATTTATGCATTTACAAGCTTTTATTTAAGTTTAGGTGATATATAATTATTACCGAAATGAATAAGGGGTTATAGTGTAATTAAATTAAATTTGAGGGCTTTAGAATAATAAGGCCGAAATTAGAGGTAAAAAGGAGTTAAAATAAGTTTATAAGATTTTATAAGTTTTGGGGTTAAATGGTGAATTTTGGAAACTTAAGAGTTAAAACCGTAAATATAAGAAATTGTTGGTCAAGGAAATATTAAGGTGGTCAACCTTGACCATATGCTAGGTTTTGACCAAAATAAATAAGTTAGATAACTTATTTAAGGTTTTATAATAAGTTATTTATTTTATGGTAATATTTTTATAACATATGTGGTAAATATGTTATTACCGAAAATAAAGGGTGTACAATGGTATTTTAAAACACCCATGGGCTATTAGGAATTTTTAGGAATTTATTGAGTTGTTTTTTGAATTAAAATGAACTATATATGTATAATATATAGTTATTATGTCATTATGACACTTTGGAGAAAAGGGTGAAATGGTAAATCCAGAGTAATATGGGTATAAGGATATTTATAACCCTTTGGTGAAATTTTGAGGTTTTTAGATTATATAAGAGTATTTGTTGAGATATATGTATAATATATATTTTAAAGATATGTCAAACTATATGTTTAATTGGGCCTAATGACAATATAAATGTATATTGAGGGTCTATACGGAATTTATGAAAAATAACCATTGGTTTACTCTTTATAGTTAGAAATGTTATATTGAATGGTATATATAACATGGTAAAAAGAAAGGGGTGATTTGTTTGGTAAATAAAGGAAATTATGGTTTAAGGAAAAGTATAAGGTTTAATATATGCCTATGAGGCAATATACTAGTTTTGTATAAAACTATAGGAGAATAAATTAAGGGAATAAAAATATCATATCAAATGGTATTAGTATTTTGGTATAACATTACATAATGTTATGTGGTCAAAAAGGAATTTAAATAAATTCAAGGGCTATGCCGAATTAATAAGAGTTGGAAAATGAATTTTAGACTATGGTCTACAATGTCATAAATGTTATGACGAATATATGGTATTAAGGTGGTTTAAGGGAATTAATATAAGGAGGGGTACTCACATAAATAACAAATGTGACAAACGATAAATAAATGGGATTTATTAACTAAGATGTTTATGGAAAAACCTTAGGGGTTGTATTATACAACATAAAATGTTACATATATTAGGACAATAATCTTAATAAGTTGTATAATATAATACAACTAATGAGAATAATCATCTAGTAAAAGATGATAAAATGTAACATAAAATATAAGAGTTTATGAAACTCACGAGAATTACCTCGTGGTAAAAATATATATACATACACAAGAATAATGTATATAAGGTGGATATATAATATATATATATATATAATATATATATATATATATATATATATATATATTGGTTGAAAACCATATGGTTTAATGGTGGTGGTTATTAAAATATATAGTTACAAACTATATGCTATGGGTTTTTGGGATGCAAATACTATTTGCTAAAGATAATGAATTATATATTACATGGTATGATAAGGAATGGTGGGAAAATAATACAACATGGAAAATAAAAATAAACAATACGGAAAAGAATACAATATGATAAGTGATACAATACAAAATAATAATATAAACATAATCATGCATGCATGCAACTATGGGTTATATACCTAAACTAGATGTGGATAAGATTAAAAGAAATATAAGGAATTAAACTTAACAGTTGGAAAGTGTGACGTATGAGTTTTAAGTAACAAACCGACTGCTTTAGAGAAACCCGTAACAACAACTGTAGAAAACAGGGGTGAATTGTCGGGGTTACTTATTATTCGGAAATACCGGATGTGGTTAGTCACGGAGACTGACTTATAGTTTGTATTACCGTTTAGAGTATACTTCTGACAAGGACGCTTGACGAGCTAACGGACTACACGGAGCGTAGGATCTTGCTGATTCATACTCCACCGTAATATTGTCAGGGTGAACGGTATGTAAAGGGGTTTGCCGAGTTGTCCTAAGGTTGCTCCTTGGGCTCGGATTGGTTGATATAACTTGTGTGTTGTTATATGTCTCTGGTTGTCTATGAGGGTTTCCTCAATTCAGGCTTCTGTGTGATCTGTGATATGATTGTTTGCCTGAATGTGTTAATTGCATATTTATAGCTGCTTATTATTTACTGTTGTTGAGTTAACAGTAGTGGTTCGTATATATGAACCTATATATATAAAACGAACTAGCGGCTATGGTGCTATCTTATATGAAATATAAGGAACGTAAGTAAAACGTTGTAGCACTATGATAATAACACATACATATTATCTGAGACTTGTGTACGGAGCATTGGCCTTTTCTATACGCCGCTCTTGTATCTAACACTGGATCCTGAGTTCACAAACTCTGGGTTGGACTGGTGACCCTAGTCTGCTGTGTTAGAAAAATTGGTAATGCGATGCGATGCGATGGTATAATTAAAAATTAATGAATGGAAAGGAAAGCCAAGAGGATGTGGCTCTTGGTGCGCGCTGTGATCACAAAAACGATACCAGGATGTCCGCGTACGGGTCCGTAAGTATCAAGGAAATTCCCGTGAGCTAGAATGGCTCATTGGTCGGAGACTCTACCGTTGGAGTGGCTACTGCCGTGGGTGACCCGCCATAATATATGGGTAACTAGAGACGTGTCGTTTTAACGAGACATTGTCACTAGGTATAACTGAACAACTAAAACAATTGAAACTTATACAGTGGCGAACAATACTATGGACGAGACTTAATACTTGTTTATTATACTCGTTGTTTCGCTTGTTGTTCATTGGTTATACATGTGGTTAATTTATTGTGTGTTGATGGTTGGATGGAGCCTACAAGGCTAAGGTAAATTAAATATGAAAACTGTACGCCACGGCGAATGTACATTGTACATATGGATGGGGCTTGAAAGCCAAACTAAAATAAGATGACAGTGGATGGTGAACGCTATGGCGATTGTACATTGTACAATATATTGTTGTTATTCGATACGTTCGATATATAATTGTGGTTTGTGATATCTAAATGATGGTTTGGTTTGGTTGAATGTTTATGGATATTTGGATGGATGGTTAAATTTGTTATGCATGTTTAACAGTATTGAATATAACTGTAAAATGGTAAAGCATGAAACCGATCTAATAATAAGATTAAAATGACAAGTGACCATTAGGGTCCAGGCCCGGCATACTCAGCGTCTATCGCTGATACTACGCCATTTCAGGTTGTTGATCATTGTCGGAGCTGAAGTGCAAGAACAAGGTAATTGAAGATGCTGTATAGAAATGAAGATGGTGTATGGTCTTATGGTAAGATTGTGTATTTTCAGGTTTGGGTAGATGCTCACTTGTCGATGATTTTGGTTTATGGATTTAGTATGATGTATAGGAATTTCTCGTTATCACTGCGGTTAGCAGTTTATTTATTTTGGAAGTTGGTTGTAGTTTGGCTACGTTGCTCGCAGGCGAGTAATGGCCGGTGACACCCGAGTGAGTTTGTAATAGTTAATTATTTTACCGCTGCGAGACGTCTTTATTTATTGCTACGTGAGGGATTATATCGTGATTATGGAGAGGGGTGTTACAAATCCACTCCAAATTAGTAAAACAAAACGATAATATATGATATGGAGGAGAGAAGTTGTGTGAAAGTTTCTTAAGAACCCTAAAAGTGAGTGTCTTAGGGCATCCACAATGGTTATGTTTTTCTTAACATATTTCTATGTATCATGTCATCAAAAAATATTATTTTAATTGTATAAGTAACTTCACCTATTTATTCATCCTACAATAGAGAAGTTTCTTAACTTTCTCACTCCTCCCATATTTTTCTCTCCCCTTGCTTAGGTAAATGTAAAAGAAAAATTGTAAATATTTATTATTATTAGTGGATGCAGCGATACAACCAATCGTAATTAATTTCCGACGTTCCTTAAATAAGCAACGAGGAAAGAGAAGGTGGGAAGATTCCACACCACTATAGATCATTTTTTCATTTCTTGCTGACACTCTTGGGTGGAATCCACTTCAGTGTGGATGCCGGCATCCACAATAACAAAAGTGGATTTCATCCCCCAACAAATATTATTTTATTATCTCCTCTCACAATCTCTCTCTTGTTTATCTAGGTTCTCTAAAAAGAGAGTGTATTAGTTAATAACCCCTCTCATATCCTCTCTCCTCCACCTTATCATTTTCTTTTTAATATTATGGATGGAATTCACATTGCCTTGCAAAAGAAGAAAGAGATTGTAAGGAGAAGAATAAAATATTTCCATTACTTTGGGAATGGAATCCACTCTTGTTATTGTGAATGCCCTACATATTTTTATGTGAACGTTAATCATAACTAATAGAACCCATTAGATGATAAAATGATCTTGTGAGTACCAATAGAAATGTTCCTTCGCTCACGTTTGCGCCACTAGACTACCTTAATTAATAGTGGCCATCGGGTCCGGTTCTACCCGGAACCGATTGGAACCTAAACCGGTCGGGAACCAGTGGGAACCGGAACTGGAACCGAACCGCTTCAGCCGGTTCCAAATACGAATACATGTTTTGAGATTCGAGCCCGAACCGGGCCCGGAACCGCCTGGAACCGTCGTCGGATTCAGAATCGGGAACCGGAACCGGTGGAACCGGAACTGGAACCGCCTCGGAACCGGTTGAAGCTACCGTTGGGCTCGGGCCAAAACAACATCGTTTTGGGTCTTGCACCAGACTCAATCAAGGTTTGTGTTGAGAAGTGATTGGGACTTAGCCGAGCTTAGATCCAAGCACGCGCATTGCAATATGAAGGCCAACATGATGATTGGTATGAGATGAATGGGGATAACACACTTAGGACTTATATCTTGTAATATTTAGAATGTATTAGATTTAGTATTACTTTCTTTCCATGTAATCTTTTTTTAGACTTGCAAATTGAAATCATGTAACCTCTTAGTAGTTGTACTCTTTTTCCCTATTAGGGTTTCCCAATGGGTTTTTACCTAATAAGGTTTTAATGAGGCAGTGAATCATATAATAAAATTCTTTGTTCCTTATTTTTTGTAAATTCAATAAAAATTCCTAAGTCTTTGTTTCTTACACATTTAAGATTATAAACTTGAAGAATAACCTATCTAGGAGTAAAGTGAATGAAAAGAGCAACGTGTGCGCTCAAACGGATCTCAAATCGGAGCTAAAACGAAACAACTAGAGCCGATTGAATCTTTCCGGAACCGCTCCGAAACCGGTCATAACCGATCAGAACTGGAACCGGAACCGGCTAGAACCGGCTAGAACCGGCTTTTTGACCGAATCTGAAGCGAATCCAGATTTCAGAACCGCCCAGACCGGTTCCGAATACGAATACACATTTTCTGGAACCGGAACCAGAACCGGAACCGATGGAACCGGACCCGTGGCCACCATTAACCTTAATTGCATATTAGTACCTCACACTACCTTGTCATTGTGTATATACCAACATACTTAGATAGGACCGACACATTTGTAACTGATCTTAAGACACCCACCAACCCATCAGTGAGGCTCTGCCTCCTAAAATTCCAACTGACCCTTACACTAAAGTTACATTAATTAAGACTTGTTAGGATCAATGTAGATAGACGTTAAAAAAACTCAAAAATATAACGCAAGGTGCCTTATAGTTAAAGTCAATAGCGGCTTCGATTTTCAAAAAAAAAAGTCAATAGTGGCTTGTAGAGTACAAATAATTTTAAATCTAAATATTGGCAGTTTTGGAAGTAAAAGAATGTAAACAAGAGGACATCAAATCTTACACCAGCCTGAAATCCGATCCGAAATCGGCATGCTAAAACATAGGTTTGGATAGTAAATTTCAAAAACATTTTCAAGTTGAGTTCAGGTTGGGTTGCTAAAACCCCAGATCAGTTATAGGTTTGACTTCTCAACCCGATTTCAACCCATAATCCAAAAATATTTTTAAAAAAGAAAAAAAACTATATATTGACATAGATAACCATTTATGTTTGATAGTTTTATATGTTATGTTATGTTGTCTTGTTGATTGTGTATAAAATTTGAATCGATAGTACAACATTTTTAACTTCGGGTCGATTTCACGTTGATTTTGGATCCATTTCAGGTTCAGGTTAACGTGTAAATTTGGGTTCGTGTCAAATAGATTGGATTTGGATTGGGGATATGTGACCGGGTCAGTTTCATATTGACAAATCATAACCCGTTTCAGTTTCAAGTTAGTTTAGAATTGAGGAGAAATATAAACAATTCGGGTTTGGGTAGAGGTTAACCCGACCCAAAACCTAAAATTAATAAGTGAATTTGGACTCCTCGTTCTCACATAACATCCCCAAGTAAAGCTTTCAAAAAAAACATTCCCAAGTAAATCGATTAAAAAAAAACATTCCCAAGTAAATCAGTGATTCGCACTCCTAGTTTGATCGGTTTAATGCGTCAGAGTTTGGGTGAATCTTTGTTTATACGCTGTTTGGTAAGAGCCGTTAAAATTAGTAGTAACTGATTGTTACAAAGTGGTTGCTTAAAGCAAGCGGCTGAAATGAGTTATTAGTCATTTTTTATAGACCGTAAATAACAGTAAGTTATGTGCTTGAAGAATTAAGTATTCACAATTAAGTCTTATGTGTGAAATAACGGAAAACAATCAGTTGTTCAATTTACTAGAAGATGAAGCTGAAACCTATGCATAAAATCAAAATAAATTGAAATCCCTTATTGTAATTTGTTTGTAATTTGTACTGGGTTGTTATGTACTACAGTACTATTAATTGAGAGTACTGAATATGTAACATCTCATCTTATTACCTGAACATAATTGTTTGTTTACTAATACACTCATCTACACATAGGCGCGCCAACAGACTCAGATAGTTCAATCAGCTAGACCATCTCATAACTTACATATTTACCTTATCGTATAGTTGTTATTCATATCTTAACCGTTGTGTAGTTTACTTTATATGAAGCGCTATAAATTAATGGGTTTTTCAAAACTTCTATTTCTATTTGGTTTTCGTACTTTTTTATTCTAAAAAGGTATTTAACGATGAGGGGAAAAGGGTAACGATATCTGTACGGTAAGGCAACTTTCGCGGAAAAGTATTAACATCCACAAAACACCTGCTCTCTGTATCTGTATCTGCTACTACAATAATTCCTCCCAAAATAATATCAATAGGAAATCATTCTTTGTTTCTCCCACCTCTGGCTGTCCCTAATCAACAACACTCTTTCTCCCTCCCATTCTCATATAAATAATTCCCGAGCGAGTCCCACAGCCCGCCCCGCCCAAACAGAGAGAATCATCTAGAATGAAGAGATAGAAATTCACAAACAATAGAATCCTATAGAGTGAGAATTGAACTTGACACACACACAAAAGGTTAAATCCAAGAAAGCAAACATGTCTGGGCTACAAAGGTCTCAGATAAGCTTTAGAAGGCAGGGATCATCGGGAATGGTGTGGGACGACAAGTTCCTCAACTCTTTACAAGATGGAGTAGAAAGAGAACAACAAGAACAGTCAATCAGCAGCAGCAGCAGCCAGCAGGAAACAGCCAGCACCAAAACGAAATCAGAACAAAAACCTAACGAAGCAGAGGGAAAAAGCGCCGTCGAGCTTAGGCGTAGCAAATCGGAGCAGAGATCTACGGCGTACAGAGCGGTGAAAGTTATAAACGATGAAGACCCGCCGTCACCTAGGGTTAGTAGCTGTGGATTTTGCTTTGGGAAGAAATCAGCGTCTAAGCAGAAAGGAGCCGCAAAATCATCAGCGGGATCGGAATCGGATAAGAAGAAGATTGGACGAAAGGTGTAATAGAAATACTTTACAAGTTCGGTTTAGATTACAAATTTTTTTTGTTCTCCGATCTGAATAATGAAAAGGATTTTCTCAAATCAAATGATAGATAGTTAGTAGAATTAGTTGAATTATGAGTGGAGTGGAGTTGTTAGTTGGTTTGGTTAGTCTTTTGCACTTCATGAGCATTCATTTGGCCGATTTATCTTCATGTTCATCTCTCTCTGTATCTCGTTTCTCTCTGTTATCCTGGTTTAGTTTTCTGTGGTATATGATACATGTGTATAAAGTTGAATTTTGACGAGGTTCGGAAGAATATTATTGCTGAAATCTACTACTACAACTACACCTATAATTCATGTGAGCGGATGAATGTTTATAATCAACTCTTGTTTGATTTGTGTAGACAATATTGTTAATCATCATCATGGCCATGGGTACATACATACATCATTTTGATAGTATAAGAAAAAGTGAGATGTTGCGCGTGGTGCTTTGTGAATTATATGTCAAATCTTTGGTTTTTTTTTGTATGATTGTTTTCGTTATGATATCTTCGCCACAAAATATGGCAAAATTGATGGCCTGACCCTGATATACGAAACCAAAATAGAAAAGAAAAATTGATTAAAATTCGATCAAATTGTAAATCTCCATTCTAGGAAAGGTTAACGATAACACTAGTTCAAATTTTCAATAATAAAATTGAACGCATTTGAATTTGAAGAAGATGAAACTATTCATATGTCGACGCCTAGCTCTTTAAATTTACACCCCTCATTTTTCAATCATTTGCATATATTGATGTGTCACGTGTACTGTTCATCTTTTGTAAAGAACAGAAATGAAAAAAAAACGGATGAATTATAATTGGTCTCCCCACCTAATACAAACAAACCCAACAATCGGTAATCGGATGGATGAGCAACCACGCACCGCACGAATAGTACTAGTAGTAATTAACTTTGCCTAATTAATGAGGTAGACTGGTCACTGTCAGTTAAACGTTAATGCGACACGAATACATCTGATAATTGAGAACATTACGAATTACGATTACTTAAATGTGCGTGAATATTAATCCATTTATATGTCAGCAGTTTAGGATAATGTTTACATTTCTAAATGCCTTGTTGATAATTCACGAGTGTAGACTTCTGTTTATATGATGTCAATTGTTTTTTAAAATTAATAGAAATGGCGTGTAGTACTACTTACCACTCCAACATTCACATGATACTAAACTACTATTTCAATATGTCCTTTGATTTCATATTTAATATAAAATTTTAAGTTATACATTGGATTCTTTATATATTGTAATACTTTATTCTATAAATTATTTTACTTTATATGTTTAATACTAAAATGAAAAACATCACAAAAAAAAAAGAATAATGAAAGTGGGATGGATGCACCAATAACTATTAACTAACCAAGTGAAGTGTTGGTACGTGTATGGGAACGAGTTGGCAGAATGCATGTTTGAGTGAAGCGCTAAATGACTTTTAAAATATTTCAGCTTATCAAACGAAGATCAATTGTTTGTATACAACATCAACATTCAACCGTCGATGGTTATTGACCGGTTGACTTTTCCTTGCAATCGTTCTCAGGCTTAACGATACATAATATTTAAGTATAACCGCCAAGTTTGGCCAGGTACATATTAATAATAATACTAAAATTAACAAGTTTCATTCCAATAAATTAATTGTGCTCGATAGCAACATTAATCAAAGAGAATTCTGAACACAAATTTTTATACGTTCACACAAAGTCGTCGTGAGGGTGTTAGTGGAGCTCGCCAAAATGAAAGAGATTTAAGAGAAGGATGATATCAACTATTATATTGACAAGTGGCATATGAGAACAGATTAATCTATTGAAACGCAAGGAAAAAACAGTTAAGTCATGTTATATTCATGTTTGGTTTAACTTTATTTTGTATTGCTTCCAAAAAGAGAATCTTCTATTAATGTTTCAGTTGTCTCTTAACTATCATTGTATATAATCAAACATTTAAAAATGTTTTTCTTTTGGATAATCATCGATCACAGCATTTCATTTATCCAGTCCGATGTAAAACCAAAAGCACTACCCATTCAACACCCCTTCCCCGCATCCATCCCCATCAAGCATAAAACTTTGTCAATTGTCATCATCTACCTTAACTACAAAGAGCCATCTAGACGTATCAAGGGCATCTAGGAGTTGAACAAAATACCATGCACCCCTATACTCAACAAGGGAAATCCTTACAACCCTCCACCCCCATATTCAGATAATCGTAAAAAAAAAAACAAATAAACATCCACCCTACTCACCAAATATATGCCTATTCCACTATACTATCAACAACATTAAACACATGCTCCTTGTATCCCTGACAAGGCATATCCATACCAAGCATTTGGACATCAAAATCATCAGTTATTGTCCTTACCAAACTCCAATCCAAACCCGTCACTCTCAACACATCTTCCCTATCCCAGATAAAAGATTCTTCACAAAGCCATAAAATTTAAGACAACCTCCACACATCCTTATTCCACCATTACAACATTAAGTGAGCTTCACTTCTTATCCCCCAATACCTAGCCTTCCAAACATTTCAAGACTTTATCTTCATACTCCAACCTCAACTCTCTTCAACCGTCATGACCTTCTCCCACAAACCAACGCACCATTACTTCAGACGCATATATCCACCTCAAAAACACCATACACCCCGAAACATACCATCAAAAGAACCACGTCTATCCTAACTAGTAGACAAACTTCAACCAAAACCAAAATCCTAGGTGACTGCCGGAGCAAGCTCCGGATGCATCTAACTATCCAGGGGTCACCTCTACCATGACAGTTAGACTCCAACATGATCATTTCCCCAGAAAAATTCGGTCCTCTACCAAAGCCGTCTCCTAAACAGATTGCAAACCAGGACTTATATCGATACACCTCCACCCGCCCACGCAGTTTGGTGGATAGTCCAAGTGCTCAAAACTGGTTGGGCCCCTCAAGACCACATCAAGCCAGACAGTCGGGATCCAAGAACACCAGCAGGATGGAACCATGTCAGACTCCGAGATTGCGATGCAGTCGACTGGCATTGGGCTGTTTGTAAGCCCAAATGGAGGTACGCCCACTTTTGTCAAAGGAAACACTCTGAAGGCAATCAATTTGGAAGTTGTTCTAACACCAGAAAGCCAGAAAGCACAGAAAGTACCAGACCAACCGCCCCATAAACCGTTGCACCTACGCAAGAAAGGAATCAATAAAAGGTAAACAATCTCAGCTGAGGCTAGGAAGTGTTTTAAGTATGACCAGAGATTGAGAATTACCACGCCTTTTCCTGCCAAGTCCTTAGCAAATATTGACAGAATCCTGAAAAGTCAATATAAGGGTAGAAAGGAAAGCAAAACTGGTCCAAGAAACTGCACCACTTATCAGCAGAAGAACAAGTAAAGCAGAACTTTGTCCATAAACTAGTAACGATGTTTCAAGGGCATGGGTACACTTTCTGCGTGGCCTAAAGTTTTGCAACTACTGGCTATCTGACGTTTTTTTGCTCATGAGAAGGTGTCAGGCAGTAGAGGTTTCCAAGGAAGAAACTAAACGGTGCAACTAAAGATCTCGAAGGAATTTATTCTTTTAGGAACAATTGAGCTCGTTATCTGTGTTTTTAATTGTTGCGCTTTTGAGTTTGGATTTGTAAGCCACTTGGCACTCTGGCAAGGATATTTCCTTTGCTGTAAAACCAGATCACTGGTTACATCTCGCTACAGTTGTAGCCCCCCGATAAAAAAAAAGTAAACTGTACCCCATACCCCTTCATTGCTACATTGTCCAACTTCTGAAGCTTCCTAACCTCTTCCAAACTTCCAACATGCAACACTCTAAGAAACTTTCTCTTGCAACCCCCCAACAAACTTATCGATTCCACCGCCATCTCAGTCGCCACCAACATAGACGAACCCCCCAAAAGAGACGATCTTATTGTACACAATCAAAATTGACCACACCACCAAAACCTTATTCTTGCCTTCAAAACAGTTTCTCTCGAGAGAAAACCCAGCACAATGTGACCAGCAAAAGAGAGTGACGAAACCAGCTGGAAAAGTTGAGTTGTAGACGTCGAACAAACACGCACAACCAGGAGACACGAAACGACGAAGTAATGGAGCATACACACCCTCGCTCGAGAGGGAAAAAGATGTGAGATGAACACAATACCATGCACCCCTAAACTCAACAAGGGACATCTCTTACAACCCTCCACCCCCATATTCAGATAACCGCAAAAAAACAAATAAACATCCACCCTACTCACCAAATATATGCCTATTCCACTATACTCAACAACATTAAACACATGTCCCTTGTATTCTTGACAAGGCATATCCATACCAAGCATTTGGACAGCAAAATCATCAGCTATTGTCCTTACCAAACTCCAATCCAAACCCCTCGTTTCCACCACCCTCAACACATCTTCCCTATCCCAGATAAAAGATTCTTCATAAAGATGTAAAATTACAGACAACCTCCACACATCCTTATTCCACCATCCCAACCTTAAGTGAGCTTCACTTCTTATCACCCAATAACTAGCCTTCCAAACACTTCAAGACTTTATCTTCATACTCCAACATCAACTCTCTTCAACCGTCATGACCTTCTCCCACAAACCAACACACCACTACTTCGGATGCATCTATCCACCTTAAAAACACCATACACCCCGAAACAAACCATCAAAAGAACCAATATCCTAACTAGTAGACAAAATTCAACCAAAACCAAAATCACAGGTGACTGCCGGAGCAAGCTCCGGATGCATCTAACTATTCAAGGGTCACCTCTACCACGATAGTTAGACTCCAACATGATCATTTCCCCAGGCAGCTTCAGTCCTCTACCGAAGCCGTCTCTTGAACAGATTGCAGACCAGGACCTATACCGATACATCTTCACCCGCCCTACCAAGAGTTTTAGTAAATTGTACCCCATTCCCCTTCCTTGCTATACATTGTCCAATTTTTGAAGTTTCCTAACCTCTTCCAAACTTCCAACATGCAACACTCTGAGAAACTTTCTCTTGCGACCCCCCCCCCCCCCCCACAAACTTTCTTTGCGGAGGCACCGTTGCAGGTAACTCCACCAAATCGTCAACATGCAACACACTTTTATCCCCCCGTCAGGGATAACCTAATGCATCTATGAGCCAAATCATCAATCAGACCCATCTCCATCAATTCCACTGTCGTCCAAGTCCCCACCAACACAGACGAACCCGCAAAAGAGACGAGCATTAGTTGTGTGCAATCAAAATTGACCACACCACCAAAACCCTAACCTTGCCCTCAAGACAAACAGTATGAGAGAAAACCCAGCACAATGTGACCAGCAAAAGAGAGTGGCGAAACCAGCTTGAAAAGTTGAGTTGTAGATGCCGAACAGACATGCACAACCAGGAGACACGAAAATGATGAAGAAATGGAAAATACACACCCTCTTGCTCGATAGGGAAAAAGATGTGAGATGCAGATTTAAAAAGGATTACTGGCCATGTCACCCCAATAAAAAAATTTATGAGAATAATATTTTACATATGATTTCATCAGAAAGAAAAAAATAAAATTATTCTTAATGACTAGCCCATCTAGTAGAGAATTCGAGTAGGGAGGGTAGCAAGTATTAAATCGTAATGGATAAAAAACCCGAGCCTAGTAAATGCACTGTTATCATAACCCGGTCAAACTGTAACAATTTTCACTTCAACCAACCCAATGGTAAAAAATATATTTCAATCAACCCAAAATTAATACTAAATTTGCATAGTCCAATTGTTTCCTCTAAACGTTATAGTTCAATCCAATAAATTATATAGAAAGTGCTCACGACGAATATAATTTTTCTTAATGAAAAGTCTAATGAATAACTACTCATACATTTATTACTTATCATTGACATGGTTGTTCAATCTCATATGCCCATATTAACTAGGGATTTTGTTGTGCCATTTATCTCAATTTGATCAATATATTTGCATGCATATTCGTTATTAACACAATCAAATAAAACCTCCACTTCTCATGTTTTCTAATACTTATGATAGTTAGCCAGATTAGTTTGATGAATCTAATTTGCAGCAACTGTGACTCACGTGTTTGGAATTCCCTTTTAGAGGTCGATATTCATGTCCTTCTTGATATTATTCTAAATTTGTTGCTTTTGACCGGCATAATTCGTTATTGCACCCATTTTATATATCTCGTGTGTGAGCATCAACATCATGAACAATATCTTGTGTTCATAACTATCACTATCTCAAATTCTTGGCTACATGTGTATGTAGTCATCTCTGGCTATATTTACTGTACAACCAACAATAAAAACATGTACAATCAATAAGGAAAACCTGTACAATAAACAATTAGACTGAAAGTAATATTTTTGTGTATAATATTTGTTATATAAATAATGTACATATTTTATAGGTGTAATGTACATGTTTCATCTAGTACATAAACATGTAATGTAGCTATCTTTGGTTACATGTGGGTGTAGCCAAGACATGTTGTTTGTTACTATACATATTTCTCTTTATAATGAATCATTGTACGAGAATCCCATTAATAGCATATGAAGGAATGACACTCAATCTCATTACTAGCCCCATGATGTTACAAAACTAAAAAAGGAGTTGATGAAAAGATTCATACAACAATTGAAACCCAAGACAGTTCAGTAAGATTCCAAACTTAGAACATTAGAAACACATATCAAACATATTGTCTAGATTGTGTAGGACTAACCTAAATTTATGAAGAAATGGATGAGGTAGCAGATGACAAGAAGTGAATATTTAGTGAATATAAGGAAAATATAAACAATATAGATTCCCTTTTTTAAAGGATGCCACCGGATGACATTATTCGATGTGATTATGAACGTGCCTGTAAAAGTCCTAATTCTCCCTGAAATTGAGGAAGATGTTGAGTCTATAGTGAAATACCTACGATAAAAGATTCTACGCTATTTAACATTGAGCTTAAGGTAATTATCAAAAAAAACATTGAGCTTAAGGTTGAAGAAAACTCACTAGCCATAATCGTAGAAGCTGAAAATTTCCAATTTTGCATAAGCTAACTACTACCAATTTTGCATAAGCTGACAACTGCCAATCTGGGCATATGTGGATCTCAACTTATGGGTAATGAAATCAAATTATACACATGTCATTTAATAGTTACAATGAATTATCAACTGATAGTTTGCAGATGTTATAATTGGTCGGTTTTGCATAAGTTATCAGTTCCTAGTTTTACATAAGCTAGATTACAAACACTTAACTTCAATATGAGACGTTGGTTGCCTAAATGACTACGCTTTAGTAGATAAAGAATGGTGGACTGGTATGAAAACAATCTCATAAATAAATAAATGTATGAGCATAGGTTGTATACTAAAGGAGTAGTTATGGAAGAGTTTATAGAGGTCCTCGATGAATTTGAAGAGCTATAGAAGATGTTGTTAACTCATATATCCTCAACCTTGAGTCCCAATCCCAAAATTTATTCATCTGTTTTTTTTTTGGACAATATCTATTGATGTTAGGATGTCAAACAATTCTAATTCAAACTCTACTATCTCTCTCCCACCACATGCTAAGTGTGAACTCCCACCTTCTTATGAGGAACATGAAACTATTGAGTACATATAAGAAGAGTTTCCAATCATTCAAGATTTCCACAAGCTTAAAAAGGTGCGCATTATAGAGTTCAAGAAAGATTCACCTCTAATACAATTAATTGACGTTGACCATGTTCTAGCAAAGGGCAACTTATATTCAACCTAAAGCCAAAGGAGTCACTTATAATACCATTTAATGATCAAGGCAACGACATGGAGTTTGTGTGCAAGTTGGGCCAAACAACCTCATGTTAAGCATTCAACAAAAGTAGAATGAAAATTCACTCAACTTAATTAAAAATAGATGAAAATACAACATTTATCCAAGCGTAGTCATGGGAGCATCTAATGAAGCCCATAGGCTCACATCTAGCATGAAACTTGAGCTTCCATAACTATTCATGGAGCACATTTACGCCTATAAACAGATGCCTTCTTATCTCCATTTTCACATCTTTTTACCACAACACAAACTATAAAGCAAGATGTTTGCAAGACCCCTATACTCTTCTCTAGCCTTTAAGTTCTTTCTCTAAGAAGTAGATCAAGGTTCTCCTAGCTTTCTATGTTATAGCAAGGTGGTGGTAACTAAATGCCTATTCTAAGGTGATGCAACTGCAACCCTATCTACACTACTCCAACTATTGACCTCCGACTAATGGTTAGTTTTATCTTTGTGCTTAATGTATTCATTACATAATTCTTATATATTTTTTTCCTATTGTTTTTATCAATGATTAATCAGTGGAATGGACTAACATAGGATTGGACTAACTTTAGTGTAACATTTGTTCAGTTATTATCTACACATGTTAGTTGTATTATCCAAAAGAGTAATATATGGATTAATTTATTGGAAAGTTGTTCTTAACGTTGTTGGTGGTTAGTTAGTCATTGAACAACAATTATGGTTAGTTGTTGCCAATTAGGGTATCTAATAAAAAAATGTCTTTAATTAAAAAAAGAGGCTTATATTGAATACTTTAAAAGATGGAATATAATTTCAAGATGAAGTAAAAGGCGTAGGAAAGATTACCCGAATATCGCTCTTTCATATTATATATTGTTATTTTCTCTCGTTTACTTACTTTATCTCTTATTGTTCCCTACTAATCAATAACAAATTAGCTTCCATTGATGCTAATATTATAATAATTAAAAGAAAAACTCCCATAAAAATCCCATGTTCAGTAAATTTGGTCTTTAGAAACTTAAAAAAAACTTGTCTACAACTAGCTAGGAGGTTGCATCTTGCACTATTATCATGTCATATATTTGCACTCTCTTGGTCTTCCATCACTTGTGATGGTAAGTTCACATATGTTTGAGATTTTAACTAGTTTAAATAATGCTATATTACATTCTTTTAATTTGTTTGACACCAGTGCTATATATAATGTATTAGTAATAGTAAGTGCATACAAGGTCAAGAGCCTTTTATTTTTGTAATCTTTTAACGAAACACTGAGGATGTGTCAATTAGTGAATAATATCTAACCTCAATAAGTCAATGTCATCTGATGGAAATTTTTCTCGGTGGTATTTTGAGAATTTACTAAAACATCGACATTATTTTGTGATATTTTCCTATATATGAATCAATTTAGGAGACAAAAAATAACCCTTATATAGATAATTAGTTAATAGTCAAATCAATGACGTCCTTGGGAGCTACATGAATCCTATGACACATTGAGACAAACCATTGAAGATTGGATCCAAGCCCCTTTTGAACCATATAGTATATAGAGTTAAAACTAGGATTAATTGAAGTGCACAAGGAGTAATAGGAAGTTTTAATCTCAATTGTGGTCCTTTACCCCCATCTCACATCTAAAATTTAAAAAAAGTAAAAAAAATTCATAGTCTACCCTAAGGTTATTGATAGTTTTAAGATATAGTTTTTTATTCCACTATTTGTAATATAATCTATGGTTTACAAATCAATAAAACTGAACCATTCATTCATTTTTCCATTCTCTACCATTATTTACAATCTATCTACAAAATACCTCTTATTATCTATATCACAAAAGTGCTTAGAAATTAAAAGTTCCACCACCTTATGAATTTACATTATTTAAATATGTTAATCATTATGTTATTATCATCTTCAGAGCCCAAGTTCATACCAAGACATAAGGTTTTTGTAGTGAATTGTCTTTAAATTTATTGACCGCTACAAGTTACAATCCCTTTTTAATGTATAGTTTATTTCTAGTCTCAATTACCAACCCTAGCTTGCGTGAGATACTCCTCTTCAAATGTCAACCCTTAGTCCACACTACTCCTCTTTTCAATTGACGAAGTAAGAAAGGTGATTTGGAGGTTGCCAAGTGTTAGACTCTCATTTCTTCAATTCTCAACATTAGCTTGGGTGTACTCTTATTCAATTTCCAACCATAAGTATACATTGTTCCTCCTCCTCAATTCATACCCTAACATGTTCTTGGGTGTGTAATAAAACTTTTTGATATGGATTTCATGTGAAAAATGCTAATTATTCATGTTAAGTGTTTATCTATCTTGTGCTTCAATCTCATTTTCTGGTCACTCCAGGTCCTTGTTGGGTGGATGCATCTCAACTGACTGACATTGTGAACGTAATACGCGATCATGGTTGGGGCGCTCGCATCGATACCAGTTCCTTGTTGGTGACGCCAAATCAACGACATTGCTACTTTCTCCTGCACCACAATTTGTGCATGTTGTTGGGTTATGAGGATACGTGAAGCTGCTGGAGCACTTGGAGATATTACATGGCTAACTAAGCTGATTTTTGCACATCATAAATGCACATGTAGGATAGGCAGCATGTAATGATAGAATGTGGTATACCAAAGCATGATTGCATGCAGTGTTCAGGACTGTCATCATTTCTCAATTGTGTTGTTGTGTCCGTAGCGGAAGAGGACTTGTTTCATTTGGGCAGTCTTTAGTGCATTCTAAAGTGTACTATGGGTGCGTGTGTGGCCCTTTTAGCGTTTGAAACATCATTTTGCAGCTATTTCAGTGTCGGTCTCATCATTTATTCTTTACTTTATTCAAATTTTATATCCAAATGCTGATCTAACATCTGACATCAATTTTAGTGTCGGTTGACCCACAATTTATCAATTACTCTATTCTGACAGCTGCATTTGATAGCTGACCACAAATATATATTGGGAATGTCTGGCTTATGCTAAGATTATCCTTACTAGTTGTCCATAATTGTTGTTTGTTAAATGATATCAACATATAACTATGATTACGAAAAAATGAAATACACACCAATGAGCACCTTGTTTATTTTGAATTACTGAAGAAAGCAAGTCGATTCGAAATATAAAAAAGATGAATAACACGAATTTATAGTTATAGTCTGTAAATTGTATGGTTATATCATATGCCGGTGAAACCCACAATTTGTATCGTAAATTTTTGAAAACGTATATGCACTTGCAATCCGTGTCATAAAAGAATACACAACACGAAAAGCAGACCTTCTTCAGGCTGTTTTTTTTTTGATAAAAAAAAACCAAAAAAAGAAACAAAAAAAGTGGCAAAACAATCCCTAAATCGTCTCCCTCCTCTTCGACGACTACACCGAGACGCAGAACTGCAGAAACAAAACCCCCCAATCGACGATTTCAGCGTCTTCTTCCTCGTTCGATCCGTCTTCATTCCTTGTCTCGTCGTTGTCGCTGCTATGGTGCGCAAGCGGTAGTTCCTCTGTTCAAATCAAATCACAATGAAGTGATCATTCCTGAGCTGTGAGCCTTACTGAGACTACCGTCTCTTTACCATCTGACCCCCTCGGGGAGATTGTGGATATAGATAACCAGCAAGAGAGAGATGAAGTTTGAAATCAAAGATATAACTGTTTATTTTCCATACGATCACATTTATCCGGAGCAGTATGCTTATATGGTTGAGCTTAAAAGGGCCCTCGATGTCAGGGGCCATTGCTTGCTCGAGATGCCCACTGGCACAGGCAAAACCATTGCTTTATTGTCGTTAATCACCAGTTACACACTTTCCAAGCCTTCCAATCCCATCAAACTCCTCTACTGCACTCGGACTGTCCACGAAATGGAGAAGACTTTAGCTGAGCTCAAGGTACTCCACAATTATCAAGTTCAGTATTTGGGCCCATCTGCCCGGATCCTCACCCTTGGTTTATCGTCTAGGAAAAATCTTTGTATCAACCCAGCTGTTGTCTCTGCTGAATCCAAAGACTCTGTTGACGCTGCTTGCCGCAAACTAACTGCCAGCTGGGTTCGAACACTTGCTGTGGATAATCCAAATATCCCACTTTGCTCATTCTTTGAGGATTATGAGAAGGCTGGATCCCAGGCAGTCTTGCCTCCCGGGGTTTATACAATGCAGGATTTGAGGTCTTTTGGGAAGGCTAAAGGATGGTGTCCGTACTTCTTGGCCCGGCATATGATTCAATTTGCGAATATTGTGGTTTATAGCTACCAGTATTTGCTTGACCCTAAGGTTGCTGGGATTATTTCAAAGGAGATGCAAAGAGAGTGTGTTGTTGTGTTTGATGAGGCGCATAATATTGACAACGTGTGCATTGAAGCACTTAGTGTGAGTATCAGGAGACAAACGCTTGAGGGAGCTACCAGAAATCTCAGTAGAATGTCCCAAGAGATTGAAAGGTAGATAACTGTACTATATATGAAATCACACTCTAGCAATGTTTTCCTCTAGTTTCTTAAGTGTATGATCCACCTGATAGGAGCTTTATAATGCGTTAATCATGCACTTCAAGAGACGGATTATAGTTGGGATGGTTTCTGCTCTGTGAATATTCAGTAATGAAATTGAGCTCTGGGAACCTTGCTGATGGGTTTTGCTCATTTCTTGTTATATCTACTTCACAACTGTTATGCAGTTTCTAAATCATTTGATATGGTGGGAAGGTTCAAGGCTACTGATGCTGGCAGACTGCGAGCAGAATACAACCGGCTTGTTGAAGGACTAGCTCAGAGAGGAAACTTACCCAGTAAGTTAGAATTTATAATCCTATTTCTATTTGGAACTATTCATTTTGGTTATGGACAATTTTTCCGTTGTTGTGTTTATGCTGTGTTCTTGCAGTCTCATACTTGGCTGGCCAACCCTGCCTTGCCTGATGATATTTTAAAAGAAGCTGTGCCTGGAAATATTCGTCGAGCAGAGCATTTTCTCTCTATTCTGCGGAGATTGGTTCAGTATCTGAGAGGCCGCCTTGATACTGAGAATGTTGAGAAAGAATCCCCTGTTTCTTTTGTTCATTCAATCAATTCTCAAGTTGGAATTGACCAGAAAATGCTGAAATTCTGCTATGACCGGCTTTATTCTTTGATGTTGACCCTGGAAATAACAGACACCGATGAGTTTTTACATATCCAAACAGTATGTGATTTTGCTACACTTGTGGGAACTTATGCAAGAGGATTCTCTAGCATTATTGAGCCTTTTGATGAGAGGATGCCACATATTCCCGATCCTATATTGCAGGTTATCTTCATTTAAATCTGATTATAAACTTATTCTTGAAACCTTGTGTTATTTTTTCAGCTTATCATATTCTGGTTTCTGTTTATATGTTTGAACATGTACTTCTTGTTTTGAACCTGAATTGGGCTTGCAGCTTAGCTGTCATGATGCTTCTCTCGCTATAAAGCCAGTTTTTGAGCGGTTCCAAACAGTTGTCATCACATCAGGGACTCTGAGTTCTATTGATCTTTACCCACGATTGCTCAATTTCAATCCAGTGGTTAGCCGAAGCTTCACAATGTCCTTGACCAGAAATTGCATATGCCCAATGGTCCTTACTCGAGGAAGGTGAAATGAAGCTATCACTTTGCTGGTGTTATGCTGCCAACAACCTATGTTAATCTATATCTCAATTTATTGATTATCGTTTTGTTTTTCAGTGATCAGCTTCCTGTTAGTACACGATATGATATGAGAAGTGATCCTGGAGTTGCGAGGAACTATGGGAAACTGTTGCTAGAAATGGTTTTTGTTGTCCCAGATGGAATTGTGTGTTTTTTTTTGTTAGTTACTCGTACATGGATGCCATAGTCAACACATGGAATGAAACCGGCATTTTAAAAGTAAATATCAAACTTTGTTCTCATTTTAACTTTTGAGATTTGCCGCACAACTTCATGTCCGTCTAATGATAATGAACAAATACATTCATACCCCTTTTATGAAACCTTACATCAGATCATTCGTTTTTTACTGTACTTCTTCAGGGTATAATGCAGCACAAACTTGTGTTCATTGAGACTCAGGATGTGGTGGAAACAACCCTGGCCCTGGACAATTATAGAAGGGCGTGTGATTATGGGAGAGGCGCTGTGTTTTTCTCAGTTGCAAGGTGTTGGTCTTATGATTGAATATCTTCTTGTAGCAGATATTCATATATTGTTGTGGAGTAAACTGATAGCTAGAAACCAGGATTTAAATGCTACCAGTTTCACAATAGAAATGAAGACTGTAAGAGATGGTTTATTTAGTTTGTTTTTATGTCGGGTTTGTTAATGTTTTGTGTATTATAGGGGAAAGGTGGCTGAAGGTATAGATTTTGATCGGCACTATGGAAGACTTGTGATCATGTTTGGCGTTCCCTTCCAGTACACATTAAGCAAGTGAGTGAGTCGTGTCTTTTGTTTGCGGTGTTGTTTTTCTTTCTCATCCCTGTAGACACCAAAAATTCTCACCCCATAAAGCAAATTTCGAAATAATAAGAGGGGTCGTCGCCTTTCTTTTTCAAAACATATTAGCGTGCGTGCCACAACGAAACCGTCATTTTATAACCTTTTTCAAAGCGTTTCATAAAAACACGATTTTCCAAAAATGAGTTTTCAAACAATAATCCGGTTTTAAACCCAGTCCGGGCTGAAACTCTAGTATTATTTTCTCCCGTGAAGATATTGATTTCCGATTCAGCATAGCCGGTTAGCATACTCTCCATATAACCCGATGGTTCTGGGTTCGAGTCCTAGCTAAAGCGTTTTTTATTTCATCTCTCGTCTAGCTTGCAATACAGTTTTTGTTTTATTGTCTACGGTTATAAACTGAAATTCCCCACAGCTCAAGTGGTCAAGGTGTAATGGCCATTACTTGAAAACCCAAGTTCGAAACCTGGGCAGAGCATGACTGGTGGTTTTATTTTCCCTGCCCAACTCTTCTTAAAATTTCATTTTCATTCTAAAACAATACAGAGCCCTACGGTAGAGAAAAGACACCTCAGTATGGGCATTCTTTTTCCTTCTCCTTGAAAGAGCCGATGACAACCCAGTATGGGTTTGATTTTTGGGAATAGCCGATGGTTCCCCCCAACCTTCTCTCGATGTTACCTCGGTACTTCAAACCTGAAGACGGTGGCGAACTCATCCGGGCACGCCTTCATCCTTCCATGGGGGGAATCGCCACTGCGAGGTTGTCTCCGACCATCCTCTAATGCCCATCCTTTGGCTTTCTTTCTCAAAAGAAAAACCTTAGAGGAGCCAGCGGACACACTTCACAAAAGAAGAGC
This sequence comes from Limonium bicolor, assembly GCA_023374045.1. Taxonomy (NCBI): domain Eukaryota; kingdom Viridiplantae; phylum Streptophyta; class Magnoliopsida; order Caryophyllales; family Plumbaginaceae; genus Limonium; species Limonium bicolor. The sequence goes on along the minus strand of CM041776.1, from coordinate 320,174,151 downwards.
AATCCCACGACTGTTCGTTCTCCCGCCCAAGAATTCAACCTTCTTCTGGCCCCCTTCATCTCTAAAAATCCAGAACCGGAGTATCTCTCAGAAAGAGGAGTACCTTGATTCACACTCGCGAAGCGACCAGGGAAAAAACTCCTTGCTGCGGCGGTTTTTTCCATCACATTCGACGTTTGTGCAGTGTAAGTTAGCTTCCAATTGACCTTTCCGGTAAAAACGGTTTTGAATTCCCTTTCCGTCCCTCTCTCGATTTCGGCTTTCTCTTTTGTTTGCAATTTCTTTAGCCAAATGAACTCTACCGACGATGACCAATGAAAAAGGGGGAAGGAAGGACGTTGCTCTTTCGGAAACCAGTTTCCGAAACAGGAACCCAATACGAGGGCGATGATTCGGAGAACGACTCCGTTAGATTCTGATGCAAGAGTCGTATTTCTTCTCCCCCTCCTGCTCCTCTTTTTCTCTACATTTAGAGAGGTTTCCTGTGCTGATGCTGGCGCTGATAAGATTGAGTTGATTTCTCATTTCTCTCGCATTTGTGTTTAATCTCTGTTGTACATATAAGCACCGATTGAACCTGGGACTGCTACGGAACAAGCGTTGTTTTGAATCATTGTGATAGAAGCAAAGAGGCATATGGGGATCTATGTTCTATGCCTTTCATACTTCCTATCCTTTTCCGTTTGTTCAGCGACTCACTTCTGGTGGTATATCTGTTATCTGCATATGTTGTGATTTTAGGTTGAAACTTGCGAACTCTCGGGCCCTAGTCGAAGACAGTGCTCAAATCTGGAGATCTTCATTTTATGTCTTGCATTTTTTCCTTGTTCCCACCTATTTGAGTCACAATCTAACGTCTGCCATGTTTGTTCTATCTCTGATTCTTTGCAAGAGTCCCTACTGATTCCATTTCCGATGATCAACACCCAGAAAAGTGGCCCCTCATTCAGGATGGTTAAAAGATCAGACGGGTTTGGTTCGAATTCAGGCATACAAGGAATCGATATTATGCTATTTTTCCTATGAGCGTAGAGATCTGGAGGTGTCAATCACCCGGGCAGAGTTTTCCATAGTCTATCCTTCATGTTTCTTTCTTTTGACTCTTCGATTAAACTGACTAACTAATGTGTCTGGTCGTTTGTATGTTCTCTCTTTTTGTTTTGTTCCTTTGCAGAGGATAGCTTTTCTTCATCCTGGTATTAATCTTCACCCAAGTAGCATCAGTATTTACTTAATGATTGTATTTGAATCCCCTTTTAACGTGCCTGATATCTGTGGGAATATGCACTGTTTTGTAAAGTTGTGGTGAATTTGAAATCTCTTCGGTCATTTAGGCATTGCAAGCACCCTGTACTTCTTGAATGTTTATCTGTTTATGTGTGCAAGCGAAAGAAGAGGATCTTTTCATTAGTCAGTGACGTTTGGGGAATTAGTAGTTAGAAGCAAGTCTATTATTTTAGTTCAAATCAGTTTGTTCCTGGTTTTGACTAATCTTCCCACCGTTAAGCACACTGTGTGGGCCGTTCCTTTTGTTTTGACATAACTTGATAATAGCCACGTAGGGCGTAGGACATAGATTGACCAGTGATCGGTTAGTTTGGATTAGCAAGGTTGTACTTAGGCTGCAGTATTCTTAATTTATTCAAAAAAATTAGATTATAATCTAAAGTAAAAAAAAATCATCAAGAATAGAAAATGTTGTTTTGAGCCAAACAGCTACTTTGATACTCTTAACAAATTAATTAGCAACCCTACACTTTAGGATTCATTGTATATACTCTACTTTGTCATTGAAGTTCACGTTATGTTGGCTTGGTTGTTTATATTTCATTTCAAATTCATAATTATCTGTCTTATATGCTCATGTTGTAGATTAGCTTGGCAATTGTTGGACCTAGTCCAATATAGAGGCCCAATACCTAGGAAGCTCTAGTTAGCCCATAGGTCACCCAATTTTAGAAAAGCTCTAGGTTTGGGTATCCTCAATGCATACAGGTCCTAGACACGGTCCATGTGAGTAATACCCATTTTCCTTAAAATTTTCCAAATCATCCTCTAAAGTCAGAATAAAATGTACAATCAACAAAAATCCAATCCACTTGTAAATCGAGTTAATTTTATTCAAACATAACTTAGGCCCAATAGCTCCTAATAGTTTCAAGCAAATTCTTCAATCAACCCATCTTAAAAATCTGATTTCAGAGTCCAACTCCCAAATCTGGGCTCAATTCCACCAAGCCCGGTCCATCTCAAAATTCGACCCGTCATCAAGCCTGGCCCATTTCAAAACCCGGCCCACTTCAAAATTCGGCCCGATGCTCAAACCGGCCCAATAGGCCCACAAGCCCAATCAAAGCCCATACAAGGCTCATCCGACCCAAAAGTTCAAACAAGGCCCATTCAGCTCATTTGGCCCCAAACCCAATATGGCCCATCAAGCCCATCTCGGCCCACTACTCAACCTGTCCATACCGAACCCAACAAAGGCCCAAGCCCACAAAAGTCAAACCAAGGCCCAAACCGATCCAAGGCCCAAATCAAATCAACCCAAGCCTACAAAAATCAAACCAAACCCACAAAAATCAAACTTCAATCCGATTCAAACTCAAATTGTAGATTCCATCCAAACTCCAAAAACCCAAAAAGCATTCCTCATTATTCAGCTTTAATTCAAAAATCCTGAAAGTCTCTTTCCTCAAGTTTTCAAACAATCATTTTATTCAAACTTCACCAAGTTCCAAAAGAAACCATTTTGTGAATTTTTAAAGGAAAAACTCTTCTCACATCACAGAAAACTCTTCTCAAATGCAGAAAGTTCTTCTCACATATACAGAAAGTTTTCTCCTAAAAATATTTCTCAAAATCAGTGTTTCTTCATCAAGAATTCCGAACAACTTCAAAAGTTTTCCAACTAAATTTTCAAACTCAAAACTAAACCGTTTTCAGGGAACAGGAGATGTCTAACATTTTCAAAACGTTTTCTCCCTAGTTAGACATCACTTGTCTCCCTTCTAAAAATAAAAATCCGAGGCAGGGCACTGGGGTCGTCTCATCCCTTGTCGCAGTCTGGACTTCTTTAGGCGGGGCATTAGGGTGACAAACATCCCCTAATTGCAGCCTAGATTTTTACGAGGCGGGGTGCTAGGGATGTGACTGCCTTCCTAGTCGCAGCCGGGATTTCAGAATCGTCTAACTCCCTTCCACTCGATTTCAATATTTTCAGTTTTAACGTTTTAAAACCCGGGAGTTAGAGACGTTATTAGGGTTCGACTGAGAACATCTCATTCATGGTGTTTCTCTCTGAACCCTATTTTTCGACATAAATTCATTGCCCCATCTTTCGGGTCTCGGCACTTACCATTAATTAAGTGTCGTGCTCGAGGGGGTACATAGGGTAATCCCTCGGGATTATCCGCCCTTTTACAATAAAATGATTTTTCTCAATCTCTTTCAAACCTCAAACTAAAAAAAAAACTCGGGATCTCTATTCAAATACCAATTGCCTCACACACTCAAATCATCATTCAAACTCCAACTCGCATTAAACTCAAATCCTCTTACAAATTCCAACTTCATTCAACTTCCAAAGTCTCACAGGCCCGAGCGTCTCATAGACTCGAACATCTCATGAACTCGAATGTCTCACAGACCCGAGCGTCTCACAGATTCAGTCATTCTGAGATTTCAATGTCTCACAGACCTGAGTGTCTCACGGACTCTAACCTCCCAAAACCCGAAACTTCTTGAAACTTCGAATCCTCCTAAATCTCAAACACTACAAATATCCTCAAGCTCCACAAACGTCAAAACTTCCAAAAACTAAACAACTTGAACTACGTAAGGTCTGATCTCAACAGGGAGTTGAGTACGTAGGCAACCCACATAGGGTGCGACCCCATTCCAATCAAAAACCCCCTTTTTTCCCACTCTAAGGTGGTATTCATGTCCGTCAAACATTCAAATCCCCTCTAACTCCCACAAACCCTCAACTTCTTCAACTCTCAAAATCAGACTCCTAATCTTTCATTCCATACTCATTCGAATTCGTCAATTCCCCTTCATGGTGCTGGCTTGGCAGAAAAGCTCACCTCATCCACTCGTTTTCTCTCCTCCTGTCCTAATCCTATCCTTGGCTTTTAAATGAATCTCTTTAATAAGGTTTTGAAAGAAGGAAATCCTGACAATTGGAGACCGAGGTTTCCTCGGGCACCAATCCGAAGTCGTGGTCGTTGCCACTTCTGAGGGGTGTAACCCAGTACGAACCCACAATGGAATCTCTGACGTGACCAGATAAGTCCTATCCATAGGCAACAATCTCATAGTCAATTAACGGTTCTTAGAACCCTCATTCCCTTCCTTCCTAGTTCTTAGGTCAAACTAGGTGGCGACTCTAATCAATTCCGCCTTATAGAGGCATAAGTCCGCGTGGGGCCCATCGAGAGCGGGTGTAGTGCTCACTAGCATTCCCCTTATGCTTTCTGGGAAAGACGGACGATAGAGTAGGTATTTGAGGGATGCCATGATAACGGGTTTTCACCCTCCACAGAATGGCATTCTAGGATCTAGGCTTCTCAGTCAGACCATATTTAGATAGACCCCCCTCATACCAAAAAATCACCCTCCACAGAATAAGAAGGCAATCCTGACAATTGGAGACCGAGGTTTCCTCGGGCACCAATCCGAAGTCGTGGTCGTTGCCACTTCTGAGGGGTGTAACCCAGTACGAACCCACAATGGAATCTCTGACGTGACCAGATAAGTCCTATCCATAGGCAACAATCTCAGAGTCAATTAACGGTTCTTAGAACCCTCATTCCCTTCCTTCCTAGTTCTTAGGTCAAACTAGGTGGCGACTCTAATCAATTCCGCCTTATTGAGGCATAAGTCCGCGTGGGGCCCATCGAGAGCGGGTGTAGTGCTCACTAGCATTCCCCTTATGCTTTCTGGGAAAGACGGACGATAGAGTAGGTATTTGAGGGATGCCATGATAACGGGTTTTCACCCTCCACAGAATGGCATTCTAGGATCTAGGCTTCTCAGTCAGACCATATTTAGATAGACCCCCCTCATACCAAAAAATCACCCTCCACAATCCCCCGTGAATTTGATTGGAAAGAATGTATGACATAATCATGTATCTATGATGAAAAGCTTAACCCTGCTTGAAATTGCAGAATTCTACGTGCTCGATTGGAGTATCTGCGAGACACATTTCAGATACAAGAAGGGGACTTTTTGACATTTGATGCTCTGGTAATAAAATACATAAATATCTGTTTGCGGTTTCTTTGTTGTCTTGTTGCATGGTTTATGTGAAAGACAATCAACTGAGTGAGTGTTCCTGCATTCAGAGGCAAGCTGCTCAATGTGTTGGGCGAGTCATCCGTTCAAAGGCAGACTATGGGATGATGATATTTGCTGATAAGAGGTTGTTTTTTTCTTTTTTTCTTTTTGGAACTTCTATTCTCGAAGCTTCGGTGATCATCTTATGTGGATGGAGATAGATAGTAGCTTGTCTTGCCATGATTAAAGTTAATTCATATGATAACTTACAGGTGTGGTTGCTGCCTTGTGGTTAATGCAGGTATAGCCGGCATGATAAACGGTCGAAACTGCCAAGTTGGATACTGTCCCATTTACGGGAAGCCCACCTGAACTTGAGCACGGATATGGGGCTGCACATAGCAAGAGAGGTATGCAGAACAAGCGTTCCAGCTTTTAAGAAAATGTGATTTTGTAGAATCTGTTCTTATTCCCCTTTTCTTTTGCTTAAATTTTTTCCAGTTCTTGAGAAAAATGGCACAACCATATGACAAGGCCGGCATGGCTGGGGAGAAAACCCTGTTGTCTCAAGAAGATATTGAGAAGCTCAGTAATGGCATTGCAACTGATATGATGTTTTGATAGAATCAAGGGGAAGTTTAGGTGGATTTTTTTAAAAAAAAATTATTTTTCTGTTAGTTGTGGCTGTTGTTTTAGATGGGAGGATGATTGTAACACAGAGGGAGCTAGGAGGAGGATAAAGAGCAATGAGAGACAAAACAAAACATTAGTGTTTGCAATTTTGGCAGAGCAAGTGACAAGTCCCTATTTGTAAATTTATACTGTTGTACTGGAGACGATTCTATTAGTATAATTATACAGTGCATGTGACGTTTGTTGTCGGTATGATAATGATATTTGTTTGCAAGGCAATGCAATGGGCCCTTTGTCGTCGGCATTGTATTAGTTGTCAGACTAAGAAGAAAAAGTATGATATCCCGTTTTTGGTGTTAGTATGATATCCCGTTTTTGCTGTCGGTATGATAATGATATCCCGTTTTTGTGTTAGTCGGCATTGCGTCGACTTTAGGGGGACGTATAGTTCAGGATTTTGGTATGTATCTGGGCTTCCCTGTTCAAGTGGGACAGAATCGGAAGGCTGTTTTTGCATATATTAAGGATAGGGTTACGAGAAGGATTCAGGGGTGGTCTCATAACACCACCCAAGCTGCGCGTTTAATTCTCATTAAGTCCATCTTGCAAGCCATTCCTACATATGTGAAGTCCATTATAGCTTTGCCCCAAACACTACTGAAAACCATTAAAAGTATGATATCCCATTTTTGGTGGAGTGGATCCCCTACAAAGTCAGCAATTCACTGGACAAATTGGCAACATATGTGTCTCCCTCTCAGCTCGGGCGGCTTAGGATTTCGAGATTTGCACAGTTTTAACCGTGCTCTTCTGGGGAAACAGCTTTGGCACATCATTGAAAATCGTCAATCCCTGCTATCCAGATTCTATATGGCGTGCTACATGGCCACTGTCCTCTTCAACAACTTAAGCCTTCGGCCAATTCCAGCCCGATTTAGAGGGCCCTCCTAAATGTCAGAGATCTGATTCAGACAGGGGGACATAGGTGAATTGGTAATGGCCTCACCACTTATGTCCATGATCGCTGGCTTCTTTCAAAAGAAGGAGGCACACCCTACCTTTGGTCCCTTCCACCTCATCTTCAGCATGCTAAGGTTTCAGATTTAATGCTATCTCCCACTACCTGGAATGTCCAGCTTCTTCAGACTCATTTTCATCCAGAGGATGTTCAGCACATTTGTAACCTGCCCCTTCCTGGTAATGCTTTGTCTCAGGACTCATGGTTATGGGGCTTCACTACATCCGGACAATATTCTGTGAAGAGTGCCTATCATTGTGATGTTGCCCTCTCTCGGTCTGCTTACCGTCTCCATCCTCAGTGACTACTTCTACTCAGAGCTCGGCTAATAAGAGACTGTGGACACTCGACATGCCACCACGTATCCGTGTGTTTGGGTGGAAATTACTGCATGGAGCAGTTTCGTGCAATGACGTGTTGGCCTATCGTCTACACCGCCCTGAACTGGCAGCGTGTGATCTATGTGGCGAATGTGAAACCCTAATTCATGCTTTCTTTAGCTGTCCGTCTGCCATGCCTTACTGGGCCCGTCTAGGCGAGCCTAATCCTCGGTCGATAACCACAAATGCCGCTTTTGTTGATTGGTTCACTCACTCTTGCACCGTCATGCCCCAAGTTCACCTTTGTCTACTCACTTCTCTTCTTTGGCGGCTTTGGTATGCTCGGTGCCAACTTATTCATCAACGGGTTACAACTTTCGAGGCAGGATGGTTTCAGGCTGACAGCTTCCTACGCCATAGCTCATCAGTTGCCAAACTCTCCATTTCCACATCTTTGTCCACTAATCGCTCCTCCAATCCTGATTGGGTTGAAATTTCAGTTGATGCAAGTCTTGACAGGTATGGTCGGTTCAACCTTCCAGTGGTTGTTGTTACCAATGGATCTACTATCGGAGCAGCAGTTATGGGAGGACAAAGCTTTCATGAACCTTCGCAGATGGAGGCCTTGGCTGTAATCCTAGGCCATGACCTTGCAAAGCAATTGAGTTTTCAACAAGTCCGCATCTTATCAGATTGCAAAAGCATTATCGACTACATCTCGGACTTTAGGGTTACGAGCTTAGATCATTGCACGAAGGACTTACTCAATGCGGCCCTAGCTAACCTAGCACTGATTTCTGATGTTGTATTCTTCCACGTTAGTAGGTTAGATAACTTTACGGCTCACAACCTAGCGTATCATGCTAGAAAGCATCAACTCCCTTGGAGTTGCTGGAAGTCCTCTGACTTCCCCGTCTTTGTTCGCACTCTGTGCTCTTAATCTTAATATATATCCAATGTTTGCTTCAAAAAAAGAAGAAAAAGGGTGGGCCTGTTAAAATAAAATTAAGGGAAAATTACATTACTCACCCATGAGGTATTGGGGAATTATAATGTATGTTCGCGTCTCTTTCTCTTGTTTCTCTTATCCAAAATCCACGGAAGACTAGGGGTGAGCATTCGGTTCCGGTTATTCGGTTATAATCGAGAACCGAAATTATTTCGGTTAAAAAAAACCAAAAATTTTAACCGTTTTAAAAAAAATTCGGTTATTCGGTTCCAGGGTTGGGTAATTCGGTTTACCCGAATAACCGAATTACATATATGGAAAATATTCGTTATTTCGGTTCTTTTTTATAATTCGGTTCTTGTAGTTCGGTTCTTTTTTAAAATTAGGTTCCTCTTTAAAAATTTGGTTTTTTTTACAATTCGGTTCTTTTTGAAAATTCGATTCTTTTTTATAATTCGGTTCTCACTGAAAATCGGTTCGGTTCTCGGTTCTAGCCTTTAAAAAATTTCTGTTATTCGGTTATTCAGTTCTCAGTTATTTCGATTCTCAGACTGAAATTCGGTTATTCAAGTAGAACAAAAAAAACCAAAAACCGAATTTTTTTTCTTATTTCAGTTTTCGGGTAGAACCGAATAATCGAATGCTCATTCCTACGAGAGACGTCGTCACCGTTCTACACAGCAGCTGTCCACCCCCCAAAATATCTTTCGGATTTCCAGTTCCCCTGTTCTCAACATCGGTTCTCTCGGTCACAAAACAGAACCATTTAGGCGACAGTAGTCACTAGTAAAATGCTCAAATTAAACACCCTGTATTCATCACACTCCAACCACCATCGCTTACCCCATGAATTTGTCTCACACCAATCGCCACCGACCACTCAAACACGCCTCCCATCTCTACCACCACTCTACCACCGATCACCCAAACCAGCCTCTTGTCTCCACCACCACTCTGTCACCTCATCGGGCTTTGAAATCCCTAAGCCGCCACAGCTAACTACAAACCGTCGTTCGCTCCTCTTACTTTTGTCCGCTCTCTCCCTTCCCCCAGTTTTAAATGTGTCAGCTATCACTCCAGGAACTTCTTCACCCACCCCCGTCCCGCCGCCACCAACACAACCAGCAGTTGACACTACAATCACCGACTGGGTCTTTCTAGACTTCAGCATCTGCCCAACGTACTTCCGCTCAGATCGAGCCCAGCCCCAAGGCCAAGCCCAGGCCCAAACCCAAGGATTGGATTTTACTCCATGCCCAGATGCTGAACCCATGGGATGAGTTGTGTTGGGCCTGTACGGGAGAATCGTCCCGGCCACGGTGTCCAACTTCAAGGCCATGTGCACCGGCAAGTCAGGGGCGTCTTACAAAAATACGGTGGTGCACAAGATTCTTCTGGGTCAGTTCTTCATCGCCGGGCGGCAGGGCAGCGGCAGTGGCAGGGAGAAAGGTGAGATTGCGCCTCCGCTGACTTTGGCTAAGAACTCAGAAACCGTAGAGTCGCGGGCTTTTATGCTGGAGCACTCGAGACCAGGTCTCATCTCGCTGTGCTTGTCCGAGAACGCTGACGACACAAAGGCTAAGCTCGACCTGGATTACCATAATGTTGAGTTTCCCATCACTATGGGTCCTGGTCCCTGCCCGCAGCTTGATGGAAGAAACATTGTGTTTGGAACCGTGCTCGAAGGTTCTGCTATTTGCCTTTTTCTCTATTTCATTGTCGACGGATGACTTGTATAAAATGTGTTTGGTTTCACTATCTTAAAGTTTAATCAACGGTTTCATCTTCCAATGATGTAGATAGTGGTATTGATTTGATTGATTATGCAAATTTGCAGGGCGCTTGATGTTATAACATCCATAGCTGCGGTACCAACTTACAAGCTTGGTGAAAGAATAAGGCAGTTAAATGACTTGGCGGAGTTTTTTGGAGACGAGAGAGCACAAAACACTCGAACTTTGTGGAATAGACCTCTCAAATCCATCTATATCAGTGACTGTCGTGTGAACCATCTCTTACGCCAAGCCTGCCTTGAATCATCCGCTGCACTGCCTGAAATACCCCAAACACTAATTACCTTACTTAATAGGGAATTAAATGAAATGAAGCTAGATGATCAACAATTATTCATCTAATGGTCACTACTCATCATAAATAATAGTATATAAATACATAGTTCAAAATGAACACCAAGTTATACATGTAACCTCTAAGCAATGAGGGAACAACAGTAAAGAGAAAATAACTCCTAAAATAATACTATATGTGATATTCTAATGCATATATCAATGTCACAAATAAAGCGATAAAATTATATGGGATGATTTACATAGTCAAACAAAGATTTCAAAGACAACAATCACTCATTTATATACATTGAAACAAGAAATATTATATATTATTGTCCAACATATTAATGACACATTATACACCATTAGTGTGTGTTATTAATGCACTAAAGTCAAAAGGGGAAAACCTTTCCCATGTGTACAGCCGTAAACTAAGGTTACAAAGAAGAAAAGAAAGTGCTGAAAAGCAAGTATGTAAACAAAGGAAAAAAAATTGCCTTACAAGTACACCTAGCAAGATGAAATAATAACTAGCAATTTCCCTCTCCTCTTCCCCTTGAATTCGGTTGAACTAAACTAGCCTCCACACACACTCGGCTGCAAACAAAGGAAAGAAGAATAAGCAAGGGAGATTAAACAAAGGAAACTAGCTAACAAGTACAAGCTAGGATGGAAAATGTAGTACTTAAACATCATTAACTTACCTTCCTTCCTCCCATCACTTTCGGCTGACAGCAATTCCAGCCCCTCCATTATACTGTCTCGGTTACAAGCAAAGCAAGAAAGGAAGATTAGACTAACTAGCAAGTACAACCTATAAATGTAAACTAAGAAATGCCTTATTACTCCCTCTCCCTTCCCTTACTCTCGGCTGATACAGGCTCCCAGCCTCACCAACTCATCCGCCTGCAAACAAGAAAAGAAAAGGAAGGATTAGCTAACAAGTACAGCCATGACATGAAAAGATGAGACTTTGTCAAATTACTACCCCTCTCTACTCCTTCCTGCAACTCGGCTGACAAAGCCCAAAAACTTTCCTAATGCTACCGATGACACATGCTGGAAAAGAAGAAAGGAAAAGCAAAACAATAAATAAATGAAACAATTAGCTACTAGATTTAACCAAGACTCCAATTCTACCCGTTCTGAGACGAGCTTGTTCAATGTGAAGAAGTTGATGTGACTTCTTATTTATTTGAAAGCCCCTCACAGATTATTGATGAGAAGCTACCTAAACTAGCGTTTGTGAGATAATCTACCCTGTTGTGAACGGGGCAGCTCACGTATTGAGCTCCCTACTCCTCCTCTCTTTTCTCCCCTTGACTGATAACAAATCACAGCCTCCTTCACCTTCTTTTCCCACCATAAATGACAGGAAACAACAACCCCTCTTCTACCGGAAACAACAACAGAAAACAACATTCTTTTTCTACCGAAAACACAGCACACTTCCTCTATTGTTCATCCCCATTCTCAATGCTCAAAACTCCACATATTACACCAGGAAACACCCACTTACTTCCATTCATATCCAGCTATGAATCCTGAGCATGATCCATGAAGTAACTAGCAACAATAACAAAAAATATGGTAAGAAAATGGCATGGACTCCACGTTGTTCTTCCTCTGTTTTGTCCGATGAACCTCCCAACTTCAACATTGTTTTTCCCTCCTCTTTGCATCAGTTAAAGAAGATTTTTTCCAGCTCTTTCTTGAATTGAAACAGCCACTAAACAACCTGCAATAACCAGCAACAGCAGCAATCAAATAAGGTGAGAAAATACATGGGTTCTCTCAGTTCATGCAGAGAAATATGTACTGCTTGACTTTTGTTTCCCTCCTCTCTTGCGCTAGTTGAAGAGCAATTTTTCCAGCTTTCCTTAAACAAACAAAGGCCACCACCATCAACCTGTAATAACCAGAAGAAAAAAAATGACAAGTAAAACAAGGTAAGGAAACACCCTCCTCTTCATCCTTTTTATATGCCCAAAAGCGAAGCTTTCCTTACACCCCTCTCTGCCTCATTACATGTATAGCTGGAGAGGAATAACAGTCCCTTCTACCCAGCCAAATCGCTGCTATCACTCATCATTGATGAGCTTCAAACCAGAGGTAACATCGTACAAGAGCAAGCTCCTTCCAGCTCCTTCTCTTAATTTTTCTTCCAAGAAAACTGAACCATTCCTTCCTCCTCTAGGCAGCCGAGAACACAAGATGAGTTTCTAGACTTTACAAGGTAAAACCCACTCCTTTTAAGCTTCAAAATCTGTACTTAAACCCCTTGAACAAGTAGCATTAAGAGGCACTAATAAGTGCTGTTCCATGCACATGTGTGGTGACCAACTGGAGCTGCCTCACCTTTGGATGGCCACGGCAACAAAGGGCATACCACTGGAGGGGAAATCAAGTAATAAGGTAAATTAGTGAATAACCTATGGGTTACGTGAGTTTTAAAACAAAAACAAAATATATATAAACATACAAGCTAACTTAAGTTACGTAACTATACAGTACCAAGGGGTACAAGGCTGGAGAGGAAATCTGAATTAACAAGTACTGAGAGTGCAGCTGGGTGGAGATTTATTGGTGACCAAAACTAGGTAATATAATGCCTAAATTATGCTTAAATACTTTAAAATTCATGATATTATAACAAGAAAAACTACCGAGAGCAGTATATACTATGTGTGTATCATTTAAACCGTAAACATGTATAGAAATGGATGTGTGATATTAGATTAGTGAAACGATACTTGTAGCTCACCGAAGTCAAAATTATATCATATAAAATGGTTGAAAAAAAAAGATTTAAAAAGAAGCCAGGAAAATAACGCTAGATTTAAGGCCAATTTCTTAAGCCATGATATATTTACTTGAAACTTTAAATTGTAATTATTGAAGTTTGGGGTGAGAAAAAGGATTATATAGATTTTTGGTGTTAAATGAGATTGTGATGGATATAATCATCTACGAACATCTTAGGAAAATGTTGGTGAGAAATATTAAGTCATAACATGATTTAAGTAAATTATAAAGCTTATAACATTTAAATGAACAAAGGATTTATATATGGGGTAAAAACCACAATTTAATAAAATATGGGGTATGGAATTTAATTAAAGGTCGTAAGGCATTAATTTGGGAATTTAAAAATATAGAGAATAAATCTACTAAAGTTAAAGGGGTTAAATGAAAAAAATATATAATAATAATAATAAGGAAAAATTACACTGCCCACCCATGAGGTCTCGAGTATTATCACTGCCTACCCATGAGGTTTGAAATTTAACACTGCCCACCCATAACGTTTCAAGGATTTATCTTCCGTCATCTTTTTTCCTTCTTTCAGTCCCTTTAGTGTTAAGTTTGACCTGTTTACTTATGTTGACCAAACTGAGGAAAGAAAAATATGGTGGTCCTTTTATTTCCAAACAAGAGGCGGTTCTTCAAGTATATCCCTCTTCGACTGGGTGATTCCTCCCGATTTACACTGTGGTAGTGCCTCTACTTGTTCTTGTTCCTCTGGTTAGAATCGTTCTTCTTTATCGATTTGCTGATTAAGGTAATCCCTTCATTCCTGCATTATGTTTTTGTTCTACGTCTTCAACCCTATTCTCATTTCGATCTATGGTTTGTGATTAGGGGAAAATTTTCCAGTGAGATTGACGACCAATTTCTGGTTCGTCTGTGTTGTTCTTTTATCCGCTTTACTGATTAAGCTAATGGCTTCACTACCGCGTTATGATTCTTATTTTAAACCTTCATCCCTATTCTGATGTCGATGTAGGGTTTAAAATTGGGGAAAATTTTGCCAGTGAGGTTGACGACATATTTCTGGTTCGTTAATGTCCCGATTCTCTGTTTATAAGGTTGAAGTATGGATTGTTGAAAAAAAAAGATAGTCGATCTACCATACCTTCAATTGGCGGCTTCTGGTTAAATTGTTGATTTGTGAAATTGCAACTGGTTCGCTTGGGGTTCGACTAGCTGTTCCAGTGTTTGAAAAGGGGGTATTAAATTACCCTTTCGATTATCTGCTGTTGTGGTTGTAACTTTTTGCTCTTCTGTATGTAATCGATTATCTGTTGTGAAATGGGAAACCAGTATGAATGATGTCTGATGCAAACATTTTTGTGTTAGCAACCAGTTTGGATGATTATTTGTGAGGTTGCTATAAAAATGGCCTTTATTCAATTGGTTATTACCTTTTGTGCATTTGTCTATGTTGAAGCGGCCCTTCATCTAATTGCTCCGATTGATTCCGTTGAAGCGGTTTATGATAGGGTTGCTCCATAGATTAACTTGTTGCATGTAAAGAGTCATAACCTAATAGAAAAGTGATGATGAAGGCCATAAGGACCGATCTGAGCTTAATTTGAATTACACTTAAGTTTTCATTTTTGTATGATGTTCAGTGCAGTATGCCTTCTTCAGGTGGGCACAGTTTGAACTCACCTCATATGAGCGATGTGAAATGCCACTGCAATTGTAATGCCACCTAACCATTCCCCAGCAAGGGCTTCTTCTTCCAAAGGTAGATTCAAAAAGCATGAAGTGAACACCGCCAGTGGAGGCGTTGAATCTATGTTGCTCGAGTTGAAGAATCTGAATGCTTCTTTATTGACCAAAATTGAGGAGATGAAGAAAGGAAGATTGGATCAGTTAAAGTCTATGAATGATGGTTTTGTGAGTAGAATAGAAATGAAGAAAATGAAGATGTTTGTGTCAACTATTGTAATAGTACTAGCACTATTAGTTTGTCTATGTATGAAGATGGTCTATGTATGAGGTAGGATTGGTTTGTCTTATATTGACATTGTAATGCAAGCTGGTGTATTGACAATTATGTAACATCTTTATTAATGGAATATGAGATTGTCGGATCTGAATTTATATGGCTATATTTTACCTTGAAATTCTGTTGCTTTCTGACAAATTCTACTTAAGTAGTGTGATGATGCTGATGCAATTTCCGCTCATGGTACTGCAGCAACCAGATAAGATAGTCTTTCATGTAGTGACCGATTCTCTTAATTGCTGATGTAATATTTGCTCATTGTACTGGTTAATCTGCTTATTCAGTTTATAAGTATATACAAGTAAGATGGAGCGCATCACAATCGCTGCTACTGCAAGTCATGCTTTTGCCTCCCTAACCATCTAGAAATGAAAGTATGCTGCTGCTGTAAACAGAGTTGTGATATGCAAATAATGTATGTTGTTGCGTCAGCTTGAATAGAGTGTTCAAGGCTGCCGGTGTAATTAGCAGCATAGAGAACCATAATTCTCATTCCGTTGATGTCTGTATATGTTGTTCAAATTGATCCATCTATAGTAGGAGCTGAGTGGGTCTTATATGTACGATGATGAAGGATATTAAACTCTTCAATCAATTACCAGTAAGCAACACACTAGTACATATTCTTGTCTGTTCTCGATCTAATCGTGTTTAGTTTACATTTATAATTCATTGGAATCAATGGATGTAGAAAGCTCTGTGAGACTTCATATACATATACATCACTCGAATATAAAAAGCAGGCACACATAATCGGTCAACATCAAAATGAACTCTTCACCAACTATATTATCATTTTATTACAATATTACTACGTCATAGCAGTTTTGGAAGATAACCACAATCCTCCTCATACCGAACACGCCAATCCTTATCACACAAACCCTCTTTTCTATCTTCATTCTCAAAATGAATAGCTGATACATATTGAGTGTCTACAAGATGAACTTTTCTCATTTTCAAGTTCCATCCCTTCTGAGTAGCAGTAAGTCATATGCACCAGACCCAACAACAATGTGGCATGGCTCGCATGTTTATTTCACTGCTCAACTGAACGTATATTTTGTCACCAACAATTAGCATCTACTAAACTTCAATCCATTGTAGATCAGGATCCAACTCTTGCACACAAAACTTCAATCCAACTCTATTATATGAGTATCCATCTCCAAACACTCTTCATACATCAATACCTACGAATACAAAATGTAATAAATCAGAAAAACACAAAAACATTGTAATAATGTGCAAACAGATAATCGAACAACTACAATTAAATACATAACAACAGATAATCGAACAACTACAATCAAATACATAACAGTAGATAATCGAAAGGTAAATTTAATACCCCATTATCAAACACTATAATAGCTAGTCGAACCCAAGCGAACAGTTGCAATTTCACAAATCAACAATTTTAACCAGAAGCTGGCAATCAACAATCTGAATCTCAACCTTATAAACAGAGAATCGGGACATTAATGAACCAGAAATAGGTCGTCAACCTCACTAGCAAAAATTTCCCCAATTGCAAATACATAACAGCAGATAATCGACCCATTTTCAAACACTAGAACAGCTAGTTGAACCCCCAAGTGAACCAGTTGCAATTTCACAAATCAACAAAATCAACAGATAATCGAAAGGGTAATTTAATACCCCATTTTCAAACACTGGAACAGCTAGTCGAACCCAAGCGAAACATTTGCAATTCCACAAATCAACAATTTAACCAGAAGCTACCAACGAATGTATGGTAGATCGACAACCTATTTCTTCAACAATCCACACTTCAACCTTATAAACAGAGAATCAGGACACATACGAACCATAATTAGGTCGTCAATGTCGCTGGAAAATTTTTCCCCAATTACAAACCCTAGATCGACATGAGAATGGGGATGAAGATGTAGGACAAAAATCAAAGATAAAGAATTGGAACAGGATCAAAGAATACAAGTGTTACCTTCCTCAGTAGGGCATCGAAGAAGAAGATTCAGACTATAGAAACAGGAACAAGCAGTGGCGCTACACTTTGCGTTCGACTTGTGTTGTGCCTGATTATGTTAGAATACTAATGAAATTAAGGGAGTGTTTGGTCAACATAAGTAAACAGGTCAAACTTAACACTAAAGGGATGGAAAGAAGGGAAAAAGATGACGGAAGATAAATCCCTGAAAGGTTATGGGTGGGCAGTGTTAAATTTCAAATCTCATGGGTAGGCAGTGATAATACCCAAGACCTCATGGGTGGGCAGTGTAATTAAATAGAAAATGAAATGAGACATTTCATAGATAATGATAAATGTGGGCAAGGAGAGGAATTTAATGGTTAATCTTGACTATAATAGGGGTTTGATTAATTTAGGAAATTTAATTTAATTAAACTAGCGATTTAATGAACATTGGGTTAAAAATGGAAAATTGTAAAACTATTGGGGGAATTTGTGTAAATTTCGGAAACTATAGGGCTGTGAGGAAACAAGTAAGAATAGAGGGGCCTATTCGTAATTAGACAAAAAAAATTGGGGTTGATGCTAGTGGTTTAGTGAATTAAGGATATAATATATATAGTTCAAAGGGCAAAAATGTCACATTTATAAAACTTGAGGGGGTAAGTTGTAAATTACTGAAAATTAGAGTGTAAACCGGAATTAAATTAAATTAGTGGGCTGTATGAAATTTAGAAGAAAAATTAGGTTGAAATTGAGATTTAAATAATTATTATGTATAATATAAAGTTAAGTGTTACAATTGTAAGTTTATAAAATAAAAAGAAAACTAAGGGCTCATAGGGATTTCCGAAAATATATATGGATAATTAGTGTGGCTGGAGCGTAAATATGTATATGGTGTATATATTAAGGTTGACAAACCTTAGGTTATAATTAAATATGAGTAGAAATGTGACGAGAATAATAGTTGGTTGGTTTTGTAGATGAATAATGAGAGATGGGAAAGAAATGTAATTTTCGAAAGATGTACAAGTTTAGCACTGAATGGGCGTTATATATATATATATGTTGTATAAATATTATAAGGTTGAAAACATAGGTTATAATTAAACAAGAGAGGAAGAGTGGCAAGGATTAAAATTGGGTTGGTTTTTATAAATAATTAAAAAGGAATGGGAACAGGAATGTAAATTTTGAAAACTTATGTGGGCTGGTTGTGAAGTTCAAAAATAAAAACGAAAAGGAAAAAGAAGGTTGTAAAGATGCAAACGACATTATGTTAAGATATAAAGAGGTATGTCATAAGAAATTATTATAGCATAAACATAACATACTTCGTAAACGTTTACATGGGATGATGAATAGATTCATTACGAGAAATGTTACAATTTGTATAACATGACTTTTAAGGGAAAAAGGAACATATAATATGACCGACAAGTCATGGACGATGTTATATGGCAAGAAATAAAAACGCAACGCGATTAAAATATATATATATATATAGCAGCAACTATATATTAAACGCATGCATACGTAATTAACAGCTATGCACCCACGTGAGAACGGGGGCGTAAACGAAATACTTAATCAGAAAATTAAACTCCATGCAAATACGTATACAAGAAATGTATACATACACGTAAACGACCCGGTAATATGTAAGTTATCAACAGACTTAATTCTCGATGGAAAAACATTGTTGAATTAACAATTAATGTGTACTCACAAACTGTAACATACAATAATATCTAAATCCCAAGAGTAACGAAAAATCGAGTCGAACAGATAACCGACTAAGAATTAGTTACGAGATAGAGGTTAGAACTTATCTTGGTACGATGAGGTAGGTTTGGAATGTAAACACTAATGGTATACTATATTTCCAGTAGACGGGTCGCGGGTGTCGAATTACAAAAGGATTAGAGGGTGAGTGTGATCCCGCACGCTAGCATTACATCGGTGTCTGGTATGTGTGATTGCATGACAAGAATGATATGTTTGTTATATGTTGTGAATGTAGATTTAAATGTTTAGTATTTCACGATCTTTATTGTGCGCGACGGGTTACAGTTTGAAAATCATATATGAAAACTCGGATCAGATTGAGGTTGACAATATGGAAATTCCAACGAGCCGGATACGATGGTTGGTCAGTGGGCACTACTGTTGGTGCAATGGCTCTGGCCGTCAGGCCTCTGCGGACTCCTAACAAACCGCATTATTATAGTGCACCAGAGCTACTGCTCCAGAAGAGGAAGCTTATACGGGTTGTCCTAACATGACGCCCACCTTAATTGAACAAATTAAGTAAAAGTTAAGAAATGACTCAAGGAAATATTATTAGCCCTGAACAACGAAACAAGAAGGCCTCAAGGCCGCATAATAGAATTGCTCAAGAGAGTGTAACTCTCGCACTGATAATTGGTGTTGTTTATATACTTGTTTATTGCTTGTTGTGGATTGGTATGGTGATTGTATGAAGTTATTGTATGAACTTACATGTGTGATGATTATTGTTATACTGTTACTGTAATTGAAAATGGTACAGCATGAAATTGGAACAGCATGTTAACAATTGGGCTAAATAACTTGAGTAGTCTCAGGCTTCACGAAGGTTATATAGTTTCATGCTCAGCGTTTCGTTGAGCCTATACGGCCCCCACTTTCAGGATTGAAGCGGACGAAGACCGAATGCGAGCGCGGAATGTTTGGGATAGTTAACAGTTTACCTACGTGCGACACAGCAGTTTATGTTTATTGTTTTACGAACATTGTGGTATTGGGATAGATAAATGGCTCACTGTTCTTTTGGAGTTATTCGGTTGTAAATTCTAGTTGTAATAAATCTCTGTCATCACAGCGGTAGTGTAGTTTAAATAATTGGTAACGCTACGTTAGTCGTATGGGCGGGTAACGGCGGGTAACACCTGGATAATTTGTATACGTCTTTTAATTATTGTTGCGAATTGAATCGTTATGGTGTTAGGCGCGCTAGTTTAACCGGATTTTACAATAGGGGTGTTACGCTGCCCCTTTTTACTTTACTGCATGTGTTCATACATTTCTTGAAACAAAAGAAGATGTACTCTTTGATCAAAGGAATTAATGCATATTTCTGCTTTCATGAGTACAAAAAAAAATTGTATCCATCATCTTCTTTGCTATTAAACACATCACTTGTTGAGCATTTCGTACTAAATTGATCAACTTATGACAGTGGTTACGATTTTGTTGGGAGGTTTAAAAGGTCTCAGTTAATGTGTGCATCTCATTTTGAAGTTTACTTTAGTTTAATGAACTCATTTTAGAAGTTAGAAAAAGTTACAAGATTCTTAAGAGTATTAAGAGCACTCACAACTCTTGGTTTTACGGCGTTGAGAAATTGGTGAATGCCTAGAATTAAATGTTGATAGAAATTTTGGAAAGTATGGTGGATGTTAAAAATTTGTAGGATTTGGAAATTTGTTAAGAGGATAGTAACTTGGTGGAGTTTTAAGATTGGGTAGCTGACACATTACAAGTGTAACATATATTGATAGCTTTTCTTTTGTATAAATTGATGGTTGTTCTATGCTAGTATAGTTGTAGTTGCTTCGAAAATTATTGTTTGACGGTGTGATATTTTTACAACATACATTAGTTAAGTTAGTTACATCTAGTGCGTTGTTTTCTGTACTATAATTTTAAATGTTAATTTATAGTTTAAACCAATAATTTGTAAAGAATTAATAAAAATAAATATTAACAAATATTATAAGGTAAGTAATTTGTTACCAAATCTTGATAAACTCAGGACAACAATTATAAAACAGCAAAGTTTTATTACACTAATATTTGTTAACATTTACATTAAGGCCCATACAAATAACTTCATTATTATCAACTATAATTCTATTAATGCACTACATAATGTGTGTACTTGTTTGATCATCACAGGTCCTCCATTGCTGTTCATTCTCGTCTGATCACCACAGGTTCACCATTTTTGTTCATTCTCTTGTCCAATCGTCACACTGTAACAACGTCAAACAAGTATATTTTCTGGAACTATTCAGCTCAGAGTAATCTAGCCCTCGTCATAGTTGTGTGGAGTTTTTCGAAACTATTCAACAAGAGTAATGTTTTCCTTATCACCGCTGAGTGAATTAGTGTAGCAACAACCACTTTTGTGAAATTATTACACAACTCAAACCGTAACTATCACTATTGCCACACTAGCACTACCTTTTTTGTATTTTCTGTTCTTATCTTAAAAGTTATAACCGGACCAAGATCAATAGGGTAATACTACAATGAAGGTGATTGTTACATGTTTGTGGAATCTTAACTAACACAAATAGTATGGTGTCATACACTGATTCACAATTTATGGGCAACTCTTTTAATCAACATAGGATATTTAGTTCATGAACAACAACAATTCGAACTAATTCAATTCCAAATCGAACAGTAGTTCACGAGTAGTCAAATATGTCAAAGGCAAAAATGCTCTCATCCAACAGCCAAGCTTATGCTCACACACACCGAACTGAAATTTCCCATTCAAATTGCACTTGAGAGTTGCACAAAATTAACAATATTTCACCACGTGTTACTAGGTAAATCCCTTGCAAGCCACTCTGACCGGATGTAATAAGAAAGGGAGTTTGAAGAATTTGAATTTAGAAGCTATAAATCCCTTTACCAACACACAAGTCCGTGTTCCAATTTTTTTTTTAAATACTTACCCCATTGTTCTACTATGCATTTCTGCGGACATTTATGTCTACTCATGTGGTTTGTTGGTTGGACAATAATGTAGATATAGATAAGATAATATTAAAATGTTTATATAATTATATATGCTCAAAATATAAATGATTTGCTTCTTCATCCAAATTTAAACTCATTAAAACAATAAAAATCATATAGGCCCCATTCTTGTGTTAGTTTATCTGAAGAGTTTATTTGATCTGCTAGTTTGTTCTCTCTGTATGTCACATACATCAACTGTCATATCAACTATTTTTTCACTCTACTTTTTTTAATTTCAACTGATGTGTTTGTCCCTTGATATTTATTTGGGAGTTTGGATTATTTTCATCTCCATCAGTGTTTGGAATGTTCTTTATGATAATGCAAAAGATACAAGGTATCCTTGGAAAATAAGTGTTATAAGTTTGTGGTGGCTATTCCCTTTATGGATATTCTTTTGTTTATTTTGTTATGTTATGTTTTTAATTTTTTGTGGAGTCATGAGTCCTTCTATTCCAAGGATCTGTCAATGGTGGGTTAGATCTTCTAGTGGTATGTTTCTTATAAGAGGGAGTTAATAAAGAAATGAAACCTTATAGTGTATTATTTGAAAAGGATTCCAATAGTGTGGAGTTTGATATATGATAAGATTTGTGCCCTTTAAACCTTTCCTTATGTTGCTCGTCATTTGTGACTGTGTTCATCCTCTCTCGCTTCTACAAAACATTACTATTAGTGATCTCTTTATTGGTTAATCTTGCTTACAAAGCGGATTTTCATCTACTGGAGATGGCTAAATACCCTATGTCCTAATGTAATTATATTTGATGTTGTATGTATACCATTGTGCCCTTGTGATTGAGTCACGCATAATGTTTGAAGTAGGGTTGTTAATTTCAGGTTTTGGGTCGGGTGGACTTCAACCCGAACCTGACCAGCTCATGTTTCACCTCAACCCGAAACCGATCCGAACCTTAAATGAGTTATGATTTGTCAACCTAAAACCAACCTGACATCAACCCAAAATTTATAAAATTTTACTATCAATACAAATTCCACACAATATCACAAAGACAGCACCACATAACATATATAACCATCAAACATAAATGGTTACATGATTAATATATTTAGGGTTATGACGCATAACAATACGAATATATATTTTCTTTTCTTTTTTAAAAATGTTTTCGGGTTGTGAGTTGAAATTGGGTTGGTAGGTCTAACCCAAAAACTGACCCAGGTTTTAGCATCCCAACCCGAACTCGACCCAAAAATGTTTCCGGGTGGAAAGTTGCAACCCAAACCCGCGTTTTAGCGTGTCGTTTTCGGGTCGAATTTTGGGTTCGTGTCAAGATTGATAGCCCTACTTTGTAGAAAGCGGAATATACTCCGTATAGGTTTTAGAAGGATAAGACCCAATTTGGCGGTTACTTCCTTGTTTAGAATGGATGTTGTTTGGATTCTCTCAAGTTTGAATAGGGGTGAGCATTCGATCAGTTCCGGTTATTTAATTACCGAGAACCAAAATTACTTAGGTTTTTTTTAAACAAAATGTTTAACCGTTTTTTAAAAATTTCAGTTTTTCAGTTATTCAGGTAAAACCAAAATATAACTCGGTTCGGTTTTCAGCTCTAGGGTTAGTTATTCGGTTTTTCCCGAATAACTGAATAATATATATGTCTAAACTTGTGTTTTGGTTTTTGCAACCCTAATTCGGTTCTAACCTAAGATCAAATTAAAAAATTTAGTTTTCGGTGTGATTCTGGGTTCCAGCCTTCAAAAAATTTTGGTTATTCGGTTCTCGGTTATTTTGATTCTTATATTGAATTTCAGTTCTCAGTTATTTCTATTCTCATACTAAAATTTGGTTATAACCGAACAAAAACTGAAAGCCGAACTACTATTCCTAATTCAGTTTTCGGGTAGAACCGAATAACCGAATGTTAACCCTAACTTTGAAGTTACTTCTTCTTTATCTATCTCTTAACCTTACGTATCTTTAGATGTGATGGTCATGGTTCACATCTAAAGATCTTATAATGTTGATTTTCTCTTATCTTAACTATATCTTATTCTTTTCATTCATTTCAACACTGTAATAAGGTTTAGTATAAGCTCTCTTTCAACATATCTAGCTATAAGTAGACATGATAAAATGGGTTGCGAGTCGTGTTAAGGCTAACTTAACCTGGCCAATTTGTTAAGCATATTGACAAGACATAGCTTATTTTATTAATCATATCATATTAGTTAATCCAAACATGTGCATATTTAACCCAAAATTGACCCATGTAACCCACATATTTGTTTATGTGAGTGTTACTCGACCAAATTAACTCTATACTTATAAGTTTTATAATTCTACTAGCTTTATTTAACTGAACTCGTACGCTCAATCGTGTTTTGACTTCGCACAGTCGGAAATTTAAAAAACTTTACGATTTTGCCCTTACCTTTAAATCCTTCAATATATACACCTTTACCCTCTACTATCTCTCCACAACATTTCAGAATCTCAAACTCTCTTTCTCTCTACAATTTTCTCTGACTTCTCTCTAGAATCGGTAATCGGAGCGGGAGTGGGTGGAAAGCCGGTACACGAGT
Source organism: Limonium bicolor (assembly GCA_023374045.1). Taxonomy (NCBI): domain Eukaryota; kingdom Viridiplantae; phylum Streptophyta; class Magnoliopsida; order Caryophyllales; family Plumbaginaceae; genus Limonium; species Limonium bicolor. The sequence goes on along the minus strand of CM041776.1, from coordinate 320,149,780 downwards.
CATCATTTCTGATATTTCGTTCTGCAAAACCTGGTTCTTTTCGGTCATAATTTACAATTTTTTATCATAATGTAGCAGTAAAAGTAGGAAATTTAGCAAAAAAAGAAGACGAATTCTGGAACGGGGAGAGATGCAGGCGCAGGCGCCGGCAGACGAGGGCACGCGCGGGCGCGCGGTACACCGGGGCGGCGCATGTGCGCGCTAACAGGGGAGGCGCGGGCACCGGGGAGAAAGGGGGCGCGCATGCGCCCGGTGTCGGGGAGGGACAGAGCTCTTTTTTTGCTGTTTTGTGATATAATTGGCCGTTTTAGTCATTATATACATCTATTATGCGAGTTTTAATCAGTTTGTCCATCTTTATGAATTCGTTATTGACATTGAACTATAGAAATACATGTATTACCGGTATTGACTAACTGTACACACAGTGTGACTAAATTTTACGGTAAATAGAAGATGGCGGGAAAGGGCAAGAGTATGTTGGGTATGTTTGGTCTGGGTAAGGGTAAGACCATTTCTGAGCGAGGCGAGAGTTCATCACACCCCCGTATGAGCGGTCCTGACCCTGCTGCTGCAGAGAGGAGGCGTACACAGTACGCGCATGCTTCAGCCAGGAAGCGTAGGGAGCTTGAGCTTCTACGAGCGCGCGAGGAGAGGTTGCAGGCAGAGCTTGATCTGGAGGAGGCGGAGGCGGAGGAGGAGGAGGAGCAGCAGCAGAGTGTGGATGTCGACACATTGGTCGGCGATGGACGCATGATGTTGCAGAACTACTTAGACCTTGGAGAAATAATGGAAAGAGTTAGGATTCTTGTGAAGTATGAAGATGATTCAGACTTCGAAGACCCCGGTATAATACGAGCCAGGGCTGAGGCGGACCGTAGAGAACACATTGCACGCCACAGGGGTAGTATGAGAAGGCGATGTCCCGCGACTTGATTAGTATAACCACTTTTGGATGTCATGTACTGGTAGTCAATGTAAACAGACTTGTAAATTGTTCAGCGATTTTAAGTAATGCGTGTGTTGACTGCATTGTAACATTATGACAAATGACGCGTGAATAATGTTGTTCGTAGTGTGAAACTCCGAAGTATAATCGCTTTTGAAGTCCTGAAAATATGTTTCAATGATGTTTGTATGTTGGTTAAAAAAACGAATTTTACGAGTAATCTCCAACGACAAACCAATGTCACTGTGAATTAAAAGAATTAACTGATTACATAGGAGTTGTAGTGTCGTAAATGAAACATGGACTGCGGTAGGATTATGGAATGCATTCCTGGCATTATTTGTCGTAGTACGAAACTCCGAAATAGAATCGCTTTTGAAGTCCTGAAAATATGTTTCAAAGATGTTTGTAGATTCGTTAAATTGAGAGAAACGCAAGTGAACTGATAACTGTTTCCTAACTATATGTAATTTAACAGTTCACACGAAATGAGAAAGCTTCGTCCCCAAAGCTCCTTAACTATAAATGATTCAACATCACCGTAAACGCAAGTGAACTGATAACTGTTTCCCAACCGTTGGTATTTTAACAGTTCACAAGAAATGATAGACAATAATTATGAAGATGGGAACTAGTTGATGTTCAAAACTGAATTGTAACATTTGTAGTCGGTTTAGGCGGAGCAAAATCATCTTCTAGCTCGAAATCCAACGGTTCGTCCATATCCAACTCCATTGTGGATAGGATAGCCCTTTTGTATATCATGATTCTCGTGGATTCCATTTAGAAAGCATTCAACGGGCGTGAAATTGGTCTCCTTAACCATAAATGATTCAACAACGTCACCGTAAACGCAAGTAAACTGATAATTGTTTCCCAACCGTTGGTATTTTAACAGTTCACAAGAAATGATAGACAATAATTATGAAGATGGGAAATAGTTGAGGTTCAAAAATGAATTGTAACATTTGTAGTCGGTTTAGGCGGAGCAAAATCATCTTCCAGCTCGAAATCCAATGGTTCGTCCATATCCAAAACCCTTCTATCAATGGAAAACTCGAAGTCTTGTTTAATGTGGAAGTGTTGCCCTTCGATGAATCTATGTATGCTGTCGAAGCATGTGTCTTGAGATCTAGTGGATGTATGAAGCCAACACTTTAAAGCTGAGTGGGCACTCTCCACCCTATAAATTGAAGGCCATTAGTTACAGATAAATGATAAACCTACCAATACAAAAGACAAAATATGTTAACACTTGAAGTTAAGCTAACCTGTTGGTCGATGTGTTGCCTAAATACATGAATCTCTTAACCCATACCTCACAAAATTTCTCACGCTGACTTAGCCATGTCGTATTCAAGTACACAATGAAAGGATTGTTGGCGCCGTAAGAGTGTAACAATTGTCTGTACTATTCATCGTACGACTCGATAGTGGAGGCGTAACTATTCGCTTCCACCGATACACTATTAATTCGGCTCTGGTAGCGTCAACATTCATTATCTTGATCGCTTTGGCAGCCACGTTCCTGCATATATGCCATTGGTATAGAAGATGTGGTACAGAATGATATACCACTGAAAGGGCTTTCACTAGCGCCTTCTCATTGTCAGTGAAAAACACATATGGAGGATATGTCAACACCTTCATCAGCTGATTAAGCATCCATGTGTACGCAGACTCGTCCTCTCTGACTGCATAACAGAACGCTATACAGAAGTTCTTGCCGCCCGATGTCACTCCGATGAACTCCACTAGAGGCATCTTGTACATGTTCATCTTGTAAGTGCTATCAATGAGCACTACATAAGGAAACATCTTAGCTAGCTTCAGCGAAAAAGGGTGCGCAAACAAGACAAGACCAAACCTAGATGCATTCCCTGCAAAATGGTCATTTATTAGAACAAACATTTTAAGTGATTATCTTCCAAATAAACCGACACTAAACAGATATGCAAACACTTACTTGCATCTTTCTCGGATCACCAACTATAATTACGTTCATCTAGTGAGTGCATGAAGGACGCTACATCTGTACGTCCGCCACGATCCTCTCTTCTGAATTTCGCAACTAGGTTATGAATCGATGTCTTGTCTGCGGTACTTTTGGGGTTCTTGTCATGCAAATGGGCCCACATCTACCTAGGCGCAACACCACTCCTGTGCAAACTTTTCATGCTTGCTCTTTCGTCGACACTAAAGCGAGGCCAGACAAAGTGAGATTGTGGGTTACTAGCTAACTCGTGGTTGTGCGTCGGGACCATCACCAGGATAGACCAGCCCGTACGTTCCCCACCCCTGATGCTTAGGCGGAACGAGAAGTTGCATTTCTTCGTGCCACGCCGCGGCCTTTGACTAGATGATGACGATTCTCCTATTCTAACCCATGGCTTATGCATGTCGTACCTGTCACACGTTAGTACTAATTCACCGTCGTCTCTCTTAGTCTGTCTGATTAGATAAATATTGTTATTCTGGCCGATGCGAAGCGCATGACTAACTGCCTCCTCTTTGTCCGCAAATATTACTCTAGTACTAAACACATGACCTGTGTCTGCCTTCACGTCCTCGAATTCAGCATCCTTCTCACCCTAAGCAGAAAAACATCGTTCATCACGAAGTGATACTCGTAAACCCTAATACTACGTACTTTAGAGTAAATCACACATAAGGCATGCAAATAATCAGTAAAGTAGATCATCACAAAGTACACGAAAAGACAAACGCAATGGCACAAACGGATAAAAAAACGGAGCAATAACAAAGAATATACAGCGATTTGAAGGAACGGGCACCGGCGCAGGCGCCGACAGAAAGTGGCCGGCACCGGCGGCCACGGAACTAGCCGCGCGCGGGCGTGCGATAGAAGGGGGCGGCGCATGCGCGCCTATGCAGGGGGCGGCGCTGGCACCCATTAGGAAGGGGGCGCACCTGCGCCTGCTGTACATGGTGGGCTCCGGAGCAGACGTCGTTTGCTACTTCGAAACCCGTTTTTTGCTTTTCTCGTTCATTTTTGTACAAATTCTAGCTACGTTTGTACATAAATTGCTGAAATAACAACATAAAGTACCTCAGAATGGGCCCCTCGTGAGTACTCCTCAGTGTTGACATCATCTGCATCATCGTCATGCATTTCCGGAACACCACCTTCAGCATTTCCTCCATCTTTTTTACTCTTCTTACCGAAGAGTTTTTTTTTTCAAACTTCCGAAAGAAACCATTTCCTCTCTTTATCTCTCTAACTTTATCTCTCTAACTTTAGGATTTCTGAATTTGAATATGATTTCATATCATATTCACTTCCTTTATATAATGAAATTTGGGATCACCTTGTAATATATCACAAATTATGGGTAAATAAAGTAATTTTTGAAAAATATTAAAGCAGGACAAAATGGTCATTTTCTGACTGTGCGAAGTGAAAACACGACTGAGCGTATCGACCCTCTTATTTAAATAAATTATAAGATTTCTAAAATTAATCTATCAATAATCAAATTAATTGTGTTATAAATTACAATACAAGTCTGTAATTTCGTGTTTTCTTTGAATTGAATAAACATGTCATTTCAAACTGACCAAATCTACGCACGGTTTGTTATCTAAGCAACCGAAGCTTTTTTGTTCAGTCCTAGTATGAGAAGTTGATGAAGAATTTTGATCATAGGCTATTTGATCCTCTTACTTTTTCTTTCCATAAATCACTTAGATCAATTGTCATATCAGTTTTTTTTCTTTTACATGTGTTTTCTTTTTAGATTTTGTAACTTTAGCTACAAACTATCAACTACAACTTTATAAAAAAAATTGGGCCATAGAGTGTCCTTTGAACTCACTAGTGTCCTTGAAATGGTTACAAAGTTTAGTAATGAAAAATCCATAGCCGCATGTCCAATTGACTGATGATGGGCTTGGAAACATTCAATAACAGAAACGGGCTTCAAACATTTACAAACGATCTCGAGAGGTTCTGTCTCGCGCTCTCATATGCCAAATTCTTGGCTACAGGTTGATGTAGCTGAAGATGGCAACATCCCTGCGATGCGTCCGTTTTTTTTTTGCGCGCCTTGCTTTTCTTTTTATTTTATTTAAAGATTTTTTCCCTTTTTATCACAAAACCTTTAAATTATTGTAACTTTTAATATATAGGTTCCAAAATAAAAAAGAATTATATCATTGTTCATATAAATTCAAGCTCTTCAAAACAAGAACAGTCGTGGATATGTTTTGACAGCTTTTAATTTTTTTTACATGTATATGATGATACACTAAAATGATAATATGATTCATTAATTTTATATTATGATTCATTAAAATTGATATTATGATTCATTAAGAAATAAGTGGTGAATTCAACGTTTTTAACTTTCCTAGGGTGGGTTTTGGGGGTAGGGCAATCTATTTGGAATTTGTTATGTACTTTATATTGTAGCAACTAACTCGACAGGTTTTTAGGGTTTGAGGTAGAGGGTTTAGGGTCATTTTCAGTGTGGTCCGGCGGAAAAAGAGAAGTCGTCCGTATCAAGTGATACGTGAATTGCTCAGTAGTGCTTCGCCACTACCGTAGCTGGCGGAAATAGCTTAATGGTAGAGCATAGCCTTGCCAAGGCTGAGGTTGAGGGTTCAAGTCCCTCCTTCCGCTCCTGGCTTCGTCGTTTAGTGGTAAGGAGTGAGTGGAGTAGGCGGCGAGTAGAGTGCATAAGCCCTTTTAGAGAGAGAGGCGAGCAGCAAGCAGAACAAAGTTGCGGTTGGGTGCTTGAGTTGTATAGGTTCTGGAAGAAAACCTACTCAACACAAGTTGCTGGCTTTTCAGCCGTTGCGCTAACGCGCGCTTCTGTTTTTCAGCAGGCTTCTTCACGTAATAAAAGAGGCTAGTTGGAGCGATCCCGCGCGCTAGCCTTTTCCCAACGACGTAAAGGGGCTGCTAGTTGTAGCGTCAGTGTACTAGTGAATAAGAAAAGCAGATTGAGATTACTAATGACGGATAGAGGGGCGTAGTGAATTGGAATTCTTTGGTGCCTCGCCCTTGTCTCCTTCGCCTTCGGTTCACCTTGTCTACGTAAACCCTTCGCCTACGACTACAAATGATGGGAATCCTATCGATAAAGAAGAGGCATAGACATCGCCTCTCGATCCAATCCCATCTTCCCTAGCCTGACCCTAAACCCGCCACTACAAGCCCTAAAAATGCCTTCGATGTTTTTAGCTATTCTAGAGTGGTTTTGGGGGGTAGGGTAATCTATTTGGAAACCGTTCTATACTTTACATTGTAGCAACTAACTCGACAGGTTTTTAGGGTTTGTGGTCACGGGTTTAGGGTCATTAGACCCTAAACCCGCCACTACAAACCCTAAAAATGCATTCGACGTTTTTTAGCTTTCCTAGGGTGAGTTTTAGGGTGTGTGGGGTTAGGGTAATCTATTTGGAAGCTGTTATATACTTTAATGTGAGAATGTACTTGTTTTAATGTGACGATGTACATGTTCAAATGTGAGAATGTATATGTTCAATTATGAGAATGTATATGTTTTAATTAACATTTGTACATGTTTGTATAACCGTCCGTACAAGTGTTCTTTCTTATATGTAGATGTTTTAATCTAAGGATGTACATATTTAATGATTAATTTATATGACTATCTATATATTTTTAATGCGAGGATGTACATGTTTTAGTGAACATTTGTACATGTTTGTATGACCATCTGTACAAGTTTTTTTTTTACGTTATCTGCACTATACATGTAAAAATAATTTTTTAAAAAGTTATCAAAATATATCCATGACTGATCTTGAATTTAAGTGAATAATGATATATTTTTTTTCAATTTGAATTTATATATTAAAAATTAGAACAATTTAAAATTATTATGATAAAAAAAGGGAAAAAAAAGAAGAAGAAGAGCAGCGCGCAGCCAAAGATCAAGACCCGCGGGTGGTTTTGCGGAGATATGAAGGCAAATGAAGGCAGTAGGTGAAGGAACAAGGCGTGGGACGAATAACCGTAGCTGTTTTTGTAAATTCTATGGTTATATCATATGCCTTTGGAAACCAAAATTTGTATTGTTAATTTTTTGAAAACCTATATAAACTTGCAATCCGTGTCATAAAATAATTCACAATACGTATCGTTTTAGGGTGTAAACACGAAAAGCAGCCTTCATTAGGTTGTTTTAAAAAACAAAAAAAAAATGGCAAAACAATCCCTACATCGTCTCCCTCCTCTTCGACGACTACACCGAGACGCAGAACTGCAGAAACAAAACCCCCAATCGACGATTTCCGCGTCTTCTTCCTTTGTTCGTTCCGTCGTCATTCCTTGTCTCGTTGTTATCGTTGCTATGGTGCCCAAGCGGTAGTTCTTCTGTTCGAATCAAATCACAATGCAGTGATCATTCCTAAGATGTGAGCCTTACTGAGACTACCGTCACTACTACAGATTTGATTATTAACTACCGATAAAAGACAACTGTTCTTTAATTAAAGTTGTTGTTTGTCAAAATAAGGGACTAAGGTGGGTAATAACTTCCATAAGACAACCGTTATAAATGCTAGTTGTAATTGAGCCTGATAAGCTACATAAAAAGCGGAAAAACAGGTATACTAACCGACCCACCATGTGTTCGAAACTAGGTATGAGCATTTCCCACTAAAAGAAGAAAATAAAAGGAAATATAACACTTCTAAGCCTAATTCATTATCTCGGACCTCCTTCCCCTCCCTTGGTCGACTCTCTTCTAGGGGTGAGCATTCGGTTCCGGTTATTCGGTTATAACCGAGAACCGAAATTATTTTGGTTTTTTTTAACCGAAATTTTTAACCGTTTTAAAAAAATTCGGTTATTCGGTTATACCCGAATTAAAATTCGGTTCAGTTTTCGGTTCCCATGTTGGGTAATTCGGTTTACCCGAATAACCGAATAACCGAAATATTTTATTTAGCTCATACGCTCCGTTTCGTTTCAAAAGAAAACCCTAGTCATTCTGAATCCTTAAATTAGACAAATTTCGTTCTTCACTTTAACCTTTGCTCCGTCCAATTCCATCTCGCTGCGCCTCTACTACTGAAGTTCGCGTCGCGTTGCACCTGCGCCTCTACTCATCTCTCACAAGTCACACCAGCTTCAGGTAAGTTGATTTCTTCTTCTTTGTAATCTTCAATCTTCATTCTCAATTATTTTCTTCTAATTTTGAACGGGAGTAACTGGTTAATCACCATTCTCAATTTTCACTCTCAATTTTGTACGCTAACTGGTTCTTCTATTTTCTTCTCGATTATTTCAATCTCGTTCTCAATTATGTAGCTGTGTCTTCATTCTCTTGCTTTCTGCAGAGATTAATCACCACAAGTCTGGAACCGCTCATATGTGGCTGGCACAACAAATTGAAGACGGGACTTGATTTCGGGTAATACTCGAACTTATCTTACTTTGCTTGATTTCATTTCTTCTGGTGCACCATCTGAAGCATTGCGCCTATATTCATTATCTTCTTTGTGTCTTGCGCCAGTTCCATCTTGTGCAGAGATTAATCACTGCACCTTGTTAATTCTCTTTTTTGTGTCTGTGTCTGCACTGCAGAGTGTGTAATTGCTGGAACAGCTCATCTTTCACACCAAACTACCAATTTCTGGAATCGGTAATCTACTAAACTCTCACAGTTTTCAGATGCATATCTACCATGCATAGATAGCAACATCAGATGCTTATCTGTCTGACCTTAAACTCTCGCAGTTTATTGTGATTGTTGATTTATAAAGTTATGTATGTTTACAATAATTATTGATTGTGAGCATTATTTAGTGGCTGCTAAGTCGTAACTTTTTTCTATTATAATTATTGCACACCGTTTGATAATAGTTGTTAAATATTACCCTATTATATCTGTTTGCTATCTTAGGAGCAATATATTTTCCAACTTCGCTGCTCTTTTTTGCTGGTATTGAATGTTATAAATGCCGCACTTTTCAGCTATTGCTAAAGGTCATACTCTTTTACATCTGTTATACACCCACGCTAATCCTTATGCTGATATGGCACGGTTCATGTGCCAATAAAACCTGTGAAATCGACAATTTCATTGCTCTTTCTGTGTTATTTTACCATATTACTGCTGTCATTGCCTTTATATACTACTGAAAGTTTCAAAACGCTCAAATTTTATCAAAATCATCTGCTGCTTGACCTACTAACGTCTACTTGGATCATGTACAACACTACTTTGTTGCATTCTGTTTTTCTTATCAGAATTTCTGATTGGCTTCAACACGTTTTGCTGCTAGCATGTATGTCTATGCTGGAGGAATACCAGGGCCCGTAGTATTGTAGGCCATCTGTTGTTCGTTTTAAATTTTGAAAGATTGTTTGTGTTCACTCTTGCCACTCTCAAGGATGCTGATGTAGGAAGGAGCTGATAATATGCAGTTTCACAAAATATTAGAAGTGTTTGATCTTTGAGCTACTCTTTCTTCCTCTGTTTTTGCTTATCCTACTATGCTTTTCAGATGTTTTTTGTTTTAGCTTACAGCAGTTTCTAAGCCACTCTTTCTTTCTCTGTTTATGTTAATTCTACTATAATTTACTCGGACACTCTTACTTACTATCATAATCTTCTCATCCAATGCTCAAGCGGAAATAAAAAATTGTAAAACAGTATTAACTCCAATCGTCTAGTCAGTAGTGAGTATAAACTGGTGATTTAGAAAATAGGAATGGGCGAGAGAACAAAACCTCATAATTCTTTGTTGCTACCAGGAAATGGGCTATTCTCCGAATTAAACGAGGAATCTTTCCCTCACGGTAAGACATGAAACTGATGCATTACTCCAGTCGTAAACAAACGTAGTTTCTTTCAGTGCTCCCGTTCACTATAAGCATCATGAGCAACTTAAGGTTAGAAAATAAAGAGAGGAACAACAAAAAAAGCCCCAAACTTGTTCGTCCTTCGACCCTTATAGCAAGAAAATGAAACAAAATCTCACCCATACGAATACACTAGACGAACGAGAAGAGTTCAGGTTGTAGAGAGCGGTTGAATTCACAGTGAGTTTACACAGACGCAGGCTTCTTCTAGTATCAAGAACGCAAGTTAGGGTTTGAAACAAATTAAAGAGATGATAGCAATTATAGCGTTGGTTCACAGCAAGCAGCAAGAATCGAAGAAGAGGATAAGCTTTTTGTGAGAGCATATTATAAAAGCATTTGACTTCGAAGAGGATGAAGAACTCACTGGATGTTTCGAGCACAAGCGTTTTCTGAGAGCATCGAATTTGATACTAGAAGAAGCCTGCGTCTGTGGTAAACTCACTGTGAATTCACCGCTCTCTACAACCTGAACTCTTCTCGTTCGTCTAGTGTATTCGTAATGGGTGAGATTTTGTTTCATTTTCTTGCTATAAGGGTCGAAGGACGAACAAGTTTGGGGCTTTTTTTGTTGTTCCTCTCTTTATTTTCTAACCTTAAGTTATGCTCATGGATGCTTATAGTGAAACGGAGAGCACTGAAAGAAACTACGTTTGTTTACGACTGGAGTAATGCATCAGTTTCATGTCTTACCGTGAGGGAAAGATTCCTCGTTTAATTCGGAGAATAGCCCATTTCCTGGTAGCAACAAAGAATTATGAGGTTTTGTTCTCTCGCCCATTCCTATTTTCTAAATCACCAGTTTATACTCACTACTGACTAGACGATTGGAGTTAATACTGTTTTACAATTTTTTATTTCCGCTTGAGCATTGGATGAGAAGATTATGATAGTAAGTAAGAGCGTCCGAGTAAATTAATTTAGAAATAAGATGGCAACAAAATGATTGAATTTAATGATTACTTTTTTTCTTTTTTTCATAACAGGCTTGGAAACTGCTGGTAATTATGTTTTGGATTCTGATAGCATGTTCTATATTTGTTTGTTGTTGCTGTGAACTTTAGGTGAATACACTACTGCAGAGGTTTACTTTTTGTGAATCTTCACTTTCTAACCCTAACTTGCATTCACAGGTGATTTCAGAAATGGAGCTTGCGATGTTTGGTGTAATTGTATTGCTACTTGCCGTGAACCTTCAATAAGTTTGTTGGTTTATTTTTCATATTTCCTCTTTCGATCATTATATTGTGCAGGTGTTCTTGGATAGTGAAGTTGTCCAGGTTTACACGTCGTCTTTACTATTTGAACCCCTTGGGGATATTGCAGATATAGATAACCAGCAAGAGAGAGATGAAGTTTCAAATTGAAGATATAACCGTTTATTTTCCATACGATCACATTTATCCGGAGCAGTATGCTTATATGGTTGAGCTTAAAAGGGCCCTCGATGCCAGGGGTCATTGCTTGCTCGAGATGCCCACTGGCACAGGCAAAACCATTGCTTTATTGTCGTTAATCACCAGTTACACGCTTTCCAAGCCTTCCAATCCCATCAAGCTCCTCTACTGCACTCGGACTGTCCACGAAATGGAGAAGACTTTAGCTGAGCTCAAGGTCCTCCACAATTATCAAGTTCAGTGTTTGGGCCCATCTGCCCGGATCCTCGCCCTTGGTTTATCGTCTAGGAAAAATCTTTGTATCAACCCAGCTGTTGTCTCTGCTGAATCCAGAGACTCTGTTGACGCTGCTTGCCGCAAACTAACTGCCAGCTGGGTTCGAACACTTGCTATGGAGAATCCAAATATCCCACTTTGCTCTTTCTTTGAGGATTATGAGAAGGCTGGATCCCAGGCAGTTTTGCCTCCTGGGGTTTATACAATGCAGGATTTGAGGTCTTTTGGGAAGGCTAAAGGATGGTGTCCGTACTTCTTGGCCAGGCATATGATTCAGTTTGCTAATATTGTGGTTTATAGCTACCAATATTTGCTTGACCCTAAGGTTGCTGGGATTATTTCAAAGGAGATGCAAAGAGAGTGTGTTGTTGTGTTTGATGAGGCGCATAATATTGACAATGTGTGCATTGAAGCACTTAGTGTGAGTATCAGGAGACAAACGCTTGAGGGAGCTACCAGAAATCTCAGTAGAATGTCCCAAGAGATTGAAAGGTAGATAACTGTACTATATATGCAATCACACTCAAGCAATGTTTTCTTCTAGTTTCTTAAGTGTATGATCCACCTTATAGGAGCTTTATAATGCGTTAATCATGCAATTCAAGAGACAGATTATAATTGGGATGGTTTCTGCTCTGTGAATATTCAGTAAATGAAATTGAGCTCTGGGAAGCGTTGCTGATGGGTTTTGTTCATTCCTTTTTATATCTACTTCATAACTGTTATGCAGTTTCTAAATCATTTGATATGGTGGGAAGGTTCAAGGCTACTGATGCTGGCAGACTGCGAGCAGAATACAACCGGCTTGTAGAAGGACTAGCTCAAAGAGGAAACTTACCCAGTAAGTTAGAATTTATAATCCTATTTCTATATGGAACTATTAATTTTGGTAATGGAAAAAATTCCCTTTGTTGTGTTTATGCTGTGTTCTTGCAGTCTCAGATACATGGCTGGCCAACCCCGCCTTGCCTGATGATATTTTAAAAGAAGCTGTGCCTGGAAATATTCGTCGGGCAGAGCATTTTCTCTCTGTTCTGCGGAGATTGGTTCAGTATCTGAGAGGCCGCCTTGATACTGAGAATGTTGAGAAAGAATCCCCTGTTTCTTTTGTTCATTCAATCAATTCTCAAGTTGGAATTGACCAGAAAATGCTGAAATTCTGCTATGACCGGCTTTATTCTTTGATGTTGACCCTGGAAATAACAGACACCGCTGAGTTTTTACATATCCAAACAGTATGTGATTTTGCAACTCTTGTGGGAACTTATGCAAGAGGATTCTCTATCATTATTGAGCCTTTTGATGAGAGGATGCCACATATTCCCGATCCTATATTGCAGGTTATCTTCATTTACGTCTGATTATACACATATTCTTGAAACCTTGTGTTGTTGTTTTTTTTTTCAGCTTATCATATTCTGGCTTCTGTTTATATGTCTGAACATGTACTTCTTGTTTTGAACCTGAATTGGGCTTGCAGCTTAGCTGTCATGATGCTTCTCTCGCTATAAAGCCAGTTTTTGAGCGGTTCCAAACAGTTGTCATCACATCAGGGACTCTGAGTCCTATTGATCTTTACCCACGATTGCTCAATTTCAATCCAGTGGTAAGCCGAAGCTTCACAATGTCCTTGACCAGAAATTGCATATGCCCAATGGTCCTTACTCGAGGAAGGTGAAATGAAGCTATCACTTTGCTGGTGTTATGCTGCCAACGACCTATGTGGACCTATATTTCAATTTATTGATTATCATTTTCTTTTTCAGTGATCAGCTTCCTGTTAGTACACGATACGATATGAGAAGTGATCCTGGAGTTGCGAGGAACTATGGGAAACTGTTGCTGGAAATGGTTTCTGTTGTCCCAGATGGAATTGTGTGCTTTTTTGTTAGTTACTCGTACATGGACGCCATAGTCAACACGTGGAATGAAACCGGCATTTTAAAAGTAAATATCAAACTTTGTTCTTATTTTTACTTTTGAGATTTGCAGCACAACTTCCTGTCCGTCTAATGATAATGAACAAATACATTCATACCCCTTTTATGAACCTTACATCAGATCATTCGTTTTTACTGTACTTCTTCAGGATATAATGCAGCACAAACTTGTGTTCATTGAGACTCAGGATGTGGTGGAAACAACCCTGGCCCTGGACAATTATAGAAGGGCATGTGATTGTGGGAGAGGCGCTGTGTTTTTCTCAGTTGCAAGGTGTTGGTCTTAATGATGGAATATCTTCTTGTAGCAGATATTCATATATTGTTGTGGAGTAAACTGATAGCTAGAAACCAGGATTTAAATGCTACCAGTTTCACAATAGAAATGAAGACTGTAAGAGATGGTTTATTTAGTTTGTCTTTATGTCGGGTTTGTTAATGTTTTGTGTATTATAGGGGAAAGGTGGCTGAAGGTATAGATTTTGATCGGCACTATGGAAGACTTGTGATCATGTTTGGCGTTCCCTTCCAGTACACATTAAGCAAGTGAGTGAGTCGTGTCTTTTGTTTGCGGTGTTGTTTTTCTTTCTCATCCCCCGTGAATTTGATTGGAAAGAATGTATGACATAATCATGTATCTATGATGAAAAGCTTAACCCTGCTTGAAATTGCAGAATTCTACGTGCTCGATTGGAGTATCTGCGAGACACATTTCAGATACAAGAAGGGGACTTTTTGACATTTGATGCTCTGGTAATAAAATACATAAATATCTGTTTGTGGTTTCTTTGTTGTCTTGTTGCATGGTTTATGTTAAAGACAATCAACTGAGTGAGTGTTCCTGCATTCAGAGGCAAGCTGCTCAATGTGTTGGGCGAGTCATCCGTTCAAAGGCTGACTATGGGATGATGATATTTGCTGATAAGAGGTTTTTTTTTTCTTTTTTTCTTTTTGGAACTATTCTCGAAGCTTCGGTGATCATCTTATGTGGATGGAGGATGGAGATAGATAGTAGCTTGTCTTGCCATGATTAAATTTAATTCATATGATAACTTACTGGTGTGGTTGCTGCCTTGTGGTTAATGCAGGTATAGCCGGCATGATAAACGGTCGAAACTGCCAAGTTGGATACTGTCCCATCTACGGGAAGCCCACCTGAACTTGAGCACAGATATGGCGCTGCACATAGCAAGAGAGGTATGCAGAACAAGCGTTCCAGCTTTTAAGAAAATGTGATTTTGCAGAATCTGTTCTTATTCCCCTTTTCTTTTGCTTAAATTTTTTTCCAGTTCTTGAGAAAAATGGCACAACCATATGACAAGGCCGGCATGGCTGGGGAGAAAACCCTGTTGTCTCAAGAAGATATTGAGAAGCTCAGTAGTGGCGTTGCAACTGATATGATGTTTTGATAGAATCAAGGGGAAGTTTAGGTGGATTTTTTTTAAAAAAATTATTTTTCTGTTAGTTGTGGCTGTTGTTTTAGATGGGAGGATGATTGTAACACAGAGGGAGCTAGGAGGAGGAGAAAGAGCAATGAGAGAAAACAAAACATTGGTGTTTGCAATTTTGGCAGAGCAAGTGACAAGTATGTCCCTATTTGTAAATTTATACTGTTGTACTGGAGACGATTCTATTAGTATAATTATACAGTGCATGTGACGTTTTGCTGTCAGTATGATAATGATATTTGTTTGCAAGGCAATGCAATGGGCCCTTTGTCGTCGGCATTGTGTTAGTTGTCAGACTAAGAAGAAAAAAGTATGATATCCCATTTTTGGTGTTAGTATGATATCCCGTTTTTGCTGTGGTATGATAATGATATCCCGTTTTTGTGTTAGTCGGCATTGCGTCGACTTTAGGGAGACGTATAGTTCAGGATTTTGGTATGTATCTGGGCTTCCCTGTTCAAGTGGGACGGAATCGGTAGGCTGTTTTTGCATACATTAAGGATAGGGTTGCGAGAAGGATTCAGGGGTGGTCTCATCACACCTCCCAAGCTGCACGTTTAATTCTCATTAAGTCCATCTTGCAAGCCATTCCTACATATGTGATGTCCATTATAGCTTAGCCCCAAACGCTACTGAAAACCATCAAAAGTATGATATCCCGTTTTTGGTGGAGTGGATCCCATTCAAAGTCAGCAATTCACTGGACGAATTGGCAACACACGTGCCTCCTTCTCAGCTCGGGCGGCTTAGGATTTCGAGATTTTCATAGTTCTAACCGTGCTCTTCTGGGGAAACAGCTTTGGCGCATCCTTGAAAATCGTCAATCCCTGCTATCCAGATTCTACATGGCGCGCTATATGGGCCACTGTCCTCTTCAACAACTTAAGCCTTCGGCCAATTCCAGCCCAATTTGGAGGGCTCTCCTAAATGTCAGAGATCTGATTCAGACAGGGGGACGTAGGCGAATTGGTAATGGCCTCACCACTTATGTCCATGATCACTGGCTTCTTTCAAAAGAAGGAGGCACACCCTACCTTTGGTCCCTTCCACCTCATCTTCAGCATGCTAAGGTTTCAGATTTAATGCTATCTCCCACTACCTGGAATGTCCAGCTTCTTCAGACTAATTTTCATCCAGAGGAAGTTCAGCACATTTGCAACCTGCCCCTTCCTGGTAATGCTTTGTCTCAGGACTCATGGTTATGGGGCTTCACTACATCCGGACAATATTCTGAGAAGAGTGCCTATCATTGTGATGTTGCCCTCTCTCGGTCTGCCTAACCGTCTTCATCCTCAGTGACTACTTCTACTCAGAGATTGGCTAATAAGAGATAGTGGACACTCGACATGCCACCGCGTATCCGTGTGTTTGGGTGAAAATTACTGCATGGAGCAATTCCATGCAATGACGTGTTGGCCTATCGTCTACACCGCCCTGAACTGGTAGCGTGTGCTCTATGTGGCGAATGTGAAACCCTAATTCATGCTTTCTTTAGCTGTCTGTCTGCCATGCCTTACTGGGCCCGTCTAGGCGTGCCTCATCCTCCGTCGATAACCACAAATGCCGCTTTCGTTGATTGGTTCACTCACTCTTGCACCGTCATGCTCCGAGTTCACCTTTGTCTACTCACTTCTCTTCTTTGGCGGCTTTGGTATGCTCGGTGCCAACTTACTCATCAACGGGTTACAACTTTCGAGGCAGGATGGTTTGAGGCTGACAACTTCCTTCTGTAACACCCCGGATTTTCTAACATTTTATTATGTCAGTTATTAACAATTCAGGTTTAATATTAGTAAGCAGCGGAATCAAAACCTAAACCCATGGTATTATTGCCACACTCGCAACCAAATGAGTGCTAAGGCCTAAACAATTATCTCACTAACAAACCTATATTATTAAA
Source organism: Limonium bicolor (assembly GCA_023374045.1). Taxonomy (NCBI): domain Eukaryota; kingdom Viridiplantae; phylum Streptophyta; class Magnoliopsida; order Caryophyllales; family Plumbaginaceae; genus Limonium; species Limonium bicolor. The sequence goes on along the minus strand of CM041776.1, from coordinate 320,133,010 downwards.
TAAAGAAATGCAATGTCCATAATAACAATCTCTTATAATTGCAAAAGTCTTAAGTCTAAAATAAAATTTGATTATAAATAACCAATCTATGTGGAATCGGCTTCCCAAACTCTTCCAAGGACATCATCAACACCTGTGGCAGAAATCCAAACAAACACAAAAAGAGCCATGATAAAGTCAGGAAATTGAGTAAGCTACCACTTCACTCTGAAAAAAACATTTTCTCTTTTGAAAACCATTTTAATAATATAACCACACAACATATAAATCATCTCAATAATATTAGCATACAATAGTAAAATTACCAATACGGTAGAATACTCCATGATTTCTTATTAACTCAAGAATATAGTAGTCAGTTTAATTTAATTATCTTCCTTGTCCCAACGCGCAGCCGGGACAAAACAACATTTCTCACTTTTGGGTACAACACGCAGCTGTAACCTGGACTCCAACACGCAGCCAGGAATCCAACTCATCAATATATTAGCCAAGTTAATTTAATTATCTTCCTTGTCCCAACGCGCAGCCGGGACAAAACAACATTTCTCACTTTTGGGTACAACACGCAGCCGGGAATCCAACCAAGCCACTAAATCCTTAAGTGTGCACATCCCCTAATAGTTCAAAAGACTAAGGAGTAGATCTAGGGCTAACTATGTCTTAGTGCGGCCCACAGTATCTCAAACTTATGCGTCCTAATGCGGCCCACATTTATCATCTCATTCATGTGTCCTAATACGGCTCACATGCACCATGGTTTTCTCCTCTTAAAAGTTATTTTATTCTATTATTATTTACCATATAATCTTATCAAAACCCACATATTTCACCATAATAAATTATGACATCATTCTTATCGAATAAATAATTCAATTTTCACAAAATCATTTCATTAACGATTTCACAACAATTTCAATTGATCTCATTTTCCACCGTAAAAAAAAATCACATACTTAAATTCAATAATCATTATCATCAATCATTCAATCCGAAACAATAGTAACACACAAATAAAATTCACATCATGATAAAAATTTATTTTACAGAGTTAATAAAACTATGAACGCAGTAACTTACCTGAACTTTGGGTGAAACTCACACCACAAATTAACTGAGGAATCAACCACTAATCTTCACTCACAGATTCAAAGCCGATAATTGTATTGAAAGAGGGGATGAATTCTAAATTTGTGTGGGTTGATGCCGGTGTGAGGGTGAGAAAATTTTGCAAGAGAAGTGATTATATTTTTTTTCAATTCCTATTATACGCTGAGTGAGTGGGGTCTCTTTAGTTTTTTCTTGTTTTTTTCTCTTTTGTGTGTGCGAGCGAACAGAGTGGAGGGTTGTGACGGTTTTATTTCTTTTCTTTTCTTTCTTGTCCTAACATAAGAGAGAGATGGATGAAGAGTGAGAGATATTTGAGATTGGAGGAATTGAAAGATTTACAAGAGAGATGACAAGGAATTGTGATGTGCAAATCAAATGGGATAACAAGATAAGAATTTATAGGAGACGGAGGGAAACCAAAGAGATAGGGAATAGAAACCTATTTAATTAATCATGGTAAATTAAAACACTGAAATGAATTACGGAAAACCAAAAGTTAGGGAATATGAAAGTTTAAAAGTAGTTTATTAAATAAAGTAGGAAATTCGGAAGGTTAGTACTGATTCATTAAATAGAGTTAGGAACTCCATATAATAAAACCAATCAATTAAACACTTATTAAATCTAGTAAAATCAATAATAGCATTGATATTGTACTATTATTATAACTACGTTATAAACAATAGTAACGCCCTAGAAATATGAAAAGTTAGAATTGATTAATTAAATAAAATTAGAAAACACCAAAGGATGTAACCGACTTATTAAAACTAACTTATTTAGTGTGCGTAATAAAACCTATAGTAGTATCGTATGATTATTGTTATAACTCCATTATAATCAAATTAATGTAAGGATTACACAAGGATAATTATTATGACATTAAAAATTACAACTTCTTCTTTTTAAAACGGGTTATTTTATTAAAAATGAATTTTCTTTATTAAATACTATATAATATGCTCGTAAATTATAGTATAATGTTGATAAACTATATATTATACTTGTGAACTAATATACTCAAAAACTATATAATAAATGTATTTTAAATCAACAGTGCTGTCTGAATCATATCATTATTATCATAACTCCATTTTTTAATAACTAAATATACCAAGTTAACTAGGGATCATTAGTAAAATTACAAGTGGTCTATTTTAAAACACGTTATTTATTAAAATAAATTCTTTTTAGTTAATAATATGTTCATAACATACATAATATATGTACTCATAAGATATTTAGAATACTTACAAACTATAATATATATTCTAAATCTATTTTATATACTTGTAACATATATAGTGTATCCAGAGACTATATAATATACTTTTAAACTATATAATATACACATAAATTTATATAACATATGTATTTTGAAATTTAGGGGTATTTCATTATTCCCCCCTTAAAATAAAGCTTCGTCCTCGAAGCTCGAATTCACACTATTGATCAATTGTCCTAATAACCAAACGATTCTAGCTAATTTCAATAAGGTTAATAACATATCAATAACCATAATAAATTTGGGTATTGTAGTCTGCCCCCTTAAAAGAATATTACGTCCTCGTAATAAACTTCAAAATTAACTCAAACCTAACTTAAAGAGATGCACATACAGTTTCATAAGTTTTTGAGTTGCAAGAAATCTCACCTAATAGGACTATAATTTATTCATATAAAATTTCTATCATTTTCAATTAGATAAAATTCCCCATGGAGTTTCAATCATCTAACATTCATTCAATAAATCCTTCAATATAAGGAATTTCATAACAAAATCACTTGAGCATAGTAAGCTCTCAACATATTAATCAATCTCATCAAATTTCACTCATATCCATAATCATCACTCATGCCTTTGGGCCACATATATCTCAACCAATACTTCAACATCTCAAGCATAAAAATGTTAAATCATAATCACACATAATACCACAAGAAAATATAATAAGCACAAATAAAACACAACAAACGAAAATATTTCCCCTAGAAGACGGCTTGTCCAAATTTTAATCCTTAGACCATTATTCCATTTTTTATCTTTCTTAACTTATTTTCTAGTCGGTTTTGCTCTGATACCACTTTGTAACACCCCGGATTTTCTAACATTTTATTATGTCAGTTATTTAACAATTCAGGTTTAATATTAGTAAGCAGCGGAATCAAAACCTAAACCCGGGGTATTATTTCCACACTCACAACCAAATGAGTGCTAAGGCCTAAACAATTATCTCACTAACAAACCTATATTATTAAATAAAGAAATGTAATTTCCATAATAACAATCTCTTATAATTGCAAAAGTCTTAAGTCTAAAATAAAATTTGATTATAAATAACCAATCTATGTGGAATCGGCTTCCCAAACCCCAAGGACATCATCAACACCTGTGGCAGAAATCCAAACAAACACAAAAAGAGCCATGATAAAGTCAGGAAATTGAGTAAGCTACCACTTCACTCTGAAAAAAAACATTTTCTCTTTTGAAAACCATTTTAATAATATAACCACACAACATATAAATCATCTCAATAATATTAGCATACAATAGTAAAATTACCAATACGGTAGAATACTCCATGATTTCTTATTAACTCAAGAATATAGTAGTCAGTTTAATTTAATTATCTTCCTTGTCCCAACGCGCAGCCGGGACAAAACAACATTTCTCACTTTTGGGTACAACACGCAGCTGTAACCCGGACCCCAACACGCAGCCGGGAATCCAACTCATCAATATATTAGCCAAGTTAATTTAATTATCTTCTTTGTCCCTATGCGCTGCCGGGATAAAACAACATTTCTCACTTTTGGGTACAACACGCAGCTGTAACCCGAACCCCAACACGAAGCCGGGAATCCAACCAAGCCACTAAATCCTTAAGTGTGCACACCCCCTAATAGTTCAAAAGACTATGGAGTAGATCTAGAGCTAACTGTGTTCTAGTGCGGCCCACAGTATCTCAAACTTATGCGTCCTAATGCGGCCCGCATTTATCATCTCATTCATGTGTCCTAATACGACCCACATGCACCATGGTTTTCTCCTCTTAAAAATTATTTTATTCGTTATTATTATTTACCATATAATCTTATCAAAACCCACATATTTCACCATAATAAATTATGACATCATTCTTATCGAATAAATAATTCAATTTTCACAAAATCATTTCATTAACGATTTCACAACAATTTCAATTGATCTTATTTTCCACCGTAAAAAAAATCACATACTTAAATTCAATAATCATTATCATCAATCATTCAATCCGAAACAATAGTAACACACAAATAAAATTCACATCATGATAAAAATTTATTTTACAGAGTTAATAAAACTAGGAACGCAGTAACTTACCTGAACTTTGGGTGAAACTCACACCACAAATTAACTGAGGAATCAACCACTAATCTTCACTCACAGATTCAGAGCCGATAATTGTATTGAAAGAGGGGATGAATTCTAAATTTGTGTGGGTTGATGCCGGTGTGAGGGTGAGAAAATTTTGCAAGGGAAGTGATTATATTTATTTTTCAATTCCTACTATACGCTGAGTGAGTGGGGTCTCTTTAGTTTTTTCTTGTTTTTTTTCTCTTTTGTGTGTGCGAGCGAACAGGGTGAGAGATATTTGAGATTGGAGGAATTGAAAGATTTATAAGAGAGATGACAAGGAATTGTGATGTGCAAATCAAATGGGATAACAAGATAAGAATTTATAGGAGACGGAGGGAAACCAAATAGATAGGGAATAGAAACCTATTTAATTAATCAAGGTAAATTAAAACACTGAAATGAATTACGGAAAACCAAAAGTTAGAGAATATGAAAGTTTAAAAGTAGTTTATTAAATAAAGTAGGAAATTCGGAAGGTTAGTACTGATTCATTAAATAGAGTTAGGAACTCCATATAATAAAACCAATCAATTAAATGACTTATTAAATCTAGTAAAATCAATAATAGCATTGAATCGTACTATTATTATAACTACGTTATAAACAATAGTAACACCCTAGAAATACGAAAAGTTAGAATTGATTAATTAAATAAAATTAGAAAACACCAAAGGATGTAACCGACTTATTAAAACTAACTTATTTAGTGTGCGTAATAAAACCTATAGTAGTATTTAAATCGTATGATTATTGTTATAACTCCATTCTAACAAATTAATATAAGGATTACACAAGGATAATTATTATGACATTAAAAATTACAACCTTCTTCTTTTTAAAATGGGTTATTTTATTAAAAATGAATTTTCTTTATTAAATACTATATAATATGCTCGTAAATTATAGTATAATACTGATAAACTATATATTACACTTGTGAACAAATATACTCAAAAACTATATAATAAATGTATTTTAAATCAACAGTACTGTCTGAATCATATCATTATTATTATAACTCCATTTTTTTAATAACTAAATATACCAAGTTAACTAGAGAAATACGAGGATCATTAGTGGTCTATTTTAAAACACGTTATTTATTAAAATAAATTCTTTTTAGTTAATAATATGTTCATAACATACATAATATATGTACTCATAAGATATTTAGTATACTTGCAAACTATAATATATATTCTAAATCTATTTTATATACTTGGAAAATATATAGTGTATCCAGAGACTATATAATATACTTTTAAACTATATAATATACACATAAATTTATATAACATATGTATTTTGAAATTTAGGGGTATTTCACCTTCGCCATAGCTCATCAGTTGCCAAACTCTCAATTTCCACATCTTTGTCCACTAATCGCTCCTCCAATCCTGATTCGGTTGAGATTTCAGCTGATGCAAGTCTTGACAGGTATGGTTGGTTCGGCCTTCCAGCGGTTGCTGTTACCAATGGATCTACTATCGGAGCAGCAGTTATGGGAGGACAAAGCTTTCATGAACCTTCGCAGATGGAGGCCTTGGCTGTAATCCTAGGCCATGATCTTGCAAAGCAGTTGAGTTTTCAACAAGTCCGCATCTTATCAGATTGCAAAAGCATTATCGACTACATCTTGGACTTTAGGGTTACGAGCTTAGATGATTGCATGAAGGACTTACTCAATGCGACCCTAGCTAACCTAGCACCAATTTCTGATGTTGTATGGTTCCACGTTAGTAGGTTAGATAACTTTACGGCTCACAACCTAGCATATCATGCTAGAAAGCATACACTCCACTGGAGTTGCTGGAAGTCCTCTGACTTCCCTGTCTTTGTTCGCACTCTGTGCTCTTAATCTTAATATATATCCAATGTTTGCTTCAAAAAAAGAAGAAAAAGGGTGGGCCTATTAAAATAAAATTAAGGGAAAATTACATAGCTCACCCATGAGGTATTGGGGAATTATAATGTATGTTTGCGTCTCTTTCTCTGGTTTCTCTTATCCAAAATTCACGGAAGACTAGGGGTGAGCATTCGGTTCCGGTTATTCGGTTATAATCGAGAACCGAAATTATTTCGGTTAAAAAAAACCAAAATTTTTAACCATTTTAAAAAAATTCGGTTATTCGTGTAGAACCGAAATATTATTTGGTTCAGTTTTCGGTTCCAGGGTTGGGTAATTCGGTTTACCGAATAACCGAATTACATATATGGAAAATATTCGTTAATTCGGTTCTTTTTTATAATTCGGTTCTTTTTTGTAGTTCGGTTCTTTTTTAAAATTAGGTTCCTCTTTAAAAATTTGGTTTTTTTTACAATTCGGTTCTTTTTGAAAATTCGATTCTTTTTTATAATTCGGTTCTACCTGAAAATTGGATCGGTTCGGTTCTCGGTTCTAGCCTTTAAAAAATGCCGGTTATTCGGTTATTCAGTTCTTGGTTATTTCGATTCTCAGACTGAAATTCGGTAATTCGGGTAGAACAAAAAAAAACAAAAACCAAATTTTTTTTCTTATTTAAGTTTTCGGGTAGAACCGAATAATCGAATGCTCATTCCTACGAGAGACGTCGCCACCGTTCTACACAGCAGCTGTCCACCCCCCAAAATATCTTTCGGATTTCCAGTTCCCTTGTTCTCAACATTGACTCTTCCGGTCACGGAACAGAACCATGTAGGCGACAGTAGTCACTAGTAAATGCTCAAATTAAACACCCTGTATTCATCACACTCCAACCACCATCGCTTACCCCATGAATTTGTCTCACACCAATCGCCACCGACCACTCAAACACGCCACCTATCTCTACCACCACTCTACCACCAATCACCCAAACCAGCCTCCTGTCTCCACCACCACTCTGTCACCTCATCGGGCTTTGAAATCCCTAAGCCGCCACAGCTAACTACAAACCGTCGTTCGCTCCTCTTACTTTTGTCTGCTCTCTCCCTTCCCCCAGTTTTAAATGTGTCAGCTGTCACTCTAGGAACTTCTTCACCCACCCCGTCCCGCCGCCACCAACACAACCAGCAGTTGACACTACAATCACCGACCGGGTCTTTCTAGACTTCAGCATCTGCCCAACGTACTTCCGCTCAGATCGAGCCCAGCCCCAAGGCCAAGCCCAGGCCCAAACCCAGGATTGGATTTTACTCCATGCCCAGATGCTGAACCCATGGGGCGAGTTGTGTTGGGCCTGTACGGGAGAGTCGTCCCGGCCACGGGGTCCAACTTCAAGGCCATGTGCACCGGCAAGTCAGGGGCATCTTACAAAAATACGGTGGTACACAAGATTCTTCCGGGCCAGTTCTTCGTCGCCGGGCGGCAGGGCAGCGGCAGTGGCAGGGAGAAAGGTGAGATTATGCCTCCGCTGACTTTGGCTAAGAACTCAAGAAATCGTAGAGTCGCGGGCTTTTATGCTGAAGCACTCGAGACCACGTCTCATCTCCCTGTGCTTGTCCGAGAACGATGACGATGCAGAGGCTAAGCTCAACCTGGATTACCATAATGTTGAGTTTCCCATCACTACGGGTCCTGGTCCCTGCCCGCAGCTTGACGGAAGAAACATTGTGTTTGGATCATCCACTGCACTGCCCCTTTTTACTTTACTTCTTGTGTTCATACATTTCTTGAAACAAAAGAAGATGTACACTTTGATCAAAGGAATCAATGCATATTTCTGCTTTCATGAGTACAAAAAAATTGTATCCATCATCTTCTTTGCTATTAAACACATCACTTGTTGAGCATTTTGTACTAAATTGATCAACTTATGACGGTGGTTACGATTTTGTTGGGAGGTTTAAAAGGTCTCAGTTAATGTGTGCATCTCATTTTGAAGTTTACTTTAGTTTAATGAACTCATTTTAGAAGTTAGAAAAAGTTACAAGATTCTTAAGAGTATTAAGAGGATGTGATCGTGCAGTGGAGACTTTTTGTTCCTGGGAATGTTCTGCTGGGTTTCTTCGTCTGCTCAGTCGACTCTCTTCTTTAACCGTGCTCACTTGGGATGGAATAAAACAATATCCTTTTGGTGTCATTTTGATCAGAGAAGTTGAATTAAAGAACCAAGTGCAAAAGATTATAGGATACTGACTTATAGATCAAGAATGTTTGAGGGAGGCAGTACGAGCATCCTTCGTCTAGCACAAGGAATTCAGACTGCTAAGGACGATGTGTAACGGGAGACACGCACATGAAATGGGATAAGGCCTTTTATAAAGATCGGGAAGCTGCCATTGATACTAGGACCGTTGACAGAGCAGTGAGTACATTTAACACCTATGCAAACGTTACAACGGGCGGATAGTTCAACCGTTGAATCTTTTAATGCAGCTGAGCGAGAGGTTTGTTACTCAATTCCAAATTATTGGGTTGGGAATGGTGGGTTGCAGTTCTATAAAGTGACTACCAGTAGGAACAAATATAATCATATTTGTTGAGATACATGTCTGTGGTGGTTTTTGATGTCATGATTTCAAACTTTGTTGGATAAAATTATGGCCATATGATAAACGATGTGGCCGTTTAGGTTAAGAATTTTTACGAAAGGGCATTGTGCAAATTATGTGTCTTTGTTTTTTTATCTCACTATGTTTACGAACACATAACCCTGAGGATGAGAATTACACCAACTTATAAGACGTGGGGAATTTTTTCAAAAGTTGTAGTAGCAACCTCCTTGCAAAGAGGCAAACTACCTGCTTTGCCAGAGGCATGCCTACCCGCGCCCCCAAACCCTAAAAAAAACTGCAGCTTACCATTACCTCCCCCTCACTTGAAAAATTGTTACCTCCTTGCATAGAGGCGGACTACCAGCTTGGTATATTGGAGTTAACTGAATGCACGACTGGTTGGGTCTCAATCTGTAAACGAGTCTGACCATATATCTGGATTACAAGACTTGATTCGAGTTCAACTGCTGTATAGTTATCCACCTCTTAACACTTGGCCAATCTTCTTATTAGTAGTAAAAAAGTGAATATGTAGTATTAAAATATATAATTGCCAAACTGTAACAGCAGATATCTAACATTTGTCACTGTGTTGGAGAAGATGAATCCCGCTTAGTTGTTGTTCCATGATTTAGTAAATTACTAAGCAAATAATATATTACAAAACCATTAGCATTCACTAAGTTCACATGGTACTAAGTCAATAGTCCCAGAGTCCCAGTAATGAACAGCCATTGACGTTTACATTGTTGAATTTGATATTTCAAAATAAAAACCACCCACAAGTGACAAATTATCAAAAATTACACTCAGGGAATTGTAATTGACGACGTGCCTTCGGTGAATGATGTGTACCCACATATAACCCGAGTTTAGACCTTGATGAGTCATGGTCCAACTCTGCCCTTTTCCTGAGTTCAACGCTGAATAATTGAGACCTATTGTTGACATGGTGAAGATGGGCCGCCGCCTGCACATAATCGTAAACGGTGTCCATGAATGGTTGGAATCCAGTTACCAGAAGTGCAGCATAGGCATCGAACACACATTCCGCCTCCTGAAACATAAGTTTGTGCTCGTTGGGGGCCATGCCAAGGAGGAGGTTTACCAACTGAACCTGCAGGCGTCTTGCACTTTTTTTATTCTCATTCCACATAAACAATGGCATCTTGACGTTTTTTTCGGACCTGACCATCTCTTCTAAGTACCTGTCAAATTCCTCAAATGGGGATAGTGTTTCTGGCTCCGCATGTAAGCCTATCGATGCATGAGTACGCTTCCTTGAAGCCATGATGGAGCTGGTCAACCTGGTCACATCCTATGTTGAGAGAGACCATGAATGGGACAATAAAAACATATAGAATTAAGAAATATGCAATTCCTTAGACGAGTGCAGGTACCTGATAGTCTGGCGGGGAAGTGGTTACACTTACACAGGAATCTCGAATTCGCGGGGTGTTATGTAATAGTAAGCAAACTTGTGGCATTTATAGACAATCAAAGTACAAAATTACGGTTGTGGGCTAACTACATGATGAGCCATACCTAAACCCGATCAAGGTTATACGGATATCCCACCACAACCCGACCGAAACTATTAGCGGGTTAGCACTGTATCTATAATTGCATTTGCATTAGCTCCCGGAATAATCGTATCTGTGATTTTTCACTTAACAAAAATATAAATTTTATAAATATTATCATAGGCAGGACGTCCGCAGCTGTGATCATTCCATCTGATTTAACGTATTTATAGGCGAAATACAACATTTGTTGGGTAATGAAGCGAAATAAGTAGTACCACAGTAGTATTTTTAAATATATTACAGCAAAATGACCCCACTCCTGAATGACGTAATCAATGTTGACGTATACCCTCCCCGATGTGATTCCTTTCTTTAGCCAGTTGTAATCGCTTTTAGTGGAATTAAATATCTTTAAAATACTTTCAACTTTCCATAATACGAAGGTCGATAAGGAAAACGAATCGCGACGAAAGGAAAACCATTCTGGCCCACCCATGACTTTTGGTTAAATTACACACTCCACTCACGAGGTTCACCCATGTGAAATAACTTGTCACAAAGGATAACTTTAGTTTCTTAACCTTTTAAAAATTAGTTTAGTATTTTTCCTATAAAAGAATAAAAAAGAATTAACTCAATCTAAAGGACTTGACTAAAAATAAAAACACTTACAAAATACCTAAAACTACTAGCGCTTAGTTAATTCAATTTTAAGAAATATATGTTTGATAAATTCCATCGTACAAGATGGTTTAAATATTATATATATACTTTTTATTAACAAATAAAATGTACATGTTCGCTATTGGTAACATATGTTTGATAAATCTATAAGTTTTTCTTCTAAAATCATTCTCTAATAAGTACATTTGTCTGTATCTTTTTATGTTCTACTATGTAGAATTTATTCTACCCATTTTATGTAAAATAATGCCACATTTTTATTATTAGTTACAACTGAGAAGGTGGTGAATTTCAAAAACAACAATTTAAATCTAAAATGTAATGATTTTTTAACTAGTTAATTATCAAAACTATTTATATCATAACCGATTAATCTAGAAATTGGATAAGTCTCATGGGTTGCGGATAAAATTCATGTGGCTTAGAACATCGGTGGGTTGCAGGTGAGCGTATGTAACAAACATAGAATACAGGAGAATGAAAATTTGAGAAAGATAAGCCACAATCAACACTCCCATATTAAGCTGGGTGTTAAAAAAAATATATCGATAAACATACTGAAGAAATCATAAAGGTAAATATAAACGACACCATAAAATTAACACTAGAAAAAATCTAATAACTATTTATTGTAAAATCGAATATAGAATTTTAAAGATGTAATATTACCTAAAATCATTTAGAATGCATTTGAAATGCGTTTGGAATATGTTATTAAAACTACTTTGAAAGGCAGTGGAAAATTAAATTTCTTATATAAAGAATTTAAAAAATTGTTAAAAAGTTTTTTAGGTAAAAAATGGAAGTCTTGCCCAAATAAAGGGAAACAAGACATAAGAAAACAAAAATCAAAATCAGCACTCCCTAGTTTATCTAGGTGTTAGTTAAAAAATATAAAAATATTATATATATCAACATACTGAAACCAATCATAAACATTATAAACATAATATACAAAACATACCATAAAACAATATCAATAATAGTTAAAAAAGTCTAAAATTCATTATTGTTAAATAGAATATAAGACTTCAAAAATGGAATATTACTTAAAAAAGTACTTACCACCAGCAAGTCATCAAAATTTACTATGTGGTCATACCAAATTGTGAACTAGTCATGTGGTACTAATTCGGTCTGGTTTTGGCCAACATATAGAAATATACTGTACAGGGCTATCGGACTGCACACCAATGAGTTACCTGCCCGTTCTGTGGTGCAACAACCTGAATCTTCTGATTTGACAATATTTTGAGCGGACCCTTTTGATACTTGACTAACAGCTGAGCTTTACCACCATCTTGTCATAACTATTTACTTTACGGTCATACCAAAGCATGATCTAGTCACGTAGCACTCATCAGTTCTGGTTTTTGGCCAAAATATACAATTCATACCCCTACAGGTCTACCCGTCCGCACATCGATGAGCTACGTGCCCTTCCTGTGATGCAGCTACCTGAATACTCCCAGCACGGTTTTTTTACCAGACCCTCTCGAGGTTTATCACCAACTAGTCACAAAAATGTACTATGTGGTCATACCAGAGTATGATTTGGTCACGTTGCACACACCAGGTATGAAGAGGTAAACCATGAAATGATGGTGCTAATAACTTAGCAAGTCTTCAAAACATATACGCTAATCCAAGAAAAATACTTGATCTTGTTAAAAATATAGATTTTTTTAAAGCTATTAACAATTTCACTCTTACCTTATTCGCATTATCAGTTGACATATATTAAAAGTAGAATATGATAGAAAAGAGTTGCTAAGTAAACAATAGAAATTACAGGGTTTGCACATGCTGAAATATCTATCATTTTGAAAATAATGAAAAGACCTATCTGTGACAATAGAACAGAGTAATAAACACCCTAAAATTTATATAGGATATACAAAAAATGGCTATCTAACTTGTAAGAAATTCAATATGTTTTCAAACAAGTTAACCAGCATTTATGGTAATGATCAAATTAATTATTAAGGTGTTAAGTGGGAATAATAAAAATAATATACTAAAAAAGAAGTCATAATAGGGCACATTGCCTGATTTGTATAAATTACTAATATACCTGAAAAAATAGTATTTAAAAAAAATCATAAATACAATCAAAGAGTTGCCAGAAATGTCTTATAAACATGTTGCCACATACTATCTCGGCAAAAATGGAAAAAACGGCATCAGGTCCATTAAGACATCAAAGAGTTGCCAGAAATGACAATACTATACATGAAACACAGACGTACGACAACACCTTCAGGACACACCTATTGGGGTTACCCTTTTGATTTTGTCAATCGGCTGTTGGCACGACATAATAAAACCGGACGAACTAGAGATATCTCCCCCAAACTACCATGGCGTTGAGTGTTGGTCAATGTTTTAATGCCAAACTCATGGAACTTAAAAACAAATTACTGGATAATGACTCTCAAAAGGCTATTTTTTTGACAAGCTAGTGGACAAGTTGAACACTTTTGCAAGAAATCTGTTTGCGTCGTACGAAGATGACTGCAGAGTTGAAGTCAACACTGATTAGATAAATACATATGATATTACTGAAAATGTGTGTAAAACGCCCAGGGTATACTAAATATATCCAGCCTATAATGTCATTCCGCAAAGCCGAAGACCTCGGCCTTCCACCTCATCAGTCGTGTAATTATCCTCCTAACCGTTCCGCAAACTTCTACAAAGTTTTGCCCTCAGCTTCACCCTCCCTCGAGGCGCCCAACCCTGAATAACATGGCACACCAGTTGAGTCAGGAAATTTGTAATGGTCTTTTTACGGCAAGATCAAACGTTGGATACTACTGCAATCCGTTGACGTAATTTAAGATGTTACAGTGCGTGAATACCTCAGCAGCCTCAGTACATTTCACGTTAACCGTACCAATACATATTGTGCTCTCATGGTTGTCCTCAACAAGTTGTCCAAATGCAACTCCCTAGCTGGTTGGTGTTGCACACTGCTCATAAATCGAATATAGCACGCGAATATAATATAAAGACGGCATTCAAATGGTCCCATAAATTTCCCTATCAAATGAGGGTGTGGATGACAGATTTTAAGGAGGATACTATCTGTACAACATATGAGTGTTCAACGAATGCCGTTTGTCGTTGACTACATATGCTAAACGTATTATCATAATACCTGCCGCACTTTGGTCCTTCTGTGATTCTCTTTCTGTTTATAAATCAAGCCATCGCATGCCTTCCTCTTCCTTGTACGGTAGGACTCGACATCATGTTCTTCTCCAACATTTGCATCACCGGGGGCAATGGTTTCTACGGAATGGTCCGGTACACGGTTTATTAACCTAGCTAACCGCTGGTTCCATATAGCTATCTGAGCAATGCATTCACCTTGTGCTTCAATTGCCTGCGTATCAGGAAAATTATATTCAACGTCGCAAAGTTTGAAACATACCACATGCAACGACGGTACCACACTTACCTCCGACACGGTCTTCGCAAACACTACAGCATCACGAGATGGGCTGTCAGCATGAGGATTTTCCATACAACAGCCGGGCTTCGAAGACAATAAACACGAGTGACATGTACTGGTTGCGGGGTGTACGACCCGGCAACCGTGTATGTCACCTATTGATTGCAAACCCCGTAACTTCTTGGTCACAGCTTCTTTGGTCCACCTTCCACATGAGGGAAGAATATCACATGTGGTTTCATCACCGACTAAAATGCAGTCAAGAAAATGTATCTGCATGAATCACAATTTATGTTAAATAATTTAAGAAAAAAAAGAGGATAGAAAAAAACATGACAAAGGTAACAGATCAATGAGGACGAACAGTCGTATGGGATGGTAGTGATCGGTCTGGTTATGCTTGGACTTACAAACAGAAAATGTACGTCTGATAAGTGGTGAAATAATGCTATTTTGAGAGCTTCATTTACTTCTATTCTATTGCATGCATGACTTGTTTCACCACTTAAGAGAGTGTTTTAGTGATTAATAGTTAACTAATGAGTTTAATCTCTTGTTAGGTAAAAGCTCATTTTGAACATACTTACGAGCTTCCTCGGAGTTAGTAGCATGCATCAACGGATCCCTCATCCTTCAAGCTTTCCGACGCCGCAAACGGGGAGCAATTCCGAGCTACAATGAAGGTTCTAGGCCCCGTGCAAGTTAGAGCAGTAATTCTGGAACAGGACCGACCCACAGGACCGACCCACACTGGGTCGGTCGTGGTTTTTCCGATGCCAGGTTTCTGGAATCGACCGACCCATAAGCCTGGGTCGGATCTGGGTCGGACATACTTAAAATGACTCACGTGCTTCTTCTTCGAGACCGACCGACCCACGGGACCGACCCAGTCTGGGTCGGTCGGGCAGAAAATTTGCCCAGATCTGCGTTTTTAAAAGCTGATTCTGGGGCTCCTTCTGATTATCAATTTCACCGATTCCAACCCTAAACAGACAGAGAGAGGCGAAAATAGAAGAGAAAAGAAGAGGAGAAGAGAAGAGAAGAAAGGAGGAAGAAGGAAGTGAAGATTCTACCTCCATTGAAGCTTGGAAGCTCCTCTAATGGCTAATTCTTCCTTTTCTTTGCTCTTCCTCTAGCTATGTCTGAGTAGTTCCATTTGTATCTTAGGATGAGGGTTTGAACCCATTTTGCTCTTGAATGCTAGAAACCTAACTCATTAATTACTCTTGTTTTATTCTTCAATATTAATTAATGCACTAAACTGATCTCTTATGCATTTATGGTGGTTCCATTCAATATTTGAGCTTGAGTTTGGAACTAGACCAAGAAGGGAGTAAACCCTAACCTTTGCTTTCTCGATTTGGAAGTAAATGCTTGGGGCTATTGTTTAAGAGTGCTTGCTTAATGCTATTTGATGACTTGAACCTCCTTTAATTAAGGGGTTTGATTATTTAGGTAAGAATTGGATTTCCCATGATTTGGGATTCATGAGCTAAACTCTTGTAGGCATTGAGATGATGAGTTATGGTTTTGAAGTTCTTTGAGTGAATTAGGTGATTCCCACTATCCTAGGGTACTCTTTCTCTCCATCCATTCCATTCACAATCATTTTACTGTTTTTATTGCATTCCAGTTAACAAAACAAACAACCAAGCTTGCCTCTGGCTAAACCCCCATTTTACTGTTATTTTGCACTTGACTTTTATACCGAAGCTTGGGATTTAGAAACCAATTTCCTTGTGGATACGACACTTGTTTTACTACAACGAATTGGGTGCACTTGCCCATTTAGCTAGGTGTAATTGCTATGTATGTAATTTTCACTACAAGTTTATGGCGCCGTTGCCGGGGAAATTGATTATTCAATTTCCCTTGGTTCGGTATTTTAGTTTTGTGTATTTTGTATTTTCATCCATTTTATTTCATTTGTAGTATCTGTGTTGTCTATATTTTTGCACATCGGTTTACTTAAGAGTATTTGGTGTTGGTGTATTTCAGGTACCTACTGTTTTCTCGGTGTATGCCAAATACTCGAGCTAAAGGATCTCCACTTGTTAGTCCGAGACCCGAGCTCGAGCGCTCATTGTTGAGAGCTATCCGAACTGTGAGAAATTCAATCATGAATGGTCAAGATCCACCGGTGATTGAAGACAACGGAAATCAACAACAAAAGGCTCTCAGCGACTATAACCAGCCGGACACCGAAGGAAGACCGTCGGCCATAGTCTTACCGGTATTGACTCCTGAAGAGGCCGGACAATGGGTATTCAAGACTCACTACATCACTGCTGTTCGGGACTTAGGAAAATTCAGTGGAGCAAATCCTGATGACGCTCCGAACCACCTAAGTCTTTTCCTGGATTTTTGTAATTCCTTCGGGAAAGACGGTAATGTTAAGGAAAGAATCCGGTTGCAGCTTTTTCCCCATTCCTTATCCGACTCCGCATCAAGATGGTTTAGAAGTTTACCGTCTCAATCAATCCAAACATGGGTACAAATGGCCCAAAAGTTCCTTGCCAAGTACTACCCGACTAGTAGGACGAGGCAACTGATTGGAGAGATCAATACATTCAGCCAAGAGCCCGGAGAAACCTTGTACGATGCATGGGACCGGTTCAAGGAGATGTTGATGAACTGCTCCCATCATGGGTTGGATGATCAATCGTTATGCCTGTCTTTCTTTAATGGGCTTGACGATGCTAACCGGTTGCTTGTGAACTCATCTGCGGGAGGTAGTTTCATGACCAAGTCCCCTGAAGAAGGAATGGCACTTCTTGAGACAATGACTAGCAACACGAGGCAATGGGCCAGAAGTAAGGGAAGAACTCCAAGAGCGGCTGGACTACTACATGTTGAACCATCCGACCATCTTTCCGCCCAAATATCCTCACTCACAAAGATGGTGGAGAAGCTTGCTACAGCCCAGAAAGAGAACGTGAAATCTGTAGCTCCATCATCCTCTACTTCAGCCACAGAGGGGTGTGCTATATGTGCGGGTCCCCATGAGACCCATTTTTGTGAAGGAAAGAGTCACATCGAGGGACAAGAAGATGTCAACTTTGTTAGCAACCGCCCCAACTACAACTATAACAACAACAATGCCCCATGGAGAAATCATCCTAACTTCTCATGGAGGAACAACGATCCCACCCAAGGAGGACCGAGTAATATTTCCAACAACTCGATGGGTTATAAACCTCAAGGGCCACCACAAGCAAACAATTCTCAAATGGGGTATAGACCTCAAGGTGGCCCGCCGGGATTCAGACCACAACAACAGCAACAACCGCAACAGCAACAACAACCATCATCATCATCCTCCTCCTCTGATGGTAACTTGGCTAGAATGGAAGCCATGATGCAAAACATGCAAACCATGACGATGAACTTCATGACTTCCGCCCAAACTAAGTTCACCGAGCAGGAGGCCTGCAACGCCAACCAAATGACATTTAATCAGAGCCTTAAAACTCAGATTGATCAAATCTCTGAACAACTTGCTCAGAGACAGCCTGGCGTCCTACCAAGTCAAACCAAACCTAATCCAAGAGAGCAAGCCAAAGCGGTAACTCTAAGGAGTGGGAAACTCCTTGATCCGCCATCACATGAGGACATGGAGTCCCAAGAAGATGTAGCTCAAGAAGAAGAGCAAGATATTGTTAAGGAACCACCACCTCCACCCAAGGAAATCTCCAAGGAGAAGGAGTCTCCTGAACCTTCTACTTCTACTTCACTCACAAAGCATCTTCCCCCTCTTCCTTTTCCCAATAGATTCAAAAAGAAAAATTTGGATGAGCAATTTGGGAAGTTTCTAAGCATTTTTAAGAAATTGACAATTAACATACCTTTCTCTGATGCTTTGAAACAGATGCCGATCTATGCTAAGTTCATGAAGGACATCATAGCCAACAAGAGATCGTTGGAGGAAGCGGAAACCATTCACCTCACCGAAGAAGTTTCGGCGGTTCTGCAGAGAAGCCTACCTCCAAAGCTCGGAGATCCCGGTCTACCTATTGTTCCTTGTTTTGTTGGTGAAATTGACTGCGGTAGTGGGTTGTGTGATCTAGGTGCTAGTATAAATCTTATGCCTCTCTCCACTTTTAATAAGCTTGGAATTGGTAAATGCACCCCCACTCCCATGCAATTGCAATTAGCAGATCGATCCGTGGTAATCCCTAAAGGGAAGGTAGAGGACTTGGTAGTAACTGTTGGTACATTTGTTTTTCCAGCTGATTTCATTGTGATAGATATGGAAGAGGATCAGAGAGTGCCATTAATTTTGGGCAGACCGTTCATGAGGACTGCTAGAGCCCTTATAGATGTGGAGAAGGGCAAAATAATTCTGCGACTTCATGATGAAAAATTAGAATTTGACATGTCTAAGGTTGTGAAGAGACCCTCACAGGCTGAGGCTGTATTTGCTGTAGATGTCGTAGAATCAATTGTACAGGATCACTCTCTTTCTCTTGTTAAAACTGACGCTCTTGAATTAGCTTTGTTTGAGGCTTGTTGTGAACAGGAATTTCACCCAGATATGCTTGAAATGGTGGCTGAGTTGAACAGCAGATTTTCTGGCTATAGACCACGCTATCCACCACCCGAACCATTGGAACGAGCTGCTCAGAAGCCGTTGCCCTCGGTTGAAAAACCTCCCACTGTGGAGATGAAACCTCTACCCTCTCATCTTAAATATGCTTTTTTGACTGATCCGTGTGTTCTCCCTGTTATTATTTCTTCCTCTTTGACAGGGGCACAAGAGGAGAGTCTGATGAGGGTGCTTAGAGACCATAAACGGGCTATCGGGTGGACTATAGCCGACATCAAAGGGATCAGCCCTCATTTCTGCACCCACCGGATATTCATGGAAGATGATTACAAACCATTGGTTCAACCTCAGAGGAGATTGAATCCCAATATGAAGGAGGTTGTCAAGAAGGAGGTTCTTAAACTCTTGGATGCGGGGATTATCTATGCCATCTCCGACAGCAATTGGGTAAGCCCTGTGCAAGTGGTCCCAAAGAAAGGAGGCATTACCGTCGTCCCCAACGAAAAAGGTGAGCTGGTGTCTCAGAGGACTACCACCGGTTGGAGAGTCTGCATCGACTACCGGAAGCTGAACACCGCCACCAGAAAAGACCACTTCCCTCTCCCGTTCATTGATCAAATGCTCGAGAGGTTGGCGGGACAAGACTATTACTGCTTTCTGGATGGATATTCGGGGTACCTCCAAATCCCCATAGCTCCTGAGGACCAGGAGAAGACGACATTTACATGCCCATATGGGACGTTTGCCTACACTCGGATGCCATTCGGGCTTTGCAACGCCCCGGCCACATTTCAGAGATGCATGATGGCGATCTTCTCCGATTTCCTAGAGAAAAGTATTGAAGTCTTTATGGATGACTTCTCCGTCTTCGGTACCTCCTTCGACATCTGCTTGGATAACCTCAAGAATATTTTGATCCGTTGTGAGGAGACCAATCTTGTGCTCAATTGGGAAAAATGCCATTTTATGGTAAAAGAAGGAATTGTTTTGGGGCACAAGATCTCTTCGCAAGGTATTGAGGTGGACAAAGCTAAAATTGAGGTAATTGAAAAGTTACCTCCTCCAACATCAGTGAAAGACATTCGAAGCTTCTTGGGGCATGCCGGTTTCTACAGAAGGTTCATAAAAGACTTCTCCAAAATCTCAAAGCCTCTCTGTGACCTTTTGGCCAAGGATGTAAAATTTGATTTCTCGGAGGAGTGTCTTAATGCCTTCAACACCCTCAAACAGTGCCTTATCTCTGCACCTATCGTGGTCTCCCCCGATTGGAGTCTACCTTTTGAAATCATGTGCGACGCCAGCGACTATGCAGTGGGGGCAGTCCTTTGTCAAAAGAAGGAAAAGATATTGAGGAGTATCTACTACGCTAGTAGAACCCTCAATGATGCTCAAAAGAATTACGCCACTACTGAGAAGGAGCTGTTGGCTGTGGTTTTCGCCCTCGACAAATTCCGATCTTATCTCTTGGGCAGCAAGGTTGTGGTACACACAGACCACTCGGCACTTAAATATTTGTTCAACAAAGGTGATGCAAAACCTAGACTTCTCCGATGGATTCTGCTCCTGCAAGAATTTGAGATAGAGATCCGGGATAAACCGGGTGTACAGAATGTGGTAGCTGATCATTTGTCAAGAATGGAGGTCCCTGATGATGGTGTGCCCATCAATGAATTTTTCCCAGACGAGAGCATTTACATGATTGCAGAAACCGGGGACCCTTGGTATGCGGACTTTGCAAATTATTTGGCGAGGGGAGCGGTCCCGCCGGAGATGACTTATCAACAAAGAAAGAAATTCTTCTCCGATGTCAAGAGGTATTTCTGGGAGGACCCCTTTCTTTTCAAGGTTTGTGCTGATGGGGTGATCCGGAGATGTGTGCCCATAAGTGAAGTGCAGGAAATTCTGACTCACTGTCACTCGGGTGAGGCCGGAGGACACCACGGTCCGGCACGAACAGCAGCCAAGATTCTTCAAGCCGGGTTTTTCTGGAAAACCCTTCATAAGGACTGCCACACGTTCGTTGCCTCCTGTGACCAATGTCAGAGGCTTGGGAACACTTCTCGAAAGCATGAGATGCCGCTCAACGTTATGATAGAGGTTGAGCCGTTTGATTTGTGGGGTATCGATTTCATGGGCCCCTTCCCTTCTTCTTGTTCCAACTTATTTATTCTTGTGGCGGTCGACTACGTCACCAAATGGGTTGAAGCAATTGCAACCCCAACTAATGATGCCAAGGTTGTGATAAAATTTCTGAAGAAAAACATTTTCACCCGATTCGGGGTACCAAGAGCCATATTGAGTGATGGCGGATCTCATTTTTGCAACAAACAATTCGAAGCGCTGATGAGTAAATATGGTGTGAGACATAAGGTTGCTCTTCCTTATCACCCACAATGCAATGGCCAAGCTGAGGTCACCAACAGAGAGCTTAAATGGATCCTTCAAAAGACAGTCAGTTCCTCAAGGAAGGATTGGTCCATGAAGCTCGATGATGCATTGTGGGCATATAGGACCGCCTACAAAACGCCAATCGGTATGTCCCCGTTCCGGCTTGTTTATGGGAAGGCTTGTCACTTGCCGGTTGAATTAGCGCATAAGTCATATTGGGCAGTTAAGGCCCTTAACTATGATCTCAAGAGCGCCGGTGACAAAAGACGGTTCCAATTGACCGAGTTAGAAGAGATTCGGGAGGAAGCCTACGAAAATAACCGCATCTATAAAGAAAAGACCAAGAAATGGCATGATAAGATGATTATGAAGCGGGAGTTTCACGAAGGTGACCGGGTCCTTCTCTACAACTCAAGGTTGAAGTTATTCCCCGGGAAGTTAAAGTCGCATTGGGCTGGCCCTTTTACTGTCACGAAGATCACCCCCTATGGAGCTTATGAGCTGAAGAATGTCAAAGGGGAGACTTTCATGGTAAACGGCTCCCGGCTAAAGCATTATCAAGGAGGCGACATCCAAAAGGTTGAAGCTCGGGCTCTTTACTTAAGAGACCCTCCAGGTTCATTCTAACCCTCACTATGGTCTAGCCAAAGACCTTAAAAAGACGGGCAGCTTTTCGGGAGGCAACCCGGACTCCTTTCTTTCAATTTAAGCAATTCTTGTGTAGTAAGGTTAGTAGGTCCTCATTGGTGTTTGTGGTTGTTTATTTTAGCTGTTTTAGTTTGTTTTTCTGGTTTTTATGGTCTAGAGCTGACTGATAATGTTTTGAGGAGCGAAACAATAGGATTTGGGAAATTTTTGTCCCGACCGACCCAACCGACCGACCCACTGTGGGTCGGTCCAGCTAAAAATTCCGAAACCAAACTCTCGGGAATGGACCGACCCATAGCTCTGGGTCGGCCCTGGGTCGGTCCGAAGGAAAACTCTGAAACCAAACTCTCGGGAATGGACCGACCCATAGCTCTGGGTCGGCCCTGGGTCGGTCCGAAATTTTTTTTGAAAAAAACTCTCGGGAGTAGACCGACCCACAATACTGGGTCGGCCCTGGGTCGGTCCGGCGCAGAATTTTGAAAAAAAAAAATTTCTTTCTTTCTTCCCTTTCTTTCTTTCTTCTCTTCCTTCCCCGACCTCTTCTTCTTTCTCGCACCCAGCCCCTCTTCTCCTCTTCCCTTTCTCGCGCAACACCGCCCCCCCAGCCACCACTCCCCTCTCCCTCTCTCGCGACGACCACCACCGCCGACGACCGCCACCACCAACGCCGGCCACTGCCCTCCTCCCGTCGTCACCGCGCCACCCTGACGCCGCCCACACCACCCAGCCAACCCCAAATCGCCCCAAATCCCTAACCCTACCCAAATCGCCCCCAACATCCAATTGTGCCCAAAAATTTGTCAATTTCTCCTCCATTTCCCTCTACACACATCAAGGTATGGTAATCTACACCTAAATTTTCTATTTTTACATTTCCTGAGCCAGTTGCATAATGGGATGATATCAGTTCGAACCAAATAGGGCATAAGGTGAAAAATTCCTATTTTGGTACATTTGTTTTGGAAGTGTAATTTACTTGATTGTTTTAGGGTTGGTGGGTGGAATTGGGCACGACGTTTGGGCAATTTGTTGGGTTTAGCATAATTGTGTGCTTTTGGTCTCTATTTGACTTGGACTTTGTTTAGCATTATTCAATTGTGCTTCAATGTATGTTATTGATTTGCGGGTACTGCTGGATGATTAGTGAGCATGCTTGACCCTAAATGCCTACGGTTTTGCCTTTCATTGGTTGGATTTTGTGGCGACTACATTGCACAAATTTGGTGAATCGTTGGTGTGTTTGGTGGGATAGTTATCCTTTTGCTTGCAATTGTTAGTGGTATGATAAGTAAGCTGATTGATACCCTTGTAAGTGAGCATGTGGAGGTTCTTAGAACCGGGAAAAGTGTAGAAAAACGGGGGAGACTCTGCCCAAATTTTCAATTTCCGTTACACTTATCTCTGTTAATGCCCTGATCTTTTACTTTTCTTCTAACTCTTTCTTGTCTGTTTTTGTTCTTTCCTTTTGTCGTGTGTTCTTTCTTTGTTTGTGATGTTGCAGCACGATGAGTGGACGACCCCGACGCACCCAAAAGCGCAAGACCAGTGCCAGTACTTCTCAGGCGATTGAGCTCGCCCCTGTGCCCGCCGGTCAACCAGAGGGCCTTCTCGACGGCCGATTTATCAATGAGGAGGCGAGGAGCTGGTACAACCACCCGCGTGGTCGGGAATTTGTGCGCGAGCGCACGGTCGACCCCGACCTGATTTCTGACCTCGCTCTTCAGGAGGTCATGGAGCGCACCGGCTGGGGGTGTGTCCTGACCATGGGGGGGCAATACTGCCCTCGATTGGTCAAAGAATTCTATGCCAATGCGACCAACGAAATGGAGTATGGGACCCCGACTGTTATCTCTTATGTAAAGGGTCGGCGCCTCAGACTCAACGCGGAGACCTTTCTCCGCTACTTCCGCCTCCCTCTCGAGGACCTCCAGTACACCACCTGCATATCCGTCGGCGATCTTAGCGCGCACCGGAGGCACTACTTGAACACCCTTCCTGTCCAGCGCCGAAAGAAGAATCAAGCGGGGACAGAGGTTCGGGTCACCATGACCCTGAACATGGTCCCTGACCCAGTGAGGAGGGTCATACTTGCACTCCTTCGCCACAACATCCTCCCGCGCGACAGCAAGGATCTAAACGCTATGGACTGCTATCTGATGGACTACATCGTCACCCCGGACCCAGATCAGCCTCTCTCTCTCTCGGGGCTGATGTTCCGCCATCTGCAGCAAATCGTGACGCAGAAGAACTCCCACCATCTGGGCTTCCCCCACTTCTTACACAGTCAGATTGTCTGCCAGGGCGTCTCGGCTGCTGGTGAGCCGGTATCCGACCCCATGGACTACATTCACGGCTACGCCATGCAGAGGATGGGATTTTCTTGGGACGGGACCTCTTGGGTGAAGGGGCTTGTCGACGATGACCAGCCGGGTGCCGGTTCTTCCTCCTCCGGGGCCGCAGCCACTAGCGCCCCACTCCTCGCTCTACCCCCACCACCGCCAGACACCATCTCGCGGCAGGAGTTCGAGGAGCGCATGGCTGCACTCCAGCGTCAGATGCAGGCCGAGATGGAGGCCCAGATGCAGCGCATGCGAGACGAGTTTCGCTCTGGTGCCCCACCTCCTCAGTAGCCGGTTGTTTCTTCCCCCTCCCCCACACTAGTATTTCAAACTACTTTGGTGTTACATTTGGATTTAGGCTGTGCTTTCATTTTGACATTTCTTTGCAAACTTTAAAACTTCAAGTCTTTTGCTTTAACTTTTAGTTTGTATGCGACCTTGACGACTATTATATCATCGACTCATCCGTGAGTCCCATTTTGTTATCTAACCTTGGGCTATTAGTGTATTCTTCGGAATCATGTTGCGCAACGTTTATTTTTGTCAATGATTGTAGATATATACACCCCGTATGCAAGCATTTTCAACGCAGCATACGACAATTGCAAGAGGCGATCTTGCACATTTTTCCACGGTCTCCGGCCACTCTCAAGTGTGGGGGAAACCTTTCCCACTCCACGTCTAATCAGGGGAGTACTAGTTCGATATATATTTCGCAGTTGCTTTACACTTTTTGTACAATATTTTTCAAAAATCGAAACGGTCCTCTCTTTATTTCCTATTGGGTTCCGCATTGACAAATGAGGACATTGTCCTCCTCAAGTGTGGGGGACGTGACCGTTTCTTATTGATGCACTTCGCAAGCTCCCCATACATACTTATTACTGCCATAAAGTAGTTCCATTTATAGTAAGCAAGTCTTTCCATGAATGCTTCGAACTTTCCACCTAAATTTTTTCAAAAATGCTCTCTTGAGGAGCGATTAATTGCGGTGCTTCCATAAATCCCTTTCTTGGTGAATTTTAATTGCTTAGGGGTCCTTTCTAATCTTCTCATCTAGGGATTGCTAAGGGGTGTTTCCTCGTGGAAATTTTTACAAGGACTTGAGAGGCACCATCGGTAACCAACAAATGAGAGTTGAGTGCTCTGTAAAGCAAGGCAAAATGCCAAAATTACCTCTTCTCATCTCTTGTTGCAAAAAGAAAATCCAATGCAAATCTCTATTTTTCCTTTTGTTTTTCCTCAATGCCCATTCTTGAGAGAAGTTGGCCATGGTAAAAGTTCTCCAAGTCCAAAGATCTTTAAGCACGTGGAAACACTCTGGATCATACCCCGAAGCTCTATATTTTTATTTACCCTAAGCACACCTATGTCACCATGAGAAGGTTGGTTGCACTCCTCTCGAGATTTTTCCACGATTTTGCTCGCCAAAGTTCAAGAATTCATCTAAATACTTGTTTGCTGTAAATGTTCCTTCTTACTATGGGCTTCTATCAAATTTTGCTTGAGGACAAGCAATTAGATAAGTGTGGGGGAGTTGATAAGTGGTGAAATAATGCTATTTTGAGAGCTTCATTTACTTCTATTCTATTGCATGCATGACTTGTTTCACCACTTAAGAGAGTGTTTTAGTGATTAATAGTTAACTAATGGAGTTTAATCTCTTGTTAGGTAAAAGCTCATTTTGAACATACTTACGAGCTTCCTCGGAGTTAGTAGCATGCATCAACGGATCCCTCATCCTTCAAGCTTTCCGACGCCGCAAACGGGGAGCAATTCCGAGCTACAATGAAGGTTCTAGGCCCCGTGCAAGTTAGAGCAGTAATTCTGGAACAGGACCGACCCACAGGACCGACCCACACTGGGTCGGTCGTTTTGGTTTTTCCGGATGCCAGGTTTCTGGAATCGACCGACCCATAAGCCTGGGTCGGATCTGGGTCGGTCATACTTAAAATGACTCACGTGCTTTCTTCTTCGAAGACCGACCGACCCACGGGACCGACCCAGTCTGGGTCGGTCGGGCAGAAAATTTGCCCAGATCTGCGTTTTTAAAAGCTGATTCTGGGGCTTCCTTCCTGATTATCAATTTCACCGGATTCCAACCCTAAACAGACAGAGAAGAGGCGAAAATAGAAGAGAAAAGAAGAGGAGAAGAGAAGAGAAGAAAGGAGGAAGAAGGAAGTGAAGATTTCTACCTCCATTGAAGCTTGGAAGCTCCTCTAATGGCTAATTCTTCCTTTTCTTTGCTCTTACCTCTAGCTATGTCTGAGTAGTTCCATTTGTATCTTAGGATGAGGGTTTGAACCCATTTTGCTCTTTGAATGCTAGAAACCTAACTCATTAATTACTCTTGTTTTATTCTCTTCAATATTAATTAATGCACTAAACTGATCTCTTACTGCATTTATGGTGGTTCCATTCAATATTTGAGCTTGAGTTTGGAACTAGACCAAGAAGGGAGTAAACCCTAACCTTTGCTTTCTCGATTTGGAAGTAAATGCTTGGGGCTATTATTTAAGAGTGCTTGCTTAATGCTATTTGATGACTTGAACCTCCTTTAATTAAGGGGTTTGATTATTTAAGTAAGAATTGGATTTCCCATGATTTGGGAATTCATGAGCTAAACTCTTGTAGGCATTGAGGTGATGAGTTATGGTTTTGAAGTTCTTTGAGTGAATTAGGTGATTCCCACTATCCTAGGGTACTCTTTCTCTCCATCCATTCCATTCACAATCATTTTACTGTTTTTATTGCATTCCAGTTAACAAAACAAACAACCAAGCTTGCCTCTGGCTAAACCCCCATTTTACTGTTATTTTGCACTTGACTTTTATACCGAAGCTTGGGATTTAGAAACCAATTTCCTTGTGGATACGACACTTGTTTTACTACAACGAATTGGGTGCACTTGCCCATTTAGCTAGGTGTAATTGCTATGTATGTAATTTTCACTACAACGTCCCCCCTGATCAATGGGCTGCCACCCTTTCAGCCGTTATCAGCATATCTGTCCAAACCGCTAATCAAACATCCGACACATGCTGACACCAGTTGTAGCTTGTAACGTGCTCAATGTCATACATGAACTCCGCGTAATTAAGGTTTACTTGGCTAACTGACACAGGGGACAGCAGAACGCCCAGGGTGTACAGCACAAACATCTTCACAATGTTTTCAGGGTCTTGTGACCGCATGATGTTATCATACACATCTTTGACTGACGAAAACATGGCACTACTTTGTGAAAGACCTAGCTCTTTGCCATGTTTTTTAGCCAATCCAGTACCACACCCTTCCAACCCAATCGGCAATTTACCAGCCGGAAGACCATATACCCTCTTCACATCGTTAGGACCAATTCCCAGTTCCTTTCTGTTACCCAAACGGAATGTCTTCGATTTCTTATCGTACAGTTGGAGCACACTGTCAAGGAATCCTCGATCCAAAAGGGTAATATTTACCTTCATTAACCCGCTGAAACCAATTTCACGTAGCAATCCTCTGATTGATGATGTCAAATTGTTGTTACAACGGAATAACCCATCTAGCATACCAGTAAACCTTTTCGGAGAACATCTATTCTGGAAGGTATATGGGTGGACCTTGCCGTATGCATCCCCGTGGCCAACATCATCGTGATTATCACCACGGTGCTCACCATCGTGCTGATCACATCGCTGTCGCATTTCATTATCATACTCTGTTACTCGTGGCATATCAGATTTCTCATGCGATCCACACACCATCTATGAATGTGAACCTGGATTGTTAGATAACTGAAATACCCCGTAATTAAAAATAGTGATTAATTAGGCTAATAAATAATTTTAGAAGCTTAATTAAGTATAAATAAATATTAGAGAACAAATCCCGAAGAAAACGGATCCTTAAAATGGATTAAAAACACAAACGAACATTAAAGCGCGTTTTTCGAGGAAACCGGGAAAACGCGACTTTAAGCGGGTCAAATAGACTCGTAACAATTTTAGTCAACTAAATAGTCATTAATAAATATTAGTGAAGGTCTAGAACTAATAAAATCAATAAAACGAGAAAATAATAAAAACTGTCAAAAACGGGAAGTTGTGGGGTGAGAGTGTAATTAAAATTAAGTAGTGTGTCCACTTTTAAAAATAAAAACTGAAAGTGTGTGTATGCTGTGTGGGTAGCCGGCCGCATTAGAGCCCATACCCCTCTCCTTTAATTCTTCCTTATGTGCTACAGACAAAGGAAATAAAACAAAAACAAAAATAATCTCTCTCCTCCCACTCACCCAGAAAACCCACGTACTGCATCTTACCCTTCCTCTCTATTTTCTTCTCTCGCGACTGTAATGGCGATTTGAGAACTCCTCACACAGAGCCACTTCCTCTCCACTTTTGAAACCTCAAACCACCACCAAATGCTACAAAAAACATACCGTTGAATTCGTATCGTCAAGGAGATCATTCTCCACCCTTCAAAAATCTAAAACCACCAACTTTAGTTTTGAGGGTATTATCGGTTGAGAGCTTCAAGGACATCATTTCAAGTTCTACAACCTTCTCCATGTTCTAAGGTAAGAAAAATACCAAAGCTTCACTCTTTTCCATGTTTCCTTGCAAAAATACAAAACTCACGTAACACCACTATTCCATTGTCAGCCGGTTTTGGTGTTCCTCCTTGAGAGCTGAAGCACTATCATTTGTTTACCCAAAAACAACATTAGAAGCCCAAGGTAAGATCTCTTAAGAGTTTAAATGGTTTATCATGATCTAGGGTTTAAAACCTACGTAGAAAATTTATTAGTTTGGTGTGTAAGTGTGTGCCTTGTTACATGGTGTAGCTTGGTTTAAATAAAACAAGAAAACAAAGAAGGAAGAGGAGCTGTAAAGAAGAAGGAGGAGAAAAGGAAAAGAAAACAAACAAACCAAGGTAATGAGAAGCCTCTGTGTAATTTTAGTGTTTGTGTATGTGTAGGTATATTGTCTTAGCAATGAACTAAACCACTTCAACTGTAGGAAAAGAATGGGTACATTAATGTGAATGGTAGTTGTAGTTTGAAGTTTTTGAAAACAAGAAAATAATATGTTAAATGTAAATGTCGAGTGTGCAGGAGGTATTAGAAATATATGTGAGAACAATGTATATGTTGAACAGGTTGTGAATATATTGAGTGTGCAAAATTATGTGGTGAGAACACTTAGAAATGTAAGGAACCTCTGTCAAAATTTGGTTAGGAATTTATACACTTATGTGCTGTTAAAAAAGAAAGAAACAGAAGAGAGTTGCAGTGAAGGAAAGAATAAGGTTTTTCACTTTGTTTTGTAACAGGAAGGAAGAGTGTAGTTGAGTGGAGTTGTAAATGGTAAAACGTGAGTTGTCAAGCTAAGTTAGATAGTTTGAGAGTCATTTAGTGTGTGGGAAGAAGAGAAGGAAAGTCTGTAACGTTTCTGTAAGAAGTAGAAATTGTAACATAGGAGAAAACTTACAGTGAAATGGGTTTATGTAACAGATTTTTATAGTGTTGGTTTAGGCTAGTTTAAAATGCTTAAACAAAGTTAAAACATGCTAGATTATATGTAGTAGTATTATGGAAGAGATTGGTAGAAGTTTGGAATTGAAACAAACTCAAAAACTTATATATATTGCAATACTGTAACTAGTCCGGGTTTGCAAACCAGCACACAAACCCGGACTAGCATAAAAAAAACGACGGCAAGTTTTACAGAGGACTAGTCCGGGTTTGCAAACCAGAACACAAACCTGGACTAGCATAAAAAACGACAGAAAGTTTTACAAAGGACTAGTCCGGGTTTGCAAACCAGCACACAAACCCGGACTAGCCTTAAAATTCGACAGAAATTTTTACAAAGGGATGGTCCGGGTTTGTACCCTAGGATGTAAACCCGGACTATGCATTTTCTTCACCCGAGAGTTGTTCCAGCGAGTTGGTCCGGGTTTGTAAACCCGGACACTAACCCGGACCAACACAAAATCCATCCAGAATGTATTTTAAAGCTTAGTTAAGGATAGGTAATGATGGGTAATGATATTATAAGAAAAGTAAGACATAATTAATAATGTTTAAAGGTCACTGAGGCTATAAACAAGTTTAGAAAATAATTTTAAGTAAGTAACTTAAATAAATGTATTTGAACAACAATGGAATAGTAAGTGTAAACTAGGCAATGTTAGTAAGGTAACTAGTACGGTTAAGTAAGAGTAATTAACCACCCAATTGTATGTATATGTTAGGACTTGGATTGTGAACACCGGAGGAACGTCGGATACAAGTACAACGGTGAACGGTATGAATTCCTCATGCCCCGTATGCTACCTTGGTTACTCTGATTTGTGTGTTGTGTGCTAATTGATCACCAAATAAGATAAATGCACGAATCGGAGTTATTATGCTTACTTGTGAATATGTAGTGTTGTATCAGTTGTATATTATCTTTTAACCATAGTTTGTATAATTCATGAAATGTATGGATGAATATGAATGTGTGTATGCTTGATGAATTATGTGGTGACCGAATATTATTTGTGATTGGACTTCTATTTGATTCCTAACAAGCTAACCAATTTAACTTAATGAATTGGTAATTAAATTGGAATGAGTAGAAGTCCGATATAGTTTCGGCCACGCGTAAGGATGAGGAGACACAAGAGGTTGGATCCGATTCCTGACTCTTAAACTGGTCCGCGGCCCAAACCCCTTAAATGGGTTGCATCCCAGATTGGTGAGTCAAGTAAATCCCGGTGGCGGGACGGTGTAGTCCCCGGGACGGAGGTCATACCGACTTAACATGAGTAAGAATAAGTAAGTAAGAATGAGTAAACAAGTATGGTAAAGTAAGTAAGTGTAAGTAAGAGTAAGTAAGGTGTAATGAGTAAAAGAGTAAACAGCACTCCGATTAACCCGGATGCATAATTTGGCTAACCCTTTTGAAGGTAAGCATTGTGTGTACCATTGTATTGTTGCCTTGGATTATGTATTGTATTGAGCATAATTGTATGATGTATGTAAAGCATGTATGTATGAAATTAATGAACCGCATGTTTAGTGGACGTCAAATAGTCGGCGTGCCCTTGTTAGCACTCAGTATATGCGGAATTTATGCGCAGCTTTTGCTGAGCCCCTTGGGGCACCGTTTTTAACATGATGCAGGTACTCGAGAAGGATGAAGGCTAGGAGATTTAGGATGATTTCTTTTTGTCTGTAATGAATGAATTGTGAACGGTGTACTAAGTAAAGTAGTACACGGCTGTAGGTTTTGTTACCCGGTGTACCATGGGGTACACCCTTTTGGATGGTGAAAGAATGATAGAATGGTGAATTGGTATAGATGAGTAGTTGTTTTAACTCATTATTTTTGGGAGCTAGTGAACGGTTGTAATTGAATACACTTAAATACTCGGTAATCCATTAATGTAAGCGAATGGTATATTGTATTCAGTAAGTAATGTTTTAGTAGCTCGGTATACTTAGGCATCAGACCGTCACTGTATTGTAGAGTAAGCCTTGCTAGCTGTATGGGCGGTTAGCGGCGTTGTATCACCCGCCGTAGTAGTAGTATTTCCGCTGTAAGTAACTTTGATTATTGGGATGATTGGACGCTAAGCACAGGATTAACGGTAGGGGTGTTACAATAACACATGAGGCTGCAACAACATTTGGAATGAACAATACCGTATAAGGATGAAGATGTATGATAGTCAAACAAATTTATACATAGATGTACGGGTTGCATCTTTGTGTAATTGATTGAAAACTATGGAAGTGTTTTTCCCAATTTTATATACATTACTTGCGGATGGGCTCTTCACTGATAATCAACATGTCCACAAGATGTCATAATTTGTTTCTGAA
Source organism: Limonium bicolor (assembly GCA_023374045.1). Classification (NCBI taxonomy): domain Eukaryota; kingdom Viridiplantae; phylum Streptophyta; class Magnoliopsida; order Caryophyllales; family Plumbaginaceae; genus Limonium; species Limonium bicolor. The sequence continues at coordinate 320,100,602 of CM041776.1, read as the reverse complement.
GTGGTAGTGTTAAGTCACGATATTTAATTCCAAGAATGACCAACGAATAGGCGACTTCAGAGAAGCACACATATCTTAAGTCGGCCATTCCAATTCAAAACAGTATATTTACGTCAAATACAACAATAGATAACCACCATAATTGATCTAGTGAGAGGCGTTCCATCAGACTATTCCTATTGCATGAGTACCACGTAAATGAAGGAAGGTGCCTAAAGCTTAATAAATCAGGCAATGACCATTTATAGTTTGCCCATGTAAATCCACCCCCAAGATGAGTATTAGCCGTTGACCCATTAGACCTGGGAATTTGTTATTTAACGATTGTAAGAAGTTTAATGAAACAGAACATTAAAAACCTAGATAACAGTATAGTTAAAAATGAAAGGCCGAGGGGTCAACAGAGAACCAAACGAAACATAATCTAGCTTTGGGACACATCACAAAAGCCATAATGTACTCAGCAAAAATACCAACATACGGTCGCGCGTACACCGAATGGACGACTCGTTAGATAAACTTACCTTCACTGACCAGGGAATCTGGTGATTATTACCAGTATTCAACAAGCTGGAAATACCCAGGGGACGCACCGTCAAATCCCCGACGGACTGGAATTAAGATGGAGTGGACGGACAGCGCTGCGCAGTTAATGATAGACCATTAATCTACGCCGGTGACGAAGTGGGAGACCATAAATATACCTAGCCGGAGTCGGTGGTGGTAGGGACGGAAGTTGCAATCCAAGATTATTTCGAATGGCAACAGTTCCGAAACGCAGGGTTTTAAAAAAATGATATGAGGAGTAATTATTTTAGAGTATCCTACCTACCACAGCTGGACCCGGGAAACTGGCCTACAATTTGTTTTGGGGAAATTCACAACATACCCTTTTTTTTTCTTTCGTAATCCACAATATATCCTGTTAGTTTTCGTAATTCAACATGGAACATGCTTAAATGTTATCCAAAATTAATGAAACTTTACATATATGATGTTATAGTCTTGTATTTTGGACCAGAGCTGATCAAATGGGCGGACGGGTCGGGTTCTGCAGGGCCTGGAAAGGATTTTGAGTCCGGCGGGCCTGTTTCTAACATCCAGGCCCAGATTTTAATTTTTGCCAGGTCAACCCCTGTTTTTCATGGTTCTGCCGCTACCAGGCCCGCCCGGCCCGGTTTGTCATGTTTTTTATAAATAATTATAAAAAAATTGAATAAATAATAAAGTTCTATATAAAAGTATAAAATAAATAAGATAAATCAACATAAAATATTGAATAACTAATAAAATTGTAAATAAAAACTTATATATATTATATAAAATTTACATTAAATTTAAATTATATTATATATATTTTTAGATAGTAGTATATATCTTAGTTCGGGCCGGACGGGCTTTGTTCCGGGCCTATAATTTTTCCTTAGCCCGGCCCGGTTTTCAATCCGGGCCTATTTTTTCGTCCATGCCCGTCCGAATTTTTTTTCAAGCCCGATTTTTTGGGCTTTTTTTCGGGCTGGGCCGGGTTGGGTTTGATCAGCTCTAGTTGGTCCAATATCCAATTTGAAGGTTTTTAAGCTCACATGTGACTTGTGGGACCCAATGAAAATTGTGACATGTTCATTGGTTCCTGCATGTCACATATGAGCTTAAAAAACTTCAAATTTGATATTAAACCGGAATACAACACTATAGCATCATTCATGTAAAGTTTCATCAATCTTGAACAACATTTAAGCATGTGTGAAGTTGAATTACGAAAACAACCAGAGGTGTATTGTGAATTACGAAAGAAAAAGGGGGTATATTTAGAGGTGGCAGTTCGTGTTGCTCGGTTCGGGTTCGGTTCGGTTCAATTTGGTTCAGGTCGATTTCAAATCGTCCAGTATTTGGTTCGGGTTGGATCAGGTCGGGTCAATTCGGTTTGTTTGGGTTGAGTTTGGTTTGTTCAAATTTCGGGTTGGTTTGGACCAGTTTGGGTGACTTTCGGTTTGGTTGACTTTCGGCTAGAGTAACTTCGGGTTGGGTAACTTTCGGTTCGGGTAGCCTTTGGTTTATTCGGTTTTTTTGGGTCATGGGTCTAATTCGGGTCAATTATTCGGCTACATTTGGTTGAAATTACAGAATAAGGAAACTCATTAGACCTGATATGTACATTTGACTTCAATCAATCACAACAAGTATAAATGCATACGAAAGATTAATTTAAACAAGTAAACCAACTCTTAACTAACAAATTTATTGATGTAGTTTTATTGTATTTAGTAGTTTCATCATTTTGAGAGGATATGAGGTATGTTCATGTTATTAAAGTTGTATCAAAGTGTAGTAACTTGTTTTTGCAATCTATTAATGGCGACTATTTCGGTACCCCTCCTATTTTGTGAGGGTACCCTTTTTCTTTAATCCAATCACAACTTGACATGTGGAATATTATAATTATATTATTTTTTAGATTTTAAATAGTGTCTTTGTATCTATTAACTAGTCCTTGAGTGAATTTAACTTAAAGGGTTTAATTGAAAATAGAAACACTTTATTAAATATTTAGAAATTAGTAACTTCCCACCTTAATGTCAAATACATCAATTGTCTGTTTTTTCCTTCATCAACCTATTTAAAGGTGAGATTGCGCCTTCGCTGACTTTGGCGAAGAACTCAGAAACCGTAGAGTCGCGGGCTTTTATGCTGGAGCACTCGAGACCAGGTCTCATCTCGCTGTGCTTGTCCGAGAACAATGACGACGCAGAGGCTAAGCTCGACCTGGATTACCATAATGTTGAGTTTCTCATCACTACGGGTCCTTGTCCCTGCCCGCAGCTTGATGGAAGAAACATTGTGTTTGGAATCGTGCTCGAAGGTTCTGCTATTTGCCTTTTTCTCTATTTCAATGTCGACAGATGACTTGTATAAAATATGTTTGGTTTCATTATCTAAAAGTTTAATCAACGGTTTCATCTTCCAATGATGTAGATAGTGGCATTAATTTGATTGATTATGCAAATTTGCAGGGCTTGATGTAATAACATCCATAGTTGCGGTACCAACTTACAAGCCTGGTGAAAGAATAAGGCAGTTGAATGACTTGGCGGAGTTATTTGGTGACAAGAGAGCACAAAACGCTTGAACTTTATGGAATAGACCTCTCAAATCCATCTATATCAGTGACTGTCGTGAGAACCATCTCTTACGCCAAGCCTGCCTTGAATCATCCGCTGCACTGCCCCTTTTTACTTTACTGCTTGTGTTCATACATTTCTTGAAACAAAAGAAGATGTACACTTTGATCAAAGGAAACAATGCATATTTCTGCTTTCATGAGTACAAAAATTTTGTATCCATCATCTTCTTTGCTATTAAACACATCACTTGTTGAGTATTTCGTACTGAATTGATCAACTTATGATGGTGGTTACGATTTTGTTGGGAGGTTTTAAAGGTCTCAGTTAATGTGTGCATTTCATTTTGAAGTTTACTTTAGTTTAATGAACTCATTTTAGAAGTTAGAAAAAGTTACAAAGTTCTTAAGAGTATTAAGAGCGCTCACAACTCTAGGTTTTACGGCGTTGAGAAATTGGTGAATGCCTAGAAATTTAAATGTTGATAGAAATTTTAGAAAGTATGGTGGATGTTAAAAATTTGTAGGATTTGGAAATTTGTTAAGAGGATAGTAACTTGGTGGAGTTTTAAGATTGAGTAGCTGACACATTACAAGTGTAACATATATTGATATCTTTTTTTTTTGTATAAATTGATGGTTTTTCTATGCTAGTATAGTTGTAGTTGCTTTGAAAATTATTGTTTGACGGTGTGATATTTTTACAACATACATTAGTTAAGTTAGTTACATCTAGTGTGTTGTTTTTTGTACTATAATTTTAAATGTTAATTTATAGTTTAAACCAATAATTTGTAAAGAATTAATAAAATAAATATTAACAAATATTATAAGATAAGTAATTTGTTACCAAATCTTGATAAACTCAGGACAACAATTATAAAATAGCAAAGTTTTATTACACTCAATATTTGTTAACATTTACATTAAGGCCTATACAAATAACTTCATTATTATCAACTAGAATTCTATTAATGCACTACACAATGTGTGTACTTGTTTGATCGTCACAGGTCCCCCATTATTGTTCATTCTTGTCTGATCATCACCACAGGTTCACCATTTTCATTCATTCTCTCGTCCAATCGTCACACTGTAACAACGTCAAACAAGTATATTTTCTGGAACTATTCAGCTCAGAGTAATCTAGCCCTCGTCATAGTTGTGTGGAGTTTTTCAAAACTATTCAACAAGAGTAATTTTTTCCTCATCACCGCAGAGTGAATTAGTGTAGCAACAACCACTTTTGTGAAATTATTACACAACTCAAACCGTAACTATCACTATTGCCACACTAGCACCACCTTTTTTGTATTTTCTGTTCTTATTTTAAAATTTATAATCGGACCACGATCAATAGGGTAATACTACAATGAAGGTGATTGTTACATGTTTGTGGAATCTTAACTAACACAAATAGTATGGTGTCATACAATGATTCACAATTTATGGGCAACTCTTTTAATCAACATAGGATATTTAGTTCATGAACAACAACAATTCGAACCAATTCAATTCCAAATCGAACAGTAGTTCACGAGTAGTCAAATATGTCAAAGGAAAAAATGCCACATTTATATGTCAAAGACAAAAATGCTCTCATCCAACAGCCAAGCATTTATGCTCTCACCGAACTGAAATTTCCCACCATTCAAATTGCAGTTGAGAGTTGCACAAAATTAACAATATTTCACCACGTGTTACTAGGTAAATCCCTTGCAAGCCACTCTGACCGGATGTAATAAGAAAGGGAGTGTGGAGAATTTGAATTTAGAAGCTATTAATCCCTCTACCAACACACAAGTCCGTGTTCCAATTTTTTTTTAAATACTTACCCCATTGTTCTACTATGCATTTCTGCGGACATTTATGTCTGCTCATGTGGTTTGTTAGTTGGACAATAATGTAGAATATAGATAAGATAATATTAAAATGTTTATATAATTATATATGCTCAAAATGTAAACGATTTGCTTCTTCATCCAAATTTAAACTCATTAAAACAATACAAATCATATAGGCCCCATTCGTGTGTTAGTTTATCAGACGAGTTTATTTGATCAGCTAGTTTGTTCTCTCTGTATGTCACATACATCAACTGTCATATCAACTATTGTTTCTCTCTATGATATTTATTTGGGAATTTGGATTATTTTCATCTCCATCAGTGTTTGGAATGTTCTTTATGATAATGCAAAAGTATACAAGGTATCCTTGGAAAATAAGTGTTATAAGTTTGTGGTGGCTATTCCCTTTATGGATATTCTTTTGTTTGTTTTGTTATGTTTTTAATTTTTTTGTGGAGTCATGAGTCCTTCTATTCCAAGGATCTGTCAATGGCGGGTTAAATCTTCTAGTGGTATGTTTCTTATAAGAGGAAGTTAATAAAGAAATGAAACCTTCTAGTGTATTATTTGAAAAGGATTCCAATAGTGTGGAGTTTGATATATGATAAGATTTGTGCCCTTTAAACCTTTCCTTATGTTGCTCGTCATTTGTGACTGTGTTCATCCTCTCTCGCTTCTACAAAACATTACTATTAGTGATCTCTTTATTGGTTAATCATGCTTATAAAGCGGATTTTCATCTACTGAAGATGGCTAAATACCCCATGTCCTAATGTAATTATATTTGATGTTGTACGTATACCATTGTGCCCTTGTGATTGAGTCACGCATAATGTTTGAAGTAGGGTTGTTAATTTCAGGTTTTGGGCCGGGTGGACTTCAACCCGAACCTGACCAGCTCATGTTTCACCTCAACCCGAAACCGATCCGAACCTGAAATGGGTTATGATTTGTCAACCTGAAACCGACCCGACATCAACCCAAAATTTATAAAATTTTACTATCAATACAAATTCCACACAATATCACAAAGACAGCACCACATAACATATATAACCATCAAACATAAATGGTTACATGATTAATATATTTAGGGTTATGACGCATAACAATACAAATATATATTTTCTTTTCTTTTTTAAAAATGTTTTTGGGTTGCGAGTTGAAATTGGGTTGGTAGGTCTAACCCAAAATTGACCCAGGTTTTTAGCATCCCAACCCGAACTTGTCCCAAAAATGTTTCCGGGTGGAAAGTTGCAACCCAAACCCACATTTTAGCGTGTCGGTTTCGGGTCAGATTTTGGGTTCGTGTCAAGATTGATAGCCTTAGTTTGTCGAAAGCGGAATATACTCCTTATAGGTTTTAGAAGGATGAGACCCAATTTGGCGGTTACTTCCTTGTTTAGAATGGCTGTTGTTTAGATTCTCTCAAGTTTGAATAGGGGTGAGCATTCGATCAGTTCCGGTTATTCAATTACCGAGAACCAAAATTACTTTGGTTTTTTTTAAACAAAATTTTTAACCATTTAAAAAAAATTCCGGTTTTTCAGTTATTCAGGTAAAACCAAAATATAACTCGGTTTGGTTTTTAGTTCTAGGGTTGCTTATTCGGTTTTTCCCGAATAACTGAATAACATATATGTCTAAACTTGTGTTTTGGTTTTTACAACCCTAATTCGGTTCTAACCTAAAATCAGATTAAAAATTTTAGTTTTCGGTTCGATTCTAGGTTCCAGCCTTTAAAAAATTTTGGTTATTCGGTTTTATTTTGATTCTTATACTGAATTTCAGTTCTCAGTTATTCTTATTCTCATACTGAAATTCGGTTATAACCGAACAAAAACTGAAAGCTGAACTACTATTCCTAATTCAGTTTTCGGGTAGAACCGAATAACCGAATGTTAACCCTTACTTTGAAGTTACATCTTCTTTATCTATCTCTTAACCTTACGTATCTTTAGATGTGATGGTCATGGTTCATATCTAAAGATCTTGTGATGTTGATTTTCTCTTATCTTAACTGTATCTTATTGTTTTCATTCATTTCAACACTGTAATAAGGTTTAGTATAAGCTCTCTTTCAACATATCTAGCTATAAGTAGACATAATAAAATGGGTTGCGAGTCGTGTTAAGGCTAACTTAACCTGACCAATTTGTTAAGCATATTGACAAGACATAGCTTATTTTATTAATCATATCATATTAGTTAATCCAAACATGTGCATATTTAACCCTAAATTGACCCATGTAACCCACATATTTGTTTATGTGAGTGTTACTCAACCAAATTAACTCTATACTTATAATTTTTATAATTCTACTAGCTTTATTTAAATATATTATAAGATTTCTAAAATTAATCTATCAATAATCAAATTAATTGTGTTATAAATTACAACACAAGTCTGTAATTTCGTGTTTTCTTTGAATTGAATAAACATGTCATTTCAAACAGACAAAATATACGCATGGTTTGTTATCTAAGCAACCGAAGCTTTTTTGTTCAGTCCTAGTGTGAGAAGTTGATGAAGAATTTTGATCATAGGCTATTTGATCCCCTTACCTTTTTTTTCCATAAATCACTTAAATCAATTGTCATATCAATTTTTTTTTCTTTTACATGTGTTTTCTTTTTAGTTTTTGTAACTTTAGCTACAAACTATCAACTACAACTTTATAAAAAAATTGGGCCATGGAGTGTCCTTTGAACTCACTAGTGTCCTTGAAATGGTTACAAAGTTTAGTAATGAAAAATCCATAGCCGCATGTCCAATTGACTGATGATGGGCTTGGAAACATTCAATAATAGAAACGGGCTTCAAACATTTACAAACGATCTCGAGAGGTTCTGTCTCACGCTCTCATATGCCAAATTCTTGGCTACGGGTTGATGTAGCTGAAGATGGCAACATCCCTGCGATGCGTCCGTTTTTTTTTTTGGCGCGCCTTACTTTTTTCTTTTATTTTTTATTTAAAGATTTTTTTTCCTTTTTTATCATAAAACCTTTAAATTATTGTAACTTTTAATATATAGGTTCCAAAATAAAAAAGAATTATATCATTGTTCATTTAAATTCAAGCTCTTCAAAACAAGACCAGTCGTGGATGTGTTTTGACAGCTTTTTTAAAAAAAAATTTACATGTATATGATGATACACTAAAATGATAATATGATTCATTAATTTTATATTATGATTCATTAAAATTGATATTATGATTCATTAAGTAATAAGTGGTGAATTCAACGTTTTTAACTTTCCTAGGGTGGGTTTTGGGGGGTAGGGTAATCTATTTGGAATTTGTTATGTACTTTATATTGTAGCAACTAACTCGACATGTTTTTAGGGTTTGTGGTAGAGGGTTTAGGGTCGTTAGACCCTAAACCCTCCACTGCAAGCCCTAAAAATGCCTTCGATGTTTTTAGCTATCCTAGGGTGGTTTTGGGGGTAGGGTAATCTATTTGGAAACCGTTCTATACTTTACATTGTAGCAACTAACTCGACAGGTTTTTAGGGTTTGTGCCACTACAAACCCTAAAAATGCATTCGATGTTTTTTAGCTTTCCTATGGTGGGTTTTAGGGTGTGTGGGTTAGGATAATCTATTTGGAAGCTGTTATATACTTTAATGTGAGAACGTACATGTTTTAATGTGACGATGTACATGTTCATATGTGAGAATGTATATGTTCAATTATGAGAATGTATATGTTTTAATTAACATTTGTACATGTTTGTATGACCGTCTGTACAAGTGTTCTTTCTTATATGTAGAAGTTTTAATCTAAGGATGTACATATTTAATAATTCATTTATATGACTATCTATATGTTTTTAATGCGAGGATGTACATATTTTTACGTGAGGATTTACATGTTTTAGTGAACATTTGTACATGTTTGTATAACCATCTGTACAATTTTTTTTTTACGTTCTCTGCACTATACATGTAAAAATATTTTTTTAAAAAGTTGTTAAAATATATCCATGACTGATCTTGTTTTGAAGAGTTTGAATTTAGATGAACAATGATATAATTTTTTTTCAATTTGAATTTATATATTAAAAATTAGAACAATTTAAATTTATTGTGATTAAAAAAAAACAAAGAAGAAGAAGAGCGGCGCGCGGGTGGATGTAGCCGAAGATCAAGACCCGCTGCTCTCATATACTCCTGTACTTGACTCCCTTCCGCGCTCTCAGACAACATTTCCCTCGAGCTCTCAGACAACCACCGCACGCACTCGACTCCGTCTCGCGATCATCGCCAGCATGAAAAACCATTGGAGTGACCGGGAAGACTTCCGTCTTGCTAGACGCCGACGGAACAACCCCGACAAGACGTGGGGTTTTATCGCATTGAGGACCAGAGGTGCAAATGCTTGTTATATGAGATCACGCCATCTGAGGTATGATGCTTGGTCTGCGAACGAGATTGAAATCCTGAAAGAACAAGTCAGGGTTTCACCTATTATTTACTGGGAAACTACAAGCGTTCTGCTTAACAGACCAATGAAAGAATGTCAAGTAAAGTCGATACTGGAGGGACTTGTAAACGAGCATTTGAGGCGATTGCCATAATTTAAGGTAAGTTTCTCTCTCGCAATTCCATTTCAGTTAGTACATACAACCATCTTCTTATTTTTTCTGTTTTATATTAGTTCGAATTCTTCGGGAGATACGCTTTACTCAGTTTCTTGGAACGGCTTTGAATTCTTTTATGCATCGGTATGACTCTCTGTTACAGGAATGTTCCTCAAACAACCCATGTAACAGAAAATGCTACAGAAGAATCATGGGAGAACCATCCCAAAAGCTAGCTCAAGAGATGGAGAGCCCAATATTCTATATGAACCACACATCGACTGCCCATACAGCCGATGTGGGATTCCTGCAACAGATCCCCCTCCTTCGAGACACCAACGCCCACGTTGGTCTAGCCAACTCCGGCGCCCACCATGGTGGCCCGGGCCCGAGGAGGTCTGGCTCTGATACCAATCACGGGAGAACCATCCCAAAAGCTAGCTCAAGAGATGGAGAGCCCAATATTCTATATGAACCACACATCGACTGCCCATACAGCCGATGTGGGATTCCTGCAACAGATCCCCCTCCTTCGAGACACCAACGCCCACGTTGGTCTAGCCAACTCCGGCGCCCACCATGGTGGCCCGGGCCCGAGGAGATCTGGCTCTGATACCAATGTTACAGGAATGTTCCTCAAACAACCCATGTAACAGAAAATGCTACAGAAGAATCATGGGAGAACCATCCCAAAAGCTAGCTCAAGAGATGGAGAGCCCAATATTCTATATGAACCACACATCGACTGCCCATACAGCCGATGTGGGATTCCTGCAACAGATCAATGTTACAGGAATGTTCCTCAAACAACCCATGTAACAGAAAATGCTACAGAAGAATCATGGGAGAACCATCCCAAAAGCTAGCTCAAGAGATGGAGAGCCCAATATTCTATATGAACCACACATCGACTGCCCATACAGCCGATGTGGGATTCCTGCAACAGATCCCCCTCCTTCGAGACACCAACGCCCACGTTGGTCTAGCCAACTCCGGCGCCCACCATGGTGGCCCGGGCCCGAGGAGGTCTGGCTCTGATACCAATGTTACAGGAATGTTCCTCAAACAACTCATGTAACAGAAAATGCTACAGAAGAATCATGGGAGAACCATCCCAAAAGCTAGCTCAAGAGATGGAGAGCCCAATATTCTGTATGAACCACACATCGACTGCCCATACAGCCGATGTGGGATTCCTGCAACAGATCCTCCTCCTTCGTGACACCAACGCCCACGTTGGTCTAGCCAACTCCGGCGCCCACCATGGTGGCCCGGGCCCGAGGAGGTCTGGCTCTGATACCAATGTTACAGGAATTTCCTCACAACCCATGTTAACAGAAAATGCTACAGAAGAATCATGGGAGAACCATCCCAAAAGCTAGCTCAAGAGATGGAGAGCCCAATATTCTATATGAACCACACATCGACTGCCCATACAGCCGATGTGGGATTCCTGCAACACTCTCATCTGTGTATTTTATATTAGTAGTAGTTCTTTGAAGCTAAATGAGTTTACTACTTGTGCCCAAGTGTGATTAACTTACGATTCTTCCATTTACGACTAATCTTTGTTTTCTTTTCAATTTGTGTCTCTAATTTCCTTGCAGGAAATCTTTCATCAAGAGTATTTAAGGAAGGATTTTCGGCATCTAAGTAACTTGTATCCATCTTACCAAGCAATCATTTAGAAGGTATGTTATACCATGCCTCAGTTTCCATCTTACGTTTGCTGTTTTAACATTCTTAAAATGCAAATTGTACTCTGCTTTTAGTTTTGCAGAGATATGAAGGCAAATGAAGGCAGTAGGTGAAGGAACAAGGCGTGGGACGAAAAACCATAGCTATTTTTGTAAATTCTATGGTTATATCATATGCCTTTGAAAACCAAAATTTGTATTGAATTTTTTGAAAACCTATATAAACTTGCAATCCGTGTCATAAAATAATACACAATACATATCGTTCCGTCGTCATTCCTTGTCTCGTTGTTATCGTTGCTATGGTGCCCAAGCGGTAGTTCTTCTGTTCGAATCAAATCACAATGCAGTGATCATTCCTGAGCTGTGAGCCTTACTGAGACTACCGTCATCTTTACTATTTGAACCCCTCGGGGATATTGCGGATATAGATAACCAGCACGAGAGAGATGAAGTTTCAAATTGAAGATATAACCGTTTATTTTCCATACGATCACATTTATCCAAATATCCCACTTTGCTCTTTCTTTGAGGATTATGAGAAGGCTGGATCCCAGGCAGTTTTGCCTCCTGGGGTTTATACAATGCAGGATTTGAGGTCTTTTGGGAAGGCTAAAGGATGGTGTTCGTACTTCTTGGCCAGGCATATGATTCAGTTTGCTAATATTGTGGTTTATAGCTACCAGTATTTGCTTGACCCTAAGGTTGCTGGGATTATTTCAAAGGAGATGCAAAGAGAGTGTGTTGTTGTGTTTGATGAGGCGCATAATATTGACAATGTGTGCATTGAAGCACTTAGTGTGAGTATCAGGAGACAAACGCTTGAGGGAGCTACCAGAAATCTTAGTAGAATGTCCCAAGAGATTGAAAGGTAGATAACTGTACTATATATGGAATCACACTCTAGCAATGTTTTCTTCTAGTTTCTTAAGTGTATGATCCACCTTATAGGAGCTTTATAATGCGTTAATCATGCAATTCAAGAGACGGATTATAATTGGGATGGTTTCTGCTCTGTGAATATTCAGTAAATGAAATTGAGCTCTGGGAAGCGTTGCTGATGGGTTTTGTTCATTCCTTTTTATATCTACTTCATAACTGTTATGCAGTTTCTAAATCATTTGATATGGTGGGAAGGTTCAAGGCTACTGATGCTGGCAGACTGCGAGCAGAATACAACCGGCTTGTCGACGGACTAGCTCAAAGAGGAAACTTACCCAGTAAGTTAGAATGTATAATCCTATTTCTATATGGAACTATTAATTTTGGTAATGGAAAAAATTCCCTTTGTTGTGTTTATGCTGTGTTCTTGCAGTCTCAGATACATGGCTTGTAACACCCCTACTACGCACTTAATAATAACTTAAAACACAGCGGAAGACAACAACTACATAATAACTAACGATTGGTGCTACAACGCCGTCAACCACCTACGTGGTTAACAAGGCTGAATAAATACAAATTGTATCGGTCTGATGAGCAGACTCCCGAGCGAAGAAACTAAAACCATAATTATACATATTCATATCACCGAGTATCTAACTAGCAACCACAAGTATACACTGTCACCACAAACTTCCATTGTACACTGACAGTAACTGAAATACATATTGCCACGGGAGCACAGGCGCATCCCGGGCCCGATATCCAAAATTTGGCCCAAGTACTGCTTAGCCTAGATCTACAACCACTCCGCTTCTTCGATCCTCATCCTGCAAATAAACATAGCCCCTAAAGGGGGTCAGCAACCCTTTGCTGGTATGGCTAACGCGCAGCCCATCGGCTACCGGAATACGCGCAACCATTTGTCATGATAACATGGCGTTCATTTTACGCAACAACAACATACATATATATACATTAGCACAACAAGATTATTGCATAGCAAACAACATCACATATAACATACAAGAACGAATCCTTTTAGGAAACGAACCAACATAGTTAGAACACATTGAGAGCCTAGAGGATGTTGCCAAACTCATGCCAAGCTCGTTACATAACTTGTTACCGTCACTTTAAATTGAACGGATAACTTAATCACCAGGCGTGTCGGATATAGTGATCCCAAGCACACCGAATAAACATAGTATGCCCCTGTGGCCCGACGTGAGTCAGTAAAATAGCCTTGGATAAGCTAAAGGGAAGGTTGAAACCAAATTGGAAAACAACCTAAACATACAAGAGAATCGAACCGGTAAATGACATCGACTCCCATACTCACACGCGTGGCCGGAACTACCGGACTCCTCACTTCCCCGTTAGCACTTGTTAGTAGCTCAACATTGTAACACAATACACAGATCACAATCAAGTGTTTAAGTCTGGTTAGACACACACACAAGGGAAAATGAGTCACATCTCAACAACATAATAATTAAACAACTGTAAACTCATTACATGACTTAAGTCTTACAAGGTCATAAACACACAGAAAACAAACAACACACAAGCCGGTGTAAACCGGTAGGTAACAGACTGCAAGAAAACCATACCTCGGTCCCTGCCTCGACTGGTTCCCACCTTGAGAGAATCCTAAACACATTTAGTAACTTCGGTCAATTAACGTACTAGTTCACTGTTAACATTACTACTTCACATTTCTAGTTATTTCATTTCTACATTTTGTTTTAACTTCTCGTCTTTTAAAATGTCATTATAACACTCCTAACATGACCTACATAACTCCACATTATCATTACTAACTTATCCCTATCATTAGACATCGTGTAATAACCTAGAACCCAAGTTTAATAGTGGTTCGGGACATGGTCCCTAACTTAGGTCCCGGACCTATACTTAGCAAGCCTCTTGGTTTCTTTTAATGGGGTGGTCCGGGACTTCAATAAGGTCCTAGGTCCCGGACCATTTCTAGGCAAAACTTCACGGGTAACTTAAAGAGGTTGGTCCGGGTCCTTGTACAAGACCCAAGTCCCGGACCCGAAACAATGTAAAACTCACGGGGTAATTTTAGGGGTTGGTCCGGGTCCTTATATAAGGCCTAAGTCCCGGACCTCTTTGTTATATGAAACTCGGCCTATTTTGCACACATGGTCCGGGACATAACCCAAGACCTAGGTCCCGGACCCGACTTACAGAAACGACGTACTGGCATTTTTTCCTAGTCCTGCTGCTTCAGCTCTTTACACCCATCATAAGTATAGCTTCCCAAATGATTTTACGTACACTCTTATACTCAAAACTTCATCAAATATACACCACATAACAACATAGTGCACAATTTAAATTTGCATAGCACTTAGGCTCTTAAAATGCATAAATCTTAAACACTGAATTTCCACAATATATTTGTCTTTCACCTGCAAATACAAACAGCAACACGTATGTTTTTTTACTAGCCCTTTGAGAGCATTTTTCTAAGTCATTTACCATTGGCTCTTTAGGTAGTTTCAGTAGACAACGTACGTTCATTTTCCAAGGAATTTTAAGCTATTTTGGTTAACATAAAACATGGAGGAAACACCATTTTTCTTTGAGTTTCCTTACCTTGAAGCAAAGGAGAACAATGATACGTAAAAAGACAGACTCAAGCTCCTTCCATGGAAATTCCTCTTGGCACCAAAGTGGAGCTCTTGAAGATTTGAAAGGACTAAGTCGAAGAGCTTGAAGAAACTAAGAGATCGGTGGTCTTAGTTTTCGATTTGGATAAGTGAGCTAGAAGTTACATGATTTGAAGTTGGAATATGTTGCTGGTGTTGTATTACGTGAAAGAGAGAAAGGAAGGAGATGGCTACGTGAGAAAGTAAGAGCAAATGAAGAATGAAGAGAATCACTGATTGTAGTTGCTTTTAAGATATTAATTACGTAAAGCAAATAGTGTTTTTTTCAATACTCACTTATTTGCTCAATCAGTAAGCAAGGGTGTCGAATCACCACATGCAAACCGACCCCCATTTAAATACAAGGGGTTAATTAGTCATTATTGCCCAATTAAATTACATATGTTAACATATGTTACAAACTAGCTTATTTTAGTTACTATTCATAATAACAAGGCATTTTTGAAGCGAAATTCTTGATTTCCCATTGATTTAAACTTCCAAATGTGATACTAAGTAGTACACATATTAATTAAAGAGTAATGATGGACATTTAGCCATTTAAAACTCATTTACAAGCCAACTCTTCAAAAACGTGCTTTAGGACTCCTTTAAGCACATTTTGCGTTTTAACTTGTTTTCAAGCTCGGTTTTCTTTGGCAATTAATTTAATATATTCATTAATATATATATAAGGTCTTGGTAAGTTTATTAAGTCTTAATCAAGACTATCCCAAGCTTAGAGCATATTTTTGCCCATATTGCCTTTTAGGCAATTTATTGTATTTACTATTTATTAAATTGTTTACTAATGTTTCTGAGACTCTTTTTAGTCTTAATAATTTATTATTTAATATTTAAACAACCTATTAAGGTTTGGGGTATTTCAATCTACCCCCCTTAAAAGAACTTTATCCCCAAAGTTCATACTTCCCACATATCTTATATTCTAAAACATGGGAATCACTTATGAAGCAATACTTCCATAACAACATCAACAACATACTTACATAACTTGGGACTCAAGGTCCAAACATAACATCATTCAGACACAACGGTCTGTAACATAACAATATCACAACATGACATAAACAACAACATAGACAATGTATTCAAATACATGCCGTACACTCATAACTGAAACGGCTCTACCCCCCTTAAAAGGGGTACGCCCCGTACCCTGCACATACAAACACTAAGGAGTAAACAACGATGGGTACTTCGCCTTCATCTTATCTTCCAGCTCCCAAGTGGCCTCCTCGACGTCCTGGTTAGACCAGAGGACCTTCACCAGTCGTACAGACTTATGGCGAGTGTCTCGAGTCTTAGTATCCAGAATCCGTACGGGAGTCTCCACTGATCGCATGGTCGGCTCTAAGGTTAGCCTTTCAGGCTGAAGTACATGAGACGGATGAGACATATATTTCTTCAACTGGGACACATGAAATACATCATGTACCTTGCCCAGCTCAGCAGGTAAATCAAGTCTATAAGCTACTGGTCCTATCCGCTCCGTCACAACATAAGGCCCCACATATTTTGGGCTCAACTTGCCTTTCTGGCCAAAACGAAACACTCCCTTCATGGGGGATACTCTAAGAAATACCTGATCGCCCACGGCGAACTCGAGGTCACGTCTGCGTACATCAGCGTACGACTTCTGTCTATCCTGAGCTGCTTTCATGTTAGCCCGGATCTGGCGAACTTCTGCCTGAACTTGTTCCAGATACTCTGGTCCTATAATGACCGTCTCACTCGACTCATCCCAGCATAAAGGCGTACGGCATGGTCTACCGTATAAAGCCTGGAAGGGAGACATCTTGATCGAAGCATGGTAACTATTGTTGTAACTAAACTCGATCAGATGTAACTTATCAATCCAGCTGGTCTGAAAGTCAAGTGCACATGCACGTAACATATCCTCAAGTGTCTGGATAGTGCGCTCACTCTGACCATCTGTCTGTGGGTGAAACGCCGTACTCAATTTCAGTTCTGTACCCAGTGCTTCTCGTGTGGATCTCCAATACCTCGATAAGAATCTGGTATCTCTGTCAGATACAATCGTTTTCGGTACCCCATGATGTCTAACAATCTCTCTGTCAAAGAGCTCTGCAAGTCTTGCCACTTTCCAGGTGTCCTTCATCGGTATGAATCGGGCCACCTTGGTCAGTCGGTCAACAACAACCCAAATCATATTCAGACCTCCCCTTGTAGGCGGAAGCCCTACTACAAAGTCCATAGAAATGTCATGGAACTTCCACTCAGGCACTGGCATTGGCTGCACCATACCACCAGGCCGTCGGTGCTCAAACTTGACCTTCTGACAAGTGAGACACCTCAACACATAATCATTCACATCCTTTTTCATGCCAGCCCACCAAAAATAACGTTTCATACCTTTATACATCTTCGAAGCTCCGGGGTGAATCGATGTCGTAGAACAATGGGATTCACTCAGTATGCGCTCCTTCAGCTCAGCGCTACTCCTCGGAATACACAGTCGGCCATTAAGCCTAATCAAGTCATCGTCATGGAGTCTGAAGTCGTACTTCTGACCCTCGAACGTCCCATCAACAAGTTTCTGCCTAATCTCCAACATATACTGATCCGTCATCTGAGCACTCCGCACCTCTTCAACCAAGCTAGTATGAGAGACCAGCGAATGGAGAGAGTGTGCTCGGCGACTCAGTGCGTCAGCTACCACATTTGCTTTCCCCTCTTTGTACTGTAAGTTAATGTCATAATCGTTTAAGAACTCAACCCACCTTCTTTGTCTCATGTTCAACTCCTTCTGAGTGAACAAGTACTTTAAACTCTTGTGGTCGGAATAGATCGTCACACTTACCCCATACAAATGATGTCGCCATATCTTCAGTGCGAAGACAATGGCACCCAATTCTAAATCGTGGGTAAGGTAGTTCTCCTCGTGTTTCTTCAGCTGTCGGGAAGCGTAAGCTACGACCTTCCCGTGTTGCATCAACACACCACCCATACCCTTACCTGATGCGTCGCAATAGACCTCAAAACCATCTGGACCATCTGGTATAGTCAGGACTGGTGCAGATGTCAAAGCATCTTTAAGCTTCTGAAAGGAAATCTCACAGTCTTCTGTCCACTCGAATGGAGCATCCTTCTTCATCAAGGAAGTCATCGGCTTCGAGACACTGGAGAAGTCCCTCACAAATCTCCTATAATATCCTGCCAGACCGAGGAAGCTCCGGATGTCAGTAACTGTCTTCGGCCTAGGCCAGGTGCGTACTGCATCTATCTTTGCCGGATCAACAGCGATCCCGGCCTCAGAAATCACATGGCCAAGAAAAGAAACTTGGTCCAACCAAAATTCACACTTAGAAAATTTCGCATACAACTGATTCTTTCTCAATGTCTGTAACACATCCCTCAGGTGACTTTCATGCTCACCTCTCGATTTCGAATACACAAGTATGTCATCGATGAAGACTACCACTGACTTGTCCAACTGATCTTGGAACAAGCATTTCATTAGGTCCATGAACTTTGCTGGTGCATTGGATAAACCAAACGGCATAACCGTAAACTCATAATGTCCATATCTGGTTCTGAACGCTGTTTTCTCAATATCACTGTCCTTAACTGCAATCTGATGATAACCGGATCGTAGATCTATCTTGGAGAACACTGATGCTCCTCTCAACTGATCAAATAAGTCGTCGATGCGTGGTAAAGGATAACGGTTCTTCACCGTAACTGCATTCAGCTCTCGATAGTCAATACAAAGGCGGAGGCTACCGTCCTTCTTCTTCACGAAGAGGACCGGCGCTCCCCATGGTGAAACGCTAGGGCGATAAATCCCTTGTCAAGTAGGCTCTCAGCTGCTCCTTGAGCTCAATCATCTCTGCTGGAGCCATACGATAGGGCGCCTTCGCTATTGGTCCGGTGCCCGGAACCAAATCAATCTCAAACTCAACTTCCCGTGCTGGCGGCATGCCCGGCAGTTCCTTAGGAAATACATCAGGAAACTCCGACACTACCGGCACATCTGGGCTAAACTCTGGGTCTCTCTCTATGTCCTGGACATAGCAGAGGTATACATCATTCCTCGTCGTAGTTCATTATACGTAGCCATGGCGGTGATGATCTGAGTCGAAGGCTCCCTGGGCCTCTGGCGGTATGATATAGTAACCCCAGACGGACTCCGAAGAAGCAGTCGATGCTCGGCACACAGGATTCTGCCCTTGTACCACTCCAACCAGTTCATCCCGATAATCACATCAAAACCTAGTCCATCGAACTGTATCAAGTCGATTGGAAACTCCTCATCTCTAATTCGTATAACAACACCTCGGTGGTAGCGGGCACACCTGATCCGCTCTGTCGATGGGAGAGTGACAAGGAAGTCAGGCATCTCTTCACCGTCTAACCCCAGCCTCTTCGCAAAAGATAGCGAAATGAATGTGTGTGAGGCTCAAGAGTCGAACAAGATCGATGCATCCACGCCATTGACTGGGAAGGTACCGGTGAGGATTGTGCCGCTTTTACTGGCTTCTGCTTCATTGCAGACACTCAGTATACCTCCCGTTCCGAGTGCACAGCCTGATTATTGGCAAACTTATAAGTATATAGTAACAACACGGTTCACATATTTCAAAACAACTCCACTTTATTTATTAACATTCTTTTCACACCATAAGTTGGTTTACACTGCTGACATAATTAACACATAACACATCCTCAACATACGCTGGTTTAACACATTACAATATTACACAGGGCTAAAACTGTCTGAAGGTCAAATTCAAACGTCCGGGTTTCATGTGTGTGGCATTGATCACTGTCGAAGGTGCGGTATTCAGTTTGATCTTCTTGATACCGTGGTATAACATCCTTGACTGCCCACCCATGATTAACACATCTCCTGATTTCAGTATCAACTTCTTTGCGAGATCACCACGCTTCTGCTCGCCGTACATAAAAACTGCGGTATCACCAATGGACCAAGACACCACGGGTACTCCCTTACGTAGAGACTCGGGTGATTCGTCCTTATCTTGGTGTAAACCTAAACGTCCACCTTTCTGGTAAAAGTTCACAATGCACAAATCTACCTTTACACTTGGTATAGAATCAGATTCAACTTGCTGAGCAATCCCCACGGCGTGGTTAACAACCGCAAGGAACTCCTCAGGTATCATCGGTACAGTCGTTCCATTCTCAGCTCGCTTGTCTTGATATGTCTTGGTGTAAGGATTCCAGTCCTTACCCATGCACATCATCTTCAATTTCATTTTTGACCCACTCGGGTATTCGGGTGTGTAGAAACCTCCTGGTGCTGTTCCCAGTCTGTCGCATCGTTGGATGATGTGGATTTGTGCTTCCGGTGTCAGGTATCCATTTAAAAGTATCATACCTGGTTGGATGACCTGACATTGCTCCATTGGAAAGTCGGTGATGCTGATGGTGGTTTCTTCAGGGCTTGGTGTGGGCGGGATTGGATAGCAAATATTGAAGGTTCCTAGATTTTAAGTTACCTATTTTAGGCGACTTTCACATCATACTTTAACTCTTTACTCACATGGTTATACATTTAGACTCACTAACACGCATGCATGTAATGCGGTATACAATCACTTATTTCATTTAATGGTTAAGGCGGTACCTGGTCTAGAAGAGGACTCTGGTGCCTCAGACCGGTCCACCACATTCAGGGCGGCCTTGCCGGATCCCGATCCCTTCCCCTTCTGGGCATCAGTATACCGCTGGTCGGTAGGTGGCTGATTAGCCGGCTTTGGGCCTTCGGTAATCGCAACGGCCTTACCCTTCCACTGTCCCCTAGGCTTGTAGTTTCTGCCATTCGGGTTCTGGAAGCACTCGTAGTCACGATGCCCCATCTTTTTGCAGAATCTGCACTGCACATCATTTCCCTTGCAGTCCTTGCCGGGATGGTCACCGTTGCACCACTTACAGTAATAGTGGCGCTCCGGTCCAGAGCCCGTGCTAGCTGCTAACACATCACCCACTCAGTATACATTTCACATCATAATATCACACACTTAAACTCATCATTCAGAATTAATTGGTTACCCTTGAATGGCTGAGAGCGCAGGGGCTTAGCCGCATAGGCATAAGTGGTGAGCTGCAATGGCTCCTCAGCAGTGGTGGTCTGGGCCTGGCCCTTGCCACCCTGTTGCTGTCCTTTCTGGGGCTGAGGGTATGGCTTTTTCTTCTTCTCCACCCCCAAACCCTTGCGTGCTTTGACCCTCGCTCGTGGCCTTGCGCTTAAGCGCATTCTCCTCGTCCCTCAGACGGACGGTGATCTCTACTATAGCAGCGGCATGATAGCACTCCTATCATTTAGGGTGTCAGTTATGCCCCGCAAAAATAAACTCACATTCACATTAACACACTGCACATATTTATTCACATCACACTGTTGTTCTATTACCTGCAAAGTAGTATATCCAGTAGGCCCCATGCCATAGCGTAGGCGGTAGCTCAATCCGTTGTAGAAACGGTTCACTAGGATTCGGTCTGAGTAACCCAGATCCGGTAACAGGTGGATAAGTCCGATGAAGGCTGAGTAGTACTCATCTACCGACATCTTATCCCCTTGCCTCAGATTGTCCAGCTCCAGGCGCTTAGCCTCTTGCACATGTATCGGGTAATACTTGGCTCGCAGTAGAGCCGTGTACTCCCTCCACTGAAAGGTCGGATCAGCAACTCTGCTCTCCCTCACTAGCTTCCACCAGGTCTGTGCCGAACCCTTCAGGTAGTAAGCGGCAAGACAACCTTGACTCCTCAGCACATTCAAGGTCTCGTAGGCGGTCTCCATCTCAGAGATGTACGCCTCCAGCTTACTAGGGTCGGTCTCCCCATTGAATGACGGTGGTCTCAAATCAGCCAACGCCTTGACCCAGTTGGTCTCTCTTGGTGGTGGCGGTGGTGGTTGAACTCCGGGCTGTTGCCCCAGCTGCACCGCAGCTACTAACTGTGGGACCATCTGGGTTACGGCGGCCGCAACAGCATCGGCCATAACTTGCGCCGTAGGGTTTCCTCCCAGGTCCCCAGTTTCATCAGTACCGCGTCCGCGGCCTCTACCACGTGGTCTACCTGCCATCTGAATTCACACGAACATTTATTAGCAATATGCTTACACACTTATCGGTCCAACGGTTGTAACGCTTTCCCGACTCAGGGTATTTTCACACTTAGTAGTGGTTAACCTATCCATAACTGTTTACTTAGTAACTATTGCTAGTTTTCCTAACTCGGTATATACCTAAGCTCGGTATTCATGTCATCAGAGCGACACTTCGCTCTGATACCACTTTTTGTAACACCCCTACTACGCACTTAATAATAACTGAAAACACAGCGGAAGACAACAACTACATAATAACTAACGATTGGTGCTACAACGTCGTCAACCACCTACGTGGTTAACAAGGCTGAATAAATACAAATTGTATCGGTCTGATGAGCAGACTCCCGAGCGAAGAAACTAAAACCATAATTATACATATTCATATCACCGAGTATCTAACTAGCAACCACAAGTATACACTGTCACCACAAACTTCCATTGTACACTGACAGTAACTGAAATACATATTGCCACGGGAGCACAGGCGCATCCCGGGCCCGATATCCAAAATTTGGCCCAAGTACTGCTTAGCCTAGATCTACAACCACTCCGCTTCTTCGATCCTCATCCTGCAAATAAACATAGCCCCCAAAGGGGGTCAGCAACCCTTTGCTGGTATGGCTAACGCGCAGCCCATCGGCTACCGGAATACGCGCAACCATTTGTCATGATAACATGGCGTTCATTTTACGCAACAACAACATACATATATATACATTAGCACAACAAGATTATTGCATAGCAAACAACATCACATATAACATACAAGAACGAATCCTTTTAGGAAACGAACCAACATAGTTAGAACACATTGAGAGCCTAGAGGATGTTGCCAAACTCATGCCAAGCTCGTTACATAACTTGTTACCGTCACTTTAAATTGAACGGATAACTTAATCACCAGGCGTGTCGGATATAGTGATCCCAAGCACACCGAATAAACATAGTATGCCCCTGTGGCCCGACGTGAGTCAGTAAAATAGCCTTGGATAAGCTAAAGGGAAGGTTGAAACCAAATTGGAAAACAACCTAAACATACAAAGAGAATCGAACCGGTAAATGACATCGACTCCCATACTCACACGCGTGGCCGGAACTACCGGACTCCTCACTTCCCCGTTAGCACTTGTTAGTAGCTCAACATTGTAACACAATACACAGATCACAATCAAGTGTTTAAGTCTGGTTAGACACACACACACAAGGGAAAATGAGTCACATCTCAACAACATAATAATTAAACAACTGTAAACTCATTACATGACTTAAGTCTTACAAGGTCATAAACACACAGAAAACAAACAACACACAAGCCGGTGTAAACCGGTAGGCAACAGACTGCAAGAAAACCATACCTCGGTCCCTGCCTCGACTGGTTCCCACCTTGAGAGAATCCTAAACACATTTAGTAACGTCGGTCAATTAACGTACTAGTTCACTGTTAACATTACTACTTCACATTTCTAGTTATTTCATTTCTACATTTTGTTTTAACTTCTCATCTTTTAAAATGTCATTATAACACTCCTAACATGACCTACATAACTCCACATTATCATTACTAACTTATCCCTATCATTAGACATCGTTTAATAACCTAGAACCCAAGTTTAATAGTGGTCCGGGACATGGTCCCTAACTTAGGTCCCGGACCTATACTTAGCAAGTCTCTCGGTTTCTTTTAATGGGGTGGTCCGGGACTTCAATAAGGTCCTAGGTCCCGGACCATTTCTAGGCAAAACTTCACGGGTAACTTAAAGAGGTTGGTCCGGGTCCTTGTACAAGACCCAAGTCCCGGACCCAAAACAATGTAAAGCTCAGGGGGTAATTTTAGGGGTTGGTCCGGGTCCTTACATAAGGCCTAAGTCCTGGACCTCTTTGTTATATGAAACCCTCGGCCTATTTTGCACACATGGTCCGGGACATAACCCAAGACCTAGGTCCCGGACCTGACTTACAGAAACGACGTACTGGCATTTTTTCCTAGTCCTGCTGCTTCAGCTCTTTACACCCATCATAAGTATAGCTTCCCAAATGATTTTACGCACACTCTTATACTCAAAACTTCATCAAATATACACCACATAACAACATAGTACACAATTTAAATTTGCATAGCACTTAGGCTCTTAAAATGCATAAATCTTAAACACTGAATTTCCACAATAAATTTGCCTTTCACCTGCAAATACAAACAGCAACACGTATGTTTTTTTTTACTAGCCCTTTGAGAGCATTTTTCTAAGTCATTTACCATTGGCTCTTTAGGTAGTTTCAGTAGACAACGTACGTTCATTTTCCAAGGAATTTTAAGCTATTTTGGTTAACATAAAACATGGAGGAAACACCATTTTCCTTTGAGTTTCCTTACCTTGAAGCAAAGGAGAACAATAATACGTAAAAAGATGCACTCAAGCTCCTTCCATGGAAATTCCTCTTGACACCAAAGTGGAGCTCTTGGAGATTTGAAAGGACTAAGTCGAAGAGCTTGAAGAAACTAAGAGATCGGTGGTCTTAGTTTTCGATTTGGATAAGTGAGCTAGAAGTTACATGAATTTGAAGTTGGAATATGTTGCTGGTGTTGTATTACGTGAAAGAGAGAAAGGAAGGAGATGGCTACGTGAGAAAGTAAGAGCAAATGAAGAATGAAGAGAATCACTGATTGTAGTTGCTTTTAAGATATTAATTACGTAAAGCAAATAGTGTTTTTTTCAATACTCACTTATTTGCTCAATCAGTAAGCAAGGGTGTCGACTCACCACATGCAAACCGACCCCCATTTAAATACAAGGGGGCCAACCCCGCCTTGCCTGATGATATTTTAAAAGAAGTTGTGCCTGGAAATATTCGTCGGGCAGAGCATTTTCTCTCTGTTCTGCGGAGATTGGTTCAGTATCTGAGAGGCCGCCTTGATACTGAGAATGTTGAGAAAGAATCCCCTGTTTCTTTTGTTCATTCAATCAATTCTCAAGTTGGAATTGACCAGAAAATGCTGAAATTCTGCTATGACCGGCTTTATTCTTTGATGTTGACCCTGGAAATAACAGACACCGCTGAGTTTTTACATATCCAAACAGTATGTGATTTTGCAACTCTTGTGGGAACTTATGCAAGAGGATTCTCTATCATTATTGAGCCTTTTGATGAGAGGATGCCACATATTCCCGATCCTATATTGCAGGTTATCTTCATTTACATCTGATGATATACTTATTCTTGAAACCTTGTGTTTTTTTTTTCAGCTTATCATATTCTGGTTTCTGTTTATATGTCTGAACATGTACTTCTTGTTTTGAACCTGAATTGGGCTTGCAGCTTAGCTGTCATGATGCTTCTCTCGCTATAAAGCCAGTTTTTGAGCGGTTCCAAACAGTTGTCATCACATCAGGGACTCTGAGTCCTATTGATCTTTACCCACGATTGCTCAATTTCAATCCAGTGGTTAGCCGAAGCTTCACAATGTCCTTGACCAGAAATTGTATATGCCCAATGGTCCTTACTCGAGGAAGGTGAAATGAAGCTATAACTTTGCTGGTGTTATGCTGCCAACAACCTATGTTGATCTATATCTCAAATTATTGATTATCGTTTTGTTTTTCAGTGATCAGCTTCCTGTTAGTACACGATACGATATGAGAAGTGATCCTGGAGTTGCGAGGAACTATGGGAAACTCTTGCTAGAAATGGTTTCTGTTGTCCCAGACGGAATTGTGTGTTTTTTTGTTAGTTACTCGTACATGGATGCCATAGTCAACACGTGGAATGAAACCGGCATTTTAAAAGTAAATGTCAAACTTTGTTCTCATTTTTATCTTTTGAGATTTGCAGCAAACTTCCTATCCGTTTAATGATAATGAGCAAATATATTCATACCCCTTTTATGAAACCTTACATCAGATCATTCATTCTTTACTGTACTTCCTCAGGATATAATGCAGCACAAACTTGTGTTCATTGAGACTCAGGATGTGGTGGAAACAACCCTGGCCCTTGATAATTATAGAAGGGCATGTGATTGTGGGAGAGGCGCTGTGTTTTTCTCAGTTGCAAGGTGTTGGTCTTATGATGGAATATCTTCTTTTAGCTGATATTCATATACTGTTGTGGAGTAAACTGATAGCTAAAAACCAAGATCTGAATGTTACCTGTTTTACAGTAAAAATGAAGACTATAAGAGATGGTTTATTTAGTTTGTCTTTATGTCGGGATTGTTAATGTATTGTGTATTAATAGGGGAAAGGTGGCTAAAGGTATAGATTTTGATCGGCACTATGGAAGACTTGTGATCATGTTTGGCGTTCCGTTCCAGTACACATTGAGCAAGTGAGTGAGTCCTGTCTTTTCTTTTTTTTTTTTTTGCGGTGCTGTTTTTCTTTCTCATCCCCCTTGAATTTGATTGGAAAGAATGTATGACATAATCATGTATCTATGATGAAAAGCTTAACCCTGCCTGAAATTGCAGAATTCTACGTGCTCGATTGGAGTATCTGCGAGACACATTTCAGATACAAGAAGGGGACTTTTTGACATTTGATGCCCTGGTAATAAAATACATAAATATCTGTTTTTGGTTTCTTTATTGTCTTGTTGCATGGTTTATGTTAAAGACAATCCACTGAGTGAGTGTTCCTGGATTCAGAGGCAAGCTGCTCAGTGTGTTGGGCGAGTCATCCGTTCAAAGGCAGACTATGGGATGATGATATTTGCTGATAAGAGGTTTCTTTCTTTTAGGAACTCCTATTCTCGAACCTTCAGTGATCATCTTATGTGGATGGAGAATGGAGATTGATAGTAGCTTGTCTTGTCATGATTAAAGTTGATTCATATGATAAACTGCTGCTGTCTTGTGGTTAATGCAGGTATAGCCGGCATGATAAACGGTCAAAGCTGCCAAGTTGGATACTGTCCCATCTACGAGAAGCCCACCTGAACTTGAGCACGGATATGGCGCTGCACATAGCAAGAGAGGTTGGCAGAACAAGTGTTCCTGCTTTAATGAAAATGTGATTTTCCTCTCAGCGAGTGTCAGAATATATGTTCTTAATCCCCTTTTCTTTTGCTTTTATTTTTTCCAGTTCTTGAGAAAAATGGCACAACCATATGACAAGGCCGGCATGACTGGAGAGAAGACCCTGTTGTCTCAAGAAGATATTGAGAAGATGAGTAATGGCATTGCAACTGATATGATGTTTTGAGTTCTGACAGAATCAAGGGGAAGTTTAGGTGGATTTTTTTAAAAAAAAATTATTATTCTGTTACTTGTGGCTGTTGTTTTGGATGGGAGGATGATTTTTTGTAACACAGAGGGAGCTAGGAGGAGAGGAAGAGCAATGGGAGACAAAACAAAACAATAATGTTTGCAATTTTGGCTGTGCAAGTGACAAGTATGTTCCTATTTGTAAATTTGTACTGTTGTACTGCAGACGAGTTTAGTATACAGTGCATGTGACGTTTTGCTGTCGGTATCATAATTTTATTTGTTGCAAGGCAATGCAATGGGTCCCTTTGTAGTCAGCATTGGGCCCATAAAAATAGAGTATAGAAAATGTGCGTTTTGGAGACCCAGTAACGCTGGCAAGAGCCAATATTTTTTTTTTTTTGAAAAAGGAGAATAATATGAAGATATGACGAGGATACCTTCTTATTTATAGAAAACAAGCAACCATTTTTGACACTTGTACATCACAACAACCATCCCTGCCTTTGCACTTGTTCTTTTGTCCTGTACCTAGCGAGCAAAATTGAGACGCAACTATACACCACAAAATATCGGCACGGCAAGGCAGAGCTGGGCTGGGCTATAATGGTAAAAAGAAAGAAACTAAAAATGAAGAACTCGATCATAACTAGAGGCCGATCGATCAAGAACACTACTACAACAACCGAGGAAGAGATCATTCACAAATCATGATCATCATCATCATCGGGGTAGGTTGTAGATAGCCAGCGAAGATAAATACATATCATTTACTTGGCGACAGTGCTGAGGACTCGGATGTTATCCATGGACGCCGGGCGCGGAGTAGAAGATTTCTGATGAAGGTGATTGCCGGCGAGATTGGCGATTTCCTGCTGTTTCTGGCGAAGGTTGCAGGTGACACGCTGACAGGATCGTATCGGTTCAGAACCAAGCGGTATGACAGGGAGATTATCACAATTGCAGATTTCGATCATCATGCCATCTGGGTCATGAAAGAAGAGCTGATCAACACCAATTCCACCTTCTTCAACTCTGCTCTTCACGTACTCTACCTTCATCTCCTTCAGGAGTTTCTCCACATTCGCCATGCTTTCGCACTGATCATCCATCGATTTTCGCAAACATATGTATAGAAAGATGTTAGAAAAGGAAATTTGTCTTCTTATGAGATCATCATCATCATCTTTAATACTATAAATAAAGATGTACCTGGAAAGAAATGTGGTTGTCTTTGGGGTTAATACCAGTGATTGGTGGCATGCTGTCTGGATCTTCAGACTGGAGAAGATGAATGCCAAGCCCATAATTGAACAGCCTTGATGTCACCAACAAGAAGAAGAAGATTGAACAGTAATAATTAGCTTTTTTTAATTTCGACTATTTAGGACGATAAAACGACGGGGAAATTAGAAGGCTAATGAAATGATTAGCACTAATTAAAATTTTAAACTCACCAAGCACCGTCGAAATTAAATGAACCGGGTCTACGAATTGGGAAGAACCCTAGAACATTCTGGTAAAAGGATATGGATTTCTCCACAGAACGACAGACGATGGAGATGTGGTTCAACGAAGTTAATCTCAGTGGGTTTTCCATTATCGATCTTTTCTTCTTCTAGCGTTTGTTGTTGGTGTTTCTCCTGATCAATTATCTTCTTTCTCTCGGGGTATTGTGAATGCTAGGTAGAAGAATTTGAACGAATGAATATTCTAGACTCTCTTTGATCTCTCTCTCTCTCTCTGTAATGGATAAACTTCGTTTCTGATGGATGATGATGATGCCAGCTAAGTAGTCTTAAGATCAATTCCACGTCCTTGAACCTTACATGGGTCTGGGTATATATAGAGCAGAGGAGAAGGCCTAACAGGCCGCCGTGTTATCTGAATCTCATCACGAGATTAGAGATCTTTTTCTCTTTTTTTTCCCCGGTTCTTAAATTATTATTTTTTAATTAATTGATAAAAAAGAAGGAAAATCTAAAATTACTCGAGCACGAGCAGTAAAGACAGATAGAATAGACCTGCATGTACAAGAAAGAAAGAAGAAGAACACAAGCAGCACTATATCATGACGTACCTTTCTGAATTCTTCCTCACTCTAAACGTACGTGATATGTATGACACGTCGTCTCCACGTACTCGTTGTCCTCCATGTTGAGGTTCACGTGGCGGGCCCATCTCACCGCATTTTACAAGGTTGTTTTTTCTTTGACGAAAGTCCTTAGAAGGTTGTAATTAAGACAAAAACAAGCGAACACACTGATGACTAGTAAACAGTTGTTCCTTTTGTGTGTAGGTCTAATGTAACGTACGAGATATTGTTTCAGATAGTAATAAGTTGTACTAGTAATTATAGTTGATGGCTTTCTTAAAAAATAATATGTAAAAGCTAGTTTTTTTTTATAATTAATTGTCTGGAAGTTTCGCTTTCTTTACGTTAAATAAGTGTTTAGCTTATTCAGTCTTTCAGAATTAATGTAATGTAAACAAAGTATATTATTATCAAAGTCGATGATATGAAGAAACTACTGATATAAAAGGGATGTCCATGGTAGGTTAACCGTCATATTCGGTTAATCGTTTTTGGTTAACCAGGTCTTTGGTTTTCAAAAATTCAATTTCATTACCATAAAATAGATGGTTAACCAGATTCGGTTAAACTTTGAATTCAGTTTTCTAAAATCCGATTCCACTATGATTCCATTTTGACTGGATAACCTTTAGTTCGGTTTGGTTTTTACAATTAACTTTATAGCCGTATTTTTTTTATTGATGAGACTCATAGTATTAATATTATAGTACAACATTGATCATTGACCAAAATCATGAGTGACAAATCAAATACATGAGATAAAAAATATAATAAAATGTATATCCCCTCAAAAGCTAACATTAATTATTATATAAATGAACATTACTTGAAGTTTTTTATTATTTATATCCGAGCGGTTAACAACTCTCAAAAATTCAATACCATTATCAAAATTGAAACCATTCAATTTACACGGTTCAGTTAACCATACCGCAAGAACAGATACGGTTAACGGGAAAATAGATACGGTTCATTTCGGTTTTGGTCGGATACCGCGGTTTCGGACTTTTCTGAACAGCCCTATAATAAGTAACTATCTAAAATGATGTGAGAAATAGTAGATCCGTTTGATAATCCAAGTGTATCATTTAAAACAATTTCTATTCTTTTCAAAAAAAAAAAATCTATTCTTTTTCTCTGTACATTATTTTAAACGTTTTATATACATAAAGTAGTTACCCAAACAAACACAACCTAGCTATATCTCTACTTAACTTTTTACCCCATTCTCCAACGCACAATGACGCTATTCTCTATTTAACTTCACGTGAAGTAGATTTAATTCGATCGGTAACTTACAATCGAATAAATTACATGGATGCAGTTGATACTCATCAGATTTTACAGATCCCTATTGCATGCTATTGGAGACCAATCCAAGCAGTGTTGGCGTGCCATTTATAATGATATCGCGTGTTTAGATGAGATGACTAATCAATTGTAAACGATCTTATGCGACTCGTCTGCAATCTTTTAATTACTAGTAAAAATATTAGTAGTTATAATGGCAGTGCATGGGAGGGAGAGGACATGGTTATTTATCCCAACCAGAGGCGGAGACAAGGGGCGGGTGGGTGTTCGGCCCCCAACTCCCTTGGGTACATGTTGAAATTAGTTCTAAATTTTTTGTTATATAGTTTATTTATGTTATTAGATATTTGTTCGTCCCTATAAAAAGTTTCTGACTTCGGCCCTGATCCCAACCATCAACAAATCAAACCATATTATCAAGATAAACAAACATAAGAGTTATAAAACACTGCCCATTCCCTTATCAAAAAAATAAAACACTGCCCATTTCTCTCGGAGGAAAGCGATGCAGCCTAGGGCTGGCAAAACAGGTTGGCGGGTCGGGTTGAGCCTAACCTGAACACGACACGATTAATAAACGGGTCGACACAAACACGACCCATTTAATTAATCGGGTCATGTACATCAACCCGACACGAATATACTTTAATTCGACCCGTTTAACACGATTAGTTTTTCGTGTCAACCCGATTAACCTAGTAGAACACGACTAATCTAATATTTACGTGCGACTATTCTCTCAATTCAAAATCCAAATATGGTTTGAATTTTAACGTATTAGTTTCCCTTGCCATAAAGATTAAAGAGCACTATTACAACAATATAATTTAAAATTCAATGGGTTTGAGTAAAAAAAATAAAATTCAATGGGAATTGGGATGTCATCATGTGCCGATTTTGGTGTTTGGCTGTGTGGTTGGATAAAAGAGGAGAGTAGGTGTTGTAATTTTAATCGGTAATGGGATTGGATATATATCAACTTAAAAGTTAAACGGGTTGGCGGGTTACACTAGTTAAACTCGAACCCGACCCGATTATTAAACGGGTCAACCCGGACACGACCCGTTTATTTAATCATGTCAAATTATAAAACCTAAACTCGTAAATTTCATGTCGGGTTCGTGTTGGTCAAACGGGTCGTGTTGAAATTGACAGCTCTAATGCAGCCAGTCATGGGGATGGTGAAAATTTTCCATTTTTTATTGTTTCTTGGTTGTTTACTACAGCATGTAAATTCATTTTTCTCTAGCTTTTTTTTCCAAACTCACCCTCCTTTTCAAATTCATTCAATGATTGCTCTCTTTTCTTTTTTAACCACGGTGTTCTGTTTTTCACCTAGTTTTCTACTCTTTGGTGACCTTTGCTTTACAGATACAATGCCTCCACCATCCCTCCACTAGCGCTGCCTCTGACTTCGCTCTCCAGCCTCTGGCGACATCACTTCTAAAATCTACCTTCCTTCGACTTGCTTCGTCCAGATCCAGAGTTGCACGTCGATTTAGGATTGTCGGATCCGAGATCCAACTCTGTAGTTCCACCAATAAGGATGAACGATTATCCATTGTGAGTTCTCCCTTTTATTGCATTTCTTATGGTTTTTAGCTTTACTAGCAGTCTATGCTTTTAAATAATTTTCCTCTCGTATCTTTTAAAAGAAGTGGATATTTCACAACTCCACGTAGCCTTCTTTGCTTGGTGTAACTTGCTTGTCTTTCATATTACGCACTACTGGGTTCGTTTCATTATGAGGCTGGCTTTGATTGATGTTAGATTGAGGTTGGTTTTCAGTATCTCTTTGAAGTTGGTGAAATTAATCATCAACAAGTTTTCTCTATGCTCTCGATCTT
Organism: Limonium bicolor; assembly: GCA_023374045.1. Classification (NCBI taxonomy): domain Eukaryota; kingdom Viridiplantae; phylum Streptophyta; class Magnoliopsida; order Caryophyllales; family Plumbaginaceae; genus Limonium; species Limonium bicolor. Next base: position 320,068,226 of record CM041776.1, on the reverse strand, counting down.
GCATTTTGGATCCATTATCAGTTTCTTGTCACATACCTCGTTGAAGGATGCTCCATCTCCCTATTGTATAGACAACTGTCCTTAAGGATAAGGTACTTGACGTAGTTTTTCTTACTACGGCATTTGGACCTTGAGATCTTGTGTTGGCTTGACTAGCTTCAAAAGCCTTTCTCTTGTACTTAAAAATATCTAGGTTTGTTCTTAAACTTTTGTCTAGCGTGTAATCATCTGGTTTTAATATACTCCCTCCATCCTTAATTGACCGTCTTGTTTATTATTGGAACATGTCGTTTGACTTCAATTTTTAACATCTAAGATAAACTACTTTTAAAATTTTAAGTTTTGCAAATGATTCCTTATATAATAAACTATATATAACAAAACTTAGTTTTATGAAATTATTTTATCTTATATGCTTAATATTAAAGTGAAAAACGTGTCATAAAATAAACAAGACAGTCGATTCAGGACGGAGAAAATATAAAGATAGTGTCACACAATCTACCCTCCTCCTAGATCCAAACTTGATACTACATGGAAACAACACCGGTCGGTGCATCAGTCCGGCGGTTTTCCATTCAAGCTCGTTTGTGGTGGTTGCTGCTACCTGCTATCATTGTCACATTAATTAGCTGGCATAGATACCGACCCGACCCGTACCGTTTGGATTTTTCCTCTTTTTTTGTTTGTTTTGAAACTGAAGAATGAGCGTTTGGATTTCACCTCTTTCACTAGACAGCAGTTCTCATGCTATAAAACCACGTTTGTACTATCAAACTAGCTAGCTTGTAGGCATGGCCTATAACGATTCAGATTAATCTACTTTTTATTAAAAGTAGAACATAGGTGTCTGTTATTGATTGGGTAAAATATATACCACTTGTCAAGTCTCTATACATGTGAGATTAAAGTGAACGCAGCATTTGCTGCGCGGCAACTATCAAACGCCTCCATAGGAGTACACTACAGGTACAATACTACTACTGCATGCATTGCTGTTGCAGGTATGGGGTCCAGTATGGTTTTTGTACATACCTTAATAGAAAAATCTAGTAGATCTTCGATTAGAAAGAGACCTTTCAACTACTCCCTCCGTACTGAATTGACCGTCCTGTTTACTATTTGAATATATCGTTTGACTTCAATTTTTAACATATAAGATAAAATAATTTTTAAAATTTAAGTTTTGCATATAATTCCTTACATGTTAAACTATATATTACAAAATTTAGTTTTATAAAATTATTTTATCTTATATGTTTAATATTGAAGTAAAAAAATATGTCATAAAGCAAACAGGACGGTCAATTCAGGACGGAGGGAGTACATAATAAGTAACACATTAATCAATTTTAGGAATGTTGGTACCTATGTCCAATCTTCTGGTAGATAAATCAATCATTCAATTAATTTCCAACTTCCAGTCATATGTTCAAACGTGGGAAATGCGAGGGATGTTACAGCAAGAGTATTAATTTTTTGGATTTTAAGGCGTGAGGGATCGATTATTGTGGGTGAGAGTCATACCGTAACGATGATTTGTAATTATTAGCTAGCTAGTATGTAATGGAATCCTTGTACTCTTGATCGAAGAAGCAAATAATTCATCTGTTGAAGAAACAACAACCTTGTACTACCTGATGCCAAACACTATTACCTAGCTCACTTGAAACCTAAATAGAGTAATACACTTGTGAACTAAAAGTTTGAAAGAGAGATTTCCTCACCCGGCCGCATGTACTCAAAAATCATGCATAATCGATAGTTGATGTCTATCCATCCAATAATGGATAATAGAAAGAAAAAAAATACACGATTTAGAATCTGGCGTTCTATTCTACTATAGCCTTGGGGCAATATGGACCCCAAATTTTACTGGTGCTAGTAAGGGGAAGCTGAAGATATCATACGAATTTCTGAAGCAAGGAAGCGGAAGGAACTAAAGGAGCGTTGAAGCAGTTTTGTTCTACTATTTGTTCTTTTTAATTACCTGGTTTTTTTTTTTTTTTTGCTACTTTTGGTATGCACTTGCACACTGTGTTGTACCCTGACAGGAGTAATTCATTGCTGTAAAACCAGAATCCTGTTAATCATCGCTACATTTATAACCCTTATAAAAAAAAATACGTGAATGAGATCAGTGATTTGAGATAACGACCACTAGCGCCTATTCTCATCGCCATTTATCAAAAAAATATTGTTTTGTTGGTTTAATATAATTAACATGAACAAGGCACAAAACTGGCACAGATATATACAAGCGCCGCCACCGTCATAGTTGTAGGTGAAGATAGATTATGAAGGAGTAGAGAAATCGATCTTGAACTACTCCTTATTTGAGTCAGCTGGTCGATCTATCGTCGGAGGAGTGAGGCTTTGAGGATGGATAGATGGCTTTTTCACCTCGTCCCAGAAAGAGGAGAGACAAACAAAAGTCAAGGTGGAGGTGGTGGTGAACAGACATGGCGCGGAGTTCCATTTACACAAATTGTGAGTTGCACCTCTCTTCATTCCTTCCTTGTATTTTCACCTCTGAAGTGACAAATCACTTATTCTCTTCTTGTGTTGGTCGGTGAACAACAAACATGCTTTGTACCTCTCTTCACTTCTTTCTTGTATATACGCCCCTGAAACCAGCAGCTAACCAAGAACATGCTCTGCACCTCTCTTCAATTCTCTTCTTTAGTTTTCCCCCTGGTGTGATAATCCATTAGACTATTGTTTACTGCATCTCGCATACCACGATAAGGAGGGGGTTGTATAATTTTTTTTTTTTGGAAATTTCACCAAATAAGTTCTATCTTAATTCATGATATACCATTGTGTTTTTAATATTACATAGACGTTGAGTTTTTACATTTCACCAGATAATACTTATCTCATATTTCATTAACTACTCTGTTAATATCCCTAGAAAAAAGACTAAACTACACCTGTTTTTAGTTAAACACAAAAGTGGTATCTTATGGAATTTATCTATACGACAAATCATTGTCAGGCAGTTAATTAATAACTAGGGTAGTTTAGTCTTTTCCAATAATATTAACGAAGCAGTTAACGGAATACGGGATAGAGTTTTATCTAGTGAAATAAGTAAAAACTTAGTGTTATCTTGTGTGATATTAAAAACACAGTAGAAGTAAATAAAAACTTAGTAATATTTTTACCTTTTTTCACTTATATTTTATAAGTTATAACATTTTGAAATTTTTTATTGTTTAATATTATTTTCCTTTTTCTCTTCACTACATGTTAGTCTCTCGACTCGATTCCCACTAGTGCCAACCACTTTACACAAAGTTGCATTAGAAAGAGATTAAGGGGAAGAGAAGAGACAAAGCAGAACGCGTGAAAAAAGTGAGGGCGGTTGAAATATAAACACTAAGGGGGCGTTCGATTAGCGCGGTGCAATTTTTTTGACATTAATGTGCCATATGTCAGTTGCCTATTTGTGTTTCTCTATCTCTTGGTCCCACTATAAATGAAATAGGAGTTGTGATTGGTTAACCACAAGTAACCATAGAGACATCAAACTAAACGCAGCATGTGCTGCGTTCATCGAACGGCGCCTAAGGGCCGTTCGACAGGCTTAGAAACGCAGCCATATCTGCGTTTGCAAAATGTAACTATGGTTAATTATCAAATTTTGACAAGTGTGCTGAGTTATGTTCTTATCCAATATATATCTAACACATGTCACATACTTTTTCAAAAAAGTAGCTTTAAATATGAATCGTAGTAATCGAACGTCCTAAAGTTATGTACATGTGACATAGAGCCACCTACTACCCTTTTCGAAAAAAATATACCGTATATCATGTTCGCTCTTACAGTCTCAATTATTAAGCATGTGCTGACACGTATGGATTATCAAGCAACGATATTTATTTGGGTTTAACTTGTGGAGATTCTTAACCATGAAAAATATTGGAAAACAGTAATGAGCGGGCTACAAATAGTGATCCTGTATATATAACGACGTTCTAGTTATAAGCATGTGCGTGGCTGCTAGTATTGAAAATGAAAGGCAGATATTGGGGGACCATAAATAGGGAATTTGTTATATATGTTGTTGTACGTCCGTAGAACCCTACCTAGATGCATGCATTCATTCGCAACAATACAAAGTTTCAGTTGATAATTAAGATATGAGGCTAGCTAGATGTGTGGATAAGCACGCGGACCGCGTATACACTGTTTGTGGTTATACATGGAAATTTTGGAACGTTTTTTATTCACGTCAATGTTGCTTTCAGTTTTTGTTGCAAAAAAATAAAAAAAAATGTTGCTTTCAGTTTGATAGGTAATTCACCTTATTCATTACCTGTAGCTAGACAACGATTTAATTCGTATTTTTATAAGTAGGGCTAAGAGGCATTAAGTTGGGTATCTATGTAGAAATTTAGAGAATAGAGAAGGGAGGATTCGAGCCAAGAATGTGAAGAACGTAATGATGTATATTTCCTTAGTGTTTAGAGTTACATACAGAGGGGTATATATACAAAACAGATATAACAAATTACACCTGTATCCTTCTGTACTAAACAGAATTAACTAACTCTTTATACTATCGTTTCCTCTTTACATTCCCCCTCAAGCTTAGCAGGAGTAGCACGTATGCCTAGCTTGGACCGATTAAAGATAAAAGCAGGAAACGAGAGGCCTTTAGTGAAAATGTCTGCTGCTTGATGAGCAGATGGAACAAAACGTGTTGCTATAACTCCTTGAACCACCTTTTCTCGTACAAAATGGTAGTCCAGTTCAATGTGTTTTGTGCGGGCATGTAAAACTGGGTTTGAAGCAAGGTGAAGGGCACTTTGATTGTCACAGAACAACACAGGCTTAGATGCAACAGATACACCAATGTCGGCCAAAATATAACCCATCCATGTCAGTTCTGATGCAGCAGAAGCAAGAGCTCTGTATTCTGCTTCTGCGCTTGAGCGTGAGACTGTAGGTTGCTTCTTGGAGAGCCAAGACACACAATTCGACCCCAGGAAGATGCAATAACCAGTTGTTGAACGCCGGGTTAATTCACATCCTGCCCAGTCCGCATCTGAATAAGCAACAGGGGCCAGAGAGGTTTGGGGAGTAATTAAAATACCGAGGGTTGTTGTTCCCACCAAGTACCTGAGAATTCGCTTTACAGCATGATAATGAATTGCTTGAGGCTGATGCATATGCTGACAGGCTAGATTTACAGCATGAGAAATATCTGGCCTTGTGAGTGTCGCATACTGTAAAGCGCCCACAATAGACCTGTAGAGAGTAGCATCAACAGGTGTTGTTGCTGTAACTGTGGTATCTGGCTTAATACTCAAAGGAGTACGCATGGGTTTAGCGTCTTGCATTCCTGCTTTCTCAAGCAGATCTCTGATATATTTGGTCTGAGTCAGATATAATCCTTGAGAAGTAAAATTAGCCTCGATCCCAAGAAAGTAGTGCAGCGTCCCAAGGTCTTTGAGAGCACAACCATGACTGAGTTGGTCAATCACTTCCTGTATTAGACACTTGTTACTTCCTGTAATCAAGATATCGTCAACGTAAACTAATAACAACACAGTTCCTCTCGCAGAATGCCAGTAGAATAGCGTCGTATCAGCTTTACTCCAGGAAAACCCAATCTGTATAAGCAGGGAACTAAGCTTCTGAAACCAGGCCCGCGGAGATTGCTTTAGTCCATATAAGGACTTCTGTAGCTGACAGACATGATCTTGTCGAGATGAATCACAAAACCCAGGAGGCTGCTCCATAAAAACTGTCTCAGTCAACTCACCGTGTAAGAATGCGTTTTTAACATCCAGCTGTCTAACTTCCCATTTGCGAGTTACTGCAACAGACAAGACAATTCTAATCGTGGCACTCTTGACCACAGGACTGAAAGTCTCTCCACAGTCAACTCCTTCAACTTGGTGAAAACCCTTAGCTACAAGTCGAGCCTTGTAGCGTTCAATTGTTCCATCAGAATGTCGTTTGACTTTAAAAACCCACTTGCATCCCACAATATTCATTCCTTGTTGCCGTGGGACAAGCTTCCATGTGTTATTGCGATGCAATGCCTCCATCTCTTCAGTCATGGCAGTAATCCATTGTGGATATCTAAAAGCCTCACGAACAGTGCGTGGCTCTTTCTCCAGTTGTTGCTGCACAAGTAAGGCAGTAGCAGTTTTGGGTTTAAAAATACCATTTTTGGACCTTGTGATCATCTGATGAGTATTTCCATTGTTCTGATCAACTGGCAGATCCACTACTAGGTTAATAGCAGAAACGGACTCGGATATGGTAGGCACACTGTCATTTTCTGGTGTTTGAGCATGTACAGATTCTGGTGAAGAGATAGAGATAGATGAATTTGTTCTTGATAAAGGAAGAACAGAATCTGTTGTAGACACAGAGGGTTCTGAAATAGGAGAATTGGGTTCTGGGGTAAGAGGTGGTTCTGGTGTAATTAGTGGCTGGTCAGTGGAATGTAGCATGTTTAAGGAGTTTAGATCTGGAAAAGCGGGATGTAGATTAACATTCTCATTGGCAGATATAACTTCTGTCTCTTTGGTAGACAAAACGTTATCAGGTTGTTCTTGAGTGAACAGATTGAAAGTGGTAACAAATAAATCTGAATCTGTTGAGGGTGAATGAGTTTTCAGATAGGGAAAAGCATGTTCATCAAACACCACATGCCTAGATATGTAAATCTTTCGGGTTTCAGGGTGATAGCAGCGATAGCCCTTATGTAGGTTACTGTACCCAATAAACACACAAGGTAGGGATCTAGGCTGCAGTTTGTGAGTAGCATTATATCTCAACATAGGAAAACAACGACACCCAAACACTTTAAGACTCCCATAGTCTGGTTCTTTCTGAAAAATCATAGTAAATGGCACTTGAAATTGCACTGGTGCTGCTGGCAAACGGTTTATCAGAAACACAGCTGTCATAAAAGCCTCTGTCCACAAAAATAACGGCAGACCAGCACTGAGAAGAAGAGAAAGACCAACCTCAACAATATGTTTATGCTTACGTTCTGCTACACCGTTTTGCTCCGGTGTATGTGGACATGAAATTTGTTGTATAATCCCACACTGATGTAGCCTGCTGGTAAATCTTTGGCTAGTAAACTCTCCACCACCATCACAACGAAAGAATTTAATCTTTCTTTCAAGATGAAGCTCCACCATATTTTGGAATTGAACAAATACATCATAAAAGTCACTCTTCTTCTTCAGTGTATAAAACCAGGTAAACCGTGAATGATCATCCACAAAGATGACATAATATTTCATATTCTGACTTGAAGAAACTGGGGCAGGTCCCCACAAATCACAATGGATTTTCTCTAAAACAACATTAGCACGACTATCTACCTTATTAAATGGTAGTTTACAACTCTTACTCAGTTGACAACTACTACAAATCGAAAGATCTTTATTCCAAACTGAAACATCAATCTTATTCTGTGAACTAAGCATCTTCAAAATCTTTGAATTTGGGTGGCCCAATCTCTGGTGCCAAATGTCATTAGTAGTCTTACCAGCAGTAACAGCTTGTAGGGCTTCAAAAACTGGTTCCTTTAAGGCATACAGATCTCCATTTCTACTGCCCTTTGCCAAGATCTTCCCTGTCAGTCGGTCCTTCACAACAAACCCAGAATCAATGAACTCAACACAGCAGTAATTATCACTAGTCAGTTTGCTAACCGAAATCAAATTTCGTTTGAGATCAGGAACAACTAACACGTCTTTTAGTTTCAGATCTCGTTCCATTCCTTGGATGCGAGTGCTACCAGTAAACTGAATTGGAATCTCATGTCCACTTCCCACAAAAACTGACTCATTCCCAGTATTTGCTCCGGATTGATTATGACTCCAAGACTGATTGTTACTCTGATAATTCTGGTTCTGGTAGCGTCCTCTACTTCCTCCTTGGCGACCACGACCGCGGCCTCCATATCTACCACCACGACCATAGCTTGACTCAGTTCGAGTGTTCTGTCCCCAATTTTGATTTCCAGAATTAGTCTGGACATTAAACGCGGCATTCGTAAGTATATTTCCTTGCTTTTCAAGGACATCAGTACCATTATCCCCTTCTCTTGCATCATAATCCTCCAAAGCAGTAACAAACTGCTTCAAACTCGGATACGGCGCTTTACTCAACATCACGGACCTGAGAATTTTGTATCTTGCGCCACATCCTTGAGCTAGCATAACCACTTTGTCTTCGTCAGCAACCGGATTTCCGATCGCGGCAAGATTGTCGCAAACTGATTTGAATTCCTTCACATAATCTTTCACCGGCTGTGTATCCCCTAGCTTCAGAGATCTCAGCCTATTCTTGAGCTGAAACTCTCTATCCTTGGTCGACTGAAGGAACTCTCCTTTTAGTTCTTCCCAGATTTTACATGCTGTAGTACAACCGATTGTTAAAGCGATGCAGTCTTCTGATAAGGTCGCAAGAATCCAAGATCGGACCAAAGCGTCCATTTCTTTCCACTTTTTGTAGTCTGGATTATCAATTTCTTGATCGTCTTTTGTAATTTTCCGGTTTGGCATGGATTCTGCTTCAATCATGCCAGCAACTCCTACTGATTCAAACAGATTCATCATCTGTGTATGCCAGCTGAGGAAATTCTTCTCCCCTTGCAGTTTAATTGTCGAGATTCCGACAACCTGATGTAAATTTGATGACGTTAGCTTGCAATCCGACAGATTCATCTCGTCTTCTATATTTTGGCTGTGAAAGATTTGTTAGGCGCAGACAGATCTAGAGCATGAATTGCTCTGATACCATGTAGAAATTTAGAGAATAGAGAAGGGAGGATTCGAGCCAAGAATGTGAAGAACGTAATGATGTAAACTGTATTATATTTCCTTAGTGTTTAGAGTTACATACAGAGGGGTATATATACAAAACAGATATAACAAATTACACCTGTATCCTTCTGTACTAAACAGAACTAACTAACTCTTTATACTATCGTTTCCTCTTTACAATCTAGACTTCAAATCCTCTGTTGATCTATATGAATGACCTTCCTCACCAAATATGACCTATCATCATACATTTTAGGCAGGGGCGGATCCAAGAGGGGTCCCGTGGGTCACGTGACCCATGACTTTTGTAAAAAAAAAAATTAATATAGTAAATTTTAATGTAGTTTTTTATAAAATAGTAGATATTTTATGTTTTAGTGACCCCCACAAATGTCATAAAAAATTAACTAATAGTAAGTTTTAATGTAGTTTTTTATAAAATAGTAGATATTTTATGTCTTAGTGACCCCACAAATTTTTTTTTGATAAGTAGCGCTGCAAAGACAGCTTAAATGATGATTTACATCAGAGGGCATAGCCTTAACAGGCTAGTGACCCCACAAATGTCATAAAAAATTAACTATATAAATTTCTATTTATCAGTCACCCCATAATTTTTAATCTCTGGGTCCGCCCCTGATTTTAGGAGTTGTTGCGTTCATTGTTGACCAAATAAAATGACATCTATATTGCAAACATTCAATTTCATTATCGAGCTTGCGTAACAAAATCTATGTTCAGCGTCTGGTAATTTGTTTGCAATAAAATTAATCAATTCCTAAATGGTGACAGCTAAATCAATATTGACATTACGTAGTTTGAAGAATAGCCTATAGCAAAACATAATAGAGAATTATTTATAATTCCTAAATTCCACCATTGGCATGTGACATAATGCCCACGCTCAATTAAACAACAAAGGGCATTACTTCCTCTTCATTACTGGAATGGTGTTAAATGAAACGTAATTTCAGGGCACCTCTGTCATCGCTGTTAGCATCAGTAAATTGGAAGGATTGTCTGTTATCTTTTAGACTCCTTGTTGTGTATGATTTTATGTTGGCTGTAATTGTGACTGTAGCCTGTGATCCTGCTCCTGGAGAGCACATTCGGGTGGAAAATTCCCCTGATTAAAAAGTCTCACCGACACTTCCTTTTTTTTTTTTTTGAAACAGCCTCATAAAAAAAACATAAAAGGGCACTTTGAGGTTTGAGCCATGGAAGAATCTCATAAAGTTACCTTTTTAGGCTCCGTTCTGAAGACGAGAGCGGAAGGTAGCTGCAGATTATTTTTTGTTGGGCTCACCAAATTGATGACTGAGATTCATTTTCTATTTTGATCGAACGCTACTTAGACTAGCGTTTCAATTTTAAGACTTTCATCTCATAGGCCCCACACTCGAAAATCTCCTCAACGAGCCCTTAATAGCGCATAAATAAAACATTCAAAAGCACAAATAAAACATAATAAGACACGTTTGGACCAAAAACAACCAGTTGTAGAATGTGAGTCTATGATGGGACCATTAGCTACCGTAGCTTCAGGCATCAATGCTGTGTCCAACTCCAACCTGTGTTCCATCCTATCTCAGGTCCGTACCCGGTCACAAAACCTAGACATTGTTTTAAACTCTTTTTTTTATCAGGGGTTACTAAGTAGCAAATGAACCGATCAATGGTTTATATAGTTAAGGATTTCTTCTAGCCATGTACAACATGATAGAGATTGTGACATTGCCAGAGCAGATACATAGAAATTGATTGATTTTGGAGCGAGATGGAGGAAAATTGGGTGTTAAGGATGATAGAGACAAGGTGAAGGGTCGTGAACAAGAAAATTAGGGCTACCACGAAAGAGAGAATGAGAAGAAGAATTACAACCTAATGTAATCGTACTATCTCCCATTCGAAAATTACAAGTCATTCTAGCCTACTTAATTATATTCAAAATGTGAATCATTCTAGTTTTTTGTTGCCATATTTTTCTCATAATACCCCCAAAATATTAATTAGTTGGAATTTTTGAAAATTGATTTTAGATACTCTATGGATTCTTTTTTATTTTTCATTGATTATTTTTTTAAATTTTCTAACTAAATATAATAAACTTATATAGTAAAATATATTCTTAACAGATTTTGCAATATTTTAGTTGGAAAATAAGGGGCGTATTTGTTTCAAAAGTTGGGGTAACCGAAAGGAATATTGAAAGGAATAGAAAATAATGGAAAAGAATTCTTTTAGATTTCTAGGTTATTTGTTTGAGCTGGGGAAAAAAATCGATCAACGGCCACCGGTCAATGGACAACGGCTGTCAGTTGGTTTTGAGTATGGGGAATCCAGATAGAGGGTTTTGAGATAATCCCATTTCCTTACCCTTACCTCAAAATAGGAAAAACTAGCTAAACAAACAGTAGGATTTGATTCCCTTTCCTGATTATCTCAAAACAAACGCCCCTTAAAGTTTTTGATACAATATTACTATTTGTACATTTTGATGTCATCTTTAGATTATGGGTAATTTAGGAAGTTTTGATTTTTCATAATTTGAAGGAAACAAATCCAAAATGACTTACTTTTCAAATAAAAGGGATCAAAATAGATAATAAAAGATCACTCTTATCGGATACAATTACTTGTCCTATTCTTTTTAGGGAAAATTCACAATTACCAATTTTTTCCTTTTGTAATTCACAATATACCCCTGTTGATTTTTGTAATTCAACTTTAAACATGCTTAAATGTTGTCCAAAATTGATGAAACTTTACATGGACGATGCTAAAGTGTTATATTTTGGTCCAATATCAAATTTGAAGTTTTGTAAGCTCATATGTGATAATTTTTATTGGGTCTCACAGGTCACATGTGAGGTTAAAAAAATTCAAATTTGATATTGGACCAAAATATAACACTTTAGCACCGTCCATGTAAAGTTTCATCAATTTTGGACAACATTTAAACTAGAGCTGATCAACATAGACCCGGCCCGGCGGCCCCCCCGACCCGGCCCGGAAATAAAGCCCGAAAAGCCCGTCCAGAAAAATTTTCGGGCGGGTATGGACAACAAATCAGACCCGAATGAAAAACCGGGCCAGGCTTCGGCAAATTTTAGGCCCGTAACTAAGCCCCCGACCGGTTTATTATTATTATTTATTTATAAATATAATATAATATTCCCCTTTGTTTTCAGTATATGATTTGTTTGATCATTTCACTATTTTTAAAATAGAAGATGTTCTAGCCTTTTTATGATCTTCTTTCCAATTCTACCCTCTAATATTTTATTTTACAAATCTAATTTTCAAATTTATTCAATTCTCAATGCAAAAAATAAGGGTAAAATAGTCTAAAATTTTCCTCTTTAATTCTTATACCTAGAGTTAGAAAATCAAGTATGGAGAATGGGAGGAAGTATATATTTAAATTAATTTTATATAATACCTTGTACTACTTATTTAAATTATATACTCCCTCCGTCCTGAATTGACTGTCATGTACACTATTTGGATATGTCATTTGATTTCAATTTTTAACATATAAGATAAAATAATTTTAAAAATTTAATTTTTGTATATGATTCCTTACATGTTAAACTACATATTACAAAATTTAGTTTTATAAAATTATTTTATCTTATATGCTTAATATTGAAGTGAAAAAACGTGTCATAAAGTAAACAGGACGATCAATTCATGATGGAGGGAGTAATATCTATTAATATTACATACAACATATATTCATATTATATTTAATATATATCAATATTATATATTTTTTAAAAAAAACTAACAATATTGTAAAAAAATTATAAAACCGGGCCGGGCGGGCCGGCAATGGTAAAGATTAAAATAAATCCGGGCCTAGCCCGGTCCGGACCGAAAAAATTTAAAACGGGCTTGGAAAAAATGTAGGCCCGTTCAGGCCTAAAATTCAATATCGGCCCGGCTCGAATCAGGCCCGCCCGCCGCCCGCCCGCCATTTAATCAGCTCTAATTTAAACATGTTTAAAGTTGAATTACAAAAACTAACAGAGATATATTATGATTAAAAATGAAAAAAAAATATTATGAATTTTCCATCTTTTTATTATATATATATGAACTAGATTAATTGGACTCACTCATTCCTGATTCTTATGCTCGTTATTTCAAAGTGCAAGACAAATGAAAGGGCCAAAAAGTTGCTCATCAAAACGGGACATCGTATAGCTGTTTTCAATTTCGATTTTGCGTTTTCCACTTCCGATGAAGCAGGAAAAGGGGAACAAAAAGTGTAGGAGCTAAATAATTGAAAAGCAAAAGGATACTCCCTCCGTTCAATAATAATTGTCATTTTAGAAATTTACATACTTATTAAGGAAATTAGGACAATGACGCATGTGCCCCTACTTTTTATTTTTCCATTTAAATAATAATTACTTTTATATTAAAGAAGTGTGTCAAAAAACTAGAATGACAGATATTTTTAAACAAGAATCACATCCTAAAACAACAGATATTAGTTAACGGAGAAAGTATATAAGTAAATCGGAATACATATAGCAACTTAAGAAGTCCACGTGTACAATACAATGAATAAGAAAAGAGATGTCGAAGCAAATTACGGAACCATTCGCCGATCTGCACATTTTGAAAAGAAGAGCCCTGACGTTTCTCAAAAAAAGAAGAAAAAAAAGTAATGAGCCTAGAACAATTTTCGGTCTAGTCGTTAGGATTGAAGGCAAAACACATGGAATTCTGACCACTTGAAAAAAAGACTACTATATGGAAAGGAAACTGTATGGAGTGCATCGGCCCGGTTTATATATGTTTGGGCTTACTCTATTAACTGAGCTATGGCCAGTATATAATTTTTATAAATGTTGGACCAAGCAGTTAAGCTGGTTGAGAAAGCATCAATCCTCAGCTCGTAATGTCAATGGGCGTAAGAGGCCCGGCTAATAATGTTTGGACTAGCTCGATTAATTAGGGGCTGGCTTTGAGGTTTTGTTAGATATAAGTCTAATTCGAGCTTTTTGAAATATTTTTTAGACTAGCTTGTAAAAAGAAGACTCAATATGAATATATTTTGATAAATTTTATATTTTATATTTTTTATATTTACATATATTTTAAGATTCATTGTGAAAATAAATAAAATACATAATGTTTATATGTTTTGATAGTACTAATTTTTTTATGTAGTGTTAGTCACCAAAGAGTTGAATGGGTCATTTTTTAATTATGTGGTGGTTAATAGTCGAACCACATTAGACGATGCTAGCTTATTCGACGATGTTAGCCATCCTAGGGTTATATATGGAGGTAGGTATATATTTTTCTTGAGTGGTTGCTAGTAACCGAACCACATTAGCATTCTTTAACAGTTTGACGAACCTGGACGTTGACATATGGGATCAAATGAAAACACGTTTAACCTTTGAAAAGTGGATCATTAGTTTAAGAAAAGTGAATCTTATGTTTTAAAAGAGTGAATCGTAAGTTTAAGAAAAGTGAACCTTTCAATCCTTTGTGTTTTTTAAAATGAATCTTTAGTTAAGAAAAGTGAATCTTATGTGGGAGCAATATGAATCTTTCATTTATTGTTAAGTGAATCTTAAGTTTAAGAAAAGTGAATCAAAGATTGTTAAAAAGTAAATCAGAGGTTTTTAGAAAAGAGAATCTCATAAACAGATATTGTTTAACTAAAGTGAATAAGAGGTTTAAGAAAAGTGAATTGAAGGTTGTTAAAAACTGAACCTAAACCCTACACTACAAACCCTAAAAAATCCTTTGACGTTTTTTTAGCTTTCCTAAGGTGGTTTTTAAGGTGTGTGGTGTAGGGTAATCTTTTTTGAAGTTGTTATATATTTTATAATGTCATCACTGACTAGACAGTCTTTAAGGGTTCGTCGTTTAAGGTTTAGAGTCGTTAGACCCTACCCTAAACCTGCACTACAAACCCTAAAAACGTCTTCGACGATTTTAGCTTTCCTATGGTGCTTTTTAGGTTGGGTGGTTAAGGTTATCTTTTTTGAAATTGTTCTATACTTTATATTGTCGTCACTGACTGATAGTTATTTAGGGTTTATGGGTAAGGGTTTAGTGTTGTTAAACTCTAAACCCTGCACTACAAATCCTAAAATACATTTGATATTTTTTTTACTTTCCTAGGGTGGTTTTTAAGGTGTATGATGTAGGGTAACCCTTTTTGAAGTCTTTTTATACTTTATATTGTCATCACTGACTCGACAATTTTACTTAATCCCTAAACCACAAACCCTAAAAATTCCTTCAACATTTTATTAAATTTATGACTGCAATTAATAATTATATTCAGATTATTATTATTCAAGATGAAATACCCCAAACCTAAATATGGTAATTAAACATCAATTTATGATGTGATAAGTCTAAAACATGCCTTATAAACATTGGTAGACAATTTAAACCATAGAAAACACAAGGAAACACCATAAAGGAAATTTAAGCAAATACTTGCTCTAGACCTTGTGTAACCTTGGTTAGGACCCAAAGGTCATTCTTAGACCATATTAACATGCTAATGAACATGTTAAATCAATTACCAAAGAAAACCAAGCTCAAAAACAAGTTAAAACACAAATTGTGCTTTAAGACTCCTTAAAGCACGTTTTTGAAAAATTGTCTTGGAAATGAGTTTTGAGTGGATAAATGACCAAGTTTATACCTTAATAAACATGTGTACTATTTAGTATCACATTAGGAAGCCTAAATCAATGAGAAACCAAAAATTTCACAAATTTGTGCACTAATTGTGAATAGTGCCCAAATAGTACCCAATTAAGACGTTAATCCCTTTTGATTAGTCAAATGGTCACACTAGCCCATAAATATATAAGGGAATGAAGGGGGCTGGTTTTAGAAGAGGTGAGTCACCACCAAGGCTTCAGCATATTTAGAAAAGAAGAGGGAAAAGTAAGAAAAGAACTATTTGCTTTTTAACAAATATCTTATATTAGCTTACCTCTCTCCTCTCTTCTCTTCATTTCTTTCCTTCCCCCACCGGTTTTCTGCTTCATCCTCCCAAAGAGATTACGTATATGCTACAGCACTTCATAGTTCCTCATCTTCATTTGCTTGCCAAAGCCAACTCCAAGCTCCAAATCCAAAACTAAGCATATATTTGTGCTAGTTAGACCAAGGCCTTTCATTCTCTCTTTTCAAAATTCCAAAACCAGAAGTTGGACTCCATTGAAGGAGCTCCATTTGAAGAGGAAAATTCATATTCAAGTGCTAGTTTACACTCTCTTTGGTTTAAGGTAAGAAAAGCTTTCAAAAATCATTTTTTCTCCATTTTCTATACATGGCCGATTTTAACTTCTCATGAGGCCTTGTTCTATTCCTTGTTTTAGCATTAATTCATTCTTGAAGAGCTTAGTTCAAGCCTTGCTTTGATTCTCAACAGAAAAACCTTCTTAGGTTTCATAAGGTAATCATCCAATTTAGTGCTTTAAGCACTCTCTTAATACTTAAGAGTTGTTTTAATGAGTCTAAGGGTTTTACCTAGCACTCATTATCCTAATTTGAATATTGGCTAGAAGTTTAGCAAGAGAGCAAACTCCCTTGGCCGATTTTCAATGAAGAGAACCAAGAGAAGAAGAGAGAAAAGGCTTAAAATCATAAGGTAAATTACTTGCCTCAATGTAGTTTAATACCTTAAGGAATGGTGGTTGTAATTGATACAAAATGTAGCCTAGGGCTTACATTATAAACATGGGTTATATTAATCTAGGAAATGATATAAACAAGCTTATGAACTTGTGACTAAGGAGCTAATGGCATATGAGTTAGAAGAACAATCATAAGGTGAATTACAAGAGCATTTATATTTGCCATGGGATTGATGTTGCGTAAATGTAGGTTGAAAGCTCTAAATGTTGGAAATTCAGTGTTTAGTTTATGTTATTTAAGGGCCTAAGAGCCATGTCATTTAATAACCTTAGTGTTATGCAATTTAAGGTTTATGCATTGTAATGTGAATTAATGTATTTGAGTGCATTTGATGTGTGGAGAAATACCATGATATAAGGATTCGATTAGAGTTAGTTGATTGAATGGGAAAGACTATGCATATGGGCATGATAATATACTAGAGAGGCTATGGAAAATTTTGAGTAGAAACCAAGTGTTTTTAGTTGTAGTTGTGAGTGTTTATATATGACCTAGGTTGTACTATGAATCATTAAAGGAGATTTTGGTAGAAATGTCTAAACTAAGGTGTTTTGGGGAGTTAGAATGACCTAGTGTTTATTAGGAGGAGTTTGAGGTTGAATGGGTGGATTAAACACACCAAAATTGAGGTATGAGGTATGCATTGTATTGTGCAAAATTTTGTAGGAGAATGTTGTAAAATGTCTTGAGAGGTTTAGGTATGAACTAGTGTGTATAACCTTGATGGTAATAGGAGGACTTGGATGAGGAAAATGAAAATGTTTAAGAGGAATTTAGAATGGTCAAGATGAAGAAGAAAATGGATGTAAGGTGTTAAGAGTATAACTAGGGATGCATATATATGTACAAGTTTGGGAATGATGAGTAGTAAATGTAAAGGGGAGGAAATTGTGCATGGAGATGCAATATAACCTTGGGAACTTTGAGTAGCTTGGGTAAAGGAGATAAAAATGACTAATGATGCATTAGGTGTGGTCAAAAAGGTTGTAAGGAAACAATGGGGATAGTTAAGATTGTAGGCAAAATTACATCTTAGATGTCTAAGAAATTAAGTTGCAAGTGTTAGGAATTTAGCTAGAATTTGAGTAAAATGATCAACGAATTGAGTATGAGTTTAGTAATGAATTAGGAGGCTTTTAAAGTGCTAAAATGATGTTAGAACGTGTTATTATACATGTGGAAAGATTAGGAAAAGATTGGATAAGAATTGAGGTTGGAAAGAGTTGAAAAACTAGAAAATTAGGCATATTCTATGTTGGGTTTGTAAATAGGTACGTAAACCCGGACCACACTAAAAACATGGCAGAGAGCAAAACCGTGGCTTGGTCTGGGTTTACATCCCGGTACACAAACCCGGACCAGTGTAAAATCATGGCAGAAACATTACCGAAGAGGTGGTCCGGGTTTACAACCTCGGACACAAACCCGGACCAACCTAAAATTGCACCAGAATGTTGTTTGATGACATTCTAACATGGGGAATTGTTGGGTAATGATATTATAAGGTTGTTAGGACTTGATTAATGACATATAATGGTCATTAGAGGCATAAACAATCTTAGGAAATAATGAGAAGTTAATGACTTATGTGATTAAGATTAAACTACAATAACTTAGTGGTTATTAATCGGGAATCATTAGTGATTAAATAAGGTAGGTTAATTAAAAGTAATTAACCACCCGATTGGATGAATGTTATGGGATTTGAGTATTGGGACTCCGGAGGAGAATAGGCAACCGAACGACCAACGGTGAACGGTATGGTTTTCTTGTAGCTTGCTTGCTAACGAGGTGTCCCTCAGCTTGTGTGCTATTTGTTTATATGTTCTGACTAAACAAGATAAAGCATGGAACAGGTTTATTGTATTTGGTGTGTGTTGTATGAAACTAACACAACTTACCTTTGAGAACTTACTAACTATGTTTAGTAAACAATTGTGTGAGAACATTGAACACTCCCTAATATTAGTTTGTTAATAACCGAAAGAGGTTTAACTAACAAACATTGTCTTTGAGACTTCTACAAACTGGAACTTGGGGGGTGAGGAATCTGGGACTGACTCCGGTCATGCATGTTGAGGTAGGAGGTCGGTATCTTTATCAGGTCCGTCATCCATTGAGACTTGTCTTCGAACTTGTCGCCTAGAGTCGACAAATAAACTCGGCCACCTTGGATTACGGTTCAAGGTGGGAGGCAAGATTAAGATGGTGCGGCGGGATCTCCTAAATCCCAAATTTAAGAAATATTGTTTATTTAACCCAATGGAGTTGATAGCTCATTGGCTAGGGTTACTTTTGACCCGACAAAGATAAACAATGGAATAAGGAACAACAAAATCTAAATAAAGAACGGTTGGTATATTTGAAATAAGAATGGATATGTGAATCAAAGAATTCTCAACTTAAGGAGTTAAAAAGCTAACTCACTTACTTAAGGAACGCTTACTAAGTCGTTCAATGTGTTTAAGTTGTGATTGTTCACATGATTGTGTTGTGTTTTATTATACTTCTTATTATTGTTGTATAAATAATCAATCGCATGTATACGACAAAATAGTCGTGCGTAGCCCCATTATCTTGGGGGCTACACGTTAACCGTACCAGTGAAGGTGCTGAGCCCCTCAGGGCATCCATATTATATTTTGCAGGCAAAAGACAGAAGACGACCGTCCTGAGAGTAGGAGCGGGTAGAAGTACTTCGGGATGTTTTCCTTTTGTTAAACGAGATGTGCATGTACACTCGTCTTTAGGTGGTATAAGTTGTAGTAAGATGTATTAGGATATGAGAGATACTTGTACTTGAAATATGTAATTTAGTTGAGGCTTTGTGTATACTCATGTTCAGTAAATTCGGGTCCATCAGACCGTAGCTAGATCTTGGAGAATTTAGTATGCCTAGTTAGTCACGTGGGTGACTAACGACGGTAACACCAACTTTGTAGAAATTTTCCGCTGCAATGTTAATATAAGTAATTGGAGGTTTATGAGATGATTATGGTTTTATGAGTTGGGGTGTTACAAAAGAAGATTCATTTTGTTAATGAATAAGATTCACTTTTAAAATACGTAATATAGTCATTACAAAAACATAAAATTTTAAGTTTACTAAATCATATCCATGATGGATCTTGCTTTGAAGAGCACAAATGAAATACCCCAAGTTTCCAAGGAATGATTTACCTTGCTAATCAAGTCCCAATGGGCTATAAAGCATATTTATACTCTAATATTAACATAAGAACATATTAGGATCAGAAATGACCTTTAAAACTAGTCTTGTCCTATTCTAGTTCCTTAAAGTACTCTTTTGGAAGTAGTTGGCTAGAATACTTCAATAGCATTGTGACAACCAAGCTAGTAGGTGATACAACAGCTAGTTTGTGTAGTAAGCTGTCAGAGGAAATATATGTATATGCAGATCAATATCACAAAATATGGGCAAGTGGACCCAATCGAAGTAGTAGATAACGAGTGTCGTTCCACCAGGAAATTGATTATCTGTTTCCCTAGTTTCGGTATTCGGTAACGGAATAATAAATGAGTAAAGGGGGGTTTAGCCGGTGGCAAGCTTAATGATTTTGTTCAAGAAAAACTGCAACTTAACTATGGAAACTAAAATTGGTTGTTAAGGGCTTTGGATGGAAAGCACCCTAGGATGGTTATTCTCACCTAAATACACCCCAACTTCACTCATAAACCCAGTTCACTCAAATTGTCTATTTGGACTATTGTAATGACCTTCCAAATCATGGAAGAGCCAACTCTTACCTAGATACTCTCAACTCTCAAATCAAGAGGAGTTCAAATCACTAGATAGCATTAATTGCAAGTCCACATAAATAGCCCCAAATTTCACCAACTAATCAAGCTAGCACAATCTAGGGTTTCCCTCTTCTTTAGGTCACAACCCCCAACTCAAAGTCTTGTGTTGTTGGGAATCACCATAAATGCCATAATTGATCAAGTTAAAGCATTAAATGAACAAGAGAGAGAAAACAATCATAATTAATGAAGCAAGGGTTTACAAGCTAGTTGAGGGATTCAAGTTCAAATCCCCATCCCAAGTGCTAAATAGTTCTACTCAGCCATAGAGATACATAAAAGAGAGAGAGAGAGAGAAAAAGCCATTGTTGAAGGTGGTTGAGCTTGGAGAAGGTGAGCTCTCTTCTTCTTCTTCCTTCTCTTCTTCTTCTTCTTCTTCTTTTCTCCCTCAAAATCGCCTCTCTCTCTCTCCTTGTTTAGGCCTTTTGGTGTGTAGAAGTGTAAGATGGTGAAAAAGCCTCAAAACTGGCATAAGTAGAGAAATTTCCGCGTCCGACCGACCCACCGTGGGTCGGTCCCGCGGGTCGGTCGGCCTTCTGGAGACGAGGCACGTGACCATTTTTAAGTTCCGACCGACCCAGTGTGGGTCGTCGGTCCATGCAGAGACAAATTTCTGCTCCAGGAGCTTCCGACCGACCCAGAGTGGGTCGGTCCACGGGTCGGTCGACTGCAGAAAACATTTTTCTCTAACTTACGCGGGGCCTAGAATCTTCGTTACGGCTCAGAATTGCTCCCCGTTTGCGGCGTTGGAAAGCTTGAAGGATGGGGAAGCTGTTGGTGCATGCCACTAGCTCTAAAATGGGTCAAAAGTGTGCTCAAGGTGAGCTTTTACCTATCAAAAGATCAAACTGTATAAGTTCACTATTAATCACAAAAACACTCTATTAAGTGGTGAAATAGGCTATGCACCAAATGAAATGAAGGTGTATAAAGGCATTGAAACATCATTATTTTACCACTTATCATAAGCACACAAATAGGTGACTCGGCAAGCAACTAGTGTAACACCCCAACCGTAAACTTCACAATTAACAGTTAATTGCAGTGGAAAACTATAACACAAATACTAACTAAAAAGGATGGTGTTACACGCCGTACAAGTTGTATCGGTTTGATGAACAAAGATTCCCGAGCATTAGTTACAAATCTTTCACATACTTCCAAACCACACTATACCGAGTGTAAATGTACAAAATCACCATTCTATTCTAATTAAATATATAGCCACGAGTGCACAAGTGCAACTCGGGTTCACTATTCAAATTAACTAAAGTATTTCTTTGCACACCGAAGCTAAAGCGACTCCGCTTCTTCGATCCTCATCCTGAAAATAAAATATGATGAAGGGCTCAGCAACCCTTGGCTGGTATGATTAACGTGCAGCCCGTCAGCTACCGGGATGCACGCAACTAATTCTCATAATAACATGGGGTTCATTTTAACAAACAACATACATAAGTATAGCAACAACATACATACAACATAAATAGGAACAAATCGCTTGAGGAAACGAACCAAATAAAGTCAGCCAAATTGGGTGAGCCTAGAGAATGTTTTCATTCTCATATTAAGCTCGTTACATAACTTGTTACCGTTATGTTTGTCGATTGTTTAACTTACTCCAAGATGTGTTGGATATAGTGACCCAAACACACCGTACACGAATTCCCCCTTGTCCCGAGCTTAAGTCAAGGTAGGAGAGTCATCTATTAGACTCGTGGGAGATTGTAATCCAAGAAGGAAAAAAACCGAAACATGGAGAGAGTCGAATCTGATCCAGATATCGACCCCCGTACATACACGCGTGACCAGACACCCGGATTTCTCACCCCCCCGGTTATACACTTGTTAGAAGTTCCATATATGGAATTTAACATATCGTTCCAAACTGTAAGTGTTCAATCCCAGTTAGGCACACAAGGGAGATAAGATACATTGAAACAATACAATTCACAATTAACACACGGATAGCCGTAGCTAGAACGTTCCGTAAGTTGGGACGTTAAAAACCGTATACCGTTCTCTTACGTGATCCTAATGTTGGTTAGCTAACGGGTTAGCACGTATTTGAGGTTAGACGGTATCGGGACATACACGCCACATAAAAACAATAACTGTAAACTCTTTTCATGCTTTTAATCTTACAAGGTCGTAAACATTCAGAAAACAAACAAACATACAAGCCGGTGTAAACCGGTAGCAAACAGACTGCAAGAAAACCATACCTTGGTCCTTGCTGCGTTCGTTGACCACCGAATGCAGCTCCTATACATAATTAGTCATGTCAGTTAATTACCATATTTAACTTCCGATTAACTAATTACTTCACATAATTTTATTATATACTTTTGCACTTGAACTTACACTTGTTCACCCTCATTACTCTCACTATGGTTTACTACTAATGCCACATTTCTCTTTTTTTTATAAGACCCGACCGACCCAACCCTGGGTCGGTCCCCTGGGTCGGTCGGATGCAGAGAGCATCCAGGTTAACATTTTTAGCTCGACCGACCCAGACAGGGTCGGTCCCCTGGGTCGGTCGAATGCAGAAGACTTCCGGGTTGGGTAATTTCAGCCCGACCGACCCAACCAGGGTCGGTCCACTGGGTCGGTCGACTGTAGACCCATTTCCAAAAGTGTCTATTTTTGCTCAAATCTCTTCCACAAGTTTCCTAGTATGTTCTAACATCATTTTGGAACTTTTACAAACCCTTCTAATTCATTGTTCAACTCATCATCTAGCTCATTGATCTTTTACTCAATTTCTTACAAAAATTCCTAACACTTGTAACTTAATTCCTTAGGATTTCAAGTGGTAAACTTTTGCCTACAACTTTAACTAACCAAAGTGTTTCTTCACAACCACTTTAACCTCACCCAAAGCATTATTCATCAAGTTCATCTACTTACTCAAACTTCTCAAGGTTACATCCTCTAGTTCATTCATAAGTCATTACAAGGCATAATACCTCACTTCCTACAAATTTTGCACAAGTCTTAGCACTTCTCATACCATGATTTTGGTGTGTCTAGCTCACCCATTTTAAATCTCTAAATCCTCCAAGACAACCCTAGGTCATTCTAACACTCAAGAACACCTTAATTCATTTACTTCCACCAATTTAACCCTTAATGATTCCTATACAACCTAGGTCATAACATCTCTTTATAACCCTTAAAACTCTTAGTTTCTCAACTAAATTTTGACATAGCTTCTCTAGTACATTCTTATGCCCAAACACTTAGTTTTTCTCCCCAAGACAACCAAAGACATTCAAATCCTCAATGGATGTTCTCTACACACAAATTATACTCAAATTACACCAATTCACAATATAGTGCATAAACTTAAATTGTTTGGCACTTAGGCCCTTAAATGACTTAAACTAAACACTAAATTTCCCACATATATAGCTTACAACCTGCAATTACACACATCAATCTCATATGCTCTTATAATTTACCTCATGGTTATTTTACTAACTCATTTTCCTTTGGCTCTTTAGGTTGTTTATAAAACAATGCAAACTCAATTTCCTAAAGTACTAAACTACATTAGGATAGATCATTTACCTTTTCCTCTTCAAGTTTTTCTCTTTGTCTCTTTCCCTTGTTTTCTTGATTTAAGATCGGCCAAGGAGTTTGTTCACTTGCTAATCTTCTAATCAATGTACAAATAGGGGTAATGATTACCTTTGGAATTTGAAATGAGCTTGATAAGGAAGCAAGGTAAGACTTCTGCTAGTCCTTTGGAGATTGAATCAAGCTAGTACAATGAGCAATACAAGGTATCTCAAATGGTGATTTTCGGCCATGTACACAAATGGAAGAAAACTTGATTTTTCTTTAGCCTTCCTTACCTTGAATCAAAGAAGAGTAGTAAGGTTCAAGAATATGAGCTTTTACCTTCAGTGGAGTTTATCCATGGAATAAAACTTGAGCTTTTGAAGTTTTGGTAAGAAGGAATTGAAGGAATTGGTCTAACTAGCACAAATATGCTCTTAGTTTTTGATTTGGAGCTTGGCGTTGGATTTGGAAAGAGATTTAAGATGGAGAAGTATGGTGCTGTAGCATAACCGGTTTTACCTTGGGAGAATGAAGAAGAAGATGGTGGATAAGGAGGGAAATGAAGAGAAGTGAGGAGAGAGGTAGCTTTTGTAAGATATTTAACCAATAAAGGTAAATAGTCTTTTTACTTACTTTCCCTCTTCTTCTTTTAATTGAGCTGGTCATTGGTGATGAATCATCATCCTAAAAACCGTCCCCTTCCCTTAATAAGGTACTAATGAGCTAGTTTAACCATTTAATTAATCAAGGTTGACTAAAGTCTTAATTGAGCACTATTCATAATCAGTGCACAAATTTGTGAAATTTTTGGTTTCTCATTGATTTAGGCTTCCTAATGTGATACTAATTAGTACACATGTTTATTAAGGTATAATCTTTGGCATTTAGCCACTTACAATCCTTTCCAAGATAATTTTTCAAAAATGTGCTTTAAGACTCCTTAAAGCACAATTTGTGTTTTAACTTGTTTTTGAGCTTGGTTTTCTTTGGTAATTGATTTAACATGTCCATTAGCATTTTAATATGGTATTGGGAAGCTCTTTGGGTCCTAATCAAGGTTACCCCAAGTCTAGAGCAAGTATTTGCTTAAATTGTCTTTGTGGTGTTTTATTGTGTTTTCTATGGTTTAAATTGTTTACTAAAGTTTCTAAGGCACTTTTTAGCCTTATTATACCATATTTTAACATTTTATTACCATATCTAGGTTTGGGGTATTTCAACTAGGATGTCTTAAGCACGAGGTGGCAAGTTAGCAAGCTAGTAGGACGTCTTAAGCACGACGTGTCAAGATAGGTTACCACCCACCTAAACTAGTGAGCACCTTACACCTAAGCAAGCTAGTAGGAGGTGGTAACACCTTATTGGTGGCGTGAATAGGTGAAGGACGACCTCACCTTCTTTTCTTCTATCTTAAGTAACTTAAACCTTAAGTTAGCTTGTTGGTCCAATCAAATTCAAGCCAGCCAAGGACAAGGGTTGCCGCCCACCCTTGATTAATCAACCCATGAGCTGTCATCCTTATGTCAGGCCAAAACCAGAACCAATTAGATTAAACCATGTGGAGTCTAGGGTGTCATCACTCAAGACCTTACCTGCCTAAGAAGAAAATTGACTAAGCTAACTCCTTGGCTTATAAATACAATCAGCCATCACTCCAAAATACTGCATCCAACACCAAAAATATCAGCTTCCATTAGGAGAGAAAGCAGGCACGAAGAGAAGGAAGGTTTTCTAGTGTCCTTGTGTTGGCCGAGAGCAAGAGGAAGAAGGAGAGAGAGACCCTTTTCCATTCCTACCTTTCATCTACCATCTAAACCACTTATAAATCAGTAAGGAGGGAGCAAAGAAGGAAACCCACCTAAGAAGGTAGTCTTGGCCAAGAAGGAAGGAAGAGGAGAGTTCCATTGTTGCCTATTTTCAAGGTGCTCCAAAGGTGTCCAGTTTATAGGAAGGTTTTTCAATGTTTTAGGGAAGGTTTCTTCACCAATCCTTAAAGTAACTTCAAGGTTACTATCCCTTCTCAAACCTATATTTTTTCAAAGACTAGTACCTCTTTGTGAATTATATAAATTCATAGGTATTTTGGGGGTGGAAAACCATTGAGCTAGAAATAAGCTTTAAGGAAGTAGAAGATGTCTTAAGACTTACCTTAATGTCGCCAAATACATGAGAATTTATTTCGGATGTTTAAATCATGGTTTGTAAGCTTATTTGATCTTGAAAATTATATGGTTATGTGTGTTATTAAGGCCGAAGTTGTTATGGTTTGTTTGGTAAGTGAATCCTAGGAAAATTGTGTTTTAAGTTCTATACTCTTATACCTAAGTTATAAGAAGTGTTCTATATGAGTTTGTCATGAGTTTATGAGTTAAACTAAGATATAATATATTTTACATAATCAAGGCCAAAAGTGTTTGTGTTTCTTTGGAAAATTTCAACCTTGATCTAAGTGGAAATTATGGTTAAGGCTAATCTAGTGTTCTATGCCATAAGACCAAATGGAATATATGATTGTTTGGATTTGTTCAAATATATAATATATGATTGTTGAACTTCTAGACTAATCTGGTTAGGAGATTAATTATTATGGTCGATTAAGATAAGAAAAGGTTGGAATAAAAGAGTTGTGTTCTAAGGTATAATACATGATTGTTGAGTTAATCTTGTTGTCATGACCGAAAGAGTTGTTAATAGTTGAGTTACTAAGCTAATCATGGTTATTAGAGCTATTAAAATAATCTGATCAAGAGGTTCATTAATAGGACCGAATCGGTTAATAATTGTTTGGATGAATGTGTCCTTGTTTCAAAGTAAGATTTATGGTTGTTTGGGCTACTAAGTCAATCTAGTTATTCATGTGTTATTATGGTCGAATGGATTAGGAACCTATTAGGATTTGTTTCAAGATGTAATCTATGGTTAATTGAAGTGTTAAACTAATTTAGTTAAGGTGTTTATTAATAAGGCCGAATGGATTAGTAGTTGTTGGGATGATTATGACTTTGAATTAAGTTAAGAACTATGGTTAT
Organism: Limonium bicolor; assembly: GCA_023374045.1. Lineage (NCBI taxonomy): Eukaryota > Viridiplantae > Streptophyta > Magnoliopsida > Caryophyllales > Plumbaginaceae > Limonium > Limonium bicolor. The sequence continues at coordinate 320,041,303 of CM041776.1, read as the reverse complement.
TTGGATTACTAAGCTTGTATGGTTATTGGTATATTAATATGGCCAAGGATTACGCATAATTATATTGTAATGGATGCAATGATCTATACTTTAAACACTTTATATGGTGATTAAGTTGTATTAGTGTGTTATTGTATGCACTTGAATCTACTTTAAGATGACTTATTAACTCGAAGGAATAGAATGGAATGAAATCATGATCTATGGTTGTTTAAGCTATGAAACTAATATGGTAAAGGAGTTAATGTTATAACCAAAGTGGTTGTTGGTTGATTGGATGAATATTACTTGGTTTCATGATAAGAAAATATGGTTGTGTAGTTTACCAAGTGGATATGGTTAATGGTGCTTAATATGGACATAAGTGTTGCTATTCTATGCTATGCTATAATGATTATTACTTGAACTCTTATTAAGATTGTTTGGCTGATATGGTGTGCTATGTTAATGCACTTGTGTATAATCTGTCCATGGTTAAACTATTAAGTGATAAGATGAACATGTAATATAAGAATGAATTTGGAAGTGGAAATGATATGTTTAAGTTGAAACTTTGGCACTTGTTACCTTCTTATGCTTTATTTAGCTCATGGTATGCTGCATGCTCCATGGGACACTTCATGGTTTCCTACTCCATAGTTTTAATGTACTATAGGGGTGTGCACATCTTTTAGGGCCTGGAGTGCAGTTGGAAAATGCTGGATATCTTATATGATCAAGGTTTATCTCTAAACTAGGTTGGATCACCCATACAGGATCAGGATTTATCCCTAGACTTGGTTTGGATGGAAATTGAAGGATAATGATTAAAAACAAATGAATTGGTTAATGTTCAACTGGATGATTTGGATATCTGGATGCTCTATTGGTTGATATTATATCTATGCATATCTAAATGTCTTGTTGTTGTTAGTTGGATTATTGAATGATTTAAGCATGAATATACATCAAGTTTATTTTACTATGTTATCTTTTGATAGTAGCTTGAGTTACTCAGCGTATTGTTGATTTTCTGACATTGTGCCCTTGGTCTCTTCTTTATGTTGTTTGTAAATGACCACAAGATTATGGAGTTGATGGAGTCTCTTCCTAGGCATGAAGATGTACGTGAGCGTGGGCAATAAGGGGTTTAGAGACTTCCACACATGACCACATGTGATATCTTTGTATTAAGAACTCGAAATCTAGGATGTTATGTATTAGTAATTTGGTTGTGTAAATGTTAAGCCTTAATATTCACAGAGGTTGTGAATGTGGCGGTAGCGCCCTACTAGTTTAAGGTTTCTGCTACTGTAATCTTGTACATGTTTAACATCAGAAAGATGTAGAAATTTTGGGGTGGTACAACAAATTATGATGAACAATGGTATACTTTTTTTTATTTTTGCAGTTATATTTTGTAAGTTATAACACTTTGATTTTTATTCTACTAACCCAACCAGGGTGTGACACATGACACAAAAGGTAGGTGGTTGATGTGAAATTTCTCTTTCTTCTCACATGTGTACTGCCGCATTGTTTTTTTTTCTTCCAAAATTTCCTTTTAATGCCACCATTGTTACATGTTGTAGTGGTGTCATCTTCTAATACGGAGCAAGCTCATACTTATAAACTTATCTATACACAAATAAATATGTGGTCCTTATGAACCAAGTATTTATAACATAATCTAGAAAAAACCAAATTTTGGTAAAATATTCAATAACGATTATAAATATGTATTATTTACCATCAAATGAAGGGTTATTTTATGATGTTAAAATGTACCATCGAATGAAGGGTTATTTTATGATGAAAAAACATAACAATATTTTATAATAAATTACATAAAGTAAGACACATATTATTTGAAAATTTCCCGATGTTAATACTGGTGCATAAAACTCTGGGAGATAATGTGCAAAGATATGGGCTTAGGAGGCTTGGGATTCCGGGACCTTACTAGCTATGCTAGCAAAGCAACTTTGGAGATTGCTGACATCTCCATCATCAGTCAGTTCACAACTCTACACTGCTTGATATCTTGGTAATGGCATAGTAAGTATATGGGATCATCATCCTCTATCTTTTAGTAGTCCAATTTGGTGAGCTTTAAATGGTGCCAAATATCTGGTGGAATATGGTGGAATGAAACAAATTCGAACTAGACTGTAAACAAAATTAAGTGCAAGATGGATTCCTACTAAGCCCGGGGGAAAGGTTTTCTTATAGAACCTACCACCCCATATTAGAGATCATGGCCTAGTTGCTGATCTTATTACACCACAAAAGACATGGAACACTTCTCTATTTTCACAATGGTTTAATGAAGACGATGGAGCAGCGATTACACAGCTCTGTATTCCACAAGATAATACCTATATCTCTGACTCTTTGTTCCGGGTAGGGCTGGCAATTTCAACACGACCCGTTTGACCAACACGAACCCGACACGAAATTTACGGGTTTGGGTTTTATAATTTGACACGATTAAATAAACGGGTCGTGTCCGGGTTGACCCGTTTAATAATCGGGTCGGGTTCGGGTTTAACTAGTGTAACCCGCCAACCCGTTTAACTTTTAAGTTGAAATTATATATATATCCAAACCCATTACCGATTAAAATTACAACACTTACTCTCCTCTTTTATCCAACCACACAGCCAAACACCCAAATCGGCACATGATGACATCCCAATTCCCATTGAATTTTAATTTTTTTACTCAACCCATTGAATTTTAAATTATATTGTTGTAATAGTGCTCTTTAATCTTTATGGCAAGGAAAACTAATACGTCAAAATTCAAACCCTATTTGGATTTTGAATTTTGAATTGAGAGAATAGCCGCACGTAAATATCAGATTAGTTGTGTTCTACTAGGTTAATTGGGTTGACACGAAAAACTAATCGTGTTAAACGGGTCGGGTCGGGTTAAAGTATATTCGTGTTCGGGTTGATGTACATGACCCGATTAATTAAATGGGTCGTGTTCGTGTCGACCCGTTTATTAATCGTGTCGTGTTCGGGTTAAGCTCAACCCGACCCGCCAACCCGTTTTGCCAGCCCTAGTTCCGGGGTCTGTCAACCACGGGAGATTTCACTATTAAATCCGTATATTATACAGATTTACAATTAGCAAAAACTAATGCTCCATCATCCTCCATCACTATGAGTTCACAACTTTTGGTGGGAAGAGCATTGAAACGCATATGGTCTTGTGACTTACCACCCAAAGTGAAACTTCTAGGGAGGAAGCTCCTTAATAGCTTTCTGCCATGCAAAAGCACTATACAACATCACCTCCACACAAAAATTGATGCCCGTTGCTGTATTTGTGGTGATCAAGAGACAATGTAACATGTTTTCATTGACTGTGCCACCGTCCATGGCTATTGGAGTATGATGGGATTTACTATGCCATAGAATTTGCACATAGATGGAGTCTTTCTTGATTGGTTTCTTCAGGCCTGTTCATCTTTTAGTATCCCTCAGCTTCGCCACCAGATTCTGCTCCTCTGATGCCTTTGGTTTGCTCGTTGTCAACTGTCCCATGATAATGTCTCTTCGTTCGATTTGGGATGGTGCCAAGCTGATGGTTTCTTGCAATCTGCTACTTCTCTATCCTTCGGCTCCTCTTTAACCATGCAACATCATCACACATTTTTTCCAAATTGGATAGAAGTTAAGGCAAATGGAAGTAATGATTCTCTCGACCGCCTTGGCATTGGTTTCATTGTTTCAAAGCATGAAACGATCACACATGCGGGGGTATGAGGTTTTAAAGGGAACTCCTTACCGCCTACGGTTGAAGCACTTGCTCTGTAGTTTGCTCTAAATTGTCTCAATGATCATCCTTCTCTCAAGACTCAGAAACATCTGAGAATATTTTCAGATTGTAAACTCCTTATTCGATTACATGAATACGGGTCAGTGCAAGCTCCTTCATTGCTTCCTGAAGCAAAGCTTATTCTGGACTCAATTTAGCTAACATCAGTCACCTCTTCGTTGTTAAGTGGTTCCATACTCCTCAAACTGCAAACCTAGAGGTTCACAACTTAACTAATTATGCCAGGGTTATCAACTTGACAGTTGTAATTGGTTTGCGGTTGGTTTCCCTGACTTTATACTAAACTACTATTCTTAATATAATAATATAAGATACCCTTTAAAAAACACTCGTTTGACAAATGACAAGTCTTTGCTTGTAAGTTGTAAATTATTTGAAGAGGCGCCTCCCTCTCTCCCTCACTCCTGCGCCTTCGGACATGAGAAACCGCTGTTGGTTACCGGGATATCCAACTTAGGGCTCCGTCAAAACGCCGGCGTAAAAATCCCGGCGGTGATTATTATCTCGTGCGGGGAGGGAATGCCCTGAGATGGACAGCAAAATGAAGATATCGATCGATAAGCTTCCGATTAAACGGGTCGAATCCCTCGAAGAAAATGGTTCCGAGCACTTTCCACCGTAAATCTTTTTTTTTTTTTTTGGGTTCTCTATGCCAGCTCCTACGACTCCTACTTTTATCAATTTCCATTTGGATTGGAGTCTGGGAATGAATCTCACTTGAATGTATCTGTTTGCCACCCTTCTATTGGCAGTGACGTGGATTATGAAGAGAAGAGAGTGGATTTGATTCGAAGGATAGATTTCGCTTGGGCGGTAGAGAAGGAGAAGGATGCTAAGAAGCAGAAGAAGGCGACATCCAAGGATGCATCTACATCTGCATCCGCAACGACACCGTGGCCGTGGCAGAGCTTGATGGAGAATCTTCAGCTTGCTCATCAGGAGCTAACTGTCATCCTTGATCTCATCGACACCGTAAGCTCGATTTCTGTTCATCTATCTCGAGCAGTTTAAAACACCATGCATTTGTATTCTTCTGTTAGTTCCGGTTCAATAAATTCAACTTTACTTAGCTCTGGTCTGCATACCAATTGCAAACTATGTGGTTGATGCAATCAATTGGGCCAAGTGACTGCATGTGAGAGGGCTGTGGTTGGTGTACCGCTGAACATGTGTGGTTTGGTTAGATAGCCTTTCTCTGTCTTAACTAATAGTACCTTGGTTGACTCAGTTGACATGTTTGGTAGATTCTTGGGGCTTGTCTAGCTCTATCTGGTTGGATTCAGTTGAATGTATAAACGATCACATTAATGATAAGCTCAATTCAAATAAACTATTTCAATTGCAATTTCTATTTCTTGTTTCGTCTGCACCAGTATTACTTGCTTTTGTTCCCCTATCACGTGGAAGCCGTACTATATTCTATGCTTGTATCTCTCTTGCTTTAATATATTCATGCATTATTAGGTTGAGGCTAATGATGCAGTGACAGTGGCCAGTATGACTCGACCTAAGCCATTCCCTAATGAAGTTCTTTCAGACCTTGCAGCATCTACTGCGACTAAGCTACAATGCTTTCGGGTAAAAGAGTGGTGTTTTCTTGTATATCTTTTCCAATTTCTATATGAGTGCTGTTTATTATCCATTGTGATGTTGTTCGGCCCGGAGCTCAAAAGCAGTTATTGAAAGCTTTATCTTAAAGCTGACCATGGTTAACAAATAGAAATTTGACATGTCATTATTCTAACCACTTATAAGCTGCCACATAGTGTATTCGATTGGTCAGAAGGAGATTAATCTCCAAAATTTGGTGAAAGGACGGCACCTGTTTGCCAACTGGCTGCTGTTATGAATCTGCTAGAAAATAGAAGAGGATGACACGATACGTATTGAGTTGGTGCTGCTTTGTAAATCGAGTCTCCTAGATATTAGACATTTCCCTTAACTGAATTGCTCATCTGTCCAAAAAAATTCCATCTATCTCATGATTGATATATTTATGATGCACAGCATCTAGGTAAATACTTTAAGCAATCAGCTAAAGCTATGGAGCGGCAGGTTGAAAGGGAAGCTAGATTCTATGGGGCTTTAATCCGGTGAGAATTCTTTCTCCAAGGAAATCTTTGGATACGTTTGCTGAGTGGCTATTGCTTTTATATGCCATCTGGTTGCGTTTAAGAATGACTCTCGTTTAGACAAAGTGATTTTTGTATCCATTTTCTTTATAAGAAAAGACTAATCCTCTATAGTCCATAGTGGACTATATTGGATGCAATTTTTTTTCCAATGAAGAATAAGGTTTTTGAAAAACCTTTCTGAGATTGATTGTGATGGAACCATCAGTATAGACAAAGGGCACTTTCGGTACACTTATTCCCGTAGAAAGAAGAAGGGGACCACTACTTTGTGAGTGCTAGAATATTGTTAGGCTGGCTGTGTCAGGTGTGCTAGTGTGTATGGTTTGTGGGCAAGTTTCTGTTATTTGTCGGTAGTATAATGAGGTTATGTATTAGCTATTTAAGGAAGGGGTAGGGGGCTGAGAAAGGCAGGCATTGTTTTGGTATTCTCTTGGCCCCGTTTGTGGATTGGCAGGCTATGTCCTGATTTTCCCTTTTTGGCAGGACATTTCCTGAACTATCCCCTCTGTACTGTTTCATTGTTTTCCCAAATCATCAATGGAACCTATCCTCTTGGCGTGTGTTATTTGAATGCGTTAGTGTTAATGAGTTCCATCATTTTGGTATCAGAGCCCTACGGTTCTGGATGGTAACCACCCATATTGAGAGAATGGAGAAACTGGAAAAAGAGCAACTGGCGTTGAAAGGAGTAGGAGAAATGAAGGTTTCCATGGCTAACCTGTGCGCCTTCATTGAAGGGTTGAAGAGCGATATGCCGGCGATGGTGAGATTGATGGAAAGGGGAGAAGTTATGCAGGAAAGCGAGTCCTCACTCACTGGCGGTGGTCCGTGGAGATCTAGGGGCGGCGACAATGACAGGGGCACACGTCTGGAAGTTTGAAATGCCGACATTTGAGGGGACCAATCCTCTCGGCTGGTTGTGTAGGGCTGAGAGGTACTTCTCGGTGTGTGGAGTTAGAGATGAAGAACGGGTGTGAGCCGCCATGGTTTGCCTTGAGGGAGAAGCTTTGCACTGGTTCTCGTGGATGGAAGACCAAGGTGGAACGATGGACTGGGAGGAATTCTGTGTTGCCCTCATCCTTCGTTTCAGCCCGATTTCAGCAAAGAGCCAGATGGGCCAATTGATGGCGTTGCGACAGGAGGGCTCGTTACTGGAGTTTCGCCAGCAGTTTGAGAAGTTGTCAACCAAGCCGAGATTATCGAATGAGATGCTCAAAAGTATTTTTAGAGCAGGTATGAAACCATAGCTGAGGGCGGAGGTGATGTTGTTCAAACCCAGCTCGTTACCCGACCTGATGAAAATAGCTCAGGAAGTTGAAGAGAAGAATGCTGCGGTGGAGAGAATTTCAAAGTATAAGGTAGAGAAGGCCCTGTCATGGTCACCAGCAAAACCGCTGCTGCTCACCGCCGGTAGTTCGCGGAATATAGTCCTCGAGTAGATGACATATTCTGGCTGGAGAGATGGGTCAACAAATTCAAAGGGTCCAAGGCAGGGAGGTCCACGTGGCGTGCCAGCTGCCTCCCTGGGCTCCACGTCATTTTCTGGGTCTTCTAATACAGCGGGCCAACGCTCTCGAGAGACGCGATGTAGAAGGAGTTTGGGCCTCTATTACAGCTGTGGTGTCAAATGGTTTCTGGGCCACAAATGTAAAAGCCCAGGGTTTAGATTACTAACCCTAGAGCTGATGGGGAAGATTAATGGCAAAAATGCTTTATTGTTAGTGGATAGCGAAGCCACACATAATTTTGTGGCACTACAAGCTGTGGAAAGGCTGGGGCTGAAGGCGGACGACACTACTTCCTTCGGTGTGCTGGTCGGTGGTGGAGTCTGCATCAAAGGCAACGACATATGTTGTGACATTGTTTTCACAGTCCAGGAAGGGTAGTTTCGTCAAAATTTCCTTCCCTTCAATCTGCACAGGGTGGATGCAATCGTGTGCATGGAATGGTCAGAATTGTTGGGAGACACCAGAACCAACTGGGGGCGGCAGCTTATCAGATTCAAACAGGGAGACAGATGGGTGTCGTTACAGGGAGATCCCACCCTCAGTCAAGCTGCTATCTCCTCGAGAACCATGAATTGCACAATTTCAGAGGAGGGAGGCGGCTCATTGTCTGTATGGAAGCGCAACTGGAACCCACTGTTGAGGACACCATTGGAGATGAAAACAATCAATTGGCTGCTATTCTTCTTTCACCAAGTGTTTTCAGAAGCATCCTCCTTCCATCCAGCTCGCTTTAATGATCACGCTATATCGATTAGAGCTGAAGTGAATCCTCCGAACATGCGCCCATATCGATACCCTCATTACAAGAAGGGTGAAATCAAGCGCATTGTGTGCGAGCTCTTAGCAGCAGGGCTTATCAGACCCAGTAACAGTCGGTACTCGAGCCTGGTGTTGTTAGTTTTTTTTATTGGTAACAGCAGTGGGTGAGTTTCGAACCTAGGACCTTTGGTTCAAGGGTATCTCTCCACTTAGTAAAGAAGAAAAATGGTGAATGGAGCTTCTGTGACGATTATAGAGCACTGAATGAGGCGACGATTCCAGACAAGTTCCCGATTCCAGTGATCGATGAACTGCTCGATGAGCTGCATGGAGCGATGGTATTTTCCAAACTGGATCTCCTCCGGTTACCATTAGATTCGAGTCCGTGAAGAAGACATGCCCAAGACAGCTTTTCACACACACGAAGGGCACTATGAATTCCTTGTAATACCCTTCGTCCTACACAACGCTCCAGCAACATTTCAAGCTGTAATGAATGAGGTATTCAAGCCCCTACTTTGCAAGTTCGTTTTGGTATTCTTTGACGATATTTTAGTTTATAGCAGAAATATTGAGGATCATTATAGACATTTGGAGGAGGTGCTTCAATTATTACAGCAGAACAGTTTAGTTTTTTTTTTTTGATAAGTTGGGCTGTTGCCATTTTAGTTGCTAATCGGAAGAAATGCCAATTTGGGAAGTCACACCTTGAGTGCCTTGGCCATCTGATTTCGGCAAAGGGGGTTGAGGCTGACCCGGCAAAGATTCGCAGCATGGTTGATTGGCCGCCACTGAAAACAATAAGAGAACTACGGGGTTTCCTTGGCCTAACGGGTTACTACCGTAGATTCGTCCAAGGTTATGGTGTTATAGTTCCCCCTCTCTCAAATCTGTTTAAGAGGGATAGATTTAAATGGAATGAGGAAGCCCAAGGAGCTTTCGGGGAGCTGAAATGCAGACTGACTTCAGTTCCCAACCTTGCTATGCCCAATTTCAGCAAGACCTTTACCGTGGAAACCGACGCCTCTGGGAAAGGAATGGGTGCAGTATTGATGCAAGAGGGCAGACCCATTGCCTATTTGAGCCAAGCGCTAGGCCCTCAAGCTCAGCTGAAGTCTACCTATGAAAAAGAGTTAATGGCAGTGGTATTTGCCATTAACAAGTGGCTGAATTATCTGTTGGGGAGACACTTTGTCATCCAAACTGACTTGTGCAGTTTGAAACATCTTTGGGAGCAGCGGTTATTAATGGAAGGGCAGCACAAATGGGCACTCAAATTAATGGGGTTCGACTTTGAAATTCACTACAAACCGGGAAGAGAAAACAAGGTTGCTGATGCTCTATCTCGGGTGGAGTACAACATTCCTGCAATTTGGGCCTTCTCGGTATTGGAATTTGATGGGTGGAAACAACTTGAAGAGGAGCTGGATGCAGACAACTGTCTGAGAACAATCAGACAGGAGCTGGCTGTCAACCCCAACAATCCTCCAGATTTTACTTTAATGAACGGGAGATTGTACTTCAGAGGGCGCCTAGCTCTCCCTAAGAATTCCTCTCTTGTACCCGGCCTATTGCAAGAGTGCCACAATTTCCCCTTCAGGAGGCCACTCTGGATTTCTGCGCACATACAAGATAATAAGCTCCTCAATTTACTGGGAAGGTATGCAGATTTGCAGAAGCAGGTCAGAGAGCATGCTGCCGCCTGTGCAGTTTGCCAACAGATTAAATACAGCTCATTGACCCCGGTTTGGTTATTACAACCCTTACCTATACCGGAGCTAGTATGGGAGGACATTTCTATGGACTTCATAACTGGTCTACCTAAGGTTGGAGGAGTGGACACTATAATCGTAATGGTGGACAGACTCACGAAGTATGCCCATTTTCTGCCACTAACACACCCGTTTACAGCCAAGGATGTGGCTTCAGTTTTCATTAAAGAGATAGTGCGTCTCCATGGCATCCCTCGCTCAATTGTTTATGACTGAGACCCCATCTCACCAGAAACTTCTGGCAAGATTTGTTTAAGCAATCAGGTACAACTCCCAGTCTCAATTCTGCATACCACCCGCAAACAGACGGACAAACGGAGGTAGTAAATTGCTGTGTTGAAGACTACCTTCGCAGCTTCTCCTTTTCCAAGCCAAAACAGTGGGTGCGTTGGCTTCCTTGGGCAGAGTTCTGGTTCTACCCCACTTTCAACAGAAGCTCGGGCACAACTTCGTTCAAGGCGCTTTATGGCCGCGATCCACCCACCCTGCTGTGGTATTCTCCACTCTCCTTGCCATTACTGGAGGTGGACACACAACTGGGGGAGCGAGATGCAGCCTTAGATGAACTCAAGGAGATTAGAATCACTAAGTGGTACTAGAAATGCCAAACTTAGCCCACGTTACTTTGGGCCATTTGAAATTGAAGCCAAGGTGGGATTGGTTGCATATTGGCTGAAGCTGCCTCCGGAGGCCTGAATCCACCACAGTCCATGTTTCACAACTTGAGAGATCCGTGGGTGAAGCTCTTGCCCAAGCTAATTTCCCCTCTGATCTTACCGAAGAACTGGAGCTCGTCCTTGCTCCTAGTGATATAATTCAAGTGCGGCAGCAAGCTGATGACCAGCTGGAGGTTCTAGTGCGCTGGAAAAACTGCCTGAAGTTGAAGATACTTGGGAACTTTAACTCCACACTCCAACAACAGTTTCCCGACTTCCACCTTGAGGACAAGGTGGTTCTTCTTCGGGGGAGGGATGATGGAACCACCAGTATAGACAAGGGCACTTTCGGTACACTTATTCCCGTAGAAAGAAGAAGGGGACCACTACTTTGAGAGTGATAGAATATTGTTACGCTGGCTGTGTCAGGTGTGCTAGTGCGTATGGTTTTTGGGCAAGTTTCTGTTATTTGTCGGTAGTATAATGAGGTTATGTATTTAATTAGCTATTTAAGGAAGGGGTAGGGGGCTGAGAAAGGCAGGCATTGTTTTGGTATTCTCTTGGCCTCGTTTGTGGATTGGCAGGCTATGTCCTGATTTTCCCTTTTTGGCAAGACATTTCCTGAACTATCCCCTCTGTATTGTTTCATTGTTTTCCCAAATCATCAATGGAACCTATCCTCTTGGCGTGTGTTATTTGAATGCGTTAGGGTGTTAAGAAGGAGCTCCATCAGATTGTATATTATGCTCTTCTTAGATTTAAATAATAAATTTAATAGACTACTGAAGAATATGTTTATTGTCCTCCCCGTTGAGATTGGGCATGATCACTAAAGCATCATCCATCTCAATATGTCGAGGTTATAATAATATTACTGTATGTAGTATGTATAATCTATGCTTCTAACTTTTATTTGCCTAATACTAGCTTAATCTCCGTTTTTTCTCCCCTTTGTTGCATCGCAATTCAATTTTTTTTTTTGCAACATGCAAGCAAGGTCTATGAAATTGGAAGTTTGATTGATTTTGACTTTTGAATATCAATGTTAACACTCTCAAATAGGTTTGGCACTAGTAGTGGTTTTCCGTGGTAGCTACACTTGTTGTTAAGGTTTTTCTGAAAATGGATTATGCATGTAATTTTAGTTAGCTATACTGCGCAATCATCAATTTTATTATTCCCTCTTGTTCTCAATAGATGATGTTTTAGGTGTTGTCATTATTTTTAATATATATGATGTTTTGTACATATTTACACTCTTTTTTCATATTTACCCTCAACTTTTTCCCTCTCATATTCCCTATAACAAGTGAGGATAAAGTAGTCCAAAAATTGTCTCCTTAATTTCTTTGTTTTGTGCTAGAAAATCATCTATTAAGAACTGGATGGAGTAATATTTGTTCATTTGGTGGTTTATAATCTACGTTTGTTTAATTGTGTTTCTATTGTTTGTTAGTGTTTCTATTGTTTTAGTTTTTTTTTAATATGATGATTTTAAATTCTTTTGATTGCTAAGATCTACAATTGGAGTCCTCACATTTTTGGGCATACTCTTCCATGAGCTTGCAGATTGCAGCACAACTGGAAAGTTAAAAGGGTTCGCGTGCCTCCAAATGCTCCAAGCAACGAGGGCTTCTTATTTGATCTCACTAATGCTTATTCATTACGTGATCCAACAATCATATCTCGATATTCTTCGAATCACAGGATTCGGGTTGAACATGATTCTGCTGGGATGTTGGCCGTGAATGTGTCTCCAAAATCATGTCGCTATATTCAATTTGGTTTTGGTAATTCCTCATCTGGGCTCCGTCCAACTGTATCTGACAGAACTGTAACATACATGGGTGATGAGCATTCAGCAGAAGAAACTGAAAAAAAACCATTTAAAGACGATGATTTTGTCAAGGAGACTCATAGATTGCTTCAACAAGTTCATCGGGCCATATTTAATGAGCAGGTATTCTTAAAGTGTTCTCTTCTGTATGAATATTACCTTTAGTTCTTCTCTGATGGGACGTGTATTCTCAGGTCTTTGAATTAATCAATCGAGAAACCTTTGATCCATCTTTCGGGGTCAATGTAACTGGAATGAGAGAGAACTATTTGCGGCTGAGCGTAAGTGTAGGAATCCCTGTGTTCATATCACTGCGGTCTACATCTGGGCCTGAAGATGGGAAAAATGACAGCCGTGATTCCCAGAACTTGGAAACATCAATATCACCTATGCAGACGTCAGACGATGAAATGTTGACGGAGAAGAAGTTTAGAAAGAAGTTAGAGTTTCCAAATCAGGCAGTTTATGAAATATATCTCCAACAGCTGTTTCTTGAATATCTGTACCTCAATGGCACTGAAAGGTCAAGATCTCCTCTTTGTAAAGCTCACCCTAATGAGCCAGCAAAGGATGCTGTTGGACTTATGAGTCACTTTTGTATGTCCTTGGCCCATCGTATCTTTGCGGATAAAGTTCATATGGTTTTGGAGGACTTGGTTAGTATCAACTTCCTTTTTGTCTTCTTCTTGGTTGATGTCAACAGCATGACTTTAAGTCATTGGTTTGATTTGCACTGTGCAACACATGATTTTTCTGTGGAACTTGTTGTAGGCTGTGAAGGTGAAACATCTCGAGTTGGTATCTTACCCAACCTGGCACTCAAGAACATCTTCGTGGACAGTGTCCATGAAAGATCCCAAGTCAGAATTTGGTCATAGCGGGTCTCTGCCTCTCAGATCATCTTCGCAGGGAGAAGAAGACACGAAAGAAATTCATGAGCCACTCTTCCAAGCTAGGGTGAAAGTGAAGGATGATAGCATCACTATAGAAGGAGATTCATTCCCAAACATTGTGGGACCCTTTGGAAACAGTGCGTCTGCTGGAGCAATATCCCTCACTAATAGATTCACTTGTGATTTGGTGGATCTTTCTATGATAATATTACTCCAGGTAAGCCGTTCATCTTTTATGATCGATTGGCATGCTTACTTTTAGTTATGAAGCTAGTCCTGGGGTCAACCGCCATCCTTGGTATTTCAGATTGCAAGTCGAATGGTTGGTTGGCTTTACGAGGAGGCATTGATGATGGGGATAAAGACAAAGCGGGATTCTCTGTGCCTGCACATAGAGCTTGACCAAGGAGAGACGCTTAGCCTAGTTGCTCATGCGGACCCTGAAGATAAAATCGGTTGCATTTCATGGTGGCTGGTCTTAGAGGATGGGTCAACCAAAAGAAGTGGGCCGCAAGCAGATTTCTCTGGTGGTAGTAATTCGGGGACAAGAAGGTGCTTGGGTCACTTAACTTTAGATGTACTGTACTCGACGTTGATGGACCTTGTTAATTTGAGTAGCGGTAACTGTAATAGCTGATTTCTAACGCGCACTCTGTTTTATGGTAATGAGTGTATTATTCCCACCAATTCGTCAGGATAGGGTCTTCTGAGCTATCCAGTTATTTAGATGTATAGTGTGTTTGTATTGGGGTTAAAACTGTTAACCAGGTGAACTTCATTCTAGCTATGATTAAACAAGGTGAACAAAATTTACAATCATATTCAGCTTATTTTTGAATTAAAATTTTAATTTAATTAGTCAGCTAACACAGTGAAGCCCTAAACGAGGTGCATCACTCTACCAAACGAGGCTACAGACAGCTTAAAAACTAACATACCTCAAGTCCTTGCCAACTATAACTTCAGCTCAGATTCTGGACAGCTGCATACCTCGCGAACTGTCTTCGTAGTCACTCTGCTCTTTGTTTGCGATACCCTTGCCTTGTGAACACTAATATTTGGTCTTCCCTAACACAATGCGCCCCCTGATTTTCATTTTCGCTCCTCTTCTGAACTTATGCTGAGAAACCGTCTGAGATTGCATGTGATAAGTTGGTTTGTAGACAAACCTCCCTCTCCCACCGCTGCTCATCTATAGGTAGGAATCATGAATGTAGGCTGAATCATGATGCTTTTCTTGCTGAACTGAACAAGATCGGCCCTAGATGCTCTCGGTGGACGCAATCGCTCCCTCCTAATGACATACAACTGCTAGAACGTGACTATCGCCGTTTGATCTTCTCCTCTCCCGCCTCTCATGTCTCCGGGTCTATTTTTAGGTAGCGACCAGCTTGGCTAGCACTTACAACACACTTTACTTCTCCACTCCCAACCCACTCTTTCTTTGACTCTTACTACCCGACTTCTCATCTTCTTGTCGTTTTTCTTTCGCCTCTGTTAGTAGAACCGATGGACTCGATTATGGTTAACGGTCTCTGTTTAGCAACCATGCGCTGCCTTGTTACACAATTGTATTCTGTCATTCCCATCTGTGCATCGTCATTAGCCCAAATTCTTCAGGGATATTGGACAAAATATGACAGTTTCAGATTCACTAAGGTGGGGGCTAACCTCTTCATCTTCGAATTCGACACTGTTGAAGCCATGGAAGCGATAAGACTTTGAGGCCCGTGGGCGATTAACAATAATTTATTGGCATAATCTAGATACGTCGAAGCCTCTCACGCAACAAGAATTCACATGATTCCGTTCAAGGTCAGTCTTTGATGTCCCGCGTCACTACCATACCTTGGACTTTGTTCGAAGGGCGGCACAGAAGTTGGATCAATTATTTGGAGCGATCGAGGACAGTGAGGCTTCTGGTTTCAAGTTCTTACATTTTAAGGTCCTCATTAACATCCAAATTCCCATCTTACGCGCACTTCCTATGGTGGTGGACGGTCAATACTTCATCTTCACACTCACTTATGCTAACACGCCCTTGATTTGCTCTATCTGCAAGTTGTTTACGCACACTATTGCGACTTTTCCGAATGTCTGGCCAATGGATGAGGGTGGAGCACCCTACGACATGTGGTTTTCCACAAAAACATCCATGGATAGGAGACGTGAAGAAGAG
Source organism: Limonium bicolor (assembly GCA_023374045.1). Classification (NCBI taxonomy): domain Eukaryota; kingdom Viridiplantae; phylum Streptophyta; class Magnoliopsida; order Caryophyllales; family Plumbaginaceae; genus Limonium; species Limonium bicolor. Next base: position 320,025,736 of record CM041776.1, on the reverse strand, counting down.
AGGGAGTTAATAGACCCGTGGTGCGCACCCATGAAGGTTGACAATAACAATCATATTTGGTCACCGATTCCCTCTAATTCATCAGCATGGGGTGGTAAACGGATGCATGCTCAAACCCCTGAATTTACCCTTATGAAGAATCCAAGTTGTCCTCGTTAGAGAAAGTTTAGTGAAGTTTTAACTGAGGCTACTAAGGCTGAGTATTGGGAGTTGTAGTTGCCGGATGCAAGAAAAAGGGGGAAGGTGAACCAGTTTAAGGGTCGAATGAGAGCAAGGTCACAACTGAGCTTGAGAAAGGGAAGGATAAGATGGTGGAGGCTGGACAAGAACAACAGGGAGGGTGATTGCTTCAGATCCAGGGTGAGGATGCGGTCCTAACATCTAGTTGTCAAAATCAGTGTCTTGTTTTCATCTTCTTTAACACTAGTTCTAATCCTTAGGTTATGTTAGTCCCAGTCTAGTAATTGTTATGTTGATGTCGTATGCTGGTGGTGGCTAGGTTTTGGGCAGTGATAAGCGTATGATTCCGATGATCAAGGTTGGCTGAACGTGGGAATTTGAACTAAGGTTCCGTCTGGATTTTTTCTCCTATATGTGATGAGTCTAGGTATGGCTTAATCACTATAGAGTTTGTTCTATGTTTTTGGGTTTTGTCTTGGCGTTCGAGCTCAACATTAAGACTGGGTTGGTCTTAAGTTTCCTTATCGGTTGTTAAGCTATGTTTAGTGTCTAAGTTAGTCATCTTGGCTATGTACCTCATCTATCTAATGTCTGTATGTACACTATTTTTTTTAAAAAAACTATAAATTCAGCTCGTTTCAATCTTGTCATCCCCCGCCTTTCTACCTATTGATTTAATCACGTACTAGTTTAAGACATCATGATGTTTATCACATGTCTTCTACTTTCTCTTTGCAGTGTATCAATTGTTTTCTTTTTAATTTTTGTCGATTGTTTTATTAGTTAAAGGGCAATTCACTTTAAAGACTCTAGTTGTTTGTGTCAAATTTTTTTCTTCTGATTTTTAGGAAAGAGAATTTGAATTAATTACTAAAAATTCTCTAACATGATTGATTATCTATTTTGTATTAGGGTATGAGATTTATTTTCTTTAGTACTATTTGACCGGTGATCATTTACCAACAACCATTGACCGGTGCACTAGTAGAAAAAATGTTTTTAACCACGGTTATTTTACCTATATACCACGGTTAGGAACCGTGGTTTATGCTCGCGTGGTATATAGAAAATTGCCTATATACCACGGTTGAAAACCGTCGTTTAAAAGAAGACTATATACCACGGTTTGCACATAACCGTCGTTTAAGGCCGTTTTTGGACGCGGTCCTCACCGGTTTTAAACGACGGTCAAGTTCAGAACCGTGGTATAAAGCCATTTTATACGACGGTAAAATGTCAAAACCGTGTCAAAACCGTGGTATATTATCTATAAAATCAACGAATAAACCACGGCTATACATATAACCATGGTTTATAGTCTATGAACTCTTTTTCAAAATCGCCGGCAATTTAGTAGTGTCGCTTCACAGATCTCAAACAGAGCAACAGAAGAGAATGAAGAGGCTATAGAACATGTATGTCCCTTGTTTGCGATTTAGGGTTGCAAAATAATGAGTGAAGAACTCTGGCGTAGTATGTTCCTTGTTCGCGGTGGGTTGCAAAATTACCGTGAGAAGAATGAAGAATGGAGGCCATGTTCCTTGTTCGCCGGTTATGGTTGCAAAAATTGCACTGAGTGGAGATGATGTAGAGCATGTGTTCCTTGTTCTAGTTGTAAGCTGCAAAAAATACCGAAAAACAAGAGAATGAGTAAGGACGGAGCATGTTCCTTGTGCGCCGGTGAGGGTTGCAAAAATTACCGTGAACTTGTAGAGAATGAAGAAGAGTTGCAGAGCATGTTCGTCGGTTGGGTTCCAAAATTACCGTGAGGTTGAAGAGAATGAAGAAGAGTTGCACAGCATGTTCGTCGGTTTGGGTTCCAAAATTACCGTGACATTGAAGAGAATGAAGAAGAAGAGTTGGAGAGTTTCGTCGGTTTGGGTTCCAAAATTAGCGTGAGAATATAAGAGAATAAATAGAAAGAGCCGCGTTAAATTTGGGCCGAAAATTAAAAATCCCGCCTAGACTATATACCACGGTTGACAAAAAAACCATGGTTTAATATAGTAAGAGGTGCAATATAAATGACGGTTGCCTAGGAACCGTGGTATATAGGTACCCTATATACGACGGTTCCCAAAGAACCGTGGTATATTCACTCTGGCATGTAGTATATACCACGGTTGCCCGGAAAACCGTGGTATATCAGTAACCTATATACGACGGTTCTCCAAAAACCGTGGTATATGAACTCTGGCGTCTACCTTAAACGACGGTTTCAATGAAAACTGTGGTTTATAAACTTTAAACCACGGTTTTCCTTTTAACCGTGGTTTAAACGCCGTCATTAAAAACATTTTTTCTACTAGTGGTGATTGATTAACAGACAATTGTTGACCATTGATTGGTGACTATTGACCAATGCTCGACGGTTGTTGACTGCTGATTCATTTTTTCCCTATACATACAAGCTGACAACAAATCAAAGAGAGTTCTTTCTATTTCTGTCCATTCTTTTACATGATACTATTTTATTTCATCTATCAAAAGTGAAGGGCCTCTTAGTTTCACAATATTTCTCACACGAAAATATTTTGCCTATCTCTCATACACATCTGTTTTTTTTTTCAATGCGGATAGTGTTAAATCAATTCTACCACAAATATCTTTAGCAACCTTATAAACTTTTCGAAGCCGATCCTGAGGTTCTTGAATATTTCTCTCTATCATTCTATCTACTAGTTAACTTCTTCAGACATTTAGCCTCCATTTACTTTATTGCCTATTTTACTGTAATCTTCTTTAACATATCATTTTAGATCCTCTACACCTACGCTCCTTATTGGTTACTCCACCACTAATATTCTTACCAGTCTCTATAGTTAACTTAGCTTCTGTTGTTTTTGTTATGGCTCACTACTCTACTGTTTCATCCTTCCTCAACTCTTCAATGAGGTAAATATCATCATGATACTTCTCTACGTCCCCTTGATAAGTGGTGAAATAATGCTATTTTAAGGTCTTTATTCACCTTCATTGTACTTGTTGCATAACCTATTTCACCACTTTATGGATTACTTTTGTGATTATTAGTGAGCTTATACTTTTGACATACTTGAATAGGTAAATACTCATTTGAGTACATTTTGAAGGCTTAAATTGAGGTTGCATCAATGATCGAACACTTTGGGAAGGATGTCAAGCCAACGGGAACCATCAGGAGGATTCGGGTGCAAAGAGAAGTTCACTGGAGCCGACCGACCCAAGCAAACTGACCCAGGTGGGTCGGTCAAACTCATCTACACCCTACTAGACTCAACCGACCTAGGGCGACCGACCCTAGGTAGATCGGTCGAACTTAAATGAGCACGTGCCTCCTTCTTCAGAGGGCCAACCGATGAAGCTCACTTGAGTCTTGAAAAACTGATTTTTGGGGCATCTCTTCTCATTCTTCATTACACACGATTCCAACCTAAAAAAGTAGAGAGAAGGCGAAAAGAAAGGAGAAAAAAAGAGAAGAAGAGGAGGAAGAGGGGCTTGAAGAACCCACCTCCATTAAAGCTCCAAAGCTCCTCCCATGGCTAAATCTCTCTTTTGTCTTCTCTTTCTCTTTTTAATGGTTGAGTAGTCCCATTTTGTATCCTAGGATGGGGTTTGACCATAACATTGCTCATTGAATGCTCTTGACCTAACTCATGAAATACACTTGTTTTATCTCCTCCATTATTCAATTAATGTTTTTGCTTGATCAACCATGACATTTATGATGGTTCCCTTCAACATTTGATTTTGAGTATGAGACTTGACCAAGGATGGATAAACCCTAACTTTTGCACTCTTGAATTTAGGGGTAAAATCTTAGGGCTATTATTTAAGAGCTTGCGCTTAATGCTACCTAGTGACTTTGACCTTCTTTAATTAAGAGGTTTGATTAAATAGGAAAGAATTGAGTGTTCCATGATTTGGGGATTCTTGATTTTACCTCTAATAGACAAGGTGAGAATGAGTTATGGTTGTGAGTTTCATTGGGTGATTTAGGTGATTCCTCACTATCCTAGGGTACTTTTCCATCCATTCCAATCAAACACTTGATTTATTGTTTTTTTATTGTTTTTTTTATTGTTTTCCTTGTTCACACACAACTAAGCTTACCTCTGGCTAAACCCCTTTTACAGTTTTTAATCACACTTTAACCGAAGCTTGGGATTTAGAAACCAATTTTCTTGTGGATACGACACTTGTTATATTGTAACGAATTGGGTGCACTTGCCCATTGTAGCTAGGTTTTACTACTTATGTTAGCATTTTCTTCAACAAGTTTATGACGCTCCCTATGCAGAATTGGGCGGGCACCATTGTTCTTGGAATATTTTCAAAAATGTCTGGTCTATACATTCATATTCTTTATTCAAAAGAATCCTACCTCCTTCGAAATTTGTAACTTCAAAACTCTTCCTGAACATCCTGGAAAATCAACACCGTTCGGTATCGCTGCATTTTGCTTGCTTGGATATGCCTCAGCGTTAACAAATATCTCGGAAGTTTGCTTGATCAAGCTACTTTGTAAAGTTAAAACATGGTGAAACGGGGTGTAATGGGGTGAAAAATGTACAATCATTCTAAATTTCTATAACCTTGTTTATCTCCAAATAAGAATTTAAAAAGCAAAAGAATCAAGATGAAATATTAGCTCAATTTAACTTTTTTTACCACCCTCATTCTTAAAATGAATGAATCACAACATATTGTCTGTTAACCTTGTTTGATCTCAATTCAAACTCATAATTATGATAGAAAACGTTGTTATTTCCGTTTGACTTCTACCTATGTGCGGGACACTAGACACAATGGACAAGGACACCACAATACTCCTAGTTCCTATGTAGTAAAGATCTCTCAAATTTGATATGGTATGATGTAGTCTCACTCTTTGAACACTCCTGCTAGAGCTGTCAGTGGTAGATTAACTGTATTATTCATTAATCGTCCGGGTCATTGGTATAAAAGAATTCAATTCCACTACCATTGCATTTAAACAGTTTAACCGCAATTGATTAACTATTTAATTTTGTTTTTAGAAATTTGATTCCATTACCGTAACGTTTTAAAATGGTTAACCTTTTATTCAATACGATTTTCTTGGTTAATTGTGTAAACGGATATATTTTTTCTTAGTGCAACGTTAATCAATCAATATAACAATGACTAATTCGAAAATGTACCTATTTGATAAAAAAACTAAAAATATAAATCCTATGCTTTCTACAACTTGCTACCCTTATGATAGTGGAAAAACAAAAAGCAAGACCTTAAGGTCTTCCATAGCCCACATTAAAGTTAGAAAATTGTAGTATATAAAATGGGAACTACAACAATCGAATGCTCACAGTCACACATAGGGATGGCAACGGGTCGGGTGATGCTCCACCCGACCCGTCACCCGTTTTTCACTCGTATCACCCGACCTGACCCGTCACCCGTAACTTCATCACCCGTCACCCGTTTCACCCGTCACCCGCGGGTGAAACGGGTGAACCCGTCACCCGTTTATATATATTTTTAGCAATTTTTTTTTGCTCTTAACACTTTATATAAGCTTTTTTTTTTGAAATCATTCATATTTGTTCAATAATATGTACCACATCATCTAATATCAATAACTTAATTAAAACATGGAGTTTTAGCCAAAATGTTTCTAAATTATCTCAGCAAATATGAGATAAGTATATTTTTTTATTTAATATAAGTACATACGGGTGACAGATCGGGTGAACGGGTCGGGTGACCGGGTGAAAAATATTCACCCGACCCGACCCGTCACCCGCACCTGTTTCACCCGTCACCCGTTTTTCACCCGTTTATTTCGGGGTTTTCACCCGTTTTTACGGGTCGGGTGATCGGGTGAAACGGGTACCCGTCACCCATTGCCATCCCTAGTCACACAACAATTGCAATCGAATGCAGGTGGCTGATGCCGTGGAAGATTTGAAGAACCCGCGGCTGCTACCTGCAACAACCAATTGTTTGACGAATCTGCAAGATTTGAAGACCAGGGTGATTAAATTAGAGAAGAAATTGAGCATAGAGAAAAGGAGACTAGGGACTAGAGAGTGCCCAGATGTAGTGCTGCTACCTACGGCTGTTGGTGGCTAATGTCGAGGGTTTCAACGAACTTGTGGCTAATGAGAATGAGATTATTAATTAGGTATTACTCAATAAGTTTATTTATTTTAGGCTTTTAGTATTAAAGTAGATGAAAAGGTGTTCGCATTTAGTGTATACATAAATTTTTTAATTTGGTCATCATCTTCGTTCCACCACTATGGTCATCATCTCTAATAGACTCTAATGCTTAAAAGACACAGTTTCCACCCGGATTTCTTGCGCAAGTCCTCCCTTGAAATGCTCATTAGCATCTTCTTCATAATTGCCTGCTTGGTTGACAAGTGTTCAAACCTTTTCTGGAATTCGGTGATAGTCCCTTCTTGCTTCAAGGCTGTCAGCTGGTCAAGAAGATTGCCAGCTTGTGCTGAACTAAAACGGATAACCAACATTTCTTGAAATTCATCCCAAGATGGTACCCAATATAGGTTTCCAACCACATGAACCAGTGCAACGCTTTACCCTCCATACATACCCCCGTTGTGTAACACCCCTATATCCAATAGTTAGTAGAAGTAACCTCTAACCTTTACGGGAATATTACCGTCGTTGCACACCTAGATGCACAACAAAACTTGTTGTACATCTAGGCACACAATAAGGCTACCAACTAATAGGATTGTTGTGCATGAATAGAAAGCAATTACACAAATCCTTATTACAAACCGTACGACCTTGTCCCACAACTGGCAACAAATTACACTGGTGTCCAAAATAAAACATAGTTTCTATTAGCAATCCCAGACTACCCAACCCCGCACTCCAGCTGAGTATCTTCGTTTATGCACCTGTAAAACCATTGTTGGAGGGGTCAGCCCAACTTTGAGTATGATATCATGCAGCCCTCGTACATCTTTGGACTACACTTGGATTCTTTGGTCAAATTGGCATGCAATCCATTTTAATATATTCAAAAATCCAACATCATTAAGGAATAATCTCATAAATAACACAAATCCACAATGTCAGTACTCAGTAAATAAACTTAAACAACCACCCAACCATATGGATAACACAACACAATCATCATTTGAGTGATAGTTAAGCTTAGGAGTGTTTGAGCTCCCATCAAATCTATTCCATTCTTCATGTAATTAATGAGATTCAGTGTTATCTCATAATATGCCTTGAGTATTTATATCTTTAGATATCTTGAATCTCAAGTTTTGTTTTTCCATAACCCTGTTATGCCATCATGTTAGAAGATGACACATGTTAAAATTTTATATGACAATTTCATCATCCAATTGCATCACAATTTCATCCCCTGTTACGAGGCGGGGGCCTTTTATCCCCTGTTATAAGGTGGGGGCCTAGTAGACCTGTTTTTAGTCATCTACTCGTGTACACAACGCGTGACAAAGTTTTTAGCTTGGATATCTCATAAAAGAAAAATAGTTTTCCCGTTATTAATGAATTCAACCACATTTACCTAAGGAATGTACTTAGGTAATTTTATTCAATGAATGCGTGATCCAATATTGTTTGTTCAATAGAATCTTGATCTAATTTTCACTTATCATTTTTAAGGGCTTTTCTCTTGATCACTAAGGAATTGCTCTTAAGTAGTTTACATAAAAACTTCAATCTCTTAACTTATCTTTCTAGGTTATCATATTCCTTAAAATTTACTCACACTTTGTATGTGCATAATTATATTTGTTACATATAATTTGAGCACATGCATTCAACTGATAAGCAAACAAATCATAATCAACATACAATACCATTTACATGAATAATTATAATTATTGTGAGCACGCATATCTTCTTGTCAAACAAAACAAGCAAACATACAAACCCAAAGCAAACCCTCGGGAGCAAATAGACTACATAACACCATAACTTATAACCGCGGTTCAAGCAACTGTCCTAGTTCGTGCAATCGGCTATCCCAGTTCCTAGATTAGAAAAGGAGACAATTTATCAATCTTCCCAATACTTTTAGTTCATGGCAGTTGATTCCTTTTTAATTGCCGGTTCTATCAAATTGAATTTAAGGGTCCTCTATTAGGTAGTCATAATTTATCCCTTTATCATATTTATAGCCTAAACAGGTTAATACCAAAATCAACACCAAATATCATTCTTCCCATCTAACTTAATTTTATTTCTTAATTATCCCTTGACATGTATTGATCTCCCTTTCCAATTACCAATATCTTTAACCCTTAGTTTGTTAGTTTACAATTGAAACATATTAATTCTTATTTTTCTTACACTAAAACCTAACACCCTTATACCAGACCTTACTTTAACCTAAGGTTTCTATTTTAAAAATTTGGTCAAGTCATTAACCTAGCCATTTGACCTTAATTTAGCCCATTTTATAATTAACTTCTATTATTACTATTTAAATCCTTAATTAACATTAGTGAACCTATAACCCATGAACTTTTCATCTAATTAACCTAAGTAAGATTAAAATCTACTCATCTTATGTTCATAACCTAAATCCACTCTTAAGTATATACCACTCCACTTAATGACCAATTAATACCCTATGTTCCCAATAATATTTTTACGAACTAACCACCTCCCTTTTCCTTGCTTCCAAATCAGCACCCCATGTTGCTGAAATTGCCTGTTTAACCCTTAGTTTCCAAAATTTACCAAATTCACACTTAACCTAATCATACATATCCAAGATCCATTTTTCCAACACAACCCAAACTTTTTCTCAATGTTTCAAACTATTACAATCATCAACCACTAACCATTTTCCAAAATTATCTAACTCTCATAGCTTTCAAAAATTGCCTAATAGACGCTCAATTTAAACATAACCCTCAAAACCCATTTTCTCCAAAGTTAACCTTAACCTTTACCCTTACTTTTGGTTTACTACATCCTTCATACAACCATAGATTTAATTAAAGTTTTTGGATCTAACCATCATTACCAAGTAGCCAAAATTTTCCATGATTCATAAACATTTTTTGGAACCGATTTACACACATTATTAACCTCAACACTTACATAAATCTTTTGAACATATATACTTAGCATAATACTAGAGTTTAGGTATTGTTTGGAGGTATTTCCTACTTTATTTTCGGCCCTTAAGAGAAATTATGAACTCTAAATCTTTGGTACTTAAAGTTCCTTACAACACCACTTACTTTAGGTTATGTTTTTCTTGATCTCTTCTCTTGAACTTTCGAACCTTGGACATAAGACAAGGCTTCAAGTGTTTCCCACCTGTGCATGGATAGAGGATGAGAAAATGTGAGAGTTTGAGCAATAATCAAGGAGATTGTCAAAGGAAGGCAAGGAAGAATAGTTCCACCTTCTTGGTGACGGTTTGGAAAAGAATAACACCAAAACCTATTCTCTTTTTGAGTCAGGCTGTTTTACCCTCTTGCATGGAATAAAAAAAGTATTAAGGCTGGGTTTAGCTCACTTAGAATTTTCAAAAAGGAGTCACAAAAGATAGAGCACTAAAACAACAAGACCTTTCCGATATGTGCTCTAACTGTACTCGTTACTTCCTTGATTCACCTATGACCGAGATAGCCATAAAAATACGAGTTATTTATATGGATGGAAATCTATTTCAAAGAAGAAAAACTTTGGTGTTACATAAATTTTTTGAAGGCTTGCCTAAAATTTGGAATTGCTTGACGAACTGAGGTCAGTTAGAAGAATCGGCTATCAGAACACCTTTCTTTCCTTGGCTTACCAAGATAATAATATGTAACGAAAATGAGCACACTTATAGTCCAATTGAAGCTATTTGATAGATGTACACATTGATATATGGCTCACGAATTTTGATGGATAAATGAAAAAGATATCAAATGTGGAAGTGAAGGTGTTATTTTTTGTCTTTCAAAGAAAGAGAAGACATGAGTCTTTGTTATTTGTTAGTTGTGCTACCAAGTGGGTTTTAGTGAAATTGGAGAAGTGAAGTGAGACAAGTCTGATTAAGAGGTGAGAAATGAGAGGTGATGAGGTGTATCACTTGGCTTCAATTTTCAAGGCATGTAACTTCAATTCCCAAGACCTGCAAGGATGTCCAACAAATATAAAATGAGGAAGGAGAAGGAGTATGCATGTTCCTTGTCTGATGTTGTTACCGTGAGAAAAAAGAAAGAAGCTAGCAAATGGGTCAAGTGCAATCAAAAGTGATAAAATAAGAGTGAAATATCCTTGTGTGTGAGTATCTTTTTTCGTGACATGCAAGTAAAGTGAGCAAGTCAAGACAAAAAAAAAGAGGACAAGAAGAAAAAGAAAAAAAAGGAAAAAAGGACAAAGGAGAAGGCTGAAGTGAGACTTTTGACGTGTTAGAATTTGCAAAATGAGAATAAAGAGAGGATCGTGCATTAGCGAGAAAGAAAAGGAAATGAAGAGAGGATTGGGTCAACATGTTAGTTTATGTTATAATGTATGTTACATATTACACATTATAGTTGCTACTTAATTTTATTGTTGGTTTTTCTCCTTTCCCCTAAATCATTTACAGGTTTAGTAACCCTTAATTACTTTTCTAATTCTTAGGGATATTTCATGCTGCTTCAATTCTGTCACCATCACGAATTTCAGAGATGCAAAAATATCATTTGGCGTGGTAAGTCCACCCTCTGGGGTCTTTGCCGGTAAAAACTAGCATCTCGATCTTTCTGATGTTGAATCTTCGGCCATCGTCGGTCTGGTTAGGTCCGCCGCCACTAGAGCTTCTATGATAGCCCTCACCATCTCTTCTCTGCATCATGCGAGTTAGGGATTGTAAGTCCCAAAGCACATTTTCCATGGTGCTCTTGACCTCCGCTACTTCCGATCGAAGTTCTTCCATCAAGTGCCTCATTTTTCTTGCTCTGTTGTTAAGGCTTCCATGGTGTGCATGGTGACCGTCTAGGGAACGTGCTCTGATACCAAAATGGTTGGGTAGAATGACCTGCTCTTACACTCACTATTTAAAGAAGAGCTCATTGACATTGATAAAAGAAGGCACGAGGCAATACAAGAGGACAAAATTAGCTAAGCAAGGGCTAGAGAACCTCTCCTGAAGAGCCTATAGAACTCAGGGTAGTATCTTGCCTAATTCCATTGTGTGGCCAATTTCGTTATGTTCTAGATGCTTAACCTATAGATCTCCTTGCCTTCTTATACCAGCTAGCAACAAAGCACTAAAGCAAATAGGAAAGTAATGCAATAATACGATAAATCAACAATTGATGGATAAAGTTTGTAGATAGTGGTCCCCTCCTCTGTTAGTTACTTGGTGGTGGCACCACAAGCTGATCTGGAATATTGACATGGTTTTCTTTATTCTTCCTTCTAGTGTAGACTTTCCATGTTTGCCCCTGAATGATCCCTCCGATTCTTAAAATTTTTAAAAAACCAAATTGTGTTTATAGTCACTTACATATTCTTAGCTATTTTTTTCTTAGATTTTATGTATTGTAATATGATACACTAGAATGATTAATTGTGTTAATTATTGAACTATCCTTTGTGAGGTTTCACACATTATGTCTCTGGAAAAATTTGGTGTCATCATATCTATGTCTCCCTAATGGTCATCTAAGAAAGAACACATAAAAGACTATAATTGTTGGTTACAACTTGAAAACCTCTTCCTAGTAGTGCATTCGACAAAATGCTCATATTGAAGTAACATTCTTCAGTAATAAAATTTTGTGATGAGCATATTAGCAAAGACCTTTCTTCTTTATTACTGATCATATTACTTTAGTAAGAGTTATCATGTCACTATTCCTGTTGTACATGATTTATACTTTTTCCGTCTCCAAGACTACTGAGTAGTCAAAGAGAAGCTTCACATGGGGTAACACTGACACGAAGAGGAAAGTTTATATTGTTAAGTGGAAGTAAACCTGCTCTACTAAGGATTATCGAAGTACAAGACCTTTATCCTAGGATAATCTTCTTCTATAGAAGGAACTTAGGTGAGTGTCCCTCTATTGAAGGTTGTTCCCTTTTAAATAAAGGCCAACTTCTGCTTGCTCCCTCATTGGGAGGAAATGGCTAGTATTCAGTAGGGTTGTCAATTTTGGGTTTTGGGTCAGGGTTGACCTCAACCCAAATCCGACCTGCTCATGCTTCACCTTAACCTGAAACCGACCTAACCCTAAAGCTGGTTAGGATTTGTTAACCCAAAACTGACCCAGGTCACATATCCCCAACTCGAACCCAACCTGTTTGACACGAACCTGAAATTTACACGTTAACCTGAACCTGAAATCGACCAGAAATCAACCTGAAATAAAAATATATATTGTATTATTAATACAACTTCTATACAAAATCACCAAGACAACATAACATATCATATAAAACCATCAAAAACAAATGGTTACATGATTAATATATTTAGGCTTATGTCACATAGCTATAAGAATATATATATATATTTTTCTTTTTAAAATTGTTTTCGATTTGCGGGTTGAAATCTGGTTGCCAGGTCAAACCAAACCCGACCCGGGTTTTTAGCAACCAAACCCGAACCAGACCCAGAAATATTTTCGGGTTGAAAATTGTAACCCAAACCAGCATTTTAGCATGTCAGTTTCGAATCTGATTTCGAGTTTGTGTCAAGATTGACAGCCCTATTATCCAGCACCTTCCTTTGGATATTGTGTTACTTCCAATTGCTACTAGATCTGGCTTGAGTAACTCTTGATTCGCCTGGGGTGATACTCAGATAAGAATTTTATAATTCAATACGCTATACCCAGGTGAATTAGTTAATTGTGCCTAGCTTTAATAAATGAAAAATGATATGGTCTCTCAAAGGCAGACAAAGGATTTATGTCTTCATCTGGCTATGAATAAGGATTTCCTTCAGGTTAGTGTCAACCGTTCCAAATGAAATCTCTTTGTCTTTGATAACTCATTTGATCATTGTTCATATTTTTTTTTAAAAAAATGGAGAATTTGGACCATGTTCCAGGTTTCTCCGTACACCTTAAGATTTGGTCCCGATTACTACCACTGTTGATGCCATGATCAGTGTGTTTTCTTTCTCCCCTAAACTTTTTGCTATTTACTTGATGAAAATTACTCGTAAGAATGGTGACAACGACTCCAAGCGGTGCGCAGTGTGTCAGGTACGTGTCTGGGAAGAGAAGCGTCGCGAGGAGGCTGATGGTAAACCAATGTCGAGAGATGCAATAAATGTGTCACAGCTGGATCCCGTCGTCCCGAGGCAAGTAAAGCAGATAAAGTAAATTTGGAAAATGAAGGGGTGTGTAACAGGAATAACAATGGTATGCTAGGAGGTCCCGAGTTTGTCGGTGGAGAAGTCCAGCCTTGGGCCTGAAGTGGCCCATATCTCTCTGCTGGTTGGGCTTATCCTTGGTGTGGGTACTGGACCGGGTATCCATTGATGGGCATCGATCAATTTGGTTGGTTGGGCCAGGGGTTTGGGAGTGCGAGGGGGGGGGGGGGAGGGGGGTGGTATCCAACTGCCCCTGGGGTGTATGGGCCTCCCCTCGGTAGGTAGTGTGGGTATAATCTTGACACGAATCCTTTATCTGTCCCCACGTGTGATCAGCGGGCAAATACTGGAAGAAGTCTTGATAGAGCGCCAATTTTTATTCGGAAGCCGGTGGATTGTAAGGGGGGAGATCTTGACCCCATTGTGGATGAATTAGCGAGGAGTGGCCGGGTTAAGTTGCTGAAAGAGAGTAAAGAATGTGGAATGTCTATCAGTCATGAAGTGCTCGAGGTCGAGCGTGGTCTCGGTTGTGCTAAGGTTGATGCAAGAGTAAGTCATGCTGATCAAGGTCCCAACGGTCCCCTCCTTGAGCTGATGGGGGTGGGGGGGTTGGACGACGATATGAGGAATCTTTTTGAAGACCTTGAATTTCCTCCTGCCTTTGAGCCTGGTGGAGATTTGTCTAGGCCGAAGCTAGACCCTGAGGAGGAGTATGTCAAGGAAGAGGCGAGACAGATCCTTTTACTTGCTAAAGATCTTGGTTGTCATGTCCAGGACGAGGGGCGTGCTTTAAGTAGTCTTGAAGATATCATCCGCGATCACAAGGAGCAAGCTCGTAAGAGAGGTCAGGGGTCTAAGGAGGGAGTTGGGAATGATTCTGACAGTTGTTCGCGGACTAATGCTAAAGTTAGTTCTAGGAAGGAGGGAGGGCCTAAGAAGCGCATGTTAGGCTTTAACAAATTTTCCCGTGCCAGTATGGCTGCTAGTCGAGGCAAGACTAGAGTAGGTTCGAAGCGTAAGGAATAGGAAATGTGTATGGGCGGAAGGGTAGTCTATGGGAGGTATGGGGTGTTTTTATTTCTCATTCTTTGACTATTTGTTATTGACCCGCTTTTATAGTGTAATTGGCCTCGCGCCCCAATTATCAAAATAAAAAAAAATTCACAAGATACCACTATTTAAGTTTCTAATTCATAAAATACCACTTTTTTTGTTCATTAGGTCCCACATGTCACATATTAGCTTAAAAACTTCAATTTTGATATTGGACCAAAATATAACACTTTAGGATTGTCCATGTAAAGTTTCATCAATTTTGGACAACGTTTAAGCATGTTTAAAGCTGAATTACGAAAAAACAGTGATATTTTATTAATTTGAAACTTAAACAGTGGTATCTTGTGAATTTTCCAAAAAAAAAAGTTATGGACATCGAGTAAATATACTAGTTTGAATTTGAAATGTCAAATTTTTTGGCTCTAACCTTGATGACAATGATTCTCCTACTACTGTTTCAGTTGGAATGGAATAATCTTGAACTCCTTAGTCTTGGAAAGCAAAGCATAAGTTTTTTTTTAGATTGAGTACTGTTACATAACAGACTAGGTGTGAGAACACCAATCAGCTTGACCACAAACGGAAGCTGGGATACAAAAGCAACAGGAGAAAAACTTTTTAAAAAAGAAAGCAAGAACTAAAAGAAAATTAAAGAAAACAGAGACAAAGAAAATAAAGACTAGATGAAGAAGACTTTCAGATTGCTTGAAGCCTCCATGGATTGCAGCGATGAGGGAGAAGGGAGCTTATGTTTGAACCACTCCAGGATTTGCCTTCGAGTGCTGAGAATTTCATCAGTCCAGCGCGGGGTTTTGCCTTTGAAAACTTGCTTGTTTCTAGCCTTCCAGATGCTCCAAATGGTGAAGAGGAAGGTTGAGGCCCATATATCTTTGGCTTTTGGAGAAGGTGAGGCGAGGCACCAGGAGCTGAAGCTGAGATGTGCATCGGAAGCGAGGGAGATAGGGATTCCCCACCAGTTCCCCATTCCTTGCCATAGATGAAAAGAGGCAACACAATTGAGAAAAAGATGGTTGACTGTTTCTGTCGATCGCTGGCAGAGAGGGCAGCGTAATTCAGCTAGCGAGATTAGATCTGCTCCGAACAACCTATCTTTTGTGACAAGGCGCTTTTCCAAGAAGAACCAGCCAAATAGTTCAACTCGGGGCGGGGCAAGGTTTCTCCAGTAACCGAGGTGCCAAGCTGAGACAGGGGGTGATTTTTGAGCCATGACTTCGTCATAGAAGCTCTTAACGGAGTAAAGGTCGTTTTTTGTAAGATTCCAGCAGAGATGGTCGTGGTCATTGTTTGAAGGGGGTCGGGCTTCAGCCAAAGCTGATAGCATGGATTCAAGATCATCTTGCTCATAAAGAAACAAGTTCCTCCTCCAGACCAAGTGCCACTGCCAAGAGTTTCCTGTCCAGAGACCCACTTCAGAAATGGAACTTGATTTTTGGTCGCTGATGAGATAGAGTCGGGGGTGGAGATATTTGAGAGATCTTCCTCCCACCCAAGGATCTAGCCAGAAGCGAATTCGATCGCCATTAGCTATCTTCCACCGCAGATTTTGTTCCAGCACAGTGATGTTTGGAGGGAGCCAAGAATGAATAGAAACAATTGACTTCCAGATACTGTTTTTCCTGTTATCTGTCCACAAGGAGTCGTGCAGGGGAAGGCTTATGTTTACCTCATAAAAGGATGCGACTACCTGATGCCAAAGTTTTCTGTTTATCTGATGATAATCCCACCACCACTTAAAGAGTAGAGCAGCGTTTTTGACTTCTAGATCTGCTATGCCCAGGCCACCACAAACTTTAGGGGATGAGAGTTTCTCCCAAGCAATAAGCGCCAGCCCCTTACTAGAGTTATTACACCAGAGAAAAGAACTCTGAAGAGAGTTCAGATTTTTTATAACAGCCTTGGGGATGCGGAATAGGCTCATGTAAAAAAGAGGGATACTGTTTAAAACTGATTTTATAAGGGTTAATCTACCTGCCCTTGAAAGAGAGTTGGCTTTCCACTTTGACAGCTTCTTTTCGACTTTACAAATAAGTGGCTTCCAAGTTTCAATTCGCCTGGGGTTTGCTCCCAGTGGGCAGCCAAGGTAGGTTGAGGGGAGGGTCCCAATTTCACACCCTAGGATCTCTTTTACCATATCTTCCTCAGGAGATAGAAGGTTGAGGCAAAAAGCTGCAGATTTGTTCCAGTTAACATCCAGACCTGACATATCTGCGAAAGCGGTTATGGCCCATTTAACTGCTTCCAAATCGGGGACAGAGACATCACAAAAGAGGAGGGTATCGTCAACAAACTGAAGATGAGATAGCCTGATTCCATGTCTTCCGATCAATAAACCTTTTCTTTCTCCCATTTGGATTGCTACGTCGAGGATCCATCCTAGAGCGCTAGCAGAGAGAATGAATAAAAGAGGGGAGAGAGGGTCTCCTTGTCGAACCCCTCTGGTCGGTTTAAACACTTTCGTGGGTGTGCCATTTACTAGGATAGAGATCTTGGTGGTGGAGACACATTCTTGCACCCATGTTCTCCATTTCAGAGAGAACCCAAAGTTTTCTAGCATTCTGTCAATAAAGAACCAAGAAAGGCAGTCGAATGCCTTCCTGAAGTCTACTTTCAGAAGGATGCCTTTTTGTTTTCTTACTCGCAGCCAATTAATTGCCTCATTTGCTATCAAGGGTCCTTCAAGTAGATGTCTACCTTTTATAAAGGCAGATTGAGATTCATCAATTAGGGGACCTATGACACCCGAGAGTCTTTCTGCCATAATCTTGCCTATAACCTTGTATATGACCCCAATAATACTAATCGGACGAAATTCTTCAACTAGAACCGGGTCGGGTGTTTTTGGAATTAAGGTAATCCAGGTGGTGTTGATATCGGGTGGCATCTTGCTTTCTATGAAGAACTGTTTCACTACCTTGATGATGTCTCCACCTACTGTGTCCCACAGACGCTTGATAAAGTTGAAGTTAAAGCCGTCAAAACCTGGAGCTTTTGTGCTGTTACAATGCCAAACTGCTTTCTTAATCTCATCAGCTGATGGGATTGAGGAAAGTTGATCATTGAGGTCATTGGAGAGGCGCGGTCTGCCAAAACAAGGAGGGCCAGCTTGGGAATCAACAGCCGATCGAAAAAGCTCGATGTAGTATCTGCGGATCTCCCGTCTGATTTCAGTTTGGTTATAAGAAATTCTGTTGTTTATCAGGAGCTGGGAAATTGTTGTTCGCTTTTTGTTGAAGGTTGCTTTGCGGTGGAAATAGCGAGTGTTGCTGTCCCCCTCTCTGATTGCCTTTTCTCTAGAAAGTTGCCTCCAATAACGCTCCTCTTTCCTCAGAGAATTCCATATATCATTTTTCAGTCTTTGCCTCTGTATCAATCTTGATTCGTTTTGGCCCAGTTCTTCATCTTTACGATCAATGAGTTCCAGTTCGGAGGTCCTTTGCTTCAGAGTTTCAGAGATGTTGCCAAAGACCTCGTGGTTCCATCTTCTAAGGGGTTGACTGATGCGCAATAATTTTGATTGGGGCCTGAGGTTACTCAGCTTCAGCCATTCTTGGGTAAAGTAATTGTGGAAATCCTTCACTTCCCACCAAGCATCTGGCACTCGAAAGGGGTAAGGGCGAGGGGGAGATTTCTTGAGCTCTAACCATAGGAATCTATGGTCTGAGATTCTCCATGGTAGGGCTTTTAGAGTTGACCCAGGGAAGGAGTTGAGCCATTCTGCATTACTAAAGGCTCGATCGATTTTGCTTAGCGAGATAGAGTTCCTCCAAGTATATTTGCAACCTGAAAGTTGTAGTTCAATAACTTCCATTTGGTCTAGCCAGTGCCCGAATCGCCTCATGCTTGCTGAAATTTGATTCTCACTACCGCCTTGTCTGTCGCTTCCTTTTAAAACTTCATTAAAGTCCCCCATGATCAAAAATGGCGTGGGGGAGATTTGGACTCTGTTTTGGATTTCGTTGAAGAGATCCTCTCTCTATTGGGCTGTGGTGGGGGCGTAAACTAGTAGAATTCTACCTTCAAGTTGTAGGGAGGACCATTTGATTTCAACTAAGATCCATCTGTTTCCATTATCGAGTAATCGGATTGAAATTTCATTTGATTGCCATGCCAAAAGGAGACCACCTGAGTGACCCTCTGCCAGAATTTCAAGCCATTCCGTTGGATTCCCCGCCCCCCACAGGCTGATTCTTCTACTGATAGGCTTTGAATGGTGGGTTTCCATTAATCCCACCACACTTGCCTTTGTTTGTTTGAGATCCTTTTTCAAGAGGACCCATTTTTCTGGTTTTTTTATCCCTCTGATGTTGTGAAAGGCGATTGCCATCTGTATGAATTTCTTGCCTGACCTCCAAACATTTGCTTCTACGGAGTATGGTGGAGTAGTTTTGAGCAGTCAGATTAGGGAATGGTATTGAGCATTTTACCTTTTGGCTAAAGTGGAGGCACTTAGAAACATCATCTATGATCGAAATTGGAACATCATAGAGATAGGGGGCGGACCAGCTTTGGGAAGACCAGTCGGAAGACAGATCTACGTTCAAGTCTATAGGGGGAGAAGGGGCTATAGCAGCTGGGGTTTTGGGGCAAGAGGAGGTTTTCTTTTGATTGGGCGGGAATGGAGTTGGAAAGAGGCTCGAGAGCCAGACAGGATTCAAGGGCTTCCTATTGAGTTTCTAGGACAAAAGAGGGGGTTGAAAGTGGGCCTTGATCCAGAAGTTCACTACAGATTGCTGGGCTTTGTAGATTTGACTTTTCCAAGGAAGGGTTGTTTAGCTGTTGATTCCATAGGGAGTGGGGAAAAGTACGGAGGAAGCTAGACCAGAGTTTGAGCCACATTACTTTATTATTTTTCAAGATTTCCAAGGGAAACGTGACGAACCAGAGCTCGTTGTTCAGTTTGAAACTTGTTGTAGTGATCGATGCTCCCTTTAGCCGTTGGGGAGTTTGAAAGATGACAGCGGCCTTTTGGTCGATGGGACTTTTGTTCCCCATATCGAAGACTCCAGAAGGGGCTGAGTGGACTGGGCATGCGACGTCTAAAGCCTTAGGAGCAGCTTTTCCTACAATTGAGGATGTGACTCGACTTTCTAGGGTTGTGGGGTCATCACTGGACTGGTTTTCCGATGGTGGGATTTCGGTACCTCCGCCGGCAATGTATCTTTCCGATAACTCATCTGTCCAGAATTCTATGACTCCAATCGGGACTACCTTGCCATCGAAAATAGCCGCAATTTCTTCATTAATAATTTTGAAAGATGAGGTTTGAATGCTGACAAAAATATCAAGGTTTGGTGGTAGAGCGTTCATATCGTTTTCGATGGCCAAGACTTCACCAAATTTGCTAGCTATTGCCTTTGCTGAAGTAACGCTCCAGGCTTCTGGTGGTAGACCTCTGATGGCGATACTGGTGATACGGCAGTGCTGAGGTGAGCCTTCCGACCATTTCGCTACTGACCAATCACGGCCCCATTTCCCTTTGGTGAGGAAGGTTTCTCTGTCTGAGTCATTCCGAAAGAAAACGAGGAATTCTTGGGATGAGATCAGTAGAATGTGCTCCACATTTCCTACAGTCTCTCTGATGTTTTTTGTTGAGATTTTCTTTGAGGTTTGAATTTTGATAGCTTTGTCCAATCTCGGGATCAAGATTTCAGATGTAGAAAGTGCGATTGGTTGGTTTGAGAATTCAGGAGGCTCTGATTTTGTGGTTGGTGGACATTCCTCAGGTGATTTTGCTGGAGGGGGTACCCATTGTCGGGTTTCAGGTGGGGGGGGGGGGGGGGGGGGGGGGGGGGGGGGGGGGGGTTACTTTCCTCCATTCTTGAGCAGATTTTCTCCTTGGCCTAGCCAGTTGAGTGGCAATTTTCGCTCCATCAAGCCAGATCCCATTCGTAGCTTTGATAGCAGATTCTACTTCCTCTTTATTACTGTAGCTGATGAAGGCATATCTGGTGTTGGTTGCTAATCTCCGTTGAGGGGGTCTGTGAACTCCAGTGATGCGACCATATGGAGCGAAAGTTCTCCAAATGGCTCCGAGAGTAGTGAAATCTTGCAATCTGTCCACAAACACAGTATACATCTTCGCTACACCAATACTCAAACTATATATCTCCTAATTTGAATGCAAACCTAACTCTGTTATAATGGAAACAGGTGCTGTTGTGGAGGTGAGATGCACAGCTGGCGACAAGGAATTCAAGGCCTATGGGAAAACCAAGATAAATGGTAAATTTGCCACCACAGTGGAAGGATTTGATTATGGGAAACATGGAGCTGAGGCCTGCAAAGCTAAGCTCCACAAACCACCATAAGTGGTAGGCTGAACAATACGTTGTCACTTTACCCCGTCAATTTTGCAGATAAATTGTGCAAACAAAGATAATATAACCTAACGACAAGAAGTTCTAAATCCAAAATAAGTCAGTCCAAAAACGCAAATTAACCCGGGCTGAGAAGTTACATAATTCTACGATTTCTAGTAGTGAACAGGCACAAGAGTGGGCAAGCAAAGAGCCGCCTCAACAAAATCATCAGCAGCAGATATCCTGGCATCTACCTTCCTATGTCCACCCCTATCATACCAAAACACATTCCCCGCCTCATTCACCATAACCAAATCCTCACCTTTCAAAAAAGCCACCGGTGATGGATACTGCAAACACCAAAGACTATAAAGCATATACCAAGTCTCACCCACACCATACTGATCCATTATCCACACATCAATATACTGTAGCCATCCCCTCGAATTCGCCTCTGTCAAAAAACATAACTTCCCACCCACCGTCGCAACATCTTTGGGATAGTGCACCATATCCCCATAATGAGGCGGAATTGGCACTTCCCCAAACTTCTCCTCCTTAAGATCAAAGCTCACTATCCTTCCTTTGCGCTCATCCCCTCTCTGAATCGCTACCCAATGCAACCGATCATTGACCAACACTCCACGAGAATCAATGTCATCATCTGGCGACTCTCCCTCCACCACCATCTTCCACGAATTAGAGCGCATGCTATACAGCGTCACATCTCTAGTGTACACTTGAAGACTCTTCTCCCGCCGGATGTAGTTCTCGATCCTCACGATCTTAAAATCATCCCCAATCCCGTCATACCCAAACCCAAAACTCACGTTCAACGAAAGCGTATGAGCCACCGGAGCCGGTGCGATGACACGATTTGCACGAGTCGAGGGGTTATAGATAGCGAAGTCCCACTTCCGATTCCCGCATAGACAGATCAGCCCATGACATGACCCGACTAAAAGCGTAGCGGCGGAGTCATGGGCGGTGAATCCATCGGGGAGATCGAGTCTCAGGGAGCGGATTAAGGTTTGAAAAGTCACAATTTGTAAAGATGTCGGGCCGCTTAGGATCAGCAATTGGTCGGATGAGGTTGCTGGGTCCGATCGGGTCTTGGGTCCCGAATTAGAGTTAATTAGGGTTCGGTTTAAGTGGAGCTTGATGAAGTACGGGCTTGTAATGAGATCGTACCAGGCTTTAGAGACAATCTTGTAGCGGAGGAGATCCGTGACAGGGAGACGGATGAGGATTTCAGACACAACTTCTATTGGAGGTGGTTCGGACCTGACAGACGCAGTCGCTGATGGTAGAGTCGATGATGATGATGAAGAAGTGGGTTGAGTTTTATTTGGTGTTGAAGATTCGTCGGTCTTCAAAGAGGCGAAGCATTTTAAAAAGCGGCTGAACATGGTAGGGTTAAGAGGGAGAAATGACTTCGGTGATGCAGACTATTCGGTTTTCTTGCTGTTGTTGGTCATAGGAGGAAGGAGACAACCAGACGACCCTCCTCGCGGTTTGCACGCAAAAAGAAAACAGTCAGAAATTAAAGATTAGGTGATGATGGTGTTGTGATTAAGAAAGGGATAGATTTCTAATTCATCAAGAATGATGTATAAGGATCCGGCGCGGATTCTGCGACGGAAATATGACGGATAAGATCTCAACCATCCATACATGCTTAAATGTTGTCCAAAATTGATGAAATTTTACATGGACGATGCTAAAGTATTATATTTTGGTCCAATTCCAAATTTGAAGTTTTTTAAGCTCACATGTGACCTGTGGCACCCAATGAATATGTGGCATATTCATTGGGTCCCACAGGTCACATGTGAGTTTAAAAAACTTCATATTTGATATTGGACAAAATATAACACTTTAGCATCGTCTATGTAAAGTTTCATTAATTTTTGACAACATTTAAGCACGTTTAAAGTTGAATTACGTAAAACACAGGGGTATATTGTGAATTACGAAAGAAAACAGGGGTATATCGTGAATTTTCCCAAAAATAAATGATAAGAATAAATGGCTTGGATTGAATTGACACTCAAGTGACATGCTTAACTAAATCCATGTCCCTTTTTTTCTTTGGGAAAATTCACGATATACCCCTGTTTTCTTTCGTAATTCACAATATACCCTTGTGATTTTCGTAATTCAACTTTAAACATACTTAAATGTTGTCCAAAGTTGACGAAACTTTACATGGACGATGCTAAAGTGTTATATTTTGGTCCAATATCAAATTTGAAGTTTTTAAGCTCACATGTGACCTGTGGGACCCAATGAACATGTGACTGCTTATTGGGTCCCACAAGTCACATATGAGCTTAAAAAACTTCAAATTTGATATTGGACCAAAATATAACACTTTAGCATCGTCCATGTAAAGTTTTATCAATTTTGGACAGCATTTAAACATGTTTAAAGTTGAATTACTAAAACCACAGGGGTATATTGTGAATTACGAAAGAAAATAGGGGTATCTCGTGAATTTTCCCTTTTTCTTTTAGTCTACTCCGGAGAAACTGCTACATTGCTAATCTAAAATTACTAATACATATAACACATATATAGGTTACGACATTTTCTATTACTTTTTAATAAAACGTTTTTTCTAAAAAAATCCCTTACTAATAAGACATATTAATCAATCACACTTCTTTTTTTATACTAATAATGGGCGTGGTATGTTTCCTTTTTTTCTTTTACAATATATAAATAACATAATTAGTTATAATCCATATAAGGTAAATTATCAATTTAACAAAACTTTTCCATCACATATACATACACACATATATATAGCTATTGAATAATAGATTTTCAATCTTATAATATTTGTTGTTTATACATATATGAAAAATAAAAGAAGCATATATCAATTTAACATACAGGTCTTAATTAACTGAATAATATTTAAATAAAAAATTGCTTATATAAAAGACACTAAGTTAATATTTATATTTTTTTCTAAATGCAAAAAGTGACATATAAAGCTTTAAAAAAATAATGAACTCAAAAATACTAGTGTTCGGGTTAATGTTATTGTGCTTACATAAAAACCAAAAATTAATGAATACATAAAATCGACTTCAAAAACTCAGTTTATCGTTTTCAAACGTTTATAACCTTCTAGATTATCAATCAATCAAGCTCTGTAAACATAAACATGCTAATAAAAAATTCTTATACACAATGATTCATATGCACGATAAATGAAAGATATATAACAGATAGTGTCATCTTTTCTATGAAAGTGATGGAAACGATCATAAAAGGTTGTGTATATGTTTCTAATTATTGGTGGAAATGCTTATAAGATATCGTGGATATGTAAAAACATAGGTTAATGAATATGTAAAATCGAATCCAATAACTCAATTATAAAGTATTGTAAAATAAATAAATGTTAAGAAAAAATTCTTATACACCACGGTTCGATAAGAATGATCAGATGAAAAGATATAATTAGTGTCATCTTTTCTATAATAGTGATAGAAACAATTATAGAAGATTGTGTACACTTTTTCTAATCATCAGTGGAAACGTTTATAAGTTAATGTGGAGACGTAAAAACTATGGTTGGCGAATACATAATAACAGTTAGTGTCATCTTTTTAATAGTAGTGATGAAAACGATTATAGAAGGTTGTGTATATGTTTCTAATCATTTGTGGAAACGTTTATAAGATATCATGGATATGTAAAAACCAAGGTTAATGAATATGTAAAATTGAATCCAATAATTAAATTATAAAGCATTGTAAATTAATAAATGTTAAGTAAAATTCTTATACACCATGGTTCGATAAGAATGATAAAATGAAAAGATATAATTAGTGTCATCTTTTCTATAATAGTGATGGAAACAATTATAAAAGATTGTGTACACTTTTCTAATCATCAGTGGAAACATTTATAAGTTAATGTGGAGACGTAAAAACTATGGTTGATGATATATAACAGTTAGTGTCATCTTTTTAATAATAATGATGAAAACGATTATAGAATGTTGTGTATACGTTTCTAATCATTGGTGGAAACGTTTATAAGATATCGTGGATATGTAAAAAGCAAGGTTAATGAATATGTAAAATCGAATCCAATAACTCAATTATAAAGCATTATAAATTAATAAATGTTAAGAAAAAATTCTTATACACCACGATAAGAATGATTAAATAAGAATATTTAATTAGTGTAGTATTTTCTATAATAGTGATGGAAACAATTATAGAAGATTGTGTACACTTTTCTAATCATCAGTGGAAACGTTTATAAGTTGATGTGGAGACGTAAAAACTATGGTTGACGAATACATAACAGTTAGTGTCATCTTTTTAATAATAGTGATGGAAACGATTATAGAAGGTTGTGTATATGTTTCTAATCATTGGTGGAAATGTATACAAGTTATCATGGATACAAAAAAAACAAGTTTCATGAATACATAAATTCTATTCCAAATCAATTTATCATTTCCAAATGTTTATAACCTCCAGGTTTATCAATCAGTCAAGCCCTATAAACTTATAAATGCTAAGAAAATATTCTTATACACTATGTTTCGATAAGAACGCTCAAGAATTTGATTTATAATAGTTAGTGGAAACGGTTATAAAAGGTTGAGTACATGCTTTTAATAATTGTATTTATTATATTATAATTTTTATTACTACTCTAGTGATATTATTATATTTATTGTTTTTACTTACTGTCTACATTATAAATTATGGAAATGTAACATTTATCTCTACAAAACGATTATTGACTTAGTGATTTATCATATGTGGTATTTTTCTACCATCAAATTTTATTAAAATAATTATGGTTAATTAATACATAGAGTACATATTCATATATAAATAAGTTTTAAGATTTAATATTTATATACTTTCTAACAATAATTTTTTGTTATTATCTAGTTGAAGTCACCATATTGTCAAATTATCAATACATTTAATATAATTCTACTAATATTTTAAATTTTAAGAGAATGAAAAAAAACTAAAAAAATCTCATAAGAAAATACCACTGCATTCAATTACTTCTAATGAAAATAGCACATCAATATTTATATTTATATTATCGGGCACCCGTGGTTTGTACGAGAGGGGGAGATGGTTATGCAGCAAAAGATAGATCATAGAAAAAATGAAATACTAATTCTGGATGATTGGGATTAGAAATTTGCAAACTTAATCAACGGTGTGGAACGTTTCCGTCAGGGACGGAAAATACCCTTCCGTCACCAAACGCAATCCGATAAGGATCTCCATTTATACGGGGATAAGAAAATAAAAAGACAGAGAAAACAAAGAGATAACTCTAAAGTGCTGGATATTTACTCCTCCATATTCGTTCAACAATTAGGAGAAAAATGAATGTATACCTCTATTTTTTACTTTTTCATCTAGATAATAATTACTGTGTTGAATAATAGAGTTAAAAGTGGTATAAATTGTATCAAAAAGTTAAAACGACATATATTTTTGAACAGGAATCACTTATAGAATTAATTAACGGATGGAGTATTTACAACACTCCCCCTCGACAGTCTGACATTAATTATTTATCATACTCCCCCTTGAATGTCCGACATTGATTATTTACCACACTCCGCATAGAATGTCTCACATTGATTGTCTCGTTAAAAACTCGTTATGGAAAAACCTAATGAGATAAAATCAAGACCAAGGAAAAAAGAGTGGAACCATGAGTTCTCCCCAAAGCAAAAAAGCACTTCAAATCTCTGAATCTACAGTCCAATCTTGCGGATTAACCTTTCGAAAGTTGAAGTAGGAAACGGCTTGGAAAATATATCTGTCAAATTCTCACTTGAGTGGGGTTAAGGTATATCAATTTCTTAATTCTTCTAAAGCTCATGGGTGAAGAAAAACTTGAGGGATATGTGCTTCGTTCTATCTTTGTTGATGTATTTGTCTCTCATCTCATCTATACAAGCATAATTGTCTTCATATAATATTGTTAGAACTTTCTTATCACACGATAAGTAGGGTTGTCCATGGTAAGTAAACCACTCTATTCTGTTAATCGGCTCCTCGGATTTGGTTAACCATTTAATTAGATTTTCTAACTTTCGATTACGTTACCGTTCCGTTTAAATCGGTTAGCCTTTATTTCGGTACAGTTTCTCGGTTAACTTTGTAACCACATATTTATTTATTGATAAGAGCACTAATAGTACGACAATGATCCTTCACTTAAGCTATGAGTGATGAATAACACCTGTATGAAAAAATACAATAAAATGTACATTTTCTCAATAGTTAACATCAATAGTTGTACAAGGTGAACCTTTATATTTGAGGTTTTTTTGTTATATATTCGGTTGACCGTGGTTAACCTAGCAGTTAACAGGTCTGGTACAATACCGTTATCAAAACTGAAACTAATCAGCAATCCTGTTAACCAGCCGTAAAAACTGGTACAGTTAACTAGAAAATATGTACAAATCGTACGGTTTAATGTGGTTACGGTTCGGTTCCGCGGGTTTGGAATTTTTTTACCAACCCTAAAGATAAGTCACACGTCTCTTGAACATGTTGGATCATATGGACCCTAACCAAACTCATTCTCGACTAGCTTCGGGCATAGCTAGGATTTCAGCACGATTGGAGGAGGTGACAACAATCGTTTGCTTTATAGATTTCCATGATATGGTTGTACCTTTATGGGTAAATACATAACTTGTTTGTGAGCTTGTGTTATGAGGATCGGATAGGTAGCCAGCATCAGCATAACCTGACAGAAAAAACTTAGGTGTCTTTGGTAAAAACAACCCCATATCCATTGTTCCATAAAGAAAACAAAGTACTTGCTTAACACCATTGCAATGCCTTTTGGTTGGAGTATCCCTATATCTTGCTAATATATTTATTAAGAATGCTATATCAGGTCGAGTATAACTCGCCAAGTACGTCAATGCTCCAATAACACTTAGATATGGAACTTTAGAACCAAGGAACTCTTTGTCACTATCACGGGGTCGAAATGAGTCAATGTTCACATTTAAGAACTTTGTCTTACCAAGATCATTCATCTCAAATTCAGACTTCAAACAATCAACAACTTTTTAAAAATCTACAGACGTTCCAATTATGTTGAGATCATCAACATAGACTACAATTACGACAATCCTAGATCCATTTTTCCTTATGAGCATACAGGGAAAAATTGAGTCATTCTTATAGCCTTTCTTATGCAAGAATTAGTTGAGGCGATTACACCACATATAACCCGACCGCTTTAGTCTATAAAGGGATTTATTCAAATTAATTAAGAACTTTTCTCTACAGCTTGATTTGAAAGCTTTAGGCAATTGAAATCCCTCTGGTAGCCTCATATAAATGTCGCTATAAAAAATGATCCATATAGATAGGCTATAACATATCCATTAAGCGGAACTCAAACTTTTCTTCGATTGCCAAACTAATCAAGTACCTAAAACTTGTTACATCCATAATTGGGAAATAAGTTTCTCAATTGTCAATACTAGGTCTATGACTAAACCTTGTGTAACTAGACGAGCTTTGTATCTAACAACTTCATTATTCTCATTTTGTTTTCGTTCAAACACCTATTTATAACCAACGGGTTTTATATTACTGGGTGTATAGACCACTGGTCCTAAAAGCTCACGTTGCCCTATTGGACTACATCCGGATCGAGGATCAACTCTGGGCGGATAGGTTCCAGTCCCCCTCCCAAAAGCCGTTGTGGGGGATCGAACCTTGGTTCTCCCTACCAAGTTCAGTCCCAATCACCACTGAACCAACGGGGTGTTGGTATATGCAAAAAATTGATGTCAATTTCATGTCGGTTCCATCGTATTTCAGTCATGACGTAGTTGATCGAGATCTCTTCATTATCAATACTTATTTCAGGTACCTGAGTTTTCTGCATTTCATCAAGTGTCATGTCTTCAAGAGTCTCACCCTTCTTACTTAGACCATCTTTAATGCATGCTCCCTTTTGTGTTCGAGGGTTTTTATCTTTGGAACCAACTGGTCTACCAAGCTTTACACGTTATGGTGGCCACCGAATCCGAATCTACCGGAACCGGCGAATCTACCCGGAACCGATTGGAACCGGAACCGGCCGGAACCGGGCCGGAACCGATTCGGAACCGGAACCGCCCCTTGCGAATCGAATCCGAATACAAGTTTTGAGATTCGGGACCGACCGGGACCGGAACTGGAACCGCCCGGAACCGCCCGGAACCGCCTGGATTCGCATCGGATTCGGAACCGTGGAACCGGAACCGGATCGGAACCGGTGGAACCGGAACCGGAACCGCCCCGGAACCGGTCAAAGTTACCGATGGAATCACCACTTAGGACTTCTATTTTGTATTGTAATCTTTTAGAATGTATTAGTATTACTTTCTTTCCATGTAATCTTTTAAGACTTCCAAATTGAAATCATGTAACCTATTAGTAGCTGTACTCTTTTCCTTATTAGGGTTTTCCCAATGGGTTTTTACCTAATAAGGTTTTAACGAGGCAGTGAATCATATAATAAAATCCGCTTTGCTCTTTAATTTTGCAAATTCAATACAAAAATTTAAGTCTTTGGTTCTTACACATTTAAGATTATAAACTTGAGGAATAACCTAGCTAGGAGTAAAGTGGACGAAAAGAGCAACGTGTGCGCGCAAACGGATCTAAAATCGGAGTTAAAACGAATAAACTAGAGCCGATCGAATCTTTCCAGAACCGGTCGGAACCGCCCCGGAACCGGTCGGAACCGGAACCGGAAACCGCTCCGGAACCGGTCGGAACCGTTGATTTGAGCGAATCCGAAGCGAATACAGAGTTCCGGAACCGGAACCGGAACCGCCCCGGAACCGCCCAGGACCGGTTCCGAATCCGAATACACATTTTCCGGAACCGGAACCGGTGGAACCGGAACCGGAACCGTGGCCACCATTATTACACGTGTGTTGGACTCATTTGCAACCTGTCCTCCTTGGATATCAATTTAGCCGGAGCATTTGAAGCTAACATATATGACTTTTTCACCTGATTTGGATGAGTAATCGGACAATTGGTTTTCTAGCCTTTGGAGATTAATAATATGTTGAACGTCCAGTTCACATTGCATAGTGCGAGGATCATAATGCAACAATGATGGTTCATTCCACGGGATCTCCTTTACAAATTGTTGTTCTCCCCCTGATGGTGGGAAATGTGACTCATCAAAATGATAGTCAACAAATCGAGCTGTAAACAAATCCCCAGTTGTTGGCTCAAGGGTATCTAATAATCGAAGCAGATTCAAACCAACATATATTCACATTCTTCTGTGAGGCCCTATTTTGATTCTTTGCGATGAAGGGATAGGAACATATATGCATAACAAAAAATCTTTACATAGGAGATATTTGGTTCTTGACCCGTAACCTTTTGCAATGGTGACAACTTCTTATGGTTTGTCGACCTCATGTGAATTAAAGTAGCTGCATGTAATATATCGTGTCCCCACACAGATACCAGAAGTTTTGATCGCATTAGTAACAGTCTTACAATTAATTGTAGACATCCGATCAAATATTTTGCTAAACCATTTTGGGTATGAGCATGTGCTACTGGGTGCTCAACGGTTATTTCAATGGACATGCAATAGTCAATAAAGGACTTAGAGGTAAATTTTCCAGCATTGTCTATGTATGTACTTAATTTGATTATTAGGAAAATTGGCTCGCAACCGACTCAGTTGAGCCAATAACCTTACAAATGACATATTACGGGTTGATAATAAGCTAACATGTGACCATCTGGTTGATGCATCTATCTAAACCAAGAAATATTTAAATGGTCCACATGATGGGTGGATAGGTCCATATATATCATCCTAAATCCTTTCAAGAAAAGCAATAGGCTTTGTGTCAAGCTTAACCGTTGATGTCTTTATTTAGTTTTCCTTGAGAACAGACTATACAAGGAAAACTATTTCGTTTAATAAACCTTTTGTTTTTCAACATGTTACCACGTGACCTTTCCATAATTCTTCGCATCATGATTGAACCGGGATGGCCTAACCGGTCATGCCAAGTTTTGAAATCGTCAAAAGATTTTCAATTTTTCAACAACATATATTTCAGTTATATTGATATACACGGGGTAAAACCTAGAAGAACTAGCAAATAGTTTTTCCAATTTTTTTTTTGTTAGCTATCACTTTTGGATGCAAATATATTCAACATTTTCATCATGCCCCGTCTCAATGTGATACTCATTCTGACGTATATCAATGAAGCTCAACAAGTTTCTTATAGACTTGCTTGAAATCAATGCATTTTTTATGCATATTTTTGTTCCCTTAGGTATTATAATATTTGGTTTTCCAGCCTCTTCAATAATACTTGTACTACTCAATATAATAAAAACCTTTGCCCCATTATTTTGCAAGTAAAAAAATATTTCTTATGCTTAAAATTGTGTGTGTTGTAGCACAGTCAATAAAAGATACGTCTTCACCATCCACTAGTGACTTTCTTCAATGAGGATTATTCTTCATAAAGCAAAATAAAAATTACATTTAGTAAGATGTATGGAAAAACAATCCCCAAGCAATGAAACTAATAGCTAATCTTGATCCAATTCAAAAGAAATTAAAATAGAACATTGGAAGCAGGGGCGGACCCTATAGCTATTTTATAAAAAAATAAAAAATAAAAACCTAGCATAAGTATAGTAAAATTGACATAAATAGCAAGTTCTGAAAGTAGTCTAGTGGTTAAGATTATGTGTTACCTAAAGATTAGGAGTTCAAGTCCTGGAAGTTACCATTTTATTCTTTATTTTAGAAACAAACTCCAGCTCCAGCCGTATACACTTTGAAGCAGCCCAGCCCAACCCATCCAACATGTTCTCCCCTTTTTTATTGATAAATGCAGAATTAACTTTTCAATATAATATTGTTGTAGCCTATAATAATGGTTGAACACACCAGTGGGTATGGGTATCCCATTCAATTTTTGTAGTAGCAGCTTGCACTTGTATTGTAGCAGCAGCTTGCACTGTGCATTTTTCCCCTTTTTTTAATTCAACAAGCTGGTGGCTCAATTGATTGGTCCTCCCTCCTTGATTTCCAACAATTGTGTTGGGACATCAGAGTGTTGTAGAGATAGCCAATCAACTCGACAGAGTGAATCGTCCTCAGTCAGACACAAAGAGTGAGCCGCTTCAATGGAGTCCATGAAACGAAGGAGGCCTCATAGACTCACTCGTGCAATTGTGAATAAAAAGGAGTCAACTCGGGAAAGCCTCAACGCCACAACGGTCATAAAGTCTCCCTTAACACCCGAAGTTCGCGGCTCAAGTAAAGACTTCACTCAAAGACGTTGGACGTTGCCCACTTAGTTAGTTCCAGTATTTCGGAACTAACTCCTTCGACCTACCGTTTGTAATACTAGTATAAATAGGTTATGAAATAGCTAGTTCAATGTGTGCTTTTCATTAAGGATTATCTTAGAGCTTAGAGAGTGAAAGAGAATCGCTTTGTATGTAACACCCCTACTACGCACTTACTATTAACTGGAGTCGCAGCGGAAAATAAACAACTAAACAATAACTAAACGATTGGTGCTACAACGCCGTCAACCACCCACGTGGCTAACAAGGCTGAATAAATACAAGTGTATCAGTCTGATGATCAGACTCCCGAGCGTAGAACTAATAACCATATATACATAAACACAATACCGAGTATTTACTTACATCCTTTACTGTAAACCATCACTGTAAACTGTTCACAACCAAAATATATATCGCCACGGGAGCACAGGCGCATCCCGGGCCCAACATCCAAAAATGATCAACAGTAATCCTGCATCCTAGAATCTAGAGCCATTCTGCTTCTTCGATCCTCATCCTGCAGTAAAAGAAATATGGAGCCCCCGAGGGGGTCAGCAACCCTTGGCTGGTATGGTTAACGCGCAACCCATCGGCTACCGGGATGCGCGCAACTAATTGTCATGATGACATGGCATTCATTTTAAAACACACAACATATACATATATCATAACATGGGTATTGTACACAACATCACACATAACATAAACAACAATTCCTTTTAGGAAGTGAACCAATACAATTAGTTCCCATGGAGAGCCTAGAGAATGTTGCCATACTCATGCTAAGCTCGTTACATAACTCGTTACCGTCCTGTTAGATTGAACGGATAACTTAACACAAGGTGCCTCGGATATAGTGATCTAAGCACACGAAACAACACACATAGTATGCCCTGTGGCCCGACGTGAGTCAGTAAAATAGCCTTGGTTAAGCTAAAGGGAAGGTTGGAAACCAAATTGGAAAACAACCATAACATACAAAGAGAATCGAAACCGGTTATGACATCGACTCCCATACTCACACACGTGGCCGGAACAGACCGGACTCCTCACTTCCCCCGTTAGCACTTGTTAGTAGTTCAACATTGAACTCAATAAACAATTCACAAACAACTGGTTAAGTCTTGTTAGACACACACAAGGGAAGAGAGAGTCATACGTAACAATACAATGAATTAACAACTGTAAACTCATTACATGACTTAAGTCTTACAAGGTCATAAACACACAGAAAAACAAACAACACACAAGCCGGTGTAAACCGGTAGGCAACAGACTGCAAGAAAACCATACCTTGGTCCTTGCTTCGATTTGTTTTCCACCGTAGGTCACTCCTATACATGTTTAAGAATGTCGGTTAATTACTTACTTAACTTCAAATTTACTAAATGTTTAACATGATTATATGACATGTTTTAATGCCCCAACTTATCCTTGATTACCTACATTAAACCCCCTAGGGTTACTACATTTGCCACATTCTTTACTGTTTTTTTTTATTTTGGTCTGTCCGACCCACCGTCCGACCCACCAACTGGGCCGGACCCTTCCAGTGATTTTCGGGTTTGAAAAACTCTACTTGTCCGACCCATGTCCGACTCAACCATATGGGTCGGACCACTCCAGAACATTTACCGACCTTTGAAACACACCCGTCCGACCCATGTCCGACCCAAGTCCCTCTGGGTCGGACCGTTCCAGAACTCTTACTGACGTCTAACAGAGGCTGTCCGACCCAAACTTGGGTCGGACCCCTGGGTCGGACGCCACTAGAAAATGCCCAAACATTGTCAAATCTTCACTAAACTTTTCCTCAAGCCTTCTAATGTCTCCCAACACCATTTGGCACACTTATTCTCTCATACAACATCCATAAAACTCATTTTCTATCTCCTTACACTTACTCATTTCATACCAAAATTCCTAACACTTATGATATTTTCTCCTTGGTTTTCTAAGTGGTGTTTCATACCTATGATAACCACTATGCCAATAATGTTTCCTCACCACTACTACATCATCTCCCAAGCATCTTTTCTTCCTAAACAACTCCTTGAACATCTTTACAAGTTTATAGCTTCCCATGCAACAAATCACTTCATCCTTTCTCACCAACAATGCACAAGTCCTAAATACAATCTCACCATGATCTTGAAATGTCCCAAAACATTCTTTTGCATTCTAAATCCTCTAGAACATTGCCTAAGCCCTTTTTACATCTTTTAACACCTTAATACATGTTTCTTCCACTCATTGAACACTTAACCATTCTAAACATTTCCTAGCTTACCAAACTCATTCTAAACCCTTAGAACTTCTTGTTTATTACCTAAATTTTGACATGAACCCTCCTAGAACATTACTAAACCAAAACACATTGTTTTCATCATTAAACAACCAAGAGCACTAAAATCCATCCAACACATTCTTATACACAAAACTTCACTCACTTAGAACCACATCACAATATAGTGCATAATTAAAATTGCTTGGCACTTAGGCCCTTAAATAACATGGCTCTTAGGCCCTTAAGATGCATAAATCTTAAACACTGAATTTCCACAATATATTTGCCTTTGACCTGCAAATACACTCAACAATACATATGCCTTTTACTAAGCCCTTGAGAGCATTCTTCTAAGTCATTTTCCATTGGCTCCTTAAATCATTTTTAACAAGCAATATAAGCTCATTTCTCCTAAGACTTTAAACCACATTAGGTTAGCATATTTACCTCTTTTCCTCACAAACTTCTTTTTTGTTTCCTTGACTAAATTGGCAAGGCTTTTAGTTGCTTGTCAACTTCTAAACATTATACAAATGATATAATGAGTATACAAGCTTTATGCTTCATCTCATTGTAAACCCTAGTTACATTTATTATTTTAAAGCATTAAGATGATTGTTTTACCTTGGAATGGAAAGAGAGTTTGGATATGTAGCAAGAGAGGACTCCACCAAGCCCTTGGAAGATTCAAATGAAGCTAAAACAAGCAAGGTAAGGACACCATCAATGGTGATTTTCAGACAACACATAAACATGAAGGAAATGTTATTTTTCTTTGAGTTTCCTTACCTAGAAGCAAAGGAGAACAACAATATGTGAAAAGATGAGCTCAAGCTCCTCCCATGGTGATTCCTCTTGGCACCGAAATGGAGCTCTTGGGATTTTGAGAAGATAGGAATGAAGAGCTTGATGAGACTAAGAGAATGGTGGTCTTTGTTTTTGATTTGGTAAAGTGAGCTAGGAGTTACAAGAGGTTGAAGATGAAGAATGGTGGTGGTACTATTGCAAAACCGTGAATGAAGAACAAGAAGGAGGTAGAAGAGAGCTTGGAACCGTGGGAAATGAGGAGGGAAATGAGAGAATGAGATAAGTTGTAAGTTTTAGATATTTAAGTAGTAAAAGCAAATAGTACTTCTTTACTTTACTACTTTAGTTAGCTTATTTTTGTTTAAGTATGGTGAGTCACCACCATAAAAACCGGCCCCCTTAATGTCACTAAGGGCATTTTAGTCTTTGTTGGCCAATTTAATTACTTATACCAACATATGTTACAAACTAGCTTATTTTAGTTACTATTCACTAAAACAAGGCATATAGATGTGAAATTTTTGATTTCCCATTGATATAGACTTCCAAATGTGATACTATATAGTACACATGTTAATTAAAGAGTAATGATGGACATTTAGCCATTCAAAACTCATTTACAAGACAATTTTTCAAAAATGTGCTTTAAGACTCCTTAAAGCACATTTTGTGTTTTAACTTGTTTTCAAGCTTGGTTTTCTTTGGTAATTGGTTTAATATGTTCATTAGCATGCAAATGAGGTCTTGGTAAGTTCATTAGGTCTTAACCAAGCTTATCCCAAGCTTAGAGCACATTTTGGCTTTTATTGACCTTAAAGCACATTTTGTGTTTCCTATGGTTTAAATTGCTTACTAATGTTTCTAAGACTCTTTTTAGTCTTAACACACCTTATTTTAGTGTTTAAATAACATAACTAGGTTTGGGGTATTTCAATCTACCCCCCCTTAAAAGAACTTTGTCCCCAAAGTTCATACTTCCACATGTCCTAAATATTAGAATAGAACACGGGAACACATATCAACAATACCTCCATAACAACATTAACAACATCTTTACATAACATCAGACACAAGGTCCAAACAAAAAAACATCACAACATCATTCAGACTCAGCGGTCTGTAACATAACAGGGTAACAACATGGCAACACAACACAGACAATGTATCTAAGTACATGTCGTACCCACATAACCGAAACGGCTCTACCCCCTTAAATAGGGGTACGCCCCGTACCCTATACATACAAACGCTAAGAAGTAAACAATGACGGGTACTTCGCCTTCATCTTATCTGCCAGCTCCCAAGTGGCCTCCTCAACGTCCTGGTTAGACCAGAGAACCTTCACCAGTCTCATAGACTTATGGCGAGTGTCTCGAGTCTTAGTGTCCAGAATCCGTACCGGAGTCTCCACTGATCGCATGGTCGGCTCTAAGGTTAGCCTTTCAGGCTGAAGTACATGAGACGGATGAGACATATATTTCTTCAGCTGGGACACATAAAATACATCATGTACCTTGCCCAGCTCGGCGGGTAAATCAAGTCTGTAAGCTACCGGGCCGATCCGCTCCGTCACAACATATGGCCCCACATATTTCGGGCTCAACTTGCCTTTCTGGCCAAAATGAAACACTCCCTTCATGGGGGATACTCTCAAAAATACCTGATCGCCCACGGCGAACTCCAGGTCACGTCTGCGCACATCCGCGTACGATTTCTGTCTATCCTGAGCTGTCTTCATGTTAGCCCGGATCTGGCAAACTTCTGCCTGAACTTGTTCCAGATACTCTGGTCCTATAATGACCGTCTCACTCGACTCATCCCAGCATAATGGCGTACGGCATGGTCTACCGTATAATGCCTGGAAGGGAGACATCTTGATCGAAGCATGGTAACTGTTGTTGTAGCTAAACTCGATCAGATGTAACTTGTCAATCCAGCTGGTCTGAAAGTCAAGTGCACATGCACGTAACATATCCTCAAGTGTCTGGATGGTGCGCTCACTCTGACCATCTGTCTGTGGGTGGAACGCTGTACTTAGCTTCAGCTCGGTACCAAGCGCTTCCGTGTGGATTTCCAGTACCTGGAGAGGAATCTGGTATCCCTGTCAGACACGATAGTCTTCGGTACCCCATGGTGCCGAACAATCTCCCTATCAAAGAGCTCTGCTAGTTTTGCCACTTTCCAGGTGTCCTTCATCGGAATGAATCGGGCCACCTTGGTCAGTCGGTCAACAACAACCCAAATCATATTCAGACCTCCCCTTGTAGGCGGAAGCCCTACTACGAAGTCCATAGAAATGTCATGGAACTTCCACTCAGGCACTGGCATTGGCTGTACCATACCACCAAGCCGTCGGTGCTCAAACTTGACCTTCTGACAAGTGAGACACCTCAACACATAGTCATTCACATCCTTTTTCATTCCAGTCCACCAAAAATATCTTTTCATACCCCTATACATTTTAGAAGCTCCGGGGTGAATCGAAGTCGTAGAATAATGGGAGTCACTCAGTATGCGCTCCTTCAGCTCAGCGCTACTCCTCGGAATACACAGTCGGCCATTCAGTCTAATCAGGTCATCATCGTGGAGTCTGAAGTCATACTTCTGACCCTCGAATGTGCCATCAATAAGCTTATGTCTAATCTCCAACATGTACTGATCCGTCATCTGAGCACTCCGCACCTCTTCAACCAAGCTAGAATGAGAGACTAGCGAATGGAGAGAGTGTGCTCGGCGACTCAATGCGTCAGCTACCACATTTGCCTTACCCTCCTTATACTGCAGATTGATGTCATAGTCATTTAGAAACTCGACCCACCTTCTTTGTCTCATGTTCAACTCCTTCTGAGTGAACAAGTACTTTAGACTCTTGTGGTCAGAATAAATTGTCACGCTTACCTCATACAAATGATGTCGCCATATCTTCAATGCGAAGACAATGGCACCCAATTCCAAATCGTGGGTAGGGTAGTTCTCTTCATGCTTCTTCAGCTGTCGGGAGGCGTATGCTACGACCTTCCCGTGTTGCATCAACACACAACCCATACCTCTGCCTGATGCGTCGCAATAGACCTCAAAACCATCTGGACCGTCTGGTAAAGTCAGGACTGGTGCAGATGTCAGAGCATCCTTGAGACTCTGGAAAGAACTCTCACAGTCGACTGTCCACTCGAATGGTGCATCCTTTTTCATCAAGGAAGTCATCGGCTTCGAGACACTGGAGAAGTCCTTCACAAACCTCCTATAATAACCTGCTAGACCGAGGAAGCTCCTGATGTCGGTAACTGTCTTCGGCCTAGGCCAGGTGCGCACTGCATCAATCTTTGTCGGATCAACAGCGATCCCGGCTTCAGAAATCACATGTCCAAGAAAAGACACTTGGTTCAACCAAAACTCACACTTTGAAAATTTTGCATACAACTGATTCTTTCTCAATGTTTGCAACACACTTCGCAGGTGGCTTTCGTGCTCACCTCTCGATTTCGAGTACACAAGTATATCGTCGATGAAGACTACCACTGACTTGTCCAACTGATCTTGGAACAAGCGGTTCATTAAGTCCATGAACTTGGCTGGTGCATTGGATAGACCAAATGGCATAACCGTAAACTCATAATGTCCATATCTTGTTCTGAATGCTGTCTTCTCAATATCACTGTCACGGATGGCAATCTGATGGTATCCAGATCGTAGATCTATCTTGGAGAATACTGATGCCCCTTTCAACTGATCAAATAAATCGTCGATGTGTGGTAAAGGGTAACGGTTCTTCACCGTAACTGCATTCAGTTCTCAATAGTCAATACACAGGCGGAGACTACCATCCTTCTTCTTCACGAAGAGGACTAGCGCTCCCCATGGTGAAACGCTAGGGCGGATAAACCCCTTGTCGAGTAGGTCTCTCAGCTGCTCCTTGAGCTCAGTCATCTCTGCTGGAGCCATACGGTAGGGCGCCTTCGCAATTGGTCCGGTGCCCGGAACCAAATCAATTTCAAACTCAACTTCCCGTGCTGGCGGCATGCCCGACAGTTCCTTAGGAAATACATCAGGAAACTCCGACACTATCGGCACATCTGGGCTAAACTCTGGATCTCTCTCTATGTCCTGGACATAGCAGAGGTATACATCACTTCCTCGTCATAGTTCACGACACATAGCCATGGCGGTGATGATCTGAGTCGAAGGCTCCCTAGGCCTCTGGCGGTAGGATATGGTAACCCCAGATGGACTCCAAAGAAGCAGACGATGCTCGGCACACAGGATTCTGCCCTTGTACCGCTCCAACCAGTTCATCCCGACAATCACATCAAAACCAAGTCCGTCGAACTCTATCAAGTCGATCGGAAATTCTTCACCTCTGATTCGTACAACAACATCTCGTGGTAGCGGGTACACCTGATCCGATCTTTCGATGAGGAGAGGACTAGGAAGTCTGGCATCTCATCACCGTCTAACCCCAGCCTCTTCGCAAGAAGGATAAAAAATGTATTGAGGCTCTGGAGTCGAATAAGAGAAGCGTCCACGCCATTATGGGAAGGTACCGTGAGGATTGTGCCTACTTGCCGGCTTCTGCCTCATTGCAGACACTCAGTATACCTCCCGTTCCGAGTGCACAACCTAATTCATTGGCAAACTGATAAGTATTGGTAACAACACGGTTGACATGCTTCAAACAACTCCACTTTATTCATTAACACACTCTTTTTACAACATTCGTTGGCTTATACTGTCGCCATAATTAACACTTACAACATCCTTAACATACACTGGTTCAACACGTCACATAATTATACAAGGCTTTAAAACTGTCTGAAGGTCAAATTCAAATGTCCGGGTTTCATGTGTGTGGCATTGATCACTGCCGATGGTGCAGTATTCAGTTTGATCTTCTTGATGCCATGGTATAGCATCCTTGACTGCCCGCCCATGATTAACACATCTCCTGATTTTAGTACTAACTTCTTTGCGAGATCAACACGCTTCTGCTCGCCATATATAAACACTGCGGTATCACCAATGGACCAAGACACCACGGGTACTCCCTTACTTAGAGACTCGGGTGACTCGTCCTTATCTTGGTGTAACCCTAACCGTCCACCTTTCTGGTAGAAGTTCACAATGCATAAATCCGCTTTAACACTTGGAATTGAATCTGTTTCAACTTGCTGAGCAATTCCCACGGCGTGGTTAACGACCGCAAGGAACTCCTCAGGTATACTTGGTACAGTTGCTCCATCTTCAGCTCGCACTTCTTGATATGTCTTGGTGTAAGGATTCCAGTCCTTACCCATGCACATCATCTTCAATTTCATTCTTGATCCGCTCGGGTATTCGGGTGTGTAGAAACCTCCAGGTTTCGCTCCAAGTTCATCGCATCGTCTGATGATATGGATTTGTGCTTCCGGTGTCAGGTATCCATTTAAGAGTATCATACCTGGTTGGATGACCTGACATTGCTCCATTGGAAAGTCGGTGATGTTGATGGTGGTTTCTTCAGGGTTTAGTGTGGGTGGGATTGGATAACATATATTGAAGGTTCCTAAGTTTTCAAATTACCTAATTAGGTGTTCTCATATTATACCTTAACTGTTTACTTACATGGTTATTTACTTGGACTCACTAACACACATGCATGAAATGCGGTATGCAATCACTTATTTCACTCAATAGTTTAGGCGGTACCTGGTCTAGAAGAGGGCCCTGGCGCCTCAGACCGGTCCACCACATGCAGGGTGGCCTTGCTAGGTCCCGACCCCTTCCCCTTCTGGGAATCTGTGTACCTCTGATCTGGGGGTGGCTGATTTGCCGTCTTCGCGCCATCGGTGGTCGCGGTGGCCTTACCCTTCCATTGCCCCTTGGGCCTGTAGTTTCTACTGTTCGGGTTCTGCCAGCACTCATAGTCGCGGTGCCCCATCTTTTTGCAGTATCGGCACCGCACATCATTACCCTTGCAGTCATTGCCGGGGTGGTCTCCGTTACACCACTTGCAGTAATAGTGGCGCTCCGGTCCAGAGCCCGTGCTAGCTGCTAACACATCACACACTCAGTACATACTTCACAAGTTAATAACACACACTAGATTTTGGTATTGAAATTTATTAATTACCCTTGGGTGGGTAAGAGCGTAAGGGCTTGGCCGCATACGCGTAGGTGAGCTGCAGAGGCTCCTCAGCAGTGGTGGTCTGGGTCTGGCCCTTGCCACCCTGTTGCTGTCCTTTCTGGGACTGGGGGTATGGCTTCTTTTCTTTCCCCCCTTGCCCTTGCGTGCCTTGGCCCTCGCTCATGGCCTTGCGCTTGAGCGCACTCTCCTCGTCCCTCAGACGGACGGTGATCTCAACAATTGCAGCGGCATGGTAGCACTCCTATATTTAGGGTGTTAGTTATACCCCGCTAAACAAACTCACATCACATTATCATACTATACATACTCATTCACTTATACTGTAGTTCATTACCTGCAAGGTAGTATATCCGCTCAGCCCCATGCCGTAGCGTAACCGGTAATTCAACCCATTGTAAAAACGGTTCACTAAAATCCGGTCTGAGTAGCCCAGATCCAGCAGCAGATGGATGAGTCCGATAAAAGCGGTGTAGTACTCATCAACTGTCATCTTGTCTCCCTGTCTCAAACTGTCAAGCTCTAGGCGCTTGGCCTCCTGGACGTGAATAGGGTAGTACTTGGCTCGCAGCAGGGCCGTGTACTCCCTCCACTGGAAGGTAGGATCACCAACTCTTCCCTCCCTTACCAGCTTCCACCAAGTCTGAGCCGATCCCTTCAGGTAGTAAGCGGCTAGTCGGACCTTGGCACCTGCAGGAACGTCCAAGGTCTCGAAAGCGGTCTCCATCTCGGAGATGTACGCCTCCAGCTTACTAGGGCCGGTCTCCCCACTGAATGACGGTGGTCTCAAATCCACCAACGCCTTGACCCAGTTGGTCTCGCGCGGCTGTGGTTGCGGTTGTGGCCCTTGTTGACCCTCACCGCCTTGCTGCTGCATCGCAGCTAATAACTGTGGGACCATCTGGGCTACGGCGGCCGCAACAGCGTCGGCCATGACCTGTGTCGTAGGGTTCTCTCCCTGGTTCCCAGTATCACCAATACCGCGCCCGCGGCCTCGACCTCGTGGTCTACCTGACATCTGAATTCACATGAACATTTATTAGCACTGTGCTTGCACACTTATCGGTCCAACGGTTGTATCATCTTCCCGACAATAAGGTATTTCCACACTTAGTTAGTGGTTAACCTTTCCACAACTGTTCACTTAGGTAACTATGGTTAGATTTCCTAACTCGGTATATCCCTAAGCTTGGTATTCTTGCCATATCGCTCAGATACCACTTTTTGTAACACCCCTACTACGCACTTACTATTAACTGGAGTCGCAGCGGAAAATAAACAACTAAACAATAACTAAACGATTGGTGCTACAACGCCGTTAACCACCCACGTGGCTAACAAGGCTGAATATATACAAGTGTATCGGTCTGATGATCAGACTCCCGAGCGTAGAACTAATAACCATATATACATAAACACAATACCGAGTATTTACTTACATCCTTTACTGTAAACCATCACTGTAAACTGTTCACAACCAAAATATATATCGCCACGGGAGCACAGACGCATCCCGAGCCCAACATCCAAAAATGATCAAAAGTAATCCTGCATCCTAGAATCTAGAGCCATTCTGCTTCTTCGATCCTCATCCTGCAGTAAAAGAAATATGGAGCCCCCGAGGGGGTCAGCAACCCTTGGCTGGTATGGTTAACGTGCAGCCCATCGGCTACCGGGATGCGCGCAACTAATTGTCATGATGACATGACATTCATTTTAAAACACACAACATATACATATATCATAACATGGGTATTGTACACAACATCACACATAACATACAAGAACAATTCCTTTTAGGAAGTGAACCAATACAATTAGTTCCCATGGAGAGCCTAGAGAATGTTGCCATACTCATGCTAAGCTCGTTACATAACTCGTTACCGTCCTGTTAGATTGAACGGATAACTTAACACAAGGTGCCTCGGATATAGTGATCTAAGCACACCGAAACAACACATAGTATGCCCCTGTGGCCCGACGTGAGTCAGTAAAATAGTCTTGGTTAAGCTAAAGGGAAGGTTGGAAACCAAATTGGAAAACAACCATAACATGCAAAGAGAATCGAACCGGTTATGACATCGACTTCCATACTCACACGCGTGGCCGGAACAGACCGGACTCCTCACTTCCCCCGTTAGCACTTGTTAGTAGTTCAACATTGAACTCAATAAACAATTCACAAACAACTGGTTAAGTCTTGTTAGACACACACAAGGGAAGAGAGAGTCATACGTAACAATACAATGATATTTAACAACTGTAAACTCATTACATGACTTAAGTCTTACAAGGTCATAAACACACAGAAAAACAACAACACACAAGCCGGTGTAAACCGGTAGGCAACAGACTGCAAGAAAACCATACCTTGGTCCTTGCTTCGATTTGTTTCTACCGTAGGTCACTCCTACACATGTTTAAGAATGTCGGTTAATTACTTACTTAACTTCAAATTTACTAAATGTTTAACATGATTATATGACATGTTTTAATGCCCCAACTTATCCTTGATTACCTACATTAAACCCCCTAGGGTTAACTACATTTGCCACATTCTTTACTGTTTTTTTTTAAATTTTGGTCTGTCCGACCCACCGTCCGACCCACCAAACTGGGTCGGACCCTTCCAGTGATTTTCGGGTTTGAAAAACTCTACTTGTCCGACCCATGTCTGACTCAACCATATGGGTCGGACCACTCCAGAACATTTACCGACCTTTGAAACACACCCGTCCGACCCATGTCCGACCCAAGCCCTCTGGGTCGGACTGTTCCAGAACTCTTACTGACGTCTAACAGAGGCTGTCCGACCCAAACTTGGGTCGGACCCCTGGGTCGGACGCCACCAGAAAATGCCCAAACATTGTCAAATCTTCACTAAACTTTTCCTCAAGCCTTCTAATGTCTCCCAACACCATTTGGCACACTTATTCTCTCATACAACATCCATAAAACTCATTTTCTATCTCCTTAAGCACTTACTCATTTCATACCAAAATTCCTAACACTTATGATATTTTCTCCTTGGTTTTCTAAGTGGTGTTTCATACCTATGATAACCACTATGCCAATAATGTTTCCTCACCACTACTACATCTCCCAAGCATCTTTTCTTCCTAAACAACTCCTTGAACATTTACAAGTTTATAGCTTCCCATGCAACAAATCACTTCATCCTTTCTCACCAACAATGCACAAGTCCTAAATACAATCTCACCATGATCTTGAAATGTCCCAAAACATTCT
Organism: Limonium bicolor; assembly: GCA_023374045.1. Classification (NCBI taxonomy): domain Eukaryota; kingdom Viridiplantae; phylum Streptophyta; class Magnoliopsida; order Caryophyllales; family Plumbaginaceae; genus Limonium; species Limonium bicolor. The sequence goes on along the minus strand of CM041776.1, from coordinate 319,981,047 downwards.
TTTGCATTCTAAATCCTCTAGAACATTGCCTAAGCCCTTTTTACATCTTTTAACACCTTAATACATGTTTCTTCCACTCATTGAACACTTAACCATTCTAAACATTTCCTAGCTTACCAAACTCATTCTAAACCCTTAGAACTTCTTGTTTATTACCTAAATTTTGACATGAACCCTCCTAGAACATTACTAAACCAAAACACATTGTTTTCATCATTAAACAACCAAGAGCACTAAAATCCATCCAACACATTCTTATACACAAAACTTCACTCACTTAGAACCACATCACAATATAGTGCATAATTAAAATTGCTTGGCACTTAGGCCCTTAAATAACATGGCTCTTAGGCCCTTAAGATGCATAAATCTTAAACACTGAATTTCCACAATATATTTGCCTTTGACCTGCAAATACACTCAACAATACATATGCCTTTTACTAAGCCCTTGAGAGCATTCTTCTAAGTCATTTTCCATTGGCTCTTTAAATCATTTTTAACAAGCAATATAAGCTCATTTCTCCTAAGACTTTAAACCACATTAGGTTAGCATATTTACCTCTTTTCCTCACAAACTTCTTTCTTGTTTCCTTGACTAAATTGGCAAGGCTTTTAGTTGCTTTTCAACTTCTAAACATTATACAAATGATATAATGAGTATACAAGCTTTATGCTTCATCTCATTGTAAACCCTAGTTACATTTATTATTTTAAAGCATTAAGATGATTGTTTTACCTTGGAATGGAAAGAGAGTTTGGATATGTAGCAAGAGAGGACTCCACCAAGCCCTTGGAAGATTCAAATGAAGTTAAAACAAGCAAGGTAAGGACACCATCAATGGTGATTTTCGGACAACACACAAACATGAAGGAAATGTTATTTTTCTTTGAGTTTGCTTACCTAGAAGCAAAGAAGAACAACAATATGTGAAAAGATGAGCTCAAGCTCCTCCCATGGTGATTCCTCTTGGCACCGAAATGGAGCTCTTGGGATTTTGAGAAGATAGGAATGAAGAGCTTGATGAGACTAAGAGAATGGTGGTCTTTGTTTTTTATTTGGCAAAGTGAGCTAGGAGTTACAAGAGGTTGAAGATGAAGAATTGTGGTGGTACTATTGCAAAACCGTGAATGAAGAACAAGAAGGAGGTAGAAGAGAGCTTGGAACCGTGGGAAATGAGGAGGGAAATGAGAGAATGAGATAAGTTGTAAGTTTTAGATATTTAAGTAGTAAAAGCAAATAGTACTTCTACTTTACTACTTTAGTTAGCTTATTTTTTGTTTAAGTATGGTGAGTCACCACCATAAAAACCGGCCCCCTTAATGTCACTAAGGGCATTTTAGTCTTTGTTGGCCAATTTAATTACTTATACCAACATATGTTACAAACTAGCTTATTTTAGTTACTATTCACTAAAACAAGGCACATAGATGTGAAATTTTTGATTTCCCATTGATATAGACTTCCAAATGTGATACTATATAGTACACATGTTAATTAAAGAGTAATGATGGACATTTAGCCATTCAAAACTCATTTACAAGACAATTTTTCAAAAATGTGCTTTAAGACTCCTTAAAGCACATTTTGTGTTTTAACTTGTTTTCAAGCTTGGTTTTCTTTGGTAATTGGTTTAATATGTTCATTAGCATGCAAATGAGGTCTTGGTAAGTTCATTAGGTCTTAACCAATCTTATCCCAAGCTTAGAGCATATTTTGGCTTTTATTGACCTTAAAGCACATTTTATGTTTCCTATGGTTTAAATTGCTTACTAATGTTTCTAAGACTCTTTTTAGTCTTACCACACCTTATTTTAGTGTTTAAACAACATAACTAGGTTTGGGGTATTTCATTGTAAGTCAGAAAGAGAGAGAGAGAATACGTGCCAAGTTAGTTAGCGCCTTTAGATAGACTTTGCCTAGGAAGATCCTAGTTTCACTACACTTATCATTGAGCTGATTAGAAAGTGTGTTGGGTGAGTGAGTGAAAAACCGCTAAGTAGATTCCCTCTACTTAGTGGACATTTGTAAGTTGTTTTATTTGACCAGGAAATGAAATAGCTTATTTGTGTATCTTACTGAGTTCCACAGAGTCCTTCTTTCTTTTCATCGTTTCGTTTCAATTACTACAAAAGTCTTCCGCACCCTCAGTTTGATCGATTCGATTGAGTGCCTCTGCATCACAGAGTGTTTCTCACTTACGAAGGCTGATTGAGTCAAACCAACTCTTAGACTCACACCTTTGGTTGGTTTGAGTTAGCCACCCGATCCTACACGTGGTATCAGAGCCTTGCTTAGGCTAACGATCAATCAACGAAACAATGGCAGATCTCTTCGCCAATCAAAACAACAAAATGCACTTCGAGCACCCCAGACTCACCTCCACCAATTATGACCATTGGAAAAATGAAATCGAGCAACATATTGAGTCTGTCAACTCTGAGCTTTGGGAGATAGTCACCGGAGGAGATCTTGCAGTCAATCCAGATCGATCCACATGGACTGCTGCAGATCGCAAAAGGTACGAGCTGAATCGACAAGCATCACGTGCAATATACACTTGCTTGTCTATCCCAGAACAAAGGAGAGTCAACCACTGTAAGTCCGCAAATGAGATATGGACACTTCTTCAAGCTACCCACGAAGGAGTCACTGAACTCAAGAAATGCAAAGCTCAAGAAATTCAAATGGACTACGAAAATTTTCTACAAAAACCCGGTGAGTCACTGGAAGAAGTGCTTGATCGTTTCTACTTACTAACTACTACTATGCAGGAAGTTAGCATCTTACCAGATAGAGAGAGTGTCTTGCACAAGTTGCTGGACAGTCTTAGAGAAGAATGGGCAGAGACGGTAATCTCCACCAAAGCATGCAAGGATTTATCCAAATGGAGTTGTCAAGACCTAGGTTCCTATCTACAATCCGTAGATAAATACAAGAAGAATGTCCGAAAGAAATGTGGTAATACATCTTCTCCTTCTTCTAGTAAAATTACTACTTCAAATGACCAGGCCTTGCAGGTTAATTCGACTCAGTACACTCAAGAAGGAGCCTATGTTGCTGATACTCAAATCAGACAAGCCAAGGCTGAGCTGGTGGATATTATTGTTGAGGAAAGTGAGGCTGAAACTATGGAAGATTTTGTCTTCATAGTCAAGAACTTCCGAAAATTCATGCGTAATCAACCTAATCGACAGAGTCGGTCGTTCTCAAACTCCTCCAAACAAGTCTTTAATTCTGTCACTTGTTTCAACTGCAATAAACCCGGTCACTTCAAGAAGGACTGTCCCTTACTCAAGAACCAGTATGGAAAATCTCAAGGAAGATCACTGATGGCAGCTGTTGGTTGGGGTGATTCAGACTCTGACGATCCAGACGCAGAGTCCAGCGGCTTGGTATGTCTTATGGCACACGACACGACGAAATCCATAATTCCAGACAATGAGGTAACTCGTTCTCACCTTGAAACAGACCTTTACCGTATTTTTCCTATGGGATTTATGACTTTAATTGCTAAAATTGTCTCCGAGAACAACTCCCTCAAAGCAAGTCTTACCAACAAAATAACCGAGCTATCCGAGGAACTCGAAATCTCAAAAGGTCTTATGTATGCCCTAAGAGATGAAGCTGAGGAACACAAAACCATCTACTGCTCTCTCAGATTAGATCTGCAAGAATCAAGATGTCATGTTGATTCCCTTCAAAAGGAACTTCATGATACCTTAGAGCAAACTCAATTTAACCAGGGTGACCAGAAAGAGTCTCTCACCCTGATCGACCTTCTCAAACAAGATCTTACCATCTTTACTGACAAGTGTTGTTCTCTTCAAAATGATCTAAATGCTTCTGAATCCAAAAATATATCCCTGAACACCACTATCAAAAACCTCACTCAAAAACTGAAAGAAAAGGAGCACGCTCTCTCCCTTAAGCCAGTCAAGTTTATCAAACAAGTCACCTCCTCTGAACTACCTGAGTGGGCCAACTCCAAGATCACAGAAATTAGCCAAGATCGAGATGATCTTCGCTCCAAAGTAGAACAACTCTCTCAACAGATCGCAAATCTACAATCCGGAGTTCGATCCACTCAATCCACGCCCAAGTGGCACAAAGGTAAGTTCGACATCCCAAAAAATATGTCCAAATCCGACAACAGAGCCAAACGGTATGAAGAAAAAGAGAAATTCGACTCCTGGTGGAAAGGACAACAGAAATACGTCAATCTTCCACCAACCAAAATTTGTGGCTAGCGGGAGTCTTGGACATCGAGAAGTGCATGTGATAAACTGAATAAAGATCTTTCGTTTAATGTCAAACGTGTTAAATTGATACTTGAAGCACGAGAAAAATTGAAAAGGTCTGGCTCGAAAAGGGAACCCAAGTACATCTGGGTTCCCAAATCTAACAAATGATCTGTTCTTTTGTAGGTGAAGGCGAATGAAGACAACTGGTACTTGGACAGTGGATGCTCTCGTCACATGACTGGAGATCCAAATCAATTCAATTCGCTTTCATCCTACCAAGGAGGTAAGATTACTTTTGGAAACAACAACTAGGGTGAAATCGTGGGAGTTGGCTCCGTAGGTAACCCCTCAAAATTTAAAATTGATGGAGTCCATCTGGTCACTGGACTCCAACATAGTTTACTCAGTATTTCTCAAATTTGTGATAGATTCAACTTGGTACTTTTCTCCTCTTCGGATTGTAAAGTCTATGATGAGCGTACAGGTTCCTTAAAAGCTGTGGGATGTAGAGAAGGAAATCTCTACAAAATGTGCTTAAACTCCATTAATTCAGATGATCAAGTCTGTCTCTACGTGCATTCTAAAAACTCATTGTGGCACTCCAGACTTGGTCACGCAAATCACAGACTGTTGAACAAACTCAAAAGCAAGGACTTGGTGATTGGTTTACCTGACACAACCTTTGACACAGACTCTGTCTGTGAAGCATGCGTAAAAGGTAAACACACCCGGTCCTCCTTCAAAAGTAAGCCTACTCTCTCTACTAGCTCTCCGCTAGAATTACTACACATGGATCTTGTTGGTCCCATGCGTACACAAAGTAGAAGTGGTAAGAGGTACATCCTGGTCATAGTCGATGACTATTCCAGGTGGACTTGGGTCATTTTTCTATCTACTAAGGATGAAACTTTTACGGAGTTCGTCAAACTCCATAAAATGTTGGTCACCAAGTTTTCATTTACTTTGAAAACCCTGAGAACGGACCAGGGCACTGAATTTTGCAACAAGTCCTTTGATGAGTTTTGCAGGGACAACGGAGTGGATCACCAAATATCATCAGCACGCACTCCAGAACAAAACGGAGTGGTTGAACGCAAGAATAGAACTTTGGTAGAAATGGCACGAACAATGCTCATTGATAGTCAACTCACTCCATCTTACTGGGCAGAAGCTGTTAACACAGCATGCTATGTGTTAAATCGTGCGCTGATTCATCCATTCCTTCACAAGACACCCTATGAACTACTCCGTCAACGAAAACCAAGTCTTATTCATCTCAGGCGTTTTGGATGTAAGTGCTTTATTCACAATAATGGTAAGGACAACTTGGGTAAGTTCTCTCCTAAAAGTGATGAAGGTATTTTTCTTGGCTACTCTTCTAAAAGCAAAGCTTATCGTGTTATCAATCTGAGAACTCAATGTTTAGAAGAGAGTCCCCATGTCAAGTTCGATGAGTCCCACAATGTCGGCTCATCTTCTGATCAACTTGACTTCGCTCCTGATGACTTCCTGACTGATCCACACTTCATCACTGTACCCATAGGAAGACTCCCCAATTCCCAATCCATCACTCCTAATGACTCTCCGACAAACAAAAACAATACATCTGATTCTGCTGACTCTGACACCAACCCGGAGACACCCTTACCACAAAACTTGAACTATGACTCCTCTGACAAAGACAAACCCCCTCCTGCTTCACGTCGACAGTTCCAACAAAAATCAGCCCACCCTCCTGAAAACATCATCACAGACCCAACCTTGGGTGTTCAAACACGTCTCCAAGCTATGCAAAATCTTGTGCCTTTGGTGCTTTTCTCTCTAGTACTGAACCAAGAAATGTTAAAGAAGCACTCCTTGACAGTGATTGGGTCACTGCAATGCAAGAGGAACTAAACTCCCTCCAAAGACATGCTGTCTGGGAATTAGTTCCTCGACCCACACATCAACAAACCATTGGTACTCGATGGGTCTTTCGTAACAAACTTGATGATGCAGGACAAGTTTTCAGGAATAAAGCTCGATTGGTCGTCCAGGGCTACAATCAAGAAGAAGGGATTGACTATGATGAAACCTTCGCACCCGTAGCTCGTCTTGAAGCAATCCGCATGTTAATTGCGTTTGCTGCATTTAAAGGTTTCACATTATATCAAATGGATGTCAAGACAGCCTTTCTCCATGGCTATATTGATAGAGAAGTCTACGTCGAGCAACCTCCAGGGTTCACAGACTCCGTCCATCCCGACTACGTCTACAAACTGTGTAAAGCCCTTTACGGACTGAAACAGGCTCCGCGCGCCTGGTATGAAAGACTGTCTACATATTTATTGCAAAATGGTTTCTCTCGAGGTAACGTAGATAAAACACTCTTCATTCTTCACTCATCGCATGACTTACTCCTAGTACAGATTTATGTTGATGATATCATTTACGGCTCTACGAGTAACATCCTCTGTGACCATTTCGCTAACCTCATGAAGCAAGAGTTTTCCATGAATGAGTTAGGTGAGCTCAAGTTCTTCTTAGGATTACAAATCCAACAGGACAAGGACGGGATCAAGATCCATCAACAAAAGTACATCAAGGAACTCCTTGACAAGTACAACCTCAAAAATGCTAAGAGTATGTCCACACCAAGCTGCACATCTGCCAAACTACATCCTGATGATGACGGAGTCGGTGTCAATGCCACCGAATATAGAGGAATGATAGGGTCCCTCTTGTACCTAACTGCTAGTCGCCCCGACATTCTTCACGCAGTCTGTCTCTGTGCTCGCTTCCAAGCAGCACCAAAGCAGTCACACCTCAAAGCAGTCAAGCGCATCTTCCGTTATCTTAAAGGTACAAGTACACTCTATCTATGGTATCCACGATCTCCTACTTTTACATTATCTGGATATAGTGACTCTGATTGGGCTGGTTCTCTCCAAGATCGAAAGAGTACTTCAGGTAACGCACAGTTCTTGGGTCTTTGCCTTGTTTCATGGTCCTCCAAAAAACAAAATTCTGTAGCACTCTCTACAGCGGAGGCAGAGTATGTCTCTGCTGCAGCCTGTTGCTCCCAACTCCTTTGGATGAAACAACAACTTCAAGATTATTATGTCACCCAAGAACAAATTCCAATCTACTGTGACAATAAAAGCACCATCAAAATATCCGAAAACCCGGTCCAACACTCAAGAACCAAACATATTGAAATTCGCTTTCACTTCTTGAAAGACTGTGTCGAGAAAAAGCTCATCCAACTTGACTTTGTGCCCACAGAAGATCAACTTGCAGATATTTTTACTAAACCTCTGTCTACAGCACGATTCGAAGCACTGCGATCAGCAATCGGGTTGACTCCGTCTACCTAGACGGTCGCATCTCCTTGCCCCTACCGCAATCTTCAGCAGGTACTCCCTCATGTCTCATCGGGTCTGTCTCTGTTTGCACTTGAATCTGTGAAATGTGTTTTATTACTTAGCATACCTATAACTCTAGCGCTACCACACACGTCATCTATCCGCACCCACCTCGCCTACATCCTTGCCGTTAATCTCGCTATATCCTGACGTCGCCGCATTTATCTCACCTGACACACGCCTTCTCTGCAACTTCCAGCCTTTATATCCATCACCCGTCCACTCCATCTCTCTCACTTCCATCCCTTTTACACCCACGCATCCTACAATTTCCAAATGGCAGGCATCAACTTCAACGGTATCAACATCCCGGCCGATATTTTTCAAGATCCCATCCGCCTTCAGGCGTATCTCCAATCGATGGCCAACCAGAATCCATCTCCACTCACCACCACCACCACCACTCACTCTCCCACTAAAACCACTGCCACCTCGTCCCCCACACACTCCGCCACACCACCACCAACCACCCGTGATACATCCCCCCATCAAACACCACCATCTGCCGCAAAAACCGAAATTCTTGATACCGATATTGACGATGCTACCCCACTCCAAACCATACCACCATCTCCACCACTACAAGATCAAAACCCTACTGCCGCACCCCAATCTACTGATCAACCACAAGCTCCAACCACCAAATCTCCTACACCAACCCCACCCGCATCTCCCGCGAAATCAGCAACACCACCACAACAACCTCAGCCCAAAACCCGCAAGCGAAAAGCCCAAACCTCTACTCGACCCACAGCCAAAAGGATTCTCCGTTCTTCTGTCAAGGCGCAACCAGTCTCCTTTGGTTCCGGCGAATCGTCTCCAGTCCAAGAACTGCCCACGGCTAGTCACGATGCTTCTACTGGCGCCACATCCTTCAAAGACCAGAAACCTCCAAAGCCGCACCGAAGATGTGCGAAGATCGACCCCTTCAACCAACGCTACATGCTCAGGGACCCTGCTTCAGAACGGAATATCGTCAGGGGTAAGTTTCTCGATTTTTCATGGGCTCAATCTTCAAACCTAGGGGAGTTGGTAACCATGCTAGATGTTCAGGGGTGGAAACACCTCTTCTGTGAGATAACGGAGTGGTACCCCCAAGAGGCTGTTGATTTCTTTCAAAATCTTGTTATCAGAAACGGTGCTGCACAGTCTTTTGTTAATTCCACCCCAATCTTCTTCAATCTTGAAAAATTGTCCCAAATCCTTGGAGTCCCTGCTACTGGCCTGTCCTTCTATGAGAAAGGAGTCCTTCCTGAAATCCCCGGGGTCCCACAAAATAAAATCTATCGCTTTTTCTCCTCCAAGAAAAAGATTGGCTCACCCATACCCCGTGGCGATCTCTCCATTTTACACCAACTCCTCCACATTCTGGTCATCAAAAACATTGTCCCACGAAAAGAGGGAAATCTCATGGTCAACTGCTTGGACCTCACCATAATGTACTGCATCATTAACCATCATTCCATCAATCTGGCCCACATCATACTCCACCACTTAGCCTAGTCTGTCGACACCCCGAAACACTCCCTGGGGTATGTGTTCTGGCTGCCTCGAATTCTCAAATTCTTTCAGGTACCCCTAGCGACATCAACGCCAGAGTCCATCGAAGAGGCAGACACCATCAACCTGCGGTATCTGAATCGGCTGACATCTATCGACAAATCAAAGCTGCTGCCCCCACCATCAACTCCATCGACGGCAGGACCCTCCACTTCTCAAGAGGCAGTCCCTCAAGCTTCACTCCTACCCCTCCTGGAGAAAGTGGAGCAACTCCTTGCGCAGGCAGCAGAGCTGATTCAGGGGCAAACGCGGATGATGGACAGACTCGCTGGGATAGAGACGACTGTGGCGGCCTTGCAAGAACAACTCCTTGACATCCAATCTACCCTGACCCCAACCCCTTAGCCGTGACGTGTGTGTGTCGTGTTAGGACTTAGGCTGTTTTTAAGTTCTAAACACTTTTTGCTGGTTTGTGTGTGAATTTTTGGACTAACTCTTTGGTGAATGTGGGAAGGGGGAAGCGGTGAATCCCGTCTGGTGTACGGGTTACTCTATTGTTGTCTTTAAATTTCTTTTAGATTGTTGCTGCTGGACCATGTGGTCTAGTATCTTAACTGCTTTATATACTACGCCCTATCCTGCCTGTTACATTGCTTATTAATGTTTTGCTTGCCTGGAGTTCCTCTACGATTAAGGGGGAACCTAACTGGAGTCTTTAAACTCAATTACTATTGCTGCTATTAAGGGGGAACTTTGACAGGGTCGGTTCCCCTAGTCCTTTGTGTTTCTGTTTCAGGATTGACTCCATCGGGATTCACGGAGGTTTGCTATCATCAGCAACAAGGGGGAAACTGTTGGGACATCAGAGTGTTGCAGAGATAGCCAATCAACTCGACAGAGTGAATCGTCCTCAGTCAGACACAAAGAGTGAGCCGCTTCAATGGAGTCCACGAAACGAAGGAGGCCTCATAGACTCACTCGTGCAGTTGCGAATAAAAAGGAGTCAACTCGGGAAAGCCTCAACGCCACAATGGTCATAAAGTCTCCCTTAACTCTCGAAGTTCGTGGCTCAAGTAAAGACTTCACTCAAAGACGTTGGACGTTGCCCACTTAGTTAGTTCCGGTATTTTCGGAACTAACTCCTTCGACCTACCGTTTGTAATACTAGTATAAATAGGTTATGTAATAGCTAGTTTAATGTGTGCTTTTCATTGAGGATTATCTTAGAGCTTAGAGAGAGAAAGAGAATCACTTTGTAAGTCAGAAAGAGAGAGAGAATACGTGCCAAGTTAGTTAGCGCCTTTAGATAGACTTTGCCTAGGAAGATCCTAGTTTCACTACACTTATCATTGAGCTGATTAGAAAGTGTGTTGGGTGAGTGAGTGAAAAACCGCTAAGTAGATTCCCTCTACTTAGTGGACATTTGTAAGTTGTTTTATTTGACCAGGAAATGAAATAGTTTATTTGTGTATCTTGCTGAGTTCCACAGAGTCCTTCTTTCTTTTCATCGTTTCGTTTCAATTACTACAAAAGTCTTCCGCACCCTCAGTTTGATCGATTCGATTGAGTGCCTCTGCATCACAGAGTGTTTCTCACTTACGAAGGTTGATTGAGTCAAACCAACTCTTAGACTCACACCTTTGGTTGGTTTGAGTTAGCCACCCGATCCTACACGTGGTATCAGAGCCTTGCTTAGGCTAATGATCAATCAACGAAACAATGGTAGATCTCTTCGCCAATCAAAACAACAAAATGCACTTCGAGCACCCCAGACTCACCTCCACCAATTATGACCATTGGAAAAATGAAATCGAGCAACATATTGAGTCTGTCAACTCTGAGCTTTGGGAGATAGTCACCGGAGGAGATCTTGCAGTCAATCCAGATCGATCCACATGGATAATTAGGAGAAATTTATGGTTAAACTAATTTTGTTAGAAAATTAAAATAATCACTTGCTTGCTAGAAACAAGATAATTAGGAGAAATTTATGGTTAAACTAATTTTGTTAGAAAATTAAAATATTATTGAATTCTATTTTAATTAAAATATTATTGAACCAATTTACATTCTATGCTAACTATCTTCATTTCACAGATTTGCAATGAAAAAATATTTTAAGAGGTCATCATGTGCAACACAAAGGTCACCCTTAAATCAAGAGACGTTGGTTCAAGTTGAAGTTGGACCCCATAAGATTAAAATTCTAGGTCCACCCCTCAAGCATGATCCATATTGGTGAAAACTAACAAAAGAATAAGGGTTAACAAAATGTTCGCAAATAGTCTAAAGAAAAATAAATCTAAACTTGATGCGTTTTATCCCTAATCTTTGGTAGGTTTTCACTCAAATTATCAAGACTCGCACCAAAAATATAAAAATCAACCACATCAAGGTGTATGAAATTGGGGTTAGAGATATTCTGTGCAACATATGTCTCCACATGTTCCCCTTGTCTCTTTTTTTTAAAGGAAGCATGGAAAAGAGCAACAAGGTGTTTACTTGAGTCGCAGGTTTTAGCCCAATGGTCTTTATCTCCACACCGGTGGCATACATTTTCTTCGTTCTTCTTAGACTTCCCACCTTCTGGTTTCACTCTTTGATAGGAAGATGTATGTCGGACATAGTCCCACGTCACAATTTTGGTCATGTCTTTATCCACCTCTATGACCACAACCACGACCATGATTCGGTTGATTTATTGTAACACTTCAGGCAATGTTGTGGAACCGGTTGGACGGGCTTGATGATTTTTTATCAATAGCTTATTGTTTTACTTATTTACTAACAAACATGTAATTAACTCAGAATATTTTGCAAACCTTTTTCACAATATTGCTGCTATGATAGCATATGAGGTGTGAAAAGTAGAGAATATCTTCTCGAGCATGTCTTTATCTTGAACTCCTCTCCAGGTAATTTCAGTTAAGAGGTGGTTCTAAATAATGTAGAACTATACTCTGCAACAGTTTTGAAATCTTGCAGTTTTAAATGAATAAATTCGTAGCTAGCTTTGGGAAGTAGAACAATTTTTTATTTGGGGGTCATATCTTTCTTTCAAAGATTTCCACAAAATGAGTGGATATTTCTCTGTTAAGTATTCACATTTCAAGCATTCGTCCAAGTGTCGACGAAGAAAAATCAAAGTCTTTTCTTATTTTGGGAGAAACATGTATTTCCATCATTAATATCATCTGCAAGACCATTTGCAGCAAGGTATATCTTCGAATCCAATACCTATAACAAATAGTTTTTCCTAGTGATGTCCAAGGCGTGAACTCAAGATTAGCAAGTTTAGCAATGTTAGTCACTCTTTACATTCTGTAATAAAATAGACGGATATGATAAATGATCATACATATATCGTTTCCAGGACATCACTTTAATCTAGAATCAAAAACTTTTTGGCGCAATGTTTTTATGTCTATAAATAAAATATAACAACACAGAATAAATTAAATCATTAACATTAAACAAAATCTGGCACGACGCCTCACGTGATATTTATTCCTAGCACAATGCCGCACGTAATGTTAGTTTATGACACAATACTTGTGACGGATAGACCGGGCCGTTACAAGATTATGTTCAGTTTTTACCTTTATTTGAGTAGTTTTTTCATCTTTAGTATTTAAGTTAGTAGTAAAGAGAGTAGTTTAGATATTTATCTATTTACATTAATTAGATAGATTTGTTATTTGAATATTTGAACATTTGAATTGTTAGACTTTTAGTATTATATATAGGAAGGGTATGTAACCATGAAAAGGCACTCAATGAACAAGATTATTCTCTCTTAATCATTTCTCTATCTTTCCAATCTACTATCCTTCCCTATATATAATACTAAAAGTATAACAATTCAAATGTTCAAATATTCAAATAACAAATCTATCTAATTAATGTAAGTAGATAAATATCTAAACTACTCTCTTTATTACTAACTTAAATACTAAAGATAAAAAAACTACTCAAAGAAAGGTAAAAACTGAACATAATCTTGTAATGGCCCGGTCTATTCGTCACATTCCCACCCCCTTAGAAAGCATCCTTGTCCTCAAGGTGGCGGTGCAAATTCCTCCCGAGTGAAAACGCCAAGATCGGGCTCGGGCATGGGATCATCCCTAGGATCGGAGCTACCAACTAACCACAAAAACTACCGATTCTTGCAACGATGACCTGGAGTGAAACGCTTGTTGCAATTATGACATAGCCCTTTTTCCCGATGGTTAAGTGCCTCTGCTGGTGTAAGCCATTTGACTGGAACGCTTGGAAGAACCGCGCTAGCCGGAACAGGAGTCAGGTGTCTAGTAGCCGGCACAAGCGCAGCCTGTCCAAAGGATGTCGGACCCAAAGTCGGGTGTCTTGTAGCCAGCACAGGCAGAGGATACCGGACCTGAAGCCGGGTGGCTAGTAGCCGGCACAAGTACAGTCGGAACGGAGGTTGCCGAACTCAAAGCCGGGTGGCTAGTAGCACCAGTGCAGATGATGCGAAACACCCAGGCAGATTGGATGGCTGACTAGAAGGGTGTTGCGGCGAAGCCCAGAATGTTGTAGCCTACAACAATCATCAGGGAAACGGGTCGCATCAGCAAAACCTCACAACGGATGTCGTCCCGAAGACCAGAAATATAACAGTGAAGTGCGCTGGGCAAAGAAAGATGTGGAACACGTGACTGTAGAGCTTCAAACTCCTCGGTATACTTGGCAACAGTAGAAGTCTGAGTCAGCTTGTAAATAGACCCTTATGGACTTTCCAATGCGGATGGACCAAAACGGTCTTGAACCGTGAACCAAGTCAATGCTGCACTTGTCATATACATCGCTGCAATGTCTAGACGCCGTTCATGGTCCACTTGATGATATGTGGAGAAGCGCTCGATTTGAAAGAGTCAACCATGGATGTTCTCTCCAAAAAAGAACGGGATTTCTAGCTTTAACGTGCGGATGGTTGAGTGCGAAGACGACGCGTGTGCGTCGGGAGTCTGCAGTAATGAACTGCGAGTTTCCATAGCTAAAAGACGTTCAAGAATCACAGACAACTGGTGTAACACCCCTACTAATAACACCACACTTAACCATTAATCACAGTGGAAATCACATCATAAACATTAATCAAAAGGGGCGGTGTTACACGCCGTTAGCCACCCATGTGGCTAACAAGGCTAATACTTACACAATGTACCGGTCTAATGGACTAGATACCGAGCACTAAACTTACATTACAATCTGTTTCTAAACTGAAAACAAATACAATTATAATCCAACTGTACCGAGTCTATTACAATCCCTTCCGATAACATGTTCGGTCTCACTTTACTAACAACACACCTCACACAACATACACTACCCATGCGCCGCCATTCCCGTCCTACTCTCGAACGAAGGACAACTTATTTGTACCTGAAAAGTAATGGGGGCCCCCAAAGGGGCTCAGCACCTTTGCTGGTATGGTAATCGTGCAGCCCGCCTACTACCGAGCCATGCACAACTATTTGTCGTCTAAGCATGCGGTTGATTATTTTAATCACACATAGAAACTTTAAATACATATCATGAATAAAATTAACACACATCCCAACAAAAGGATACAAACGTAAGGTTAACACATCACATTGGTTAGATCACATTATTGTGTTACTTGACCCTTGAGGGTTCTACCTTATTGGAGCTATTCCTTGTTAGACGACACATACCCATATAATCGGGTTATACTTAATTACCTCTTTTATTAACACCGGGTTGATTTCGATAATCAACATACACAACATATCAACACCCATCACATAATAACACATACACAACGTAACACCGTTCCTCTTAGGGAACGTAACTTTCCTTAAGGTGTGTCGGGTAAAAAATAGGTCCGCACACCGTACACCTTTTCTTTACTTAGATGTGTCGGCCTTAATATAGGCCCGAACACACCATACACATGTCCCCCTAGCCCCGAATAATAATCAAGGTAGGAAAGCCTCTTATTAGACTTGTGGGAGATTGAATTTCCAAGAAGGAAAAACAACCAAAACAGAGAGGGAGTTAATTCAGCTATAGATACCAACTCCCAAACACATGTGCACGACCGGGACACCCCGGATTCCTCACCCCCCATAATATATACATATTAGTTAGAAGTTCCTTTATGGAACTTATCACATCATGACACCATATGGTGTTACAACTTAGTTAAAGAACCAAGGAAGGTATTATACCATTCATCATACATGAACAACAACCGTCGTTAGATAACGACATACTACAAAGGGAAACACACATCACACATAAACGTATTATACAATTAACACACTGATAGTCGTAGTTAGAACGTTCCCGTAGGTTGGGACGTTAAGTCCAAACACCGGTCTCTTATGTGACCCTAGAGTCGGTTAGTTTCGATTTAACACATATTAGAGGTTAAACAGTGTCGGAACTAAATTCTCCACATAAATGAATTGCTATAAACTCATTACATGCTTTATCTTATAAGGTGGCAAACATACGGAAACAAGTTGGCATACAAGCCGGTGTAACTCGGTAAGACACAGGTTGCAAGAAAACCATACCTTACACCATGGGTTACTCTACCGTGTCCCCGAGGATTTACTCCAACGCGTCATCTCATGCTCCCTGAATTGTTTTTGAACAACTAATAGTGTTTCAAATGTTTTTATTAACATCATGATCATACGGTATGTAAGATAATATTACTCCCGTACTTACCCCGTTGTCCCGTTATTTTTAACTTACTTATGTGTGTCTAAGTTCACAACCTTCTCATTCACTCCTCACACTTGTTTACACTTCCAAGGACCTTTATAGGTCACCAAACAAGTCCTAAACATCATCTAAAACCATCCCCAATCATTTCCCCATCTTTAGAATGCTTAAAAACACTTTCTGGCAACTTTTTATGGTGGTCCGGGTTTGTGTCGGGTTACAAACCCGGACCAATCACTGAAATGCGTTTCTGCCAATTTTTCCATGTGGTCCGGGTTTGTGTCCGGGTTTACAAACCCGTACCACCCCCTGAAATGACTTTCTGCCGTGTTTTTGCTATGGTCCTGGTTTGTGTACCGATTTGCCAACCCGGACCACCCCTGGAACTGTCAAAATTTACAGTTTAATCATTTCCTAACCTTTCCACATGTTTCCTACATGTTTAAACACCCTAAAACATGCTCTAAACCTCTTCAAATCATTGGTTCAATCCTTACTCACTTTCTTGCTCAAATTCCTAAATTTACCATTCTCTCTGTTGCATTATGCACACCAGTGCACTTAAAACCTCTTTTGATGTTTCATAACCTTCCACCAACCTTACCAAATCATTCCTAGACCAATGCACTTCTCATACCAAGGTTCAACTCTTGTTTCCAAGCTACACACTCAAGTTCATTTCTAGCAACACCAAAACTCTCAAATATCATCCTTGCTACAGATTTTTGCCTAACTCCATTCCGTTCTTCAACCAACACCACAATGTGGTTTACCAACCAAATCAATTCCTAACAACACCTAGTTAACCCTAGGTCATGACAACTCACCAAGTCACCTAAATTCTTTAAGTTTCTACGAAAAATTCGCATAACTTCGTTACTATGCTAACACATCCCAAATTCACAATCTTCATCACTTAAAGCCAAAATGTTCACAATTCAACTATCCAAACCCTTAGTGGGTTCTAACAGCACACATTCTCAACATACACACAACAATAATCCCAAGGTTCATTAATCATAAATATCTTGGCTCTAAGGCCCTTAAATCACACCATTTACACAATGCGTTCAACAAAATCACAATTCTCTCTTATGGAGAACAAACACTTTCCCATCACATTGTTGGTTCATTCTTTCATTTAAATTACCCAACCCAAACTTCTAAAACATAAGGGATACACATTAGGGTAAATTTCTTACCTTAAGCTCATAGGTTCCCCTTTCTCTTTTCCAATCTCCTCCTCTTATCTTCTATCTTTCATTCACGGTCATGGGGCAAAACATTGCCAACTCTAGACCAACATTCAATTGAGTGAAATGAGAACTAAATAACACACTTTAAGCCCATGAATCAAGCTAGGACAAGAAGGTGTTTAAATGACAAATTAGGGCATTACCTTTGGAAGTTCTAGAATAGGTTTTCAACCTTGAACCAAAGGAGAGTTCCAATCCACCATTGGAGACTTGGAGAATAGCGCAACAAAGAAAAGAACAAGGTATGAGTATGGGTAGAAATCGGCCAACACAAGGGATGGATGAACAATGAGTTTTTCCTTGGAATTTTTACCTTAAATTAAAGAGAAGACTCCAAGCTTCAAGAAACTTCAACTTCCTCCTCAAATGGGCTATACCCATGAAATTCAACTTCAAGGTTTTGGAATTTTGAGAAGAGAGGAAGATAGCTCTTGATGAGGGGAGTTCAAATATGTAATTTATTTTTGATTTGGAGTAGTAATGTGGCTTAGGTGAGCAAGGGAGTGTGGGCTGCCATGGAAGGAAGCTCGAAATCGCTTCCAGTATAAGAGAGGAAGAAGAAATCGGCAGAGGAAGAAGAAAAGAGAGGGAGGCAGTACGTGAGGGGGAAAAATGAGAGGAGAGAGGGAGAAAAGCTACTTTATACCTTTTTGCTTTTCCTTTTGTTTTTTTCTTTCTTTTAGCTAATTATCTAGTTTACAAATTAAGAGAGGGGAGTGTTGACTACTAATAAAAACCGGCCCCATGAATTAATTAAGTTGGGGGCGTTTTCGTCTTTTACAAGAAACGCTCGTTAGTTTACCCGGTTTTCGCACTATTCACTAACCGGGCCCGTTTTCCAGATTTTTCTCGTTTCTTTAATTTTAGTGGTTCTTAGGCTCCCATTAATATTTAATTATAGTTATACAATCAACTATAATTTTTACGGGGTCATTTAACTGTTTAAAGTCACGTTTTCGGGTTTTCTCGAAAAACGCGCTTTAAGACTCCGTTAGCGTTTTAACGCATATTTGGATCCGTATTCTTCCGGATTTTTCCCCACATGTTCTTAGTGTGTATTTAGGGTATAAAAATATATTTATAAACCTAGTGAAGATTATATACCTCCTAATAATTAAATACGCGTTTTCACGTTTTGTGACTCTTACGCATTTTCTTTTTCTTTTTGGTTTTTATTTCTTCACCAACGATCTTAAGGACTTAACTAGCCTTAGAAAATCATAATTACATAATTAATTAACATATTAAGGTTTGGGGTATTTCAACTGGCACTGTAAATCTGACCGTAAGGCTTCCTGCTGTTCATTGCACTTCTTGAGTTGTTCTTCGAGAGCTTTGAAACGAGTAGTGGTTTCGTCATGTGCCATAGGAGCGACTGAGAAAGGGTAGTGGTAATTTTGTGGAGGAAGAGTAGATCGATGAAAGCACCAATGTAACCGGAAGGATAAACATAACCAGAGAAGAAAGGGGATGAGGAGAAGACTTGTAGAGGAAGGGAAGGATAGTAGATTGGAAAGATAGAGAAAGGATTAAGAGAGAATAATCTTGTTCATTGAGTGCCTTTTCGTGGTTACTTACCCTCCCTATATATAATACTAAAAGTCTAACAATTCAAATGTTCAAATATTCAAATATTCAAATAACAAATCTATCTAATTAATGTAAATAGATAAATATCTAAACTACTCTCTTTATTACTAACTTAAATACTAGAGATAAAAAACTACTCAAATAAAGGTAAAAATTGAACATAATCTTGTAACGGCCCGGTCTATCCGTCACAATACTTCACATAATAATTATTGTGATACACATATATTTGGAGTGTATATGAATGAACATATAATCAGCAAAACAATACTATCAACAACACATATATTAGGTGATGATATCAAAGAAGGCAAATTCGTACGTGCGGAGGTTCCGCACACTATATTGTGCGAACCATCTGATATGGCAATCCCAGTCAGCAGCTGACTGGGTTGTTTTGCTGACTGGGTTGTCTTTTTATTATATTAACTTTAATTGGTTGTAACTTATATAAGTCCAAAATAAATAAAAATTATATCATTGTTCTTCTAAATTCAAGCTCTTCAAAACAAGACCAGTCATGGATATGTTTTGACAACTTAAAAAAACTTATTTTTACATGTGTATGATGATACACTAAAATCATATATGATTCATTAGTTTTAATATATGATTCATTAAAATTGATATTTTGATTCATTAACTAATTAGTGAATTAGATTACAAATTTTGAATCCAATAAAACTCATTATTGTTTGTAGTGTATTATTATTGTTGTATGGTGTATTTTAAACCTTATATGGTGAATCATGTATTTTTTTATGTATCAAATATTGTTTTGTGTTGTATTATTATTTTAAAAAAATCTTTTTATATGTGATTGATGATTCACCAAAATGATGTTATGATTCATTAAACTTGATATTATGATTCATTGAAATTGGTGTTATGATTCAATAACTAATAAGTGGTGAATTAGATAACAAACTCCGGAACCGATAAAAAATCACTATTATTTTTAGTGTATTATTATTGTTGTATGGTGTATTTTAAAATTTATATGATGAATCATGTATTTTTCATACATACAAAATATTGTTTTGTATTATATTTTGTTTACATTTTTTATTTTTATTTGTTTACGATGATACACTAAAATGAAGATATGATTCACTAATTTTAATATTATGACTCATTAAAATTGATATTATGATTCATTAACTAATAAGTGGTGAATTAGATAATAAACTTTGGAACCGATAAAAATCATTATTGTTTTGTAGTGTATTATTATTGTTGTATGATGTATTTTAAACCTTATATGGTGAATCACGTATTTTTCATACATACCAAATATTATTTTGTGTTGTATTATTGTGTAAATTTTTTTATTATTATATGTTTGTGATGATACACTAAAATGAAGATATGATTCATTATTTTTGATATTCTGATTCATTAAAAGTGATATTATGATATACTAAAATGATGTTATGAATCATAAGTCTCATTTGTATATATATAATATATATATATATTTATAGATATATGCATGTAAATAATATAAAATTTAAAAGTTGTCAAAACATATTCATGTATGGTCTTGTTTTGAAGAGCTTGAATTTAGATGAACAATGATATAATTTTTTTTATTTTGGACTTATATTTTAAAAGTTACAACCAATTGAAATTAATAGAATAAAAAGGCAACCCAGTCAACAAAACAGATGCTGACTGGACTGCCAAATAGACAAAGACCGTACGCTCTTCCGTGTGGGCGTCCCGCATCCTCTACCTCCTGATCAAAGAAATAAGGAGATCATCGAAGTAGGATAGTGATCCCTTATTCATTGTTGATATTCACCAATTTAAGTGGATGTAATGGAATTAGTATAATCACGTATTCGGTGATAATAGTTGCCAAAACGAAAAAGGATTATCTAAAAAAGGGAAGTGGCGATTGGTATTATTCGTATGAAAGGAAAGCTAAAGCTAGGATTCGAAAAGTTGATTTGCTTGCTGAAAAACAAATTCTGGCGGAGAAGATAGCAAAAGAACCGCAAGTTGTCATGAGTGTGTTAGTGTTGTGAATGAGAGGGAGTGATAGATCTCTGATTGATCAATAAGGGTGTACACTCTACACCTATCAAATGGTTATCCGTTAGGGTTTTAGGTTAAATCTATTGGATCAATATGTGTTCGGGTCATTAATCTTTTAAATCGTTTCGGGTTTTTTGGGTTTGGGTCAAATCGAGTTCGGTTGTAATAGTATCAGATAGAATCAGGTTTTGGTTATGTCGGGTCATGATTAATATTTTTTGAAAAATTATTAAATAAATGTATACCTAATTTCTATAAAAATATTCTACATATATAATATAAAAAAGTCAATACAATGCTTATTCTGAATTTTATTTGAATATAATAAGGATACATCAAGTTTTTTTTGTCATGAGAATTTAGGGTCACTATTATTTCATGTTATTCGAGTTTGACTAATTTTTAATTACTTTTACTATACGGGTTCGAGTCAGTTTCGGTTATAAATTTTTCGGGTCATTTTGGGTTTGGGTCATTTCGGGTTTAACCCAATCAAATTTTGGGTTTATTATATTTAAATATTTTCGGGTTTCAGTCAGATTTTGGATTCGAGTCAAATGGATGAATTTTCATATTGGGTCAAATTTTGACAGCTACATCTAAAGAGCTGGATAAGAGAAACAAGAGGTGCAGGAACAATGTACAATCATCTAAAACTACATTAGGATGATGTAGTGAATAAATCATAAATCTAGCTATAATAGATTAATACGGCACTCCTGCATTTTAAATTCTTAATAAAATGCGGATGCTGGGGAAGCTAATCACGTAACTGTTTGAGATAGACAAGTGAAGGATTGAATAAAGACGAAACTAGGTTAAAAGGAATATGGAGAAATTTGAAATTTACTTGAGAAATACTGAATGCTTTCCCATACTACAGACAGCCGAGTGATGTGTAGGCAAAATCTTATATCAAACCTGGTCAAAATATATGTTCCTTTTTTTAATTCTGGCAATTTAATAACGTATCTGCAAGAGATATACCTTTTTCAATTGTAAATATAGTGTCACTATCAAAGACGATATTTAACTTGATGAGTGTATTAACTACTTAACTATGTTGAATAGTGTCATGCATAAATGTATGATTCTAAAAATTCTGTCACTCAGTGTTGAATAACGTCTTGGTAGAGGCGCTAATCCCCAATGTGTCACCCGGAAAGCGTTATAATTGCAAGGCGTCTCCAAAAGAAAAAGTACTGCTAAGAAATTCGTACTCCCTCTGTAACGACCCCAAAACCACCCTAGGAGTTAGTGACGTTACACGCCGCGTATCTATTACCTAATAACGCAAGGCTCTAATATACGAAACCTAAAACTGAAGCAAAGTACACTTTTATTAACTGAAAACAGATTACAAGGTCTATCCGACATTACATATAGAAGCCAAACCTCGTTACATAACAGAATCACATTACAAAGGGCCTTAAGCCACGACAACAAATACAAATCGAAAGACGAAGCAGAAAGCAGAGCGGAGTCTTCAAAGGAAACTTAAACCTGCAAATCAGACGGAAATAGGGGTGAGCCAAACTACAGCTCAGCAGGTGATAAACTTCATCAGCTAAGCATGCTCAAAACATATACTGAACATAATCGTATACTAATACATAAGCTTAGCAAATCAGACTAGAAGTTGTAACAAAAATCAGAGAGAGAATGAAGCTTTCTCAAATCAGAAGAGTGACAGGCCAGAACCGAAGTAGAAGTTTGTCAAATCAGAGCAGAGCAGAGAAGCAGAAACTGAGAAAATTGAACGGAAGCCTTAAATCAGAACAAAGCAAACCAAAAACTCAGAAGTTCATATCAGAAGCTCAATCGAAACAGAGGTGGGACACTAGACACCAGCTGACACATCAGAAGGACTCACATAACGTCCTATGGATCCGAAGATCCCACAACAGAAGCCGTAGAGACAGCTATGGACCCGTCGGTCACTAAACATCCAAGGGACCCTGAGAGATAGAACAGAAGGGAACCCGAGGGAATAACAGAAGGAATTCCTGCGCAGCATGCTACGGGACAGCCAGACCCGACTATCCAAGGCTCAGAAGCTAAACATCTAGGTCCCAAAACAGAAGCTTTACAAAATGACGCAGAAGCCTTTAACATAACAGAACGGAGGGCCAAAGCACATCAAAAGGATCATAATCCCTTATCAAAACAAAAGTCATACACTGACTAGCAAACACGAAAACCAAACAGATGCGTAAAAGCTCAAACACTCTTTCAGAGCAAATCAGAGTTCCAAGGCTTGTGGAGGAATTTCAAACAAAAGTACACATGTAAATGTGCTAAAACATATCAGAACAGATAGTACTCGAAAAGAGGAATCCAACGCCGCAAACGGAGCTCAGACGAAGAAGTTATGCTAAAACAAAGGCCGGTCCGAACATACGTCCGACCTTGCATGTTCGGACCTAAATCGAGAGTCTGAAAATCTTCCGGCGTATGATGTCCGAACTTCAATGTTCGGACACATGTTCGGACATACCGAAAACTGCAAAATCAATTACGGAAAACAGCCAGAACCAAGCCACAAATCCCCCACAAAACATACATAATTTATTGTAGCAATTTAGCCAATCGAAAACACATTTCCACGGGGTTTTGACGCATCAAACACACATAAAAAGCATCCAAAAACATCATCACTAGAGAATCAAACAATTACATACAGAAAACTAACAAGAACGGAAATCCCCCGTGGTTGAACACACCCACCCGAATCCATTCACCACCTACCTCTCATCCGACGCTAAGCCATCTCTGTAGACTCTACAATCTGCTTCACTCGAATTACATCCCGAAATCACAAATGCTCGCACAAATCGAAGAGGGCCAACAACGAAGGAAGAAGAAAGGAACTTGATCGACGAACAGCAACACACACTCGGACTCTACGGATTGGAATCATCAATGCAACAGCTAGACACCAGACTAATTAATTTGCAAGATTGAGGAATTGTGAAGAAGAGAGCAAGGGAGGGGAAGTTTCTGCAGAACGAGAGTTGAGAGGAGGAGGAAGAAAACTATCGAGAGGGATGATCGAGAAATAAAAATGAGAGAGAATAAAAATAAGAGTTAGGATATCTAAAAAGAATTTAGTTTTCTAACTCTCCAACTCCTTAATTAGTAACAAGACCAAAAGGACAAGATTAACCCTTCTTCCTTCTAACTTAGGAATTATATTGTTGACGACATAATCCCACTAAAATAAGATTAGAAAGTTATAAAGCTTCCTTGCGAATTTGAAACAAGATGAAATAAAATAGAAAAAAACTGGGGCATAACACCCTCCCTCCCTTTTTAAAATGTGATTAGTTTTACAAATTTAAACACTATAAAGAAAAGTAAAGGAAATTATTTGTATCCTACTTTTTTATTTAAATAATAGTAAATTATACATTAAATATTAGTATATAATAAAAAAA
The DNA here is from genome assembly GCA_023374045.1 of Limonium bicolor. Taxonomy (NCBI): domain Eukaryota; kingdom Viridiplantae; phylum Streptophyta; class Magnoliopsida; order Caryophyllales; family Plumbaginaceae; genus Limonium; species Limonium bicolor. The sequence continues at coordinate 319,956,859 of CM041776.1, read as the reverse complement.
TTTAGATATTAAAAAGTTAAATGACATATTTTTAAAGCAAAATTTAAATACTAAATCATATATTTCAAAAGAGAGGAAGTACAACTCAACAAATAATCACAAAAATATACCTGGTTAAATTTGGGAATACCATATGTGTGAGTGCTATAAGGGAACAAGAACATGAAGGAACATGTTAGGACAACAGGGCCGACGATAGAAAAATAAAATAAATTCTTACAAAATCACTTTTTTTAAGGCGTAACTAGTGATAAAAAACTCATTCTAATATACCATACATCGAACAGGGGTGACAATGTTACATCAAACTCTCTCCACTATCTAAGGGTCTAGAGGGTGGCCATGAGTGAATGGTAGAAGGTTGGCTCCGCTGCCAAACCATGCTTAAGAAAGTGAAAATGAAGCTCTTATACTCTCACTTAGGGGTGTCAAAATCGAGTTTCGGGTCGGGTTGAGTCTAACCCGAACCCGACCCGAAAATAGTTTTGGTCGACCCGAACCCGGAACGGGTTAATTTCTTCAACCCGAACCCGGAGCGGGTTGACCCAAACCCGGCCCATTTTTTCAAAATTTTATTGTATTTTTAAAATTTGGGATTTTTTAAAAAATAAATATAACACTTTAATATTAATTAATTGTTATGTACTATATTTAATCACAAATCATTGATTAAATGTTTATTTTAGTCATAAATTAACCATTAAATACAAATTTAAGTCATTAAATACAACATATTTTCTATTTTTAAATAAAAAAATTTCGGGTTACGGGTTGGCGGGTTCAACCCGAAGCGGGTTTCAATGACCCAATCCGAACCCGACCCGAAAATCATTTCGTATCAAAAATCTCAACCCCAACCTGGCTTTTTACGGGTCGGGTTTCGGGTTCGGGTCAAGATTGACATCCCTACTCACTTAGTTTTAACTGTTTTTAACAAGTATAATATATAACGCTAGGTTGTGGTTTCTGTTGGGTGTAGTTTTGTTGGGACATTGTCATTGTATTTTATTGTAGTAAGGTTGACCACATGATGGGTAACCATACAAGTGTCTGTTGGGTTTAGCTTGCAACCTAAAGAGAATGCATTTGTGGTTGAAGGAGGAATTAACAAACCTCATTGTTGATCTTCCAAGCCAAGAAAGTGTAACATTGTTTACTACTATATTTCTTGCTTCTTATGAGTTAGAGCAAGGTCCATGTGAAGTATAGAATTTGATACACAAGCATTAATGATACAACCTTACAAGATGATATAATCAATGAGATGTTGTGTCCTTCAATTCTTTTGCTAGAATCACTATCCATAATGCATCTCTTAAAATGGGGTATCTCATTTATCACTCTCATACTCAAGGGAGACTATCTTCCAGTAATTACTAATTACTATCATTGAAATGTTCACATAAATTTCGAATTTACTGACCAAAGTATACCATAATCTACTTGAGACTATCTACCCAAATAATATAGCCTCAGAAAAAGCCCTTGATGTACTTGTGGTCTTGTGTTAGTGGTTTGCAGTCTAAGAATAGTTATATTTATTTATTAGACTATATTTTTCATGTTTTGGTTTTCTTGGTTATATTCACAGGTTAAGCTATCTGAGTAATGTTTATTAGGTAGTAAATGAAAATATAGAATAAAACATGCATGTAAGAATAGGTCCTTTTCTTTCTTCCCCACAAAAGGCATGAGCACATTCCTTGATGGATGATCGGTGACTATTTAGTGATTCTTGCATCATGTAGGTGAGTTGTAGCCACCATGCTGAGGAAATAACTCACACTCACAAAATCATAAGCCTTTGTCCTTATAATTGTAGCATTTTCATCATCTTTAGTTAATGGCCATTATAATGAATTGACATCATCCTCACCTTTGTTTGATTTATCACCAAAAATGTGCTCACAGTTCTAAACTTAATGTTAGTAACTAAACATGAGGCTTATACTCATTGTGACACTTAACCGAACACTTCACGGATGTTATTTACTAAATAACATATTTTATAAACAATTTTTTTAATCATATTTGACATTGTCCAATTTGATAGTAGCTAATGAATAATGTTTGATTGCTACAACTAGAAAAGAAATGTGTTTTATATACTCTTTCTTTTTACGTTTGTCTATGTTACCCCCATAAACTAAAAGCTATAAGCCATCACTATATTTTTAGCTTGTGGGAAATGGATGTTTGACTAGAAGATAGACAAAAATAAATTTGTGTAAGCCACCCTTCTCTTTCGGTTATAAGCTATCCTGTACACTGGGCCATATGATCTGAGCAAAACACTTGATCGCGAATGACGGGTGGAAACCGGAAGGAGGGAGAAAGCTGAAGTTCAATTCTATATTATCGTCTGGGAAAATTCACGAGATATCCCTGTTTTCTTTTGTAATTCACAATATACCCCTATAATTTTAGTAATTTAACTTTAAACATGTTTAAATGTTGTCCAAAATTGATGAAACTTTACATGGACGATGCTAAAGTGTTATATTCTTCAAATTTGATATTGGACTAAAATATAATATTTTAGCATCGTCCATATAAAATTTCAGCAATTTTAGACAACATTTAAACATGTTTAAGGTTAAATAACGAAAATCACAAGGATATATTGTGAATTATGAAAGAAAACAGGGACATATAGTGAATTTTCCCTTATCGTTTTTTAAAAGTTGAAAATTGTCAGTAAAATCAATTCTATAGTACTATACTACTTTTCAAAAAAATTCTATAGTACTATATTTTTAATTCGCCAGTAAGTTAACAAGGCATTAATTAGATATTTGATGACATTAGAAATAGAGGGACCGATACTTTAAAGCTAATTGTGCGGTCCATCACCACGATTGGCAGCGGCACCAGCCTAGAAGTAAATCACAAGTCAAACTAGAAGACCATCTCAGAAGTAAGTGACAAATCGAAAAGATCCCTGCTTATGGAGGTTTCTATCTCAACTTCCAATTCAATCTCCAATCCCTGCACGGAAAGTATCTCCACAGCTAAATCTTCTCCACTTCCTCACCTTTCTTTCACATACAAGCTGCTTCTCAACACCCACAAGTAGAGCGCTCTCTCCTCTCGCTCAACGTCACAAATCTCCCCGTTTTTGAAAAGAGAGCTTCTATGTAAACCTGAATTTCACTTAGCTCTCTGATTCGTGGTCTTTTGAAACAAATTCCTACTGATCTTACCCAGAAGTCAAATCTGAATGCGGGTCCACCAAATCCTGGTGTGTTTGGAGCTGTGACGGATTTGGGGGTCCAGCAATATGGGTTTAAGGTGAAATTTTTAACTGTTAGTATTCGGTTTATCTGCAATCGTGCAATGCATGTTAGGTGTTTGGGTTAAAAATTTATTTCGATCACCTTTTTGATAAATTTGGGTTGTGCAGACTATAATTGTTTTACCCTTTGATCTGATGCCCTTTATTGGGAGACCTTTTTGCTGTTGGTGGTAATTAACTAAAGCGGTAGAATGGTACCTTATAAGTTGATTAATTTTCCATCTTTTGGTTTGATTGGTTCGTTGAATCTTCTCCTTTTTTTTCCTTTAGGTAGCAGTCTTAGTGGAAGAAGCCTGTTGTGGTCATAATTTGCTAAACTCTGAATCTCATGATTTTGAGAAACTAAGAGGCAAAGGGGGGAAGACAAGAGATCGCTGAGAAGAGTTTGCTGGTGTATTGGAGCAATTTCATCGTATTTCTCAATATGTCTAGCGGAACTCCACGGAGCATGAGGCAGAGGCATAGTTGGGGTTACGCCTCAAGTGGTGATGATCTCGAGGATGATGCTTGCTCGAGACCCCAAACTCCTATCCCTTCTATTTCAGGCGCTAAGACTTGGATTGAGGTCTTAGAGAATGCGTTATGGATCGCCTCAGCTATTTTCATTGTTTACTTTGGTGATTGGCAGCACAACTTCATTTATCTCCTGTGGCACGATGAGCGAATCAGAAGGTAATGAGTTTCCGGCTTTTGATCCTAGTAATCTGGACGTGCTTTTAAGCTTGTCTTTTCTTATGCGTATTTCCTGCAATTCTTTTGCACTTGCGTCTGTGGTAATTCTGTTACGTGATAGAACCTGCAACTTTGCACTTTTGATAAATAATCAGCTACGCTGGAATCTTTCCGAGGTGGTCAACTTCATATTGTAGCTCCTCGTGAAGGTTTTAATAGAAATTCGTTGTGACTTATGATGCGTAGATCTTCATTCTCTCGTAGCTCTGGATACATGCACCTCTACTAATCATCTTTCTGCCTGAAGTCACATTGAACGTTGCCTTCCCAACCCTAATACTACTTTCATATCAAACAAAGTCAAACAGTACACTGACCTGATAACCCTGACACTTTGCCTTCACAATATCCCAACTCATTTTGATCCAAAAGAGTAATGCATAAGAAGCTACTTGTGCTTCCTTTTATCTTATTTCAGAATATTCTGAATATCTGAGTTGGTCGGTGAATATGAAAACCCCTGGCAAATGATCTGCTAGTGCTTGTGTTTTTATAATAAATCATATATTTTTGCAATGAACTCAGCTTCCGTCCCAGAAGTAGATGGTATGTAGCTGGAGGCCTTTGCGTTCAATTAAGTACTGGGTAGTGAGGCGCATTTAGAGGATTGGTTTCTTACTTGAGCTTCCTGGAGAAAAGCTTTGTTTTCTCCTCACCAAAGTGGGCAATTTTGGATCTTACGACTTTAGAAGTTGGGATTGTGAAGGAAATAAGAATGAGATTTCCAAGTTGTGCAACCTGTGATGTGCAAGTGATGAGTAAATGCATGGAATCTTGCACCAAATTTTTCTTTAGGAATGTTGGAAGTGGATGACCAAACCCTTGACCTTTTGGTCACAAGTGACATCTACCAACTAAGCCACCGGGGTTTGGCATCTAGTGCCAAGTAATTAAATTTCAATTTATTTTTGCTGGTGCTTTACTTGTTTTGTTGTATGTGTCGTTGGTCAATATTGATTTTTCATTTCAGTTAGCTATGTAAATTATACAACTCTAGCTAGAAATTTTCGATTCATGATGGGTGCATCAGCAGATTTCAGAATAGTGATGTTCAGCATCATAGACACTGCATTGCATCTTGGAATAGATGCAATGGACTGTGTGCAATAGGTCAGTGTTAGTTACCTATGAGAAAAAGAAAAATCACTCAGTTGCTTGAGGCATTGCAGCATCCGTAGATCTGAACTTTTCTGTGAATTGTTGATTTGACCTAACTTGGTGATTATAATTTTGTTCCAATTGCTAACCTAGTCTTATTGTGTTTCTTTCTCTTATGCAGAATTCCTCTATACTTTGGCCTTTTGAGCGTTGTTTTGAACATTGGTTACTTCTTCTACACAAGCATATCAACATGGGCTGTGAAGAAATACAGCGAGAAATGGGAGATGATTGGTGATTCAGCTTTGCCATTTGTCTCTCTTGGCCTCATCTCATTTTGCTTGTAGGTCCTTTTTTTTTTTTTGTACTTTAGCAATTGCATTCACAATTGTAACCATTGAAAACCATATCAACCCAGTTCATCCTGCTTTACTGAGCTTGATGGATGTGAATTTTGCAGATTGACATTTGCTCTGTGGCCAATCTTTAGCTTCTTGACACTCCCTCTTGTGGTACGTGTCTAACTTTCTAACTGCTGCATTCTTACAGTATTCTCCTGATGGATCCCATGTTTTCACCAGAACACATCTTAAAACATTGTTTCTTTTCACAGTTCACTCTGTTCATGGCTGGCATGGTTGTATCCCCATACATGATAATTGGGACAGTCAAGTCGCAATCCAGTGTTCTGCGGGCTGATTAAGATCTTTCTGTATCAGTTGATTATATAATACAAACACTCCCAGTTTGTTGTGCAATTATCTTTACCGATGGTTAATATTCCTGCCGCTAGAAATTTGGAGAGATCCATATATTGATCAACACCTGGCGCATTACTGATAACTCATACATTGTCTGGCCCTGGGTAACATGTATAATTTGTCGGGTTTGTCTTTTATAGCCTATACAAGTCTTGAGGAGCTTAGATGTTTATCTGTACCATTCGTTGTGGCTCCTTTCTTCTGTACCCTTAGTTAAATGAGAACCTCACATCTTGCTTTCTCCATGAAGAGGTCCTCCTGGCTTGTCTTTATTTTGTAGTTTTTGTAGACCGTGAAGCTCAGGTAGGTGAAGTGAAATGAAAATACAAGTTGAATACAGAAGTCTGTAATGAAAACCTATTTTAAACTCTAGCTGCTCCATCACCTTTAGTGGTTGGGAGTGTATGCCCTTTCAAATGAAAAGTAACTGCTCATGCGAGAAAATTTATTGTGTCTCTTGGAGTTTGTTGAATGTTTACTGTCACTATTATTTGCTATGATTAGGTAGGGAGGGAGAATCCAGGGCAAATGTTATACTCCCTACCCCGTCCCACCTTGACCGTCCTATTTACTATTTGGACATGTCGTTTGACTTCAATTTTTAACATATAAGATAAATTAATTTTAAAAATTTAAGTTTTGCATATGATTCCTTACATGATAAATTATATAATACAAAATTTGTTTTATAAAATTATTTTACCTTATATGTTTAATATTGAGGTGGAAAAACGTGCCAAAAAGCAAACAGGACACTTATGACGGGACGGAGGTAGTAGTATATCTGAAAACTTATTAATATTGTATTACTGTGACTGGAATTCAAATTGATATGAAAGTTGTTCATGTTAATTAGTTTTATTTGAATATTGTTTAGTGAATATACTATGTTATAGTACGACTGTATGTATCAAAAAGTGATAAACACTTTTGTTTATAAATCTAACCATTATGAAGTACAACGATTGTTGTTGAGCAAAATCGAGTCGATCCTAGGCCGGTGGGGCATAGTAAACATTCTGTTCTTGCACGTTATGGTTTTTGGTGAAGTAAGGAAAGCGATAACATTCAGGTCTCGATTATTTAATGTGTTGGTGCTGGCATTGTTTGCTTGTCATGCACACTCTCAAGCTAAATGTTCTGCATAGGAAGACAAAATGACTGTCCTTACTTTATAAGTGTTATTTAGGAATGAGGAAGGTCTTCTTTTCTACTCTCTTTTTTTTCCCTCCTCAAAGCCTTCAATTTTTAGCTTATTTTTTTGTCCGTTTAAAGTTAGAATTTCCCAAAAAATTTCCTTAGAAAAAAGGACCTGTCGATTTGTACGACATTGGAATGTCCTAATCTGAAAGAAGGGATTTATATTTTCAATAAACAATCCACATATCGTCGGTTATTTTCATAAGATGAGGTTACTTCTTTTTAATAATTTTTTATTATAACATAGTGTAATATATATATATATTTTTAACATAGTGTAATTTATATTTAGAAGTTAGAAATGCTGATTACTTTTTATTGTTAAAACCATAACTTAGGAATTGATTACTTGACCGACGTGTGGTGGTGTGAATTTAGTGAAACCCTTCAAATCTCATGGAGTCGTTTATTCAGATAATTGATTATAGAGTTCTACCATCGTCGTGGCTTTGCATCACTTCTCATGGGATAGTTTTTGGTTCAAAATATAATCATTATATTAATACTTAAGAACATAGGGGAAGACAATCCCATCAGAGACCGAGACTCTTGCCTACAGTAAGAAAACTAAGAAGGATCATAACATTATTGATCATAAGAGGCCAAGAATAAAGGATCCCGGTTACATCTAGAAAAACAGTGGTGAACATATAGATACACATCCAACAGTAAAAAAAAAAAACCTAATGCGGCCTAATAGGCTGACAGAAACAAGCTAGGAAAGGCTGCAACAGCCTTAGGATGCACTGTGAGAGAACAAAGGACAGCCGGGACATGCTGGTCCTGAGTGCCCTGAGTGAAGGCCTTAATGGCTCCTGACAACCCTCAGTCTGGTCGGGGCTTGCCGCAATATCATGAGCTGCTGCCGAAGGGTTGAGCTTTTGCATAAGAACCAAGTGGACTATCATTTGGGACTCTTTAACAGAAGAAGATGACTTTCCCATCTTCCCTCGTCTCGCATGAGGGTCATATATTTGAGGCGGGAGGCGAACCTCAGTTGTACCCTTCTGCTGGGGTTGGTCGACGTGCCTGCTCTTCCCCGGAGATCTCTGAGGACTAGGACAAATGTTGTGGGGAGAGGGGGAAGTCTCTGATTCCCCTGAGTTCAAACCCGCTAAGTTTTTTTTTTACTAAGTGTTCATCTTGTTTTGAAACGTTCCCATGTTGTGCCAAGTCCAAGGCACAAATGATCTTCCAGAACTCATAATCAACATCAGTTAAGGATTTTTTTCCCCGGTCGAGGGTTGGACGCGTGCATCCATGGGCCGTAGGGATAGACTCCTGCTAGGGTTCTGATTGACTAGAGCAATCTTTAGTTGCATGGGTTAGCAAACCACATCGGAAGCATATAGGAGGCAGCTTTTCATAAGTAATGCGCAAAACCGATTCTACTCATTTGACCGAAATTTTCACACATCGCAGGAGAGGTTTGTGAAAATCAATTAACACTCTAAACCGGAGGTTGTCACCTCTCAAGCTATTGTCGTCCTCGTTGAACTTTAGGAGGCTCCCAAGTCTGGGCCCGATTCACTCCACAAAACCTTTATGGAAGAGAGAATACGGGACATCATAAATCCTGATCCAAATGAGCACATGGAGAAAGCTATGATCCTTTAGAGCTTTAACTCTGTCAATAGCTTGAAAGATCAGCAGAGCACTGTCAAAAGTCCATGGGCCCGTCCAAGGATAATCTGGATCAGGTCTTGTGATTCAAACTCAAGCATGTAAAGGTTGGAACCGAGAACTCGTGTTTTGAGCTTACCACCTATCTGCCACACCCGATCGAACGTGGATTCAAGGGCTCGAACATCAGCAATCTTAACAGATCAGAGGAGGATCCTATGAAATGGAAGAACGTCTGCGATTCTGGCCAAGTCATCCGCTAGAGTCATGAGCTTCTCGTCCACCATGAGAGTAAGGTTCGTGCATTTTGAGGCTAGATCCTCGACGAGCTGGGAAGTAGTAGGGTCCATGTCGGATTTTGCCTGTGAATTAACATTGGGAATCCGGTGGCCTAGGGGACACTCCGATGCGGCCGGCGCTAAAGAATAACTTTGCTAGAGTTAAAACAAGACAGAGCTGGAGGGAGCGAGAGCAATGAAGTTTCCTTGCACGAGTAAACGCCTTAATACTTGCTAGAGAAGGGGACAATACTAGATTAGGAGGATGCTAAGAGCTACAAGTGATCACACTGGAGCTAGTGCATGCTAAATGTAGGGGAATCGCCAGCGGCAACCGAGACCAAACACTAGAAGAAAAACAGGGAAGGGAGAAAAAAAAGGGGAGGCACGTATCGCGCATTCTCTCCAACCCATTTTTACGATAGTGTATAAGATTTGTCCTTCTCAGGTGGTAGTTGAATTAAAAACATTGCAATCTCAAGCTGTATTGAGTCAAGTAATTTTACGCTCGACTTTATCGCTCGAGAACATATAAGCAACAAAGTTTCACTAGTTATAAATATAGCAACATAGTTATTATACACAACAACATATTATCTAAACAATAAAATGTCCTCAAACTCTTTGCTCTAAAAGCTAGCGTTGAAGCTTCATGTAATATGCCGAATGCAGTAGTGGTGGTACCCGCACGCAACCTACTAATACACCTCTTACTGCATGGTCTTGATAATGCATTGACAACGATCAGATATAGTAGAGACACATTTTCATTGACTGCTCATCACTTGTGAAATACCCGCAATTTGTGACATAGGATATATTTAATATATAGTTGGAATAAATGAGTTACTATATGGTTAGTCAGGAATATTATTAATAAGGTCCAGGGAAGTTAAATAAATCTCTTACATTAATTTACCCCTCTTCCTAAAATAATTATAACTGTTTGCAAATCTCTTATTCTTACCAGCGTTACTAATATATAATTATTCCCAACTTTTGCAGACGTTACAACGTCTCTCTAATTCTAAGAGCTCAATTTTTGTTTTACTACTTCTACAATTATTATAGGTTGATGAGATCCTTATTTTACTCTGACTTATTCAAATTATTATTAATCTAGTTCCTAACAACATCCCTTTTTGTTTGAGTTAATGATTTATTTTATTTCTATTTCCTCTTTCATCAAAATAAATATTTTATCCTCTCCTTAGATATTTGTGATCGTCTTTATCTCTTCCTCATTTTATTTCAAAACAATAAATTACTTTTTAATTTCTAATCGGTTGAATCTAGTCCTCCTCCAAGTTACTTACAAACTAAATATTTATCTTGTCTTTCATATTATTTACAACACTAAATGTTTAATTCATTTTCCTAACTACTTGTGATGATAATTATTTCTTTTCTTTTCTAAAACTGATTACGTTTTATCTAGCACTAACTATTTAGATTCTTTGGAATTATTTACAATATTAGTTATCTTCTCCTCCTTCAGAATTGATTACTTTTTAATAACGTTGATCCTATCTATTACTAACAAATCAACTATTTTATTACTTATCTTCTACTAATTATTTTATTCCTAATCATTAAATTATTTAACTTTATCATTATCTACTCATCCCTTATTTACCGATCATTCATTCTTATCTACTAACATTATCTTCTTCTTTTATCTTATTTTATTTATTTGTTCATCCTTATCTTCTTCTTTTCATTTAATTAATTAATTCATACTTATCCACATCCCCTTCTTTCTCAACTTAATTATTTTATCAATTATTAAATACATTTTTATTTCCCCTCTCAATCAAAAGGTATTCCTATAAATACCCACATCTATTCTCTTCTTCCTTCATCAATATTAGTGTTCATCCTTCCCAATACAAGATTTCTAGTTCTTTCTTCATTCCTTCAAGTTTCTTCAAGGCTTCTCCCCTGGTGCCGAATTAAGATAGTTCGAAGGGTAAGTGTAATTATACTAGTTGGGGATTTCAAAGGTTATGGTTCAATAATATTTTATTAGAGGATTGTTGAAAGTGTATATATTAAATTCTAGATATCAAGTTCGTTAATGGTGGATGCTATTAAATCTATATGCTCATAGATGTTGATTTTGTGATTTACAAATTAGAGGAAAATATTTTGGATCTTCGATTTCGTTATTTTTGAAGGATTTTCAAATCTCTGATTGAGGTTTTGCAAATTGAGATTCTTCCCCATGTGTTGAGAATGGTGGAATTGGAATATTTTGTGGTGATTTGATTGTGGATTTTGGGAGTCTTTCACAGGGATTGTTATCATGTCTTGGGAGCCCATAGGTGCTCCCCATTGTTATTATTATTTGTGCTGCACACAATGATGTAGTTAAGCCCTATGATCTACTCTATGTTACTGCTGTTTCATAGGGGTGTGCACACTTAAGGACTTAGGGTGAGGTGGTTGTTTGACGGTCCCATAGGTGATTGTCCTGGAATTATTGTTTGGGGTCCTATAGGTGACCCCGTGTTTGGAAATGTGGTTATCTGCTGTTGAAAGCTCCCTACTGATTTTGGTTGATTATTATTGTTTCTGGAAAATGATTCAATTGTTCAAGATTAATCTTTCTCCCTCGTCTGATTGATAAATGGATAAAATGAACTTCAAAATGTATTTTACATAATGAGGTAGGATTTACTCAGTTTTTCTGATTTGCGCGCAGTCCCTTCGTGTTTTGTCTATCATTTTCTGATCGCAGGTAATGATTGCTGAAGTTGGGGACTGGGAGAATGCGCTATCACGTATCATTAGGAATATTTGAAATTTCAATATTTGAGTTGTTATGTTCAAGCTACAATATTTGGGTTACACATTTGAGTTATAATATTTTTGGGAACTTATTTTCTGTTGAATTGGTAGAGGAATAGCATGAGCACTCAAGGGTTGAGTGTGCCGGTAGCACTCTGGATTTGAAATATTTTTCGCTGTGATTTTGATGTTAAACTTTGTTACAAATTACATATGAATTGTTCATCTTTAATTGTCATTGAAGTTGTGGTATGAAAGTGCATTTTCTAAGGTTGTTTTCAAGTGATTTTCACCATTTTGGACCTGTCCGAACGTCCGTCCGGACATACAAGTTCGGACAGGCCCCAAAGATATTTTATTTTCACAGTTTTGAAGTGTCCGGACAGAGTGTGAGGACAGGTTTGGGGGTTGGAGTTTGACTTCCGTCCGAACTTTGACGTCCGGACGTATGTCTGGACGCACCATGGTTCCTATTTCGACTTGTGTCCGAACTTCCAAGGTCAGACGCAAGTTCAGACAAATATTGTTTTGTAGTTTTAGGACTCGTTTGAAGTCCGTTTTTGAATCCATTTGCGCCGTTAGATTCGTATTTTCGTATACTTTCATTTGAGGCAAAATACAGGGTGTTACAACTTGTCCACAAACATGATGCAAAAAAGAAAGAAATGTCGAGCTTCATTCATTTCACCCCCAACAAATGCAAAAGCTACTGGTTGACTTAATGTTGTCATATTGAGCACAACCAATTAACAACTTACCTTTAAACTTATCATACAAGTGGGCTATATCCACCTGAAGAGTAATGATTTAATATAATGAAATGCATAAATGCATGACTTGAATGCCAAAAAAAGGATTAAACATCCTAAATGACTCATCGTTGTCATCACTTACGATAACAAACTTCATGCAAATGATAGTATTAAATACATCTCTTTATTGCAAAGAGATACCTCGGTCAGTGGGAAAAAGACTCTCTTCAATTTTCATATATTTTCTCATTGGCTTCACACTGTGCTAGCCAGTAGCCATGTCTTTCTACACTAGATTCTTTGACTAAATTCATTTTATACAAGTTGTATCCAATTGTTGATACTCATTGGATTTTTTTCTAATGGAAGGGGGGATAGCTTTGACAGTGCTTTAGGAGCATGGCTCGTGTGTTGCGGGACACATATGCAGCACTGCTGCAATAGAATGAAATAGTCGTGTTGTCACGGTTGATGGAAGCCCTGCCCTCACTATTGTATTAAGAATTTTAGAAAATATGAATAACTTTAGTTCTTGTACAAAACTATACTTGTTTGTAGAGAATAATTAACGACAAGCTCTTGTGTTCAGTTGGTGACGTGAAACTTGAGAATCTTTTTGCCCATAATTTTTACGTTCATAAATGTAAATTGGTTAACTGACTTCTTAAATTGGTTAACATGTGTCTTTAAGTTGATTAACATAATAAAATGGTTAATATATCTTTATAAATTGGTTAAACTATCTTTTGAAATTGGTTAACCTGTCTTTTGAAATTGGTTAACTTGACTCCTTATATCAATTAACTTGTCTTTTGAAATTGGTTAACCTGTCTTTTGAAATTGGTTAACCTATCTTTTATAATTGATTAACCTGACTCTTTATATTGGTTAACCTATCTTTTGAAATTGGTTAACCTGTCTTTCGAAATTGGTTAACCTGACTCCTTACATTGGTTAACCTGTCTATTGAAACTCATTAGCATGTCTTTTTAAATTGGTTTATCTTCTTTCTAAATTGGTTAACCTTTATCTTTAAAACGGTTAACTTGTTAACTTAAAATGGTTAATCTGTCTCCCTTAAATGAGTGCTTGATTATATGGTAGGGAATTTACTTCTTGCTAATAAAACACGTAGTTTGACTACTAATTTGATGACATGTTCCCAGTCTTTTACATTCTTATTTTGGGTGCACAATGAGCAAACGTAATGAGACATTTTCTTTTCCATTAATTCTTCACTTAGATGACTTAGCATGTATATAAGTTTTTCATTTTTATTTACAATTTTATTTTTCATATTCATTTTACTTTTCATTAAAATTTATAAAAAGTATAACTTAAAAAATATGAAGTTATATGAAATACCCCGAACTTAAATATGGTGATTAGATATTTTAATATAGTATTTAAGGGCCTAATAGTGCCTAAGTAATTTCGGTAAGGAAAATAAATCCAAAAGAAATGAGAAAAACGCTTAGAGAGCGGAAAACGCTAAAACAAGTGTTAAATAACCATAGGAGGTACGAGACCTTGGTTATAGTATCGTAAGTATTCCTAAGGCTTATTCATGCCTAATTAGTATACGGGAATGATTCCCGAAGAAACCGGAGCCAAATAAGGTATTAAAACGCTAATAGAGCTTTAGCGCACGTTTTTCGAGGAAACCCGAAAACGTGATTTTAAGTGGTCAAACGAACCCGTAAAAATTATAAATCATTAAATAACTATTATTAAGCATTAACGGAAGCTTAAAAACCAATAAAAATAAGGAAACGAGAAAATTCCGGAAAACGGGCCCGGTTAGTGAATAGTATCAAAACCGGGAAAAATAACGGGTGTTTTCTGTAAAAGATGAAAAACGCTCCAGCTAGTAGTAGTGTGTGGGGCCGATTTTTAATGGGTCAAATAACCCTTTCATACACATGTAACTAGCTAATAAGTAGAGGGAACCAAAAAGCAAAACAAATAAAAGTACAAAAGTAAAACAACACTCTCTCACCTCTCATTCTCACTTTTCCCTCATCTCTCTCCTACCCTTCTTCTTCCCCATCGATTTGTGCCCCTCTCTCTCTTCTGTTTGGGCGATTTTGAAGCCCCAAAGGAAACCTCTCATGGCTTCTCTTCTTTCTCCTCATGCTCTAGCTCCATTTGAGCTCCAAATGTAAAATAAAATACATATTTGAACTCCCCTCTTCATCCTCTACATTTCTATCTTTTCAAAATTTGAAAAAGATGAGTTTCATCTCCATGGGTTTTCCCCATTTGAAGAGAAAAGCACACCATTGTGGAGCTTGGAGTCTCCTCTTCCACTTAAGGTAAAAAGATCCAAGAGAAAAACTCATTTTCTCCATTTCCATGCCTTGGCCAATTTTGGGCTTCTTTTAATGCCTTGTTCTTCTCTTGTTTTGGAACATTGTCTCAACCCTCCAATGGTGGAGTAATCCCCTTCTTGATTCAAGGGTGAGAATCCCTCTCAGAGATCTCCAAAGGTAAAAACCCTAACTTGTACTCTAAGCCTTTTTATGGAATTAGAATTCTCTAAGGGTTTAGAAGAGTAATTAAAATGCATTTTGTGTTTCTTGGGTGTAGGAGTGGAGTTTGACAACTCCACTCCCATGTGACCGACTGGTACGAGAAAGAGAGGAAGGGAAGAATTGGAAAGGAGAAAAGGAAATATAAGCTCAGGGTAAGAGCTCTTCTTAATGATTAATTTTAAATGCATTAGAGCAATGGGAATGGGTGAACAAATAAAGAACCTAAACTATTGTAGTGGTATTGTAGTTTGTGGAAGTTTGAGTATTGGTGAGCAAATGTGTGGACTTGTAGGCCTTAGAGCCAAATGAATGGTGTATGTGTATTGGTAATGCTATTTGAGGAAGTAATGAGGTATTGGTATTGTAATTGAGGAAATATTAGTGTATTGAGATTTGTATGTGTGCTGGTAGAACCCTTGTGGTTTGGCTAGAACAGAGATGAATCAGATGAGAAAAGATATGTGTGGATAAGTAAGAGAAGTAGGAGGGTTATGGCAAAATTTTAGTAGGAAATTATGCATTTAAGAATGACTTGGTGAGTGGGAGAACCAAGGTGTGTATTGGGGTTAGTAGAGATGGATAATGACCATGGATTGGTAATTGGAGAAGGAGGATGAAACATGTAAAAATCTGTAGCAAGAGGTAGTGGATTGCATTGGAGAAACTAGGAGGAATTAAAGTACGAGACTTAGTAAAATGAATGTTGGACATGGGTGTAGATTTTGTATGTGCCGGGAAATGTATTTAGAATGCTAGGAATGGCATTGGTTGAGGAAGTATGGGATGGTAGAGTTAAGTTAAAAATCTATAGCATTTGAGTACAAAGGTTGGCATGAGTGTTGAAGGAAGTGAGGAAAAATTGTGTATATGGGTTTAGAAATGAGTAAGGTATTTGGGGGATGAACCAAGGCAATTTTGAGGGCCTAAGTAGTGTCAAAACATGTGGGATTACATGTAGGAAGATTGGGGAAGTAATGGGTAAAAGAGAGGACTGAAAACAGATTTTTAAAACTGAAGTACTGGGTCGGACCGGACTTGCGACCGGACTTGCAAGTTCGGTCGAGCCCAGAATTACAAAGACGGAAAACCTTCTGGAATGGACCGAACTTGCGACCGGACTTGCAAGTTCGGTCGGACCAGAAAATTCTCCCGTCAGAAACCTTCTGGAATGGACCGAACTTGCGACCGGACTTGCAAGTTCGGTCGGCCAGAAAAATTCCGTAATGAGACCTTCTGGAATGGACCGGACTTGCGACCGGACATGCAAGTTCGGTCGGACCAGAAGATTTTCCCGTAATGTGAGCTACTGGAACCGACCGGACTTGCGACCGGACTTGCAAGTTCGGTCGAGTCAAAATAATAATAATAATAATAATATTTTTATTATATGATTATAATAATCATATGTATATATATGGCTATTTACATATATGCATATATATGTAGTAGTACGCTATAAATGAAGTAGTAAAGGTAAGAAAGTAAGTATATGAGTAGGAAAACAAGTATAAAAAGTAACCAAGTAAGTTGAGAGTATGAGAACATTAAGTACACCGGGATAACGGGGTAAGTACGGGAATAGTAATTATTTGTGTATCGTAAGAGTATAGTATTGATAATAATGTTGGAACATTATCAGTGGAACAAGTGTGAACCAAGGAACGAGGGAACACACGGTAGGGCTAACTCTGGTGAAAGGTATGATTTTCTCATGCCCCGTATGCTAACCGAGTTACGCTGATTTGTGTGCTGTATGCCGGCTAATCAAGACTAAAGCATGAAAACGGTTTATTGCCTTTCATTATATGTCTTGTTGTATGTTGTGTGAGCTAACCCTCCTTGATTGATTGTGTGGCTTCATTTAGTGCGTAGTACGACTCATAGATGAGTCTTGTTGTGTAGTGGCTCGTAGTAAGAGTCATGTTGTGAACTAATGGAACCGTAGCAACGCACTAAACTAACGAATCAACAAACGATAACGCAACCCAATGAAACTCACTAGAATGTGAGAGAGCGTACGGGAGTAATAACCTTCCAATGACGGTAGGAGAACCGAATTGAACAATCCACAAACAAAAGTAGTGGAAGTATATAAGTAACCTCCAATAGAGGAATTAATCTTGGTGCAAGACATGAACCATGAGAGTAGCAAAGAATGATGAGGGATCTCCAAACCCCTTAGCAATTAGTCGACCCATTATGAGAGGACCCGACTGATGTAAGTATGTCCCGAACGTGAGAGTATTCGATACGTTGGGGAAACCCTTAAATCTGAGGATACTAGACGGTGGAAATTCCCTAAGCTAGTGGAAGTTATCGAGAGAGATACTCCTAGGCTAATCCATGAGATTGTAATGTACTCTGAGAGAAGAGTGTTGGGAATTTGAGTAATCCGGTAAAAGCGGGCATTTGAGTATTTGAGGAGCTAAGCGTATAGCCCTCGTATTGTAGGTCCGGTGGCGAGTCTTGTGTATGACTCCGCCCAGAGGCCAAAGTAATGAGTAATGAGTATTGCGTATGTATGAGCAAAGTAATGAGTACTGAGTAGGAAGCGAGTATGAGTATGTAATGAGTACCGAGTATCGAGTATGTATGAGTAAGCATTGGGTATTGAGTACGTAAGAGTAAGTATAGAGAATTGAGTAGTGAGTATGCACAAGTATAGTAACGAGTACGGAGTAAGGATCGTGTACGAGTAAGGTATTGAACATGGAGTGATGAGTATGCAAGAGTAAGGAGTAAGTATGAGTAGAGTAGCGAATATCGAACACAGTACGAAGAGTAATGAATGAATAACAAATACGAATGGTTGACTATTGAGTTGTCTTCCTTAGTAAGTATTGAACTTGTATATTTATGTAGGTATTTTTGATTGTATTGTTGTAGTATGAGTATGTATGTATGCATGTAAAATGAACTCCATGTATATCCGACCCAAAGTAGTCGGCGTACCGTGGTTAGCACGCGGTATATGCGAATTTCATATGCAGCGTAAGCTGACCCCCTAGGGGACCGTTTTTAGTGTGCAGGTACTCGAAGCTGGCCACCGTTCGAGAGAGTAGGACGGGGACTGCTATGTAAGCATGGGTAGTTGTATAAAAGGGATTGAACTTGTAATGTATTGGGGAATTTGGAAGTCCAAACTGTATCGGTAATTTAAGGATTGTAGTATACTCGGTATAGTAATGTATTGAAGTTGTATTGGAAGTATGGGTAAGTAAGCAATGGGAGGTATTGTATTGTGTAGAGTACTCGGTATGTTCATATTCATCAGACCGATAGTATGTAGGATTGTAACCCGCCTTGTTAGTCACGTGGGTGACTAACGGCATTGTACACCCGCCGTTGAGTAAGTAATATCCGCTGCGAAGGTAAGCATTGTACGGTAATGACGGTATTAGCGGTAGAGGTGTTACAAAAAGTGGTATCAGAGCGAAGTATCGCTCTGATGGATGAAATACCGAGTTTAGGTAAATACCGAGTTAGGAAGTAGAGACTTAGGGCTAAGGGTTGAGCGTTAGCGTGTGAGGTACGCTAGTTAGGAACTTTCGCGTGAACCGGAAACCTACAACAACCATACCCCGCCCTCCGCAACCCACGGTAATAAGTTGGGAGAATAACGCCAGAGAGATGGAAAGACCTCTCACACTCGGGTAACACCCGATGTGGCAGTTGCAAGTAAACCTCATTAGAAAAAGAACCTGTCATACGGTAGAGTCCAAGAGCTGGAAGTCCCGAAGACGGTTCCCGTTGGATGATGATGACCGCACTTAATGGCGGAGGATTGAAGATCCTAAATAAAGGATAGTGGAATTTATGGCACCATGGGGCGACCTGCTTCGCAGTCGCGAGAACCATGAATGGCCAGTAAGAAGAGAAACACAATCATGCAAGGAAGCAAGGAAGATGGAGTAACAAGCCGAGA
The DNA here is from genome assembly GCA_023374045.1 of Limonium bicolor. Taxonomy (NCBI): domain Eukaryota; kingdom Viridiplantae; phylum Streptophyta; class Magnoliopsida; order Caryophyllales; family Plumbaginaceae; genus Limonium; species Limonium bicolor. The sequence goes on along the minus strand of CM041776.1, from coordinate 319,937,871 downwards.
CAAGAGAGTCTACGGACCGTAATCTCTGATGATACCAACAACGGTATACAAACCGACTAAGGAATTAGTCGAGGTTGGATTAATGCCAAACCTACACGCCAAGAGGCTGCGATAACCAAACAACATAGTTCGGATAACTATGAAAGAATTCATAACGCAGACACCATAGGACCACAACATGGTCCCTAAGGATAAGTCAAGCCTCGATAACCACAGTGAAGGTGTGAGACACCTGAATCGACGACAATCATGTCAAGTATACTGAGAAATGACTCAGGAGATCGATCACCCAGATCAAAAGATCAAAGGAAGATCTAACAAAGCCACCAATTATGGATGGAAACGATACCGCAATCGGTATACGTTAACCGAAAAACAACCTACCCGCGCACTTGCCCAGGGCAAGTGCAGCAACTACAAGGCGGTTGGAGTACTTTTAACAACCCGCAAATACTTGATAAAGTACCGCTATGATGAATGGAGCAGATATAGGATTACCCATCTTAAGGATTAAATAATGAAATCTCGGAAAGGCCTAACGGCCCGACCATTGTATCAAGAACTTACCAGTCAGCAAGAAGCTGGACTTGGTTAAGACCTCGGACATGACAACGCCATGAAGAATTGCTTTTCACACCGAACCGTTATTTCAAAAACCAAATTTTCTTTCAAAAACCACGAACCCTTCTTTTAAACCTCGGATTTTAAAAACCGAATTGACGGAATATCGGTGAGTATCATAGAATGATGCAAGAGGAGTTGACAATAGAATACTTCACCTAGGCGTGTGACGAACACTACTAGTGTACCCAAATACGGGATGTGGGACGACCGCACTCCGAAGGAGCTTACGGGCCACAATAGTCAGGTAAGTGGTAACGTGCCAAAAGGTACCCCACGTATGTATACATGTAGTGTACGAAACACGGGAAGTAGTCAACTCTGTTCTACGGACCATAAGTAAATTTAAACAGAACAGTGGCTACCACAACCGAACAAAGAAAACTCAGATAAGCTACAAGCTAAGGAGTCAGAAACTCACTTCAGGAGAACCATTAAGAGTTGAAAGTGCAAGAAGCACTAACAACGGGATAAGACATTGGATATGTCTCGAGGAGATCTAAGTAAAGCATGATAACTGGAGGGAATACCCAGTCTAAACACTGTAAGGCAAATGCCTAACATTGACACATCAGTGTGCAATGAGAGGGATAGAATTCCCAGAACAACTACCACAAACACACAGGGTGATGTTATAAGGTACCAGAAATACCATTCATCATCGGAAGGGACATCAAATCCGTTATAACACAAGGGAAAAACACCAATGGTCTACCCTAAGAACGGGAGACGTTACAACCCTCAACGGATAACTCAGATCCAGAACCGCAAGGTAGGACAATAAACTGAACAAACTCATAAAGGTCAGCCAGATGCTGCCATATAACCAGTACTACCTAGGAGCAATCCATAAAGGGTATCAAGTCAACACAGTTGAACGAAATATAGTGGTAGGAACACCACAATTGGAACGAACATACGGTTAGAACACCGAAGGGATCCCACTTGACAGGGGATACCCCAAATCAATAAACGTTATCGATCAATACCAAGATACAAAAGGGTCTCCAACAAACGGAAGCGTGATGCGACGATCTTATCATGGAGCCCAACATCACCTCCAAACCCAGCAATGTCTTGTGGAGAAGTAACCACTTGGGAACAACCTATGACGAGCAGAGCTCTAGGCAATATGGCTAGTACGCCATGAAACTGTTACCACACAACCCAACGGTTGCAAAACCAATGTGAACTATGTGGAAAGTGGTCAAGGATGACACCGATAAAAGAGTAACAACCAATAATTGAGGATGCCCCTCATAAATGTGAGACCGCAAGAGCGGTGAACACATGGATCCCAAGAAGGGGATACCATCAGTAACTGTCGGGAAATATACCCCTCTCAGAACTACTAACGTAGTCAAGCTTAAGCATACAGTTATTGTCAAGCAATGTGGAATAAGCTTCAACAGCAATTGTTGACAACCAAGGGGTAACCGGCTATAAAACCAATGATACTCAGGGAGCTCAGAAAAACGAGGAATACCATATTCTGTATTTGCCAAATACATGGGGAACCATTGTATAAATGATGGAGATGCATGAGCTGAAGCTAGCAACAGTGGATGCCATGTAAACCAATACTATAACCCAGTAAGAACACGGTGCGCAGCATGCGACCAGGTTAGGTGAATAATCACCCAAATACCATGGAGTTGTTAATACAAGATGGTAAACAGACCGGGCAACAAGCTAGAAGTCTGCACCAAATGGTGAAGCACCACCTGGAAGAGTAACGATCAGTCCTATTGCGATCTCATAAGAGAGTTACTGCCAAGGGTTCACGCCTCTACACTCTGTAGGACTGAGTGTTTTGGTATTGCACTTGTGTAGTCAATGATCTAGTGGGATAGCTAGGAATATGGAAAATATAAGTAGTGGTAAATTCTTCCTTTCACCAATGAACATGGCATAAGCCAGTTAAGCGAAAGCTTAGAAACAAACTGTGCGGCCCAAGGCCAAAGAAGCACGAAGAGGGTGAAACACACCAATAATCACAAGATGTGAATTCCATCAGAATAAAAGTAAAAGGCGACTTAAGAAAGTCACAAGGACCGACGCATTGAAAATGCAAGGTCATACAAGTAAAGAACACTTGTAATGAACCGGAGAAACTGGTATAGTTCAGAAGCTGCTAACAATAGAGGAAGCACTACAACTAAGTAGTGACTTAACCTCAACCGACAATAAGTCGGAGGAACCAAGTGAAAGATCACTACAAACACAACAGTATGTATATAGATGCCAGGATCTGGTTATAAATTAAAACTCATGAGTTCACGCACGGTAAAATAAAACCACGCGAGATGGAACAAACCTTATTCCCACAATAAGAGGGATGAAAAGGTGTTGTATAGCACATCTAGGATAACAAGAAGGGCGAATAACCCAAGTTATCAGGGTCGCGCAGCAGAAGCTAGTGGGCCCAGAATTCTAAGTGAAATAAATGAACGAGTTAATCATTAACGCCTTACAGCCATTCAAGCTAGAATCGAACCCGGTTGAGAGTGAAATAACTCCGATGAAAATTTCTTGATGAAGGGACTAACCGATAATACGGTTAAGACCCATTGATCAAGGAACATTGTATAATAGACCGCATGGAAGCTGAACCACTCCATGACGGCTGAATGCCTTCGACCAATGTCCAAGGATGACACATGGTAGATTACGTGGGCGTAATCCCTTTTAAGGGGGGTAGAGCGAAAACCACGAAATGTATGTTTTACGTGATAGGTGCGTAAACTACAATGCGCATAGCGCAAGAGAATTCGTTTTGATGGTTGATACTTATGTTACATAAACATTTGTATTCACTCATCGTGTAATGGTGGTAATTTGAGAAGAAAGTATAGGAAAAGGAGTAGAGAAACTCCAGGGGAATGAGAACCCCGATTGGTAATAGTATGAGGAATGAGTATGTATGGGAGACTTGAGGAGTATAAATCGATTTGGAACCGATGTATGTAATGAGTATAAATCGGTATACAACCGATGTATTTTATGAGTATAAATTTGGTATAGCAAATTAATGGAATATTACACCCATTAATTTCTTGAGTATAGTAGTTGGAGATGATGTAGTAATAGTTGATGAGATGATTAGCGAGTAAGTAAGTGAATCATATAAATTGGAAAATGTATGTGTATGATTATGAGTAGCAAGATTAAAAAGATAGAAAACGAAATGATGTTTGACGAGCTGTCTGTTTGTATTGAGGTGGGAAGTGGAACTTGATTTGCTAGCGATCAAGGGAAGCCGAACACAAATTGGAGTGGAAGGATAATTCAACACCAATGCTGATCACATTGGGGTTGAAGGACTCTGGAAGCTCCCTTAAGTGGCTACAATAATAACACTAGTAATAGGAATAATCATCATAAATTGAAATTGGGAGATGTATGCAAAGTTTTCAAAATGAATTTCCAAAACTAATTTGGTACAACGTTTTCTTCAAACTTGAGAATGAGGATCGGTTTTAAAACCGCTCCCACGGGCGCTAGTGGATCTTCCATGCCTAGGCACGGGTATCCGGTCGAAACCATAGGAGGTGAAGCTAGTTTTGAGTCTGTGGAAGTGTAGAGTAGTTTAAAACCACTACACCGTTCGTGCGGTGACAGTGTGTGTTTTGTATTTTTCCAAAGGCACTGGGGCAGCGTAGTCCCGAGTAAGTATGTAAGTAAGTGCCTGAGGATCTCTATATGTGCAAATGAATTTGATCAGAACCAAAGGACCGTGGAGCCAGAAAGTGCAAGTGCTCAAGTCATGACGGTCGTGAACCAGAAAGCATAAGTGTTCAAACGTGACCGGTACCTGAGGGATCACTCGCCATTGGGGGAGGATTGTACCTAATTGTCTGCGGATGGACCCCCTTGGAGAGAAGTAAAACGGATATTTTGATTGATATGCATGCAGTGACATGCTGTTTGGATGTGTAGTATGCATCATGTCAGACATTTGGAGTTTGACAAGTTATATGTAGAGGTCTTAACCTTAGCATAGAGTATTTATACAAGTAACCATATTAGATTCACCAACTTTGAGGGCAAAGTTCTTTAAGGGGGGTAGATTGAAATACTCCGAACTTAAATATGGTGATTAGATATTTTAATATAGTATTTAAGGGCCTAATAGTGCCTAAGTAATTTCGGTAAGGAAAATAAATCCAAAAGAAATGAGAAAAACGCTTAGAGAGCGGAAAACGCTAAAACAAGCGTTAAATAACCATAGGAGGTACGAGACCTCGGTTATAGTATCGTAAGTATTCCTAAGGCTTATTCATGCCTAATTAGTATACGGGAATGATTCCCGAAGAAACCGGAGCCAAATAAGGTATTAAAATGCTAATAGAGCTTTAGCGCATGTTTTTCGAGGAAACCCGAAAACGTGATTTTAAGTGGTCAAACAAACCCGTAAAAATTATAAATCATTAGATAACTAGTATTAAGCATTAACGGAAGCTTAATAATCAATAAAAATAAGGAAATGAGAAAATTCCGGAAAACGGGCCCGGTTAGTGAATAGTATCAAAACCGGGCAAAATAACGGGCGTTTTCTGTAAAAGATGAAAAACGCTCCAGCTAGTAGTAGTGGTGGGGCCGATTTTAATGGGTCAAATAACCCTCTCATACACATGTAACTAGCTAATAAGTAGAGGGAACCAAAAAGCAAAACAAATAAAAGTACAAAAGTAAACAACACTCTCTCACCTCTCATTCTCACTTTTCCCTCATCTCTCTCCTACCCTTCTTCTTCCCCATCGATTTGTGCCCCTCTCTCTCTTCTGTTGGGCGATTTTGAAGCCCCAAAGGAAACCTCTCATGGCTTCTCTTCTTTCTCCTCATGCTCTAGCTCCATTTGAGCTCCAAATGTAAAATAAAATACATATTTGAACTCCCCTCTTCATCCTCTACATTTCTATCTTTTCAAAATTCGAAAAATGAGTTTCATCTCCATGGGTTTTCCCCATTTGAAGAGAAAAGCACACATTGTGAGCTTGGAGTCTCCTCTTCCACTTAAGGTAAAAAGATTCAAGAGAAAAACTCATTTTCTCCATTTCCATGCCTTGGCCGATTTTGGGCTTCTTTTAATGCCTTGTTCTTCTCTTGTTTTGGAACATTATCTCAACCCTCCAATGGTGGAGTAATCCCCTTCTTGATTCAAGGGTGAGAATCCCTCTCAGAGATCTCCAAAGGTAAAACCTTAACTTGTACTCTAAGCCATTTATGGAATTAGAATTCTCTAAGGGTTTAGAAGAGTAATTAAAATGCATTTTGTGTTTCTTGGGTGTAGGATGGAGTTTGACAACTCCACTCCCATGTGACCGACTGGTACGAGAAGAGAGAAGGGGAATTGGAAAGGAGAAAAGGATATAAGCTCAAGGTAAGAGCTCTTCTTAATGATTAATTTTAAATGCATTAGAGCAATGGGAATGGGTGAACAAATAAAGAACCTAAACTATTGTAGTGGTATTGTAGTTTGTGGAAGTTTGAGTATTGGTGAGCAAATGTGTGGACTTGTAGGCCTTAGAGCCAATGAATGGTGTATGTGTATTGGTAATGCTATTTGAGGATATGAGGTATTGGTATTGTAATTGAGGAATATTAGTGTATTGAGATTTGTATGTGTGCTGGTAGAACCCTTGTGGTTTGGCTAGAATAGAGATGAATCTGATGAGAAAGATATGTTGGATATGTAAGAAGTAGGATGGTTATGGCAAAATTTTGGTAGGAATTATGCATTTAAGAATGACTTGGTGAGTGGGAGAACCAAGGTGTGTATTGGGGTTAGTAGATGGATAATGACCATGGATTGGTAATTGGAGAAGGAGGATGAAACATGTAAAAATCTGTAGCAAGAGGTAGTGGATTGCATTGGAGAACTAGGAGGAATTAAAGTACGAGACTTAGTAAAATGAATGTTGGACATGGGTGTAGATTTTGTATGTGCCGGGAAATGTATTTAGAATGCTAGGAATGGCATTGGTTGAGGAAGTATGGGATGGTAGAGTTAAGTTAAAAATCTGTAGCATTTGAGTACAAAGGTTGGCATGAGTGTTGAAGGAAGTGAGGAAAAATTGTGTATATGGGTTTAGAAATGAGTAAGGTATTTGGGGATGAACCAAGGCAATTTTGAGGGCCTAAGTAGTGTCAAAACATGTGGGATTACATGTAGGAAGATTGGGGAAGTAATGGGTAAAAGAGAGGACTGAAAACAGATTTTTAAAACTGAAGTACTGGGCCGGACCGGACTTGCAAGTTCGGTCGAGCCCAGAATTACAAAGACGAGAAACCTTCTGGAATGGACCGAACTTGCGACCGGACTTGCAAGTTTGGTCGGCCAGAAAATTCCGTAATGAGACCTTCTGGAATGGACCGGACTTGCGACCGACAGCAAGTTCGGTCGGACCAGAAGATTTTCCCGTAATGTGAGCTTGGAACCGACCGGACTTGCGACCGGACTTGCAAGTTCGGTCGAGTCAAAATATAATAATAATAATAATATTTTTATTATATGATTATAATAATCATATGTATATATATATATGGCTATTTACATATATGCATATATATGTAGTAGTACGCTATAAATGAAGTAGTAAAGGTAGAAAGTAAGTATATGAGTAGGAAAACAAGTATAAAAAGTAACCAAGTAAGTTGAGAGTATGAGAACATTAAGTACACCGGGATAACGGGGTAAGTACGGGAATAGTAATTATTTGTGTATCGTAAGAGTATAGTATTGATAATAATGTTGGAACATTATCAGTGGAACAAGTGTGAACCAAGGAACGAGGGAACACACGTAGGCTAACTCTGGTGAAAGGTATGATTTTCTCATGCCCCGTATGCTAACCGAGTTACGCTGATTTGTGTGCTGATGCCGGCTAATCAAGACTAAAGCATGAAAACGGTTTATTGCCTTTCATATATGTCTTGTTGTATGTTGTTGTGAGTTAACCTTCCTTGATTGATTGTGTGGCTTCATTTGGTGGTAGTACGACTCATAGATGATCTTGTGTGTAGTGGCTCGTAGAAGAGTCATGTTGTGAACTAATGGAACCGTAGCAACGCACTAAACTAACGAATCAACAAACGATAACGCAACCCAATGAAACTCACTAGAATGTGAGAGAGCGTACGGGAGTAATAACCTTCCATGACGGTAGGAGACCGAATGACAATCCACAAACAAAAGTAGTGGAAGTATATAAGTAACCTCCAATAGAGAATTAATCTTGGTGCAAGACATGAACCATGAGAGTAGCAAAGAATGATGAGGGATCTCCAAACCCCTTAGCAATTAGTCGACCCATTATGAGAGGACCCGACTGATGTAAGTATGTCCGAACGTGAGAGTATTCGATACGTTGGGGAAACCCTTAAATCTGAGGATACTAGACGGTGGAAATTCCCTAAGCTAGTGGAAGTTATCGAGAGAGATACTCCTAGGCTAATCCATGAGATTGTAATGTACTCTGAGAGAAGAGTGTTGGGAATTTGAGTAGTCCGGTAAAAGCGGGCATTTGAGTATTGAGGAGCTAAGCGTATAGCCCTCGTATTGTAGGCCGGTGGCGAGTCTGTGTATGACTCCGCCCAGAGGCCAAAGTATGAGTATTGCGTATGTATGAGCAAGTAATGAGTACTGAGTAGGAAGCGAGTATGAGTATGTAATGAGTACCGAGTATCGAGATGTATGAGTAAGCATTGGGTATTGAGTACGTAAGAGTAAGTATGGAGAATTGAGTAGTGAGTATGCACAAGTATAATAACGAGTACGGAGTAAGGATCGTGTACGAGTAAGGTATTGAACATGGAGTGATGAGTATGCAAGAGTAAGGAGTAAGTATGAGTAGAGTAGCGAATATCGAACACAATACGAAGAGTAATGAATGAATAACAAATACGAATGGTTGACTATTGAGTTGTCTTCCTTAGTAAGTATTGAACTTGTATATTTATGTAGGTATTTTGATTGTATTGTTGTAGTATGAGTATGTATGTATGCATGTAAAATGAACTCCATGTATATCCGACCCAAAGTAGTCGGCGTACCGCGGTTAACACGCGGTATATGCGAATTTCATATGCAGCGTAAGCTGACCCCCTAGGGGGACCGTTTTTAGTGTGCAGGTACTCGAAGCTGGCCACCGTTCGAGAGAGTAGGACGGGACTGCTATGTAAGCATGGGTAGTTGTATAAAAGGGATTGAACTTGTAATGTAGGGGGAATTTGGAAGTCCAAACTGTATCGGTAATTTAAGGATTGTAGTATACTCGGTATAGTAATGTATTGAAGTTGTATTGGAAGTATGGGTAAGTAAGCAATGGGAGGTATTGTATTGTGTAGAGTACTCGGTATGTTCATATTCATCAGACCGATAGTATGTAGGATTGTAACCCGCCTTGTAGTCAGTGGGTGACTAACGGCATTGTACACCCGCCGTTGAGTAAGTAATATCCGCTGCGAAGGTAAGCATTGTACGGTAATGACGGTATTAGCGGTAGGGGTGTTACATTATACATTTTTCACCAGAATATAGATTGTAATCTAAACAAAACAAACCTAGTCGGGACTATGTTTTGACAAGCATAGACTTGTACACTTTATGTAATTGAATTTTTTTTTCTAATGGCCATAAACTTCAAACTACACATCATAGAATGTGAGGGTTAAGAGCACCCACCTTAAAATAATAAGAAGAAAATTGTATTCCCGCCTCCTAAAAGATAAACATTGAAGTAGGATCAACCTTCTAATCGCTAATACAATCAAAAGCAGCTAACACCATTCTAGGTGACTAGCACTGTCGAAGAAGACCAACACTATTGAATAAGGCTAACTCCATTGATGACGTTCAAAAATCTAGATGTTGGGGGTAGTGATCAACCTTATGACGAATAACAATTGAAGGTGGTTCACAACACCGAAAAAGGTTAACACTATCGAAATCAGCTAACATCGCCAAAGAAAACCAATACCGTCAAGACTATTGTAGGGTTTGAAGTATAATTTTTATGTCTAAGGACACAAAGCTTTGAATCACAAAATGTAATAAGGGTGATCAGGGTATCAATCCCAACACAAAAAAAAAAGCACAACAAAAAACCCTAACCCTCTATAAGCTAATGAACAGGGTAGTTAACCCAAGGACGATTAACATCGTCGAAGAAGACTAACACCATCGACGTGAGGTAACACCCTCGAAGAAGGTTAACAACACCAAAAACGATTGTAGAGTTAGAAGTTAAAATGTTTAGGGTTTAACGACAACAACTTTATACAATAAACTCTAAAATGTCTTCGATTATCAATCTACACAAAAAAAAAACAAAAATAAAACCCTGAACCCCATAAAAGCTAAATGTTAGAGTAATGGTTGATCCTAGGAAGGCTAACATTATTGAAGGAGGCTAACACCGACATTGAATGACGTTTGTAAGGTTTTAAGTCTATGCTTTATGGTCTAATGGCCCTACAATGTAAACCACAAACCCAAAATGTGCTTTGATTATCAACCTCCATCATAAGAAAACAAACAAAAATAAAATCATAACCCCCTTAAAAGCTAAAGATTAGAATATTTTACACCTCTATGACAACTAATACCGCCTAAAAGGGGTTAACACCATAAAGAAGGTACATTTTTTAGAAGCACATGCATAATACATATTTTATGTTAAATGCTTACACACCACTTTCATAAAAAATACTTAGTTTAGATTAAAAAAGTTCATTTTAAATTTGAATCAAATACATTTTGGATGAGTTAAACACACTATTTGAAAGTTTTTATATTGTGCAGCGGTGAAAATATGCCTACTAATTCAGTATTGTTAATATTCGTATTTGTTTTGAAGAGAAAATATCCATTTTTAAAGTTCAATAGGTTGTACTTTAAAATTAATTAAAATACACTCTTTTAAATCTGTAATACTCTTTGATAAGATTTATCATAAATACATTGCGTATTGTGATAAATAATAGTATATTTTTATGTTTTATACTAATATTTTATAAATGATGTCACTTTTAAATTTTGAGTACATATAAAAATGAAAATAACATTGTTTAGTAACAAAGATTTTTATCCACAAGTTACCATCTTCACTTCCTTTCTTATTGTGGAATAAATGAATTAGCACTAATAATTATTTTTTTAATACATACATCTTATTGTAAGCTCAATTTTACAACAATTTAATTTAAAAAAAATTATAATATATGATAGAAATTTAATAAAATAGGTATAAGAGTTTCTTATATATTCACATATCAATACTTATATAAAGTAATTACGTTTTGTTGAAAAATAATTTATTTAAAAATTAGAGTAATAATTTGATTAAACCTCTACTTGAAACAAATGAAAAATAGAAAATAGCGTGTAGCATACTGAGGTGCAGTAGTTACTTTGTAATTAGGAATAAAAAAAGAAACACCGTACCCATGTGTATTCACAGTGCAATCGTGTGTTATATTTACTTTGCACTTTGCAGCACTCCTGCAATAGTTTCGTTGCAGCACCTAAGCCGCTGCCGTACTCTTTAGTAATTATTGACTTATTGATCTTCATGAGGAAGACACGAATGAGGAATAAATGGTTTGATTTTTCTATTCCAAGGTGTATTTATGTAGCACATCGTGGAGATATAGAATAACAATCAACGTCTTTAATTTTGCACTTTATGCAAAAAAACACTCCTGGAACTCATCACAGAACTGAAATTTAAGTTGTTGTGGATGTGATATTGTCAAACTGTTGAAACTAGATCCTCTTTGGACTCAAACTTCTCATTTTCAATGAACTCTTGGTGGGCACTCCAATACTGGACTTCATCACTTCGATAAATATTGTAATGCATACTGCCACCGCCGCCCAACTGATATGGCTTAAGAATGGTGTCACTGATATTTAGGGTTAGGAATTATAAAACTTTTTAGTAGCATATTGTGGATTTTCTCAAAATAAATTATACTATGTAAAATTGACCTAACTAATGAGGCAAAACCAATATCTAAGCCTTATAATGACACCAAACATGGTCTTGCATATTGTAAAAGAACCGTATTTGATAAATGTATTTTTGACCGGTCAAAACCACTCAAATGTGGTTTCATTATAAATTAGAACTGCATTTAAAAAATGTGGTAAGTGACACATATTTAAGCTGGCATGTCACTTTGTCATTAAATAAGTGGTTAATTTTACTTTTGAGGCGTTTTTCCAAAAAAAAAAGAAACATAATATTAGTATATCTTTCGAAGCTAATTATTTTTTTCCAAAATGAATTTTCATTTAGACTATAATCAGTTTTCTAAACATGCAATTGAAAAGTTAAAACACCACTTTTTATTTTTTAACACTTGTTACTAAACAAAAGAATACGAGCTATTAATAGAGTTATGCCGGAGATGGTAAAAAAAATAGGAATTTGGATATTGTGCATGTCATGTTGGTTTTGAATTGAGTATGAATTTTCAAATTGTATCAAGTTCATCTATTCTTTGGAACAAGTATTGTTTAATTTAGTTAGTTTTGAATTCAGATTACTTCCTAAAATGAGTTGGTATGATGTGTCATTTTACACTCCCTAGTGAAGTCACTACTTTAGGCTTGGTTATTTACAAGAGTCATTTCACATTCATGTTACCTCAAATTAAGTCAAGTTAAAATAGGTCTTATTGAATATATTGAAAACCCATTTCATTTGTAAAGTATGTGAACGAAAATGTAAAAATGTAAAAATGATATTTGCATATAATGTAAATAGACCTAACATGTGTAACGAAGGTTATAATATTTTAGGAAAATTTCACCAGATACCCCCGAGTTTTGAACACATTTTACGAGATATCCATAAGGTTTCATTTTCATTACGAGATACCCGGAGGTTTCGTTTTCATTACGAGATGCTCCTTCATTCAAATTTTGATATATTATATTTTTCATATCTCCAATTTATCCTTACACCATATGCCCACGATAACCTCAGGAGTTCATGATCAAATTTTTTTCATTTAAATATAAAAATACACATAAAAACAATTAAAGATCATATAAATTTTGAAATCAGTTTTAAAAAATGAATAATAATTATAAAAGCAAAAAGAATAAAAACCATAAAGCTTAAAACAAATAGAAATGACTAAAAATAAAAGATTAATTTATTTAAAGAACATATATTGTTACATACTGTAAAAACTATTATAGCAATGACTCAAAATCATAAAAATACCAAGGGAAAATTATATGCCCCACCCATGACGTTTGGCGCAATTACACACTCCATCTACGTGGTTTCACAAATTACTTTCCCCACCCATGTGGTTTCCATCTTTTTACATCCAACAACTTTCCTAATTTTTGTTCAATTCAAAAGATGCTTAAACGTTATCCAAAATTGATGAAACTTTACATGGATGATGCTAAAGTGATATATTTTGATCTTATGTCAAATCCGAAGTTTTTTAAGTTTAAATGTGACCCGTGGGACCCAATGAAACATATGACATGTTCATTGGGTCCCACATGTCACATTTAAGCTTAAAAAGCTTTAGATTTCTCACTGAACCAAAATATAACATTTTAACATCGTATATGTAAAGTTTCATCAATTTCGGACAACGTTTAAGCATCTTTTGAATTGAACAAAAATTAGAAAAGTTGCTGGATGTAAAAAGATGGAAACCACATGGGTGGGGAAAGTAATTTGTGAAACCACGTGGGTGGAGTGTGTAATTGCGCCAAACGTCATGGGTGGGGCATGTAATTTCCCAAATACCAATTACATTAAATATAAGAAAATATTAAATAATTTTATTAATTATAAAAATTATTAACAAATATATTATTTGATATCAATAAGCACAAAAAAAGATCATATTTTATGGGTTTTATAGTTTATTTTTCTAATTTTAAATAATAAGTTACTTTTAATATTCTTCATATTATTGTTATAAATTTTTACGATTTTAAGTCATCGCTACGTAACACTTTAACATTTTATGTTGATTTTTCAGAATAATTTAGTGTTTATTATTTAGTCATTTTCATTTATTTAATTTTTGGGAAATTTCACCAAATGCCACTGAATTTTTGCTTAATTCATGATATACCACCGTGTTTCTAAAATTACATAGGATAACACTAAGTTTTTACTTATTTCACCAGATAACACTCTATGCCATATTTCATTTATCGCTCTAGACTAAACTATCCTTGTTATTAGTTAACGAAAACAGTATCTTATGGAATTTATCAATATGATAAATCATTGTCAGGTAGCTAATTAATAACTGGGGTAGTTTAGTCATTTTCCCTAAATATTAACGAAAATGTTAATGAAATATGGGATAGAGTGTTATCTGGTGAAATAAGTAAAAACTCAATGTTGTTCTGTGTAATTTTAAAAACATAGTGGAATATCGTGAATTAAACAAAAAATCAGTGGTATTTGATGAAATTTCCCTTAATTTGTTTGTTTCTATTTAATTATATTCATTTTTTAAAATTGATTTCAAAATTTATATGATCTTTAATATTATGTATATTTTATTTAAGTTTTAAATTTAAAAAAAAGCTTTGACCATATATCTCTGAGGTTATATATTACAAAGGCATATGATGCGACGGTAAAATTGGGATATGAAAAATATAATATATCATAAAGGCATCTTGTAATAAAATTGAAACCTCGGGATATCTCGTAATGAGGGGTATCTCGTAAAGAAAATAAAACCTTAGGTGTATCTTGTAAATAAAATGAACCTCAAGAGTATGTCGTAATAAAAATGAAACCCAAGACGGGCCTATCTCATGAAATTTCCCAATATGTTAGGAAACTTGAGTACATATTTAATTAATATGTAACCACAAGCTCTTGTGCATTCAATCTATGCCTCTTCTTTGATATAAAGAAAAGTAAAACCAATATTTTAGAATGATACGTAATTTAATGAGTCAAAATGTGATAATAAAAACACACACACATATATAGATAAATGTATTAATGTAAATATCATTACACTATTTAGAAGTAGGGATGGCAATGGATGACGGGTGTCCGTTTCACCCGACCACCTGACCCGCTAAAACGGGTGAAAAATCCAAAATAAATGGGTGGAAAACGGGTGACGGGTGAAACGGGTGCGGGTGACGGATCGGGTCAGGTGAATATTTTTCACCCAGTCACCCAACCCGTTCATCCGACCCGTCACCCATTTGTATTATATTAACTAAAAAAATATGCTTATCCCATATTTTTTGAGATAATTGGGAAATATTTTGGTTAATACCCTATGTTTTAAGTATGTTATTGACATTAGTTTATGTGGTATATATTGTTGAACAAATATGAGTGTATTTTTTTGAAAAATTAAGCTTATATAAGGTGTTAAAAACAAAAAAATACTGGCTAAAAAAAACGGATGACGGGTTCACCCGCTTCACCCGTTTCACCCGCGGGTGACGGGTGACGGGTGATGAAGTTACGGGTGACGGGTCGGGTCGGGTGATGCGGGTGGAAAACGGGTGACGGGTCGGGTGGAGCGTCAACCGACCCAAACCCAACCCATCGACATCCCTATTTATAAGTTATGATCAGATATGAAAATCCAATCATAATTAAAACTAAAGTACAAGTTTTCATATAGAATTATATAAGAAAAAGTATAAATAAAAGTTATATATACATGTGAAGTTTACAATAAATATGTTAGATATATCAACTTTCCGACCCATAAATGATTAATGAACATAGTTATTTTATGGTATGATCAACTCTCATTATTACTATTTAAAATCTATATATATTGGATTTTATTGTGAAGTTGGTATAACCATATATTGTGGATTATAAGAGTCATATCAACATGATATCATGTTTCACCTTAAAATTCATTACATCATATATAACAATATTGAATTCTATATTTAGTATGTATAATATATTAAATTTCAATTTTAGATAAATAAAATGTATCTTAAGTGTTTGAAGTTATAAGTAATATTCCCACCTTGATTTTTCTTGGCGCTTCACATTATTTTCAAAATATATTAATGTTTACCTTTCATCTTTTCCATCACAACTCTCTTTTTCAATTTACTCTAATTTTTAATATAAAAAATAAGGATAAAATTGTTTACTTCTATTTCTTCTTAATTCTTGTACCCATAACTAAAAGATCATCTATTTAAAACATAAGAGAGTATTTTTTTGGGAATGTCTAAAAACTTTTAAAAGTAATACTTTTGTGTAGCGCAAAACATTCATTACAAGTTTGTCACAAAAGTATATTTAGTGCCTAGTATAAAATACTTAATGTCGGGATGGCATAGTCATGTCTTTTTATGGTTGTTGTAGGATCAGATCAGTTTCATGATGTTCAATTATTCTTGCTTGTGGATTGTGAAAAAGTTGTATTATGCCTACCTTTGGACACATAGCAACCATCCTTCGAGAGATTTTCAGAAAAAAATTATGAGATAGCTCGAGGTTTAAGTAAATTTTATGGGATATTCTTAGGTTTTTTTTTATTACGAGATACTTCTAAGGTTTCATTTTTTTTAAGGTTTCATTTTCATATGAGGTTTAAATTTTATTACCAAATGTCATTCGTTCAATTCTGATATATTATATTTTTGATATACTTAGTTTACTCTCGCGTCATCAGCCCCTACAATAACCTCAGGGTTTACGGTCAAACTTTTTTAAAGGAAAGTATAAACAAAGTACACAAAAATAAGTGAAGATCATATAAATTTTGAATTCAATTTTAAAAAATGAATCAAATTATGAAAACAAAAAGAATTAAAGTTATACAATTTTAAAAATAAATAGAAATGAATAAACAATAGAAAAATTATTTATTTAGAAAAAAATATATATTGTTTCATAATTTAAAAACTATTATAGCGATAACTTAAAATCGTAAAAAAAAAGATATGACAATTACATCAAATATAAGAAGCTCTTAAATAATTTAATAAATCAGAAAAATTTATTAACAAATATATTATTTGATATCAATAACCACAAGAAAAATGATGATATTTTATGGTTCTTATACTTTATTTTTCTAATTTTAAAGAATGAGTTTTTCCATGTACTACATGAAATTGTTACTTTTAATATTCTTCAATTTATTGTTATAACTTTTTTTATTTAAGTCATCATTACATAGCATTTTAACAATTTATGTTTATTTTTTAAAATAATTTATTTTTTATTATTTACTCATTTCCATTTATTTGATTTTTTGCTTATTTAATTATATTCATTTTTTAAAATTAATTTCAAATTTTATATGATCATTAATATTTTTTGTGTATTTTATTAAAATTAAAAAAAAACTCTGATCATATATCTCTAAGATTATTGTGGGGTATAATGTGCGAGGGTAAAATTGAGATATAAAAAAGGGAAATTTCACCAAATACCATTGAGTTTTTGCTTAATTCACAATATACCACTGTGTTTTTAAAATTACATAGGATAACATTGAGTTTTTACTTATTTCACCAGATAACACTTTGTCCCATATTTTGTTAACTTCTTTGTTATTTTTCCTGGAAAATGACAAAATACTCATGTTATTAATTGTCTCACAATGAACTGTCATATTGATAAATAAGATACCACCTTAATTTAATTAATATTAGGGTAGTTTAGTCTTTTTTCAAGGGATATTAACGGAAAAGTTAACGAAATATGTGACAGAATGTTATCTAGTGAAATAAGTAAAAACTTGTTGTTATCCTGTGTAATTTTAGAAACACGGTGGTATATCATGAATTAAACAAAAACTCAGTGGTATTTGGTGAAATTTCCCTATAAAAAATATAATATATCAAAATTTGAACGAAGGGACATTTGTAATAAAATTGAAACCTCGGAGATATCTTATTCTGAAAATGAAACATCAAAGGTATCTCGTAAAGAAAATGAAACCTCAAAAATATCTTATAACGAAAATTAAACTTTAAAGGTATTTTGTAAAATTCGCTTAAACCTTATAGTTGTCTCGTGAAATTTTCCTAATTTTTACTTATATGGAGGGGTGGGAGAGGTGTTAGTGGTGGGGGATGTACAGAACATGCTCGACATTGATACAAGAAAAGTTGAGTGGAATGGATGAGAGACATGTCACCCAGCACATGAGAAAAGCATTTAAAATTAACCAGTATGGGGATCCAAAATCAAATTACACCCGAGTAATTTTTCCATCTCTAGTATCCTTGATTGCATCTCGTTTAACAACATCCAGAGCTAAAGACCATTAGATAGGACTGAACCAGTAGGGTAGTTGATTGTCTTAAGAATGCTAGCCGCTAGGGACTGTGGGTTAGCCATCATAATCTTCACCTGTTTGGCAAGCGCAGCATTATCGGTGGTCTCCCAATTTCTAAAACTTGTTCCTCCTTAGCAGGTAAAACACATGCAATTCTATCTTAACCACATTATTACGTTCATTGCCTAGTTATCCGACCCCTCTCCCCACCAGAATGTGAAAAAGTTGAATCAAAATTGCTTATAATGACTTTTGTGAACACGGGAATGGTAAAGATGACAAGAAATTGAAGAATACTTTTAACCATAACATTCTGACAGCCTGGGACATATCCAATGTCTTTTAGTGGCAGAAGTATATATTTAGGCTACGTTCTTAAAATGGATCGTATAATCTGGGGTAGATTATTGGTCTACTAAAAAAGCTAGTCGAACGAGCATCTATATATAATCTACCCTTCAAGCTTAACTTTTTTTTGAAATAGACGGTGATGATTAGAATAATGGGTCCCACTACTAAGAATAATGGGTCCCACTACTAACTTGTAAGCTTTATCTCCACCTATAATCTGGGTCGAGAACGGAGCCTTAAATCTAAGCTACTTCATCCATCCTTACACTAGATATTTCAACTTGCCACCAAAGACAAATTCAAACTTTCGGTTGCTAATGTAATGTTTTGAGGTGAAAAGAAAAGCTAAGCAATTTTTTGGTTACATCCTAATGTAATTATAGATGACTACATACATGTATTTTTACTTTATAAAAATTATACGATCAGTATATAAAAATTATACATATATATATAAACATATATATTGAATTATAATATTATTAAAATTATATTAAATATACATACTGATTTTTTAAACTGTATTCTAGACTTACAAAATTTGTATTTTTTTTATCAAAACAATATTTGTACTTTGATTCTATACAAATTGTATCATTACAAATATAACTAAAGATAGTGTTATAGCTATCAGGGATTGTTAACAAAATCAACAATGCTGTATCCAATACATTTAAAAAAAACATTGTCATAACCAATCTTACCAAAACATGATATCGTCTGCAGTCATGATAAGATATAGAGAACAATTTGGATGATGCCCCCACCCTGATACCTGTGTTGATACTAGTCGATCACGTAGTGCGCCCATATATTGTAGCTGGCCCAACATCTCGATGGACGTTAATCGATTTCCGATTGTCGGAGGCGGGCCCAATTGCTGCTGAATATGGAATTGATGATCTTTTTCCTTTTTTCTTTAGTATTTCGTAGTGACTTTTTATAAAGTTAATTATTCTACAATTTGATTTGGCCCTAAATTTTAAATTTTACCCTATTTTGCTCCTCCCGATGCCTTCTTTCTTTTCCCTTTTACTTTCATGTTGAACTTTCGTTTCTCCCCATCTTCAAGGCTTAGCAGTTCAAACAAGACAACTGCTATCTTCCAACCTAGCCGATTTAATTTTTCTCTTCTCCGGTTCTGTGTTTTGAGAAAGAACCCAACACGCACCACCAGCCAAAGATTTGTCATCATTCAAAAAACCTGCTAGTGGTTTAGGTTTGCATTTTGGCATCCATTAACACTCTTCCTTAATTCCTCCTCTTGTCCCTTCTAAAAACTCCCTTACGCTTCGTAGGCTTCGCCGTTGGAGGGCCCTTTTCTCCACTTAGGATTGTGCGCAAGAGAAAGAATAGTCCACAAGCAGACCTCTCACCCACCACCCCCCTCCCCTCGCTTTGTTGCAGTGCTTTACTGGGTTGTCTGGCATTAGAGAATCCATGGCATATTTCAGTCTGTGGGGCTAACGTTTGAAACTACCAGTGATCGTTCTCCTGAATTGGGTTGCTTGGAGCAGAGTTTGCGCTAGATAATATCTCCTTCTAACCCGTTCTTGAAATACAGGATCTGCTTGCTAGTGAGCTCTCTGCGTGAAATGGGTTTCTTCTGGGTGTTGGCACCCTTTCTCCCACAATCGAGAGATCTTCAGGTGCAGTGGTATCACTGAAGGGTAAACTGCATACTTCATTATCTCTTTTCAACTTTTAGCTCTTGAAAAGCATCTTTTTTTAATAGGATGATTCTCCGATGTTGTTTAAGAATTCCAACAGGATGGAATTTTTCTGTGCAGGATCCGATGGATACGAATCAATTGTTTGATCTAGGCGAGTTGGAACTTTGCTTTGAAGACTGAATCATGGATAAGATGCTTCAACCACCTCTAGTAAGTGCAAGTTTGCTACTTCAGTTTGTCTCTTACTGTTGTTTTATTAAATAAAGCATCGCTAGAACAGGTAGCCTGAAGCTTCCATAAGGCGATTCACATTTCAGTAGAACGAGGTAGTTTAAAGATTTTTGACCATCTACCATCTGAAACCAAACCAACGGTGGAGATGTTGGATACTTGACGATAAGCAAGGATGTTATAGCTTATGAATTGCTGTGCTAATCTCGCCCCCACCCAAAAGAATCCCACTAGCCGTCGAGGGTTGGGAGATGGAAGTTTTGAGCTGTCTTACACATGAGAGGTTTCTACCCCCCATCAATCAAAAGCAAAAGACCAACCATTATGTAGATACGAAAGGACTCGATACTGTATAGAAGCATAAGAACACAAACCCAGAGGGAAAATTCTACATCCTTTTGCATTAGGACACTTTGCTTTCATGGAGGGTAGATGTATGGGCCTATGGCTTCCGAACTATTACTAGTTTTGTTTTGTTGAGAATATAACTATTATTAGCTGATTAATTGGGAAGAGAAAGAACTGACTGTATATCCAGTGGCATTACACTGCTAGAAAACCAAAATTAGACAGAAAGCGTGCCAAACTCAAATTCATGATTCAGTTTAGGAGGCTCAGTTTTATGGTATTTGTGCATTCCAGAGTTATCCTGTAACTGAAAGATTTCATGGTCATTTCAACAGGCACATTGATTATCTTATTGCCAGATAGAACTGTTTGATTATGTTCTGACTTCCATGCTCTGATCTGGCTGATGTTGGATCTCAAATGAACAATGTGAGGAAACCATACCACTATGCTAGTAATCTGGGATGTTTAAATCTTGCAGGTTGATACTACAGCTTGTTTTTGTAGAGTAGATGGAGGCCTTAAGACTGTTGCAGGAGCCAAAAGATATGTCCCTGGAGCAAAACTCTGCCTCCAACCTGAAATCAAGGCGTCTGTTCACCCTACAAGGCAAAAACCACCTCGTGGAGAAAGAAAACAAAACCAATCCCCTCTTATACCCGGCCTCCCAGATGACCTGGCCATAGCTTGCTTGATTCGGGTCCCGAGAACAGATCATCCTAAGCTACGATTAGTTTGCAAAAGGTGGTACCGATTCTTGTCAGGAAATTACTTTCACTCCCTGAGGAAAAACCTTGGTTTAGCAGAAGAATGGGTCTACATACTGAAGAAGGATCGAGATGGGAAAATCTCCTGGCATGCGTTTGACCCAAAATACCATCTATGGCAACCCCTTCCTCCTGTACCTAAAGAATACTCGGAAGCTGAAGGGTTTGGTTGCGCCGTTCTAAGTGGTTGTCATCTCTACTTGTTTGGGGGTAAACACCCTTTGAGAGGTTCAATGAGACGGGTTGTGTTTTACAGTGCTAGAACAAACAAGTGGCACCGGGCACCGGATATGCTTCGAAGGAGACATTTTTTTGGGTCTTGTGTGATCAACAACTGTCTTTATGTGGCTGGAGGAGAGAATGAAGGGTTGAACCGGTCTTTGAAGTCGGCCGAGGTCTATGACCCGATGAAGAATAGATGGAGCTTTATATCAGATATGAGCACCTCAATGTTGCCCTTGATTGGGGTGGTCTATGATGGAAAATGGTATCTGAAAGGGTTTGGTTCTCATAGGCAAGTACTGACTGAGGTGTATCACCCTGGATCTGATCACTGGTGCACGGTTTATGATGGTATGGTTTCAGGTTGGAGGAATCCTAGTGCTTCTCTCAGTGGGAAGCTTTACTCGTTGGATTGTAAAGATGGGTGTAAACTTAGGGTTTATGATGAGGCAAGTGGTTCATGGAGCAAACATTGTGACAGTAGATCACATCTGGGAGGCTCCAAGGCATTGGAGGCTGCTGCTCTTGTCCCGTTAAACAGAAAGCTCTGTGTAGTTCGAAATAACATGAGCATCTCGCTTGTGGATGTGTTGAAATACGAGTATTTGGATGTTGCTAGTGATGCGGTCACTGCTGAGCACCTGTGGAAGACCATCTCAGGTAAAGGTCAGTTTAGGACCATAGCGGCAAGTATTTGGTCAAGTATTGCTGGCCGAAATCGATTAAAAAGCCATATTGTCCATTGCCAGGTTCTTCAAGCTTGAAGTAGTAGGATGCCTTGTGTCTATTGGAGAAATATCTTCTTGATTTCCCAACCATGTCATATATACTTAATAGGGCATTCTACTATCAGAGCTTCCCATGTGCTTGGCTAGTGGTACAGATTTCATGGAATGTTTTTTTTTTGCTTCAGCTTATAGGTTGATGAATCGTCCATTGTAACATACATCAGTTGAGTAGTAAGAAAGTGCTTCATCTTGTCTTTACCTTTGATGCTTCCGCTACTGAAATAGTGGTGTTGGGTGCAAACCAAAGTGGCATGCTTTTGTATAGATCTATATGCAGACATACTGCTTTGGAAACTTTCGCTGCTACAATACAGTTGAAGCTAAATAGTTTTGGTGAAACCGGGAACAAGATCCCGTGACACAGTTCCTTAAATGTCACCTTTGATATATTCCCCTCAATACCCAAGCACAAAGCTAGGAGGGAAATGAAACAGATAGCAAATGGGCCTGATTGATGTGCGAACATGATTATGTATTTATGTTCCTTAAAATGTTGCAGCGATGTCGTGATTGCCTTTATATATTTTGCTTTGTAATTTTGTTGCTTCTATTATTAAAGTTTTTTTTGTATAAAATTAGATTAGTGAATCTTGATTAATTTATAAATACTATGAATTGTAATCTGATGATGTGCGATTACGCCCAATGGCATACTTGACAATACGGAGACAATTCAAGTTGATGGTTGGGTTTAGGTCAACTCGTACTCAATCCGTTTAAGAATCTATTGATCCAAGTTTGATCCAAAAATAATCGGGTTCAAATTTTCAATCAGAACTCGACCCATCTAAAATCATTTAACCCAAATCTAACTCATTTAACTCTTTTTTTTACAGTTTTTTAATCCAAATAATTAATCAATTTTTATCAAATGTTCGCTTAGATTCCTAGAAATCTACTTGTGATTGTATGGGCTTCATTTACCCTAACCCGATCAATGTAAGAAAAAGAATGTTGACAGTTTTTTAAAACTATTTATCAAATTACTGAACCGACAGAGTTAAGTGTTGATAGTATTTTTACATATATTAACTAATAGTTATAGAATTATAAAAAAAGTTTTATGTACTTTAGATTGTATTTTTTATTCAATAAAATATTTATAATGAATCAGGTTGAGTTCGGGTCAGAAACCGGATTGAAAAATAATAGATAACCTCAACTGACTAAAAAATTAAAATCGATCAAAAATTTTAACCCAAAACCCATAATTTAAGGTCGATTTTGGATTGGGTTTTCCTATTGTATCAAAATTGACACCTCTACTTGATAAGTCTAAAAAATGATAGCATGATGGAGACCTCCTAAAACCAAGCAGGCTACAATCCCCTCACTCCAAAACCGCATCATGGCCCAGCAAAACTAGGCCGAGTTACAGGCGTTGGAGCGTTCTTGGTCACTACTATGTTCTGTTATTATTCTTTGTTTTACTAGTTTATGTTTCACGTTGCAGTGGTTAATTTAGAGGTGGCAAAAGTGACCCGAATTTGAAAAACCGAGTCGAATCGAATCGAATCAAAATCTAATTCTCAATCGTATGATTGAAAAAATGACCCGAAACCCACAATGAACTGAATCGAACCAAATTGAACCGAGATTTGATAGAACTGAAATTCAACCACTATCCACAATCATCCGAACCGAAAACATTCAAACTGAAGCTATCCAAACCATAGTCACCCGAAACCCGATAATCACCCAAAACCCAAAGCAACCCGAATCGAAAATAAATCGATAATAATCCAAACTAAACCAAACCATAAAATAATACTATTATTTCTAATATCTAGTTGTCTTTAAATATACTTTGATTCTTCAACAATACATTTGTCACCAGAGAATATCTATCATCAAAGCACACTAACAAGAATGTTATGTTACATAATTTATTAGAAGAATAAAATTAAAATTTTACCACTATTGAGCTGAGAAAGAAAGGATAACAAAGTATGGAGCATAAACCTTCATTAATTATGACATGGTCACATGAAAAGGGTGAAAGAAAAAGGTGAATGGACAAGAGTGTTCGGCATATTTTTTTATAGTTACGGTAGTGGGTTGGTTTTGAACCCAAGAGTGGTAGGCATTTGATGAAGACATTGTTGAAGACTTGGTTATGAGTTCCGAAGAAGATGAAAGTGAAGCTGATAATGAGGATGAAGAAATGATGATGAGCGATGAGATATATGTAGTAGTCAACTTAGCCTAATTTTATTGAGATATATGTAGGCGTAAATAAAAAAATGATTATTTTAATATGTGTAGACACCAAAAATTCTCACCCCATAAATCAAAATTCAAAAAATAAATAAAAATAGGAGGGTCGTCACCTTTTCTTTTCGAAACTTATTCATTTGTATACCAAAACAATACTTTCATTTTATGACAAAATTTCTAAATCAATTTTCAAAACATCCGTTTCAAGTCCGTCCCTTTTTGTTATTTTCTTATCCTACCATTTTATTTTCGAATTATTTCATGTAGTCGGTTCTGTATTATTCACGTATTCATTTGTCTATTCGTTTTTATTTTGGTTTATACTATTTTGTTATTTGTTTATTTTTATCTCATTCCATTTCATTGATACTTTGACTTGTATTTTCTACCTTAGTACTTGTTTTTATTTTGTCTTTATCATTACTTTTTTTTTAGAATCATGTTCATCATCTTATGTACCTTTTCACTATTATGTTCCATACTAGCATATTTTATTTTGTCGCTAATCCGATTGAACCCCCTCTTATCTCTTTTACTTTGTTACTTCCTTTTTGAATCTTGTTACTGCTATTCGTACATATCTAATTCAATTTTCATTTTCATTGCATTCACTTGTATTTTCATTACCGTTTTATTAGTATTATTCCATTATTTTACGTACATGTTATCATTATTATCGGTATTTTATTTTTGTTATTATTATTATTTCGATTTGATTTGTTTATCCTCACCCCATTATTTCATGACTCTTGAGAAGAAACTATTATTGTACATAAAACCGTCTTGTCTTACTATATACTTTCATTCAGAATGCTAACATTTTTAAAAAAAGGATTATTCAGTTTAAATTAGAACACTAGTTATATTTTGCACATTTGTATATTGAATTCTGTCATAGCTTGGTTGGTGTGACTGGGTAACAGCCCACACGTTTTTGGGGTACGATCCTGGCTATGAGCGTAGTGGTTACCTTTTTTAATTTCATTGTCGGTCTGTCCACAGACCTGGACAATTACCGAATCCAGTCCACCCCAAACATCATGGTCCACTCGCAGCCCACAGCCCAGTCCAATCTAACTAAGTAAAACCCTAGTCAATCAACATCTGTCCCTCACATTATAAAACACCGGTAAACAAAGTTGGAGGGGGAGCCAGCCGCCACCAATAACCAACATCACCAATCCCCATGTTTTTTTTCTTCTTGCTTTCCACGCTCTGTTGCTTCGTCGACTTCCTACAATCAAACCAGGAACAAAAATGTCTGAACCTCTTGCTCTTTTCTCTCAAAATCTCATACAAACTGAGGAATAGCAGCCGCCTCCCATCTCTGGTCTTTCTTCTCGGATCTCCCGTCTCCATATTAAAAAAAAGCATGTGAACAAGAATAACAAGGCTCTATCTTCTTCCTCCTCATCCACGATGAACCAGAAACTTATTTTCCCTGCACTTCATCCTTTCACTTCCGGCATCTTCACAACCCGACTAACAAACTCAAAAACATCCTCTACACTTCATTATCTGTTCACGCTTTGCATCTCAAGCTGGTGAGCGAGGAGCGCAGAAGCTCTACGCCTCTTTCATTCTTCTCAAATGGCGAACAAGGCGAACAAGGAGCTTACATGCTACTACGTCCCTTATCCTCCTCACCCACGGCTTTGCAACTCACTGGAGAACGAAATAAACATGCTCCCCGTGTCTCCATCTCCTTCAACTGAAGAACAATGAGCGCGCAAGGTCATGGGTCTTCATTCCTTTCAACTGGCGAACCTGGAACACATGCTCTGCACCTTCATTGTTCTCTTCACTCATGGCGTTTTAGCAACCCAGTGGTGGAACGAGGAAACACAAGCCCTGTGACCTTCTTTCACTCACGAGAATTTTGCAACCGAACTGACGTACAAGAAGCATTCAGCTCTGCGCTATCTCCATTCTCTTCAGAACTGCATACAAGGAACAGAAGCTCTACATCTTCATTCTCCTTACTGCGTACAAGGAGCATACAAGCTCTACGGTTTCATTCTTTCTATTGGCGAAATAAGCAGCATCGTACTCCAGTCCACCTCTTCGTTTCTCTTCACCACGCTGTTTGAGACCAACAACACCTCCTTTCTTCATATCGTCATGTCGGCCCAACTAAGGAGTAACGAGCAGGAAGCACAAGCTCTGCACCTCAGGTTTCTCTCTACCGACGGAGACATTCATTCTCTCCATGACGGTATTTACTCCTAACTTCAGCAGCTTACAAAATAGTTCAGATTATTTCCTTTTTGTGAGCCTTGTTCCAGATGCGTGTCGTGTATTGTCTATCATACTTCCAGTTTCTTGATTATTGCTTTGTTAGCATCTTCATCTGGTGGCTGATTATCAGTCAATGATTTATTGAGCTTTTCATTGATACGGAAGTCTTGAGATTAGGAAATAAAAACTGAAAGAGAAATGATTAGTGTCCAATCTGTTTTGCATTTGCGTTCTGAGTTGTGCCCCAGATGCGTTGAGGTTTAAGCCCTCTCGGACTAAAAATAACCAGGAAAAGAAGAGCGAATGAAATGATAGTACCGATCCTCTCTTGTGTCCATTCGACATGGACTTTGAAATCCTTCAGTTGAATCTTTTTTCCTTGCTTAAATCAGAACCGGGTGTATAATTTGGCTGTTGAATTAATTTATCTGAGACCTACAAACTGGCGCACATGTAGTGTCCATGATTTTTGTTCTAGTGAAGAAACCAATCATATACCCACAACTAGCGACTCAGACTACATGGTGTTTTCTTGGGTTTGGTTCAAAGAAAATCGCGTGAGACTTCAGCGGAAGCATGGCTCTCCGCGCAAATCAATTCAGGGAGTGAAATCTTAGCCCATCTGCTTCTGGAAGGGAGCCGAGTCTCTGTAGTCATTTTTTCAGGAGATGTTACTGTCTCCATTTTGGTATTAAACCTCCAACCAAATAACTGTATACTCCAATAAATATGTTGACGGTGCTGTTTGATATCAAGATCTTATCCATTAAATGTGTTGTCATCTCTCTGATCTCAAGTGCTATGTGTCTTGCGTATATTATAGCTCTGAACCGTCTACATGTTGCTGTTGTTGGATATTTCCATGGCACCTTGGTTCTGGAGATGTGTACCTTTCGTAACTGGTGATATGTCATTCCAAATCTTCTGCATGATGCGATTGTCGAACAGGCCTTTGATTTTCTGATTCAACTTGAGAACTTTCAAATTTGAATTTTATATTATTTTGTTTTGTTGTTGATCTTTTGGTTTTTCATTTATTTTATTATTCTTACATATTGATTACTTTCATCACATGCTACATGTTATATATTAGTTTGGTAATTGTTGGGCCCAGCCCAATATAAAGGCCCAAGACAAAGAAAACCCTAGTTAGCTCATAGGTTACCCCACTTTAGAAAAGCTTTAAGTTAGGGTATCCTCCATGAATACGGGTCCTAGACACGGCCCATGTGAGGAATACTCGTTTTCCTCAAAACTTTTCAAATCATCCCTTAATGTCAGAATAAAATGCACAATCAACATTCCATTTCTAAAAAAAAAATCATCAAATTTCATTCCAAAAATTATTCAATTTCAAAATCCAAACATCAATTCAATTCAAATGCCAAATAAAGCCCAACATCCAAAATAAAAAGGCCCAAGGCCCAAATCAGTCCTAAAAGGCCAATTCAGCCCAAAAAACAATTTTCAGCCCACTTTCCAAGACCCAACTCGGCCCATTTTGACCAGGCCCAACTTCACAAAACTCGGCCCATCAAACCCATTTCGGGCCCAAACCCGTTTCGGACTCAAACCCAATTCGGGCCCAAACCCGTTTCGGACCCAAACCCAATTCGGGCCCAAACCCGTTTTGGGCCCAAACCCGTTTCGGACCCAAACCCAATTCGGGCCCAAACCCGTTTCGGACCCAAACCCAATTCGGGCCCAAACCCATTTCGGACCCAAACCCAATTCGGGCCCAAACCCGTTTCGGACACAAACCCAATTCGGGCCCAAACCCATTTCGGACCCAAGCCCAATTTGGGCCCAAACCCCCAAGGCCCAAATCACAACTGGCCCAAAAGTCCAATCCGGTCCAACTTTGACCTCCAATTTTGACCCCAATTCTGACCCTCGACTTTGACCCTTGACTTTGACCTTTGACCTTTGACTTTGACCCATCCCGACTTTGACTCGGTCCAACCTTAACCGACACTACTTTGACCAACCCAACTTTGACTCAGGTCCAACTTTGACCCGACCCGTTCTCCAATCCTAAATTCAATTCAATCCCACATTCAATTCCAATTCAAACTCAATTCAATTCCAAACTCTTTCAAATCCAAATTCATTTCAATTCCAATTCAAATCAATATTCATTCAACCCCGATTCAACTTCGATTTCAATTCAATTTCAATTTCATTCCAATTTCTCCTACACTCTAAATGTCTCACAGACCTGAGCGTCCCACAGACTTTGTCATTCCAATGATTCGAATGTCTCACAGACCTGAGCGTCTCACAGACCCGAGCGTCTCACAGACCCAAGCGTCTCACAGACTTCGACATCTCAAGGTTTCAAACGTCTCATAGACCTGAGCGTCTCACAGACTAACACCTTAAACCAAAAACTTCTCCAAACTCTAAACTCCTCAAAAATCTCCAAAAACCCAAAAACACGTGAACTACGTAAGGTCTGATCTCAACAGGGAGTTGAGTACGTAGGCAGCCCATACAGGGTGCGACCCCATTCCAAATCAAAAAACCATTTCCCCCCTCTAAGGTGGCCCTCATGTCTCTCAAAACACTCAAACTTTCTTCGGCTCCCACAAACTTGAAACTATCAGACTTCTAGTCTTGTCTATTCACTCAACCTCAGACTTTTCTCAAAGCTTCATTCTATACTCCGAATTCATCAACTTCTTCTTGGCGCTAGCTTGGCAGAAAAGCTCGCCTCACCCACTCGTTTTCTCCCCCTGTCCTAAACCTATCCTTGGCTTTCAAATGAATCTCTCTAAAAAAGGTTTTGAAAGAAGGTAATCCCGACAATTGGAGACCGAGGTTTCCTCGGGCACCAATCCAAGGTTGTGGTCATTGCCACTTCTGAGGGGTGTAACCCAGTGCGAACCCACATAGAATCTCTGCAAATGACCAGATAAGTCCTATCCATAGGCAACAATTTCAGAGTCAACCAACGGTTCTTAGAACCCTCCTTCTCTTCCTTCCTAGTATCTTAGGTCAAACTAGGTGGCGACTCTAGTCAATTTCCGCCCTTAGGGCATAAGTCCGCGTGGAGCCCATTGAGAGCGGGTGTAGTGCTCACTAGCATTCCCCTTATGCTTTCTGGGAAAGACGGACGATAGAGTAGGTATTTGAGGGCTGCCAAGACAACGGGTTTTCACCCTCCACAGAATGGCAAATTTCTAGGATCTAGACTTCTCGGTTAGACCATATTTAGATAGACCCCCCTCATACCGAAAAATCACCCTCCACAGAATGGCGACTCTGTGGGGAAAACTTGAGTAAGTTTTTCTCAAACTCAAGGAAGACTGAACTCCATTCAAAATTGTCAGGATTCCCCAACTTCTTTCAAAACCTCCAAGAGATTCATTCTAAAGCCGCTAGGACTACTCTACTCCACACTTAGAGTGTGCACTGAGAGGATAGTTCGGATGAGAGTTCAGAGTTCGAGATTGGCCTTGAGTGCCATATGTGTGCTTTACCATTTGCATGCTTCACTTTTGTGTGTTTATTGTTGCGTGTTTACTGTCTTATGTTTACTGCTCTTCATGCATGACATAATATTTATTGCTTATTTATTGCTTTTGTAAATGGGGCCTTCCTAGAAGGAGTCAACCCATTGTTGCATCGGGTAGCATAGGACATGCATTCCTCTGTGTCACCCGATTTGTCCACGAGTCACGGGATCCCAACCACGGTTGATTCCCCATGAGTTGGGTCCTTCCTAGAAGGAGTTAACCCACGAGGTAATACGGTCCAAGACCAACGCCTTGAAGCTCATGATCCAAAAATATCCTCCATTACCCGAGTCTAAGCCAGCATATAGTGAGCCATGAGCCTTTAGTGTCCAGCTGCCTTATCCGGTGTCTAAGATGGGCTTATGGGTAGTCACCCCCTTGTATGTCGTATGTCTGACCACCCTTTGCCTTACCCTGAAGATTGCATGGGCTCGGTTCTCCATGATTCCTCTGCACCACGAGGTCTTTAAAGCCCAATGTCGCGCTACAAATTCATAGCGGATCCCGTATTTACGGATACCCATACATGACACAGCGTAGTCAGCGAATAATTTGGACTTTAGACACACCTTATCGTGCAAACGAGGGGAGACCCGTTCCCATGCAGTACTTCCCCAAGTTTCCCAAAAGTGAGTATGTTGTGATAATCCCCGGCCGTGGCTCGTGTGACTGTATCACTTCGGGTATCCTGACCTTTCGAACTTAAGCACTCCGGACTTTCTTGATGACGTGCCCCATAGGCATAACAGAGATAAATCCCGAGAGATGAACAGTGAAGGAACGACGGTTCCCCCGGTGGTATGGAAGCATTGATGGACCTGGAAGGTGATTATCCCAATCATTCGCACTAAGCTCCACATAAAATCAGCCACGATTTTCACTTTGCGCTTATATCTATGTGTGATTACTTTTAAAAAATGAGCAAAAATAAGAAAATGAATCATGTCAAACACTCTAATGAATTATCTTCAAAGTCCATCTCGAATGTTTTCAAACAATATATAATGATTTTCAAAATTGTTATTTTCAAAATTGTTATTTCCAAAACAGTTTTCAAAAACAGTTTCAATCAAAGTCTTCTAGAAAACAAACTTTGTCAAACGGTTTGCAAAAGAATAGATGTTTTTCACAAATGTAGTTTCAAAAACTATTTTCACAAACAGATTTCAAGAAAACCTACTTTACACAAACGAATTTCGGAACAACATTTTTCATGGATCATATTTCAAAATAGTTTTCGAAAACAATTTTCAAAATTGATTTTCACAAATGTATTTCAAAATAAATGATTTAGTCCCCATGTTGTGACCCGTTATTTTTGAAGTTCAATCCACCTTCAAGAGCAGCGGTCCTTACCGTGGAGCGTACTAGTCATTCGTGTTTTCACATAAGTGGTGGATTTTCACAAAGAACTGGCGCTCGATCATTCACCTTTCCTTTCTCAAAAAACGCCCCTTATTTCCCTCGTCGGAGCAGATGGAGCGCATGAAGATCAACAACTGCAGTCTAAACCAAAAATCAGAGGTGCACCAACCCGGGTCAAGCGACATGAAGATTAGGAACACCTGTTCGAGTTCAAACTGTTGAAAACTGGAAGAACATCAATCCGTTCTGTTTGATCATAATACTGCCCCGTTGCAGGAGCCTGAAAACGAATGAGCAGCCGGTCAAGAGTTCGAAGACGAAGAGTAGCCGGTCAAGAGCCAACCAAGAGCCCGAGCGTAAGCAGTCATTCAGAAGCTCGAAGTCGAAGCAGAAGAATTCGGGATAAGTTTTTAAGCTCAAACTCCCCCATTTAATGACTTTTAGAATTGATGTATAGGTTTTCCCCTAGCATTCTTTTCTCTCTTGTCAATTTCTGAATAGACTTTGTGTATAGGTTATACATTTCCTTTGAATTCATTTAGATCATTGTGTATAGGGTTTTCTCACTCCCTATTTTATTTGCGAATGACCAAGCATCAAAATTCATACTGTGAAAATCCATCACTTCGGAAACACGTTTTTTCAAAACCGTTTTCCTAAAATGTAGCTTCTTTTGGAAACGAGCTAATAAAACAACCAACAAACAAAAGCATGCAACACATTCATGGCAGAAAGGAAAAGAGTTGCATGCATTCTCATTCAGTTCAAATTCATTAATCATGCATGAATCACGCTCATCTCAGGAAAATGCATAATCACATGTTACATTTCCAACACACCTCACACGAGCATTCATCCCATTTTTCAAGCATGCTAACATTTGTCAGATTATTCTTTCTACAGTGGTGGTCGTGTTTGCAGGTGAATTACTGCCTTTGCCTATGAGTGGCGACATGATCTTCGAAGTGATAGCAAGAAATACCGGGCATTCGAGCTTTTTTCCCATTCAGCATACCATGTACATAGAGACCAACAACCACAAAAAGCATACAAAAAAAATCCCAAAAAAAAAACCATGTACATCCAAAAATCCAAAAAAAAATCATACATCCAAAAATCCAAAAAAAATCATACCTTCAAAAATCCCAGAAAAATGCAGCCAATGTCATATCAGTGGGTCACCATGCGGGAGTTGTCACTCCCTAAAAGTCCCAAGATCCAGGAGCCAATCACCAACCTGACGTCACTCGAGAATTACTTCTTCGACAACAATCACCACAACTCGACCACCTTTAGAGCCCACAATGGCAGGATGAGCTTCATGAACCGCAAGCTGAATTCGGCTAAAGCGAGACTAGTCATAACCTTACCACTCATGCATTGCATCCAAAAGCAAAACAAACATTAAAAAAAACATTCAGTCAACCATCTCAATTCATCATTTTCAGCATTTTATGCATCCTATACATGGTAATTCCATATTACCACAATACATCGCATGGTAGATAATTGCATTTGCATACTCCCATATCGAAACGACATCTTCGGGAAAATCACAAGAGATTGATTGAACAGAGTGCATGAACCACTTAACTCTCGACCCGTCAATGAGTACAAGGGTCCAATCAAAATCAGCACCACAAACCAAGTGAGTAGTGTGCGAAGAGCGGTATTTTCCTTTGAATTTCAAATGAATGTTTTGGACAATCCAATGAGTGATGAGGAAAGATAGAGCGAGTCCACAAAGGTAAAACCACGAGCGACTTGTGCTTTCCTTCAGCACATGGAGAGGCACAATTCATAGCGAGATCAATGTCGATAAACAGGATACGAACTGTGATTCATGCAAAGATCCGAGAATAGTATGAAAACAATCATTGACTAATGAGGATGACGAGGCACTTAGGAATAAAAATCTCCACAAACCAAAAAGCTTTGACTACCCTTTACACAACCCTTAGTGAGCCCCGCTGAGCCTTTCATGAAAAACTCTTTCTTCAGAAACTCCACAACATGCCAACCCACGTACATATACTTACTTGCCCTTGCAATAGAGGATCTCAAAGGAGCCGGAGCCATGGTCCCTCCCCACCATCTTTCACAAGAACAAAAAACAAAAATGTCCAACGAAATCAGTGAGTCAATGCAACTTCAGAGTCCAATGCCACAAAGAACATCAAAAATGTTCAAGAAGATCGATGAGTCAATGCAACTCCAAAGCTGAAAGCCAAAATGCAAAGGAAAAATGCTTGAGAAAGTTGATGAGCCAAATGCAATCTCAAAAACACAAAAATGAGAAGAAAGTTCAAATCGTACGCCAGAAGAGAGGCGAGAAGGAGAAATCTAAACCAAAAAGACCAATGATGTCCCGAAGAAACCGATAAGGGGTTATCAAAACCCGTCTAATCATCCCACCCATGGCAAAGGCGAAACATGTCCTCTATTGCACAAAAGCTCCACAATTCCTAAACAAATCCTCCAGTCCCATGTGACATACATCATACCCCTCAGCCCCGTTATAACCCAATAAAAGACCTCTAACTCATTAGTTAGTGAACGTTAACTGAAAGTATCGGATCTGAAACATGAATCATAAGCTTCGTGCTTGTTATCAACATGTCCCACCTCACAATACAGGGACTATTAGTGAATGAGTGCGACCTTACTTCACAAGGTCTTTAGAGTGCGAGTGACTCTTCGATTGAACTACCAAATCATAACCAGCCTACCCCATTGCAGGTGAGGAATTTGTGAGGAACGGAAAGTTCATAACCTCAAAAAGAAATTCTCAGGAAAATACTGCTCTGAGCATCAAGAGTATCATCACGACATTATTACACACGACCATACTCACGAGAGATTGACCTACATTCCTCCAAGCGAGGAAGGTGATTCACGCATTCCAATTCAACAATCACTCAAGATCGAACAAAAGATGTCGTATATTTGTAAACCTCATATTAATAGAGATAGGGCCATACCTTTTCTCCAAAAATTGCATATGCATTTTGCATCGTATCAAACATTTAATATTTACATACATCGTAAGCACTCCATCATCAATATATGATTGGTAAGAACTCTGCCTAGTCTCGCCGAA
This sequence comes from Limonium bicolor, assembly GCA_023374045.1. Classification (NCBI taxonomy): domain Eukaryota; kingdom Viridiplantae; phylum Streptophyta; class Magnoliopsida; order Caryophyllales; family Plumbaginaceae; genus Limonium; species Limonium bicolor. The sequence goes on along the minus strand of CM041776.1, from coordinate 319,903,140 downwards.
AGTAGACTTCAGCTGCCACTATTGAAGCGTAACTCCCTATCAAAGGAAGTCAAGTCTGAGCCATCCTAGGCTATCTTTGAGCTACATCGAACCATTACGGCGCTATCCTGGGCCATCATCGAGCTATATTTAGCCTTTTCAGAGCTATCCCGGGCTATCACCAAGCTACATTGAACCATTCAAGAGCTATCCGGAGGCATACGAAGACCATCCCGGAGCCATCCACTGCCATACTCAATCCCTTTCGACACCGCTTCTAAAGCCAATCTGGAGCCATACAGGGGCCACCCTCAAAACATTGAAACCATCCCTAGAGCTACACAGGGGCCACCCTCAAAACATTGAAACCATCTTGAGAGCTACAAGGGAGTCATCCCAACAGTTCAAGAACAATACAGAAGCCACTTCAAATCCCTGTCGGAGCCATTTTGTCACCAAGACCTTGCTCACAGAGGATCGAACTACGTATGGTCTGATCTCAATACGGAACTGAGTACGTAGGCAGCCCGTTCAGGGTGCGACCACATCATAGACGAAAACTTCCCTTCTCCCCTCGGCGTCATCGAAGTGAACCAACCAAAGCATCGTCATGCTTAATCAGCACAAGGTCATCCCGAAGCATCCTGGAATCATGACGGAGCCATCCCGGAGCCATGATTAGAACCACACCAGAGACATCCAATTATGTTTAGCCATTCACTCATTGTTTAGTCATTCAACCACTACAAAATCCAAGGAAAGAAAACCCCATCAAACAATAAAGCCATCTTCGGAGCCATCAAACCACCCTGAAAAAAAAATCTCAAGGCAAATCAAAGCCCACAAACGACCACAAAATCACCAACCATGTCAAACCCACCAACCACCCCGAGACCATTGGTCACATCGGAGCCATCAGTGTATACCGGAGCCAACAGTGCATACCGGAGCCATCAATGCATGCTGGAGCCATCTCAGATCCATGAAGCCATGCCGGAGCCACCCCGAAGTTTTGATGTAACTCTAGAGCCATCTGCTCACACAAAAACCTACACCCACGAACAGGGAGTTTAATTCAATTAATACATTGGTTAATCACCTCACATCGCATATCACTTGCATATACCCACAAAATTTGTTCACTATCTAATGCATCTTTACACCCGCTAGGCAGCTATTGCGCTCTAGTGCGGTCGCTTTTTCGTTTTACACCCGCTAGGCAGCTATTGCGCTACTAGTGCGGTCGAATTTTTCGTTTTACACCTGCTAGACAGCTATTGCGCTACTAGTACGGTCACCTTTCATTTTACACCCGCTAGACAGCTATTGCGCTACTAGTGCGGTCGAACTTTTCGTTTTACACCTGCTAGGCAGCTATTGCGCTACTAGTACGGTCGCCTTTTGTTTTACACCCGCTAGACAGCTATTGCGCTACTAGTGCGGTCGAAATTTTCGTTTTACACCTGCTAGGCAGCTATTGCGCTACTTGTACGGTCGCCTTTCATTTTACACCTGCTAGACAGCTATTGCGCTACTAGTACGGCCGCCTTTCATTTTACACCCGCTAGACAGCTATTGCGCTACTAGTGCGGTCGAATTTTTCGTTTTACACCTGCTAGACAGCTATTGCGCTACTAGTACGGTCGCCTTTCATTTTACACCCGCTAGACAACTATTGCGCTACTAGTGCGGTCGAACTTTTCGTTTTACGCCTGCTAGGCAGCTATTGCGCTACTAGTACGGTCGCCTTTTGTTTTACACCTGCTAGACAGCTATTGCGCTACTAGTACGGTCTCACCTTTCATTTTACACCCGCTAGACAGCTATTGCGCTACTAGTGCGGTCGAATTTTTCGTTTTACACCTGCTAGACATCTATTGCGCTACTAGTACGGTCGCCTTTCATTTTACACCCGCTAGACAACTATTGCGCTACTAGTGCGGTCGAACTTTTCGTTTTACACCTGCTAGGCAACTATTGCGCTACTAGTACGGTCTCCTTTTGTTTTACACCTGCTAGACAGCTATTGCGCTACTAGTACGGTCTCACCTTTCATTTTACACCCGCTAGACAGCTATTGCGCTACTAGTGCGGTCGAACTTTTCGTTTTACACCTGCTAGGCAGCTATTGCGCTACTAGTACGGTCGTCTTTTGTTTTACACCTGCTAGACAACTATTGCGCTACTAGTACGGTCTCACCTTTCATTTTACACCCGCTAGGCAGCTATTACGCTATTAGTGTGGTCCCGTCGTTTTTCCTTCACTAGGCAGCCATTACGCTACTAGTGCGAGATCGTTCATTTCATAACCCACTAGGCAGCTATTACGCTACTAGTGTGGTTCCGCCGTTTTTCCTCCACTAGGCAGCCCTTACGCTACTAGTGCGAGATCGTTCATTTCATAACCCACTAGGCAGCTATTACGCTACTAGTGTGGTTCCGCCGTTTTTCCTCCACTAGGCAGCCCTTACGCTACTAGTGCGAGATCGTTCATTTCATAACCCACCTGGCAGCTATTACGCTACTAGTGCGGCCCCGCCGTTTTTCCTCCACTAGGCAGCTATTACGCTACTAGTACGAGATCGTTCATTTCATAACCCACTAGGCAGCTATTACGCTACTAGTGCGGTCCCGTCGGTTTTTCCATCACTAGGCAGCTATTACGCTACTAGTGCAAGATCGTTTCACACCCACCTGCTAGGCAGCTATTACGCTACTAGTACGGTACACAATGAAAAGTATTATAGGCTCGTCATAAGTCCTATAGCTAGATGTCAAGAGGTCTAGTTGAGGCTCTCCTAAGCCCTCATACTTTCAATTGCATTCTAGGCTCGTCATAAGCCCTAGGACTGGATATCAAGAGGTCTAGTTGAGGCTCTCCTAAGTCCTCGTGCACCCCAAATCAATCCATTGTTAGCATTCTAGGCTCGTCATAAGTCCTAGGACTGGATGTAAAGAGGTCCAGTTGAGGCTCGTAATAAGTCCTCGTGCATTCAGCTATCATATCATTTCCAGTCGCATTCATACATTATCTTCCTCGCATTCGCATCCCAATGCACCACAAAGCCATAGTGAGAATTTTTGGCGCCCTGTCAACCTTGATCCAATTCTGCAGGGGCTTGCGAAATTGAATCAAGGGGAGCCATCTGTAGACACCCAAAATTCTCACCCCATAAAGGAAAATTCAAAAAATATATAAAAATAGGAGGGTCGTCACCTTTTCTTTTCGAAACTTATTCATTTGTATACCAAAACAATACTTTCATTTTATGACAAAATTTCTAAATCAATTTTCAAAACATCTGTTTCAAGTCCGTCCCTTTTTGTTATTTTCTTATCCTACCATTTTATTTTCGAATTATTTCATGTAGTCGGTTCTGTATTATTCACGTATTCATTTGTCTATTCGTTTTTATTTTGGTTTATACTATTTTGTTATTTGTTTATTTTTATCTCATTCCATTTCATTGATACTTTGACTTGTATTTTCTACCTTAGTACTTGTTTTTATTTTGTCTTTATCATTACTTTTTTTTAGAATCATGTTCATCATCTTATGTACCTTATCACTATTATGTTCCATACTAGCATATTTTATTTTGTCGCTAATCCGATTGAACCCCCTCTTATCTCTTTTACTTTGTTACTTCCTTTTTGAATCTTGTTTACTGCTATTCGTACATATCTAATTCAATTTTCATTTTCATTGCATTCACTTGTATTTTCATTACCGTTTTATTAGTATTATTCCATTATTTTACGTACATGTTATCATTATTATCGGTATTTTATTTTTGTTATTATTATTATTTCGATTTGATTTGTTTATCCTCACCCCATTATTTCATGACTCTTGAGAAGAAACTATTATTGTACATAAAACTGTCTTGTCTTACTATATACTTTCATTCAGAATGCTAACATTTTTAAAAAAAGGATTATTCAGTTTAAATTAGAACACTAGTTATATTTTGCACATTTGTATATTGAATTTTGTCATAGCTTGGTTGGTGTGACTGGGTAACAGCCCACACGTTTTTGGGGTACGATCCTGGCTATGAGCGTAGTGGTTACCTTTTTTAATTTCATTGTCGGTCTGTCCACAGACCTGGACAATTACCGAATCCAGTCCACCCCAAACATCATGGTCCACTCGCAGCCCACAGCCCAGTCCAATCTAACTAAGTAAAACCCTAGTCAATCAACATCTGTCCCTCACATTATAAAACACCGGTAAACAAAGTTGGAGGGGGAGCCAGCCGCCACCAATAACCAACATCACCAATCCCCATGTTTTTTTTTCTTCTTGCTTTCCACGCTCTGTTGCTTCGTCGACTTCCTACAATCAAACCAGGAACAAAAATGTCTGAACCTCTTGCTCTTTTCTCTCAAAATCTCATACAAACTGAGGAATAGCAGCCGCCTCCCATCTCTGGTCTTTCTTCTCGGATCTCCCGTCTCCATATTAAAAAAAAAGCATGTGAACAAGAATAACGAGGCTCTATCTTCTTCCTCCTCATCCACGATGAACCAGAAACTTATTTTCCCTGCACTTCATCCTTTCACTTCCGGCATCTTCACAACCCGACTAACAAACTCAAAAACATCCTCTACACTTCATTATCTGTTCACGCTTTGCATCTCAAGCTGGTGAGCGAGGAGCGCAGAAGCTCTACGCCTCTTTCATTCTTCTCAAATGGCGAACAAGGCGAACAAGGAGCTTACATGCTACTACGTCCCTTATCCTCCTCACCCACGGCTCTGCAACTCACTGGAGAACGAAATAAACATGCTCCCCGTGTCTCCATCTCCTTCAACTGAAGAACAATGAGCGCGCAAGGTCATGGGTCTTCATTCCTTTCAACTGGCGAACCTGGAACACATGCTCTGCACCTTCATTGTTCTCTTCACTCATGGCGTTTTAGCAACCCAGTGGTGGAACGAGGAAACACAAGCCCTGTGACCTTCTTTCACTCACGAGAATTTTGCAACCGAACTGACGTACAAGAAGCATTCAGCTCTGCGCTATCTCCATTCTCTTCAGAACTGCATACAAGGAACAGAAGCTCTACATCTTCATTCTCCTTACTGCGTACAAGGAGCATACAAGCTCTACGGTTTCATTCTTTCTACTGGCGAAATAAGCAGCATCGTACTCCAGTCCACCTCTTCGTTTCTCTTCACCACGCTGTTTGAGACCAACAACACTCCTTTCTTCATATCGTCATGTCGGCCCAACTAAGGAGTAACGAGCAGGAAGCACAAGCTCTGCACCTCAGGTTTCTCTCTACCGACGGAGACATTCATTCTCTCCATGACGGTATTTACTCCTAACTTCAGCAGCTTACAAAATAGTTCAGATTATTTCCTTTTTGTGAGCCTTGTTCCAGATGCGTGTCGTGTATTGTCTATCATACTTCCAGTTTCTTGATTATTGCTTTGTTAGCATCTTCATCTGGTGGCTGATTATCAGTCAATGATTTATTGAGCTTTTCATTGATACGGAAGTCTTGAGATTAGGAAATAAAAACTGAAAGAGAAATGATTAGTGTCCAATCTGTTTTGCATTTGCGTTCTGAGTTGTGCCCCAGATGCGTTGAGGTTTAAGCCCTCTCGGACTAAAAATAACCAGGAAAAGAAGAGCGAATGAAATGATAGTACCGATCCTCTCTTGTGTCCATTCGACATGGACTTTGAAATCCTTCAGTTGAATCTTTTTTCCTTGCTTAAATCAGAACCGGGTGTATAATTTGGCTGTTGAATTAATTTATCTGAGACCTACAAACTGGCGCACATGTAGTGTCCATGATTTTTGTTCTAGTGAAGAAACCAATCATATACCCACAACTAGCGACTCAGACTACATGGTGTTTTCTTGGGTTTGGTTCAAAGAAAATCGCGTGAGACTTCAGCGGAAGCATGGCTCTCCGCGCAAATCAATTCAGGGAGTGAAATCTTAGCCCATCTGCTTCTGGAAGGGAGCCGAGTCTCTGTAGTCATTTTTCAGGAGATGTTACTGTCTCCATTTTGGTATTAAACCTCCAACCAAATAACTGTATACTCCAATAAATATGTTGACGGTGCTGTTTGATATCAAGATCTTATCCATTAAATGTGTTGTCATCTCTCTGATCTCAAGTGCTATGTGTCTTGCGTATATTATAGCTCTGAACCGTCTACATGTTGCTGTTGTTGGATATTTCCATGGCACCTTGGTTCTGGAGATGTGTACCTTTCGTAACTGGTGATATGTCATTCCAAATCTTCTGCATGATGCGATTGTCGAACAGGCCTTTGATTTTCTGATTCAACTTGAGAACTTTCAAATTTGAATTTTATATTATTTTGTTTTGTTGTTGATCTTTTGGTTTTTCATTTATTTTATTATTCTTACATATTGATTACTTTCATCACATGCTACATGTTATATATTAGTTTGGTAATTGTTGGGCCCAGCCCAATATAAAGGCCCAAGACAAAGAAAACCCTAGTTAGCTCATAGGTTACCCCACTTTAGAAAAGCTTTAAGTTAGGGTATCCTCCATGAATACGGGTCCTAGACACAGCCCATGTGAGGAATACTCGTTTTCCTCAAAACTTTTCAAATCATCCCTTAATGTCAGAATAAAATGCACAATCAACATTCCATTTCTAATAAAAAAAGCAAAAATTACATCCGGCACCCATGAGGTTTAACGTATTTTCAGAAACCACCCACGTGGTTTGGATAATTACTTTCCCCACCCATCAACTTAACTCCGTTTTACATCCGTCAACATTTCTCTTGTTTCTGTTAGTTAATGCCACGTGTCCCATTTTAATTTGTTCCCCTGTACTCCTAAGCGGCTTCCCGATCATGTCCTGGTCGTGTCCGAACTGCACATTCACCAACCCTCAAACCCAAAAATCAAATTGTGAAATCTGTCTTTCACCGCAACCGCCGCCATTTTCGTCTTCTTCTTCTTCTTCAGTTGTTGCATGCATCATTCTCGATCATGGTTTCACGTGCGACAACTCTATCCTATCTAGACAGTAGTACTATACTTCTTGGTCTTGCTCTTGCATGCATGATTCTTGAGTATCTTCTCTCTTTTAGATAAACCCATGAACCGAACAGAAGACGGTCGAGTCTCCATCCAAATCATTATTTTAATTAAAGCTAGCTAGCATTGATTTTGAACCACCCAAATCAAGTAGAAGTAGAAGTAGAAGCAGAAGAAAGAAGAGAACAAACACGTACGCAGCTAACGTATATAGTAATATGAGTTTATGCGTAGCTAGCTATCTTTTTTTTTACCTGTAAGCAATCACCAACATTGACGAAGAAGGATGAGCGATCAGGCGATACAGGGAGCCAGTTCCCTTCCCCGACTGATATTTCTAGCCCGGCGGTGTTATTTGATCGAAGAATGGAGATGATTTGCGGGTCAGTATGTTCACCGAAACCAATAAGTTCACCGCCATTAATAAGTGCTTCAAGTTCCGACGGACATGGCGGGTAGTGGTTCAGCCTAAAGCATGAGTCGCTATTTTCATCCATCAACATCCTACTGAATGTATCCTTGTGCTCTATCATCAGTCCCTCTGCTAATAACTCCAGGATTCTGTATGCCATCTTCTTCACCGCCGTTACGTACTTCTTCACCGCGGAGCTGCGCGCACATTTAATTATTAATTACAACTTGAAACCCATATATATATAAATATATACTATAACCCAAGTAACTAAGTAGTACTATCTAATCTAGTACCTGAAATCCTCCGTCTTCTCTCTGTACATGGCGAGACACATCCGTGAAATGAAATCCGTGCAGTGGAAGAACAGGAGGTGGTGGATGATCTTCTCTTGCTGTGATGAGACCTTCTGCTTTTCCTGATGGATTTTCTCGGGGAGTCGACGGAGGGACGGTTCGAGAGGGACGAGTCGGGCGACTTGACACTCGTCGGGTGGTGGCGGTTTCCGTTTTGTTGAGCTAATTGTCGAGTAAAGTGGAGACTTCTGGAGTGGGAAAGACTACTACTACTCGGAGCCAGGTGGTCGGAGGAGGTGGAATTTTTGTGTGTAGATGTCGGTGAAGAAAATGGAGCCGGTAAGGTAGAAGAAGCGGCAACAGCTGAAGAAGAAGACGAAAATGGCGGCGGTCGCGGTGAAAGACAGATTTCACAATTTGATTTTTGGGTTTGAGGGTTGGTGAATGTGCAGTTCGGACACGACCAGGACATGATCGGGAAGCCGCTTAGGAGTACAGGGGAACAAATTAAAACGGGACACGTGGCATTAACTAACAGAAACAAGAGAACTGTTGACGGATGTAAAACGGAGCTAAGTTGATGGGTGGGGAAAGTAATTATCCAAACCACGTGGGTGGTTTCTGAAAATACGTTAAACCTCATGGGTGCGGGATGTAATTTTCCCTAAAAAAAATCATCAAATTTCATTCCAAAAATTATTCAATTTCAAAATCCAAACATCAATTCAATTCAAATGCCAAATAAAGCCCAACATCCAAAATAAAAAGGCCCAAGGCCCAAATCAGTCCTAAAAGGCCAATTCAGCCCAAAAAACAATTTTCAGCCCACTTTCCAAGACCCAACTCGGCCCATTTTGACCTGGCCCAACTTCACAAAACTCGGCCCATCAAACCCATTTCGGGCCCAAACCCGTTTCGGACTCAAACCCAATTCGGGCCCAAACCCGTTTCGGACCCAAACCCAATTCGGGCCCAAACCCGTTTTGGGCCCAAACCCATTTCGGACCCAAACCCAATTCGGGCCTAAACCCGTTTCGGACCCAAACCCAATTCGGGCCCAAACCCATTTCGGACCTAAACCCAATTCGGGCCCAAACCCGTTTCGGACACAAACCCAATTCGGGCCCAAACCCATTTCGGACCCAAGCCCAATTTGGGCCCAAACCCCCAAGGCCTAAATCACAACTGGCCCAAAAGTCCAATCCGGTCCAACTTTGACCTCCAATTTTGACCCCCAATTCTGACCCTCGACTTTGACCCTTGACTTTGACCTTTGACCTTTGACTTTGACCCATCCCGACTTTGACTCGGTCCAACCTTAACCGACACTACTTTGACCAACCCAACTTTGACTCAGGTCCAACTTTGACCCGACCCGTTCTCCAATCCTAAATTCAATTCAATCCCACATTCAATTCCAATTCAAACTCAATTTAATTCCAAACTCTTTCAAATCCAAATTCATTTCAATTCCAATTCAAATCAATATTCATTCAACCCCGATTCAACTTCGATTTCAATTCAATTTCAATTCCATTCCAATTTCTCCTACACTCTAAATGTCTCACAGACCTGAGCGTCCCACAGACTTTGTCATTCCAATGATTCGAATGTCTCACAGACCTGAGCGTCTCACAGACCCGAGCGTCTCACAGACCCAAGCGTCTCATAGACTTCGACATCTCAAGGTTTCAAACATCTCATAGACCTGAGCGTCTCACAGACTAACACCTTAAACCAAAAACTTCTCCAAACTCTAAACTCCTCAAAAATCTCCAAAAACCCAAAAACACGTGAACTACGTAAGGTCTGATCTCAACAGGGAGTTGAGTACGTAGGCAGCCCATACAGGGTGCGACCCCATTCCAAATCAAAAAACTATTTCCCCCCTCTAAGGTGGCCCTCATGTCTCTCAAAACACTCAAACTTTCTTCGGCTCCCACAAACTTGAAACTATCAGACTTCTAGTCTTGTCTATTCACTCAACCTCAGACTTTTCTCAAATCTTCATTCTATACTCATCCGAATTCATCAACTTCTTCTTGGCGCTAGCTTGGCAGAAAAGCTCGCCTCACCCACTTGTTTTCTCCCCCATGTCCTAATCCTATCCTTGGCTTTCAAATGAATCTCTCTAAAAAAGGTTTTGAAAGAAGGTAATCCCGACAATTGGAGACCGAGGTTTCCTCGGGCACTAATCCAAGGTTGTGGTCATTGCCACTTCTGAGGGGTGTAACCCAGTGCGAACCCACATAGAATCTCTGTAAATGACCAGATAAGTCCTATCCATAGGCAACAATTTCAGAGTCAACCAACGGTTCTTAGAACCCTCGTTCCTTTCCTTCCTAGTATCTTAGGTCAAACTAGGTGGCGACTCTAGTCAATTTCCGCCCTTAGGGCATAAGTCCGCGTAGAGCCCATTGAGAGCGGGTGTAGTGCTCACTAGCATTCCCCTTGTGCTTTCTGGGAAAGACGGACGATAGAGTAGGTATTTGAGGGCTGCCAAGACAACGGGTTTTCACCCTCCACAGAATGGCAAATTTCTAGGATCTAGACTTCTCGGTTAGACCATATTTAGATAGACCCCCCCTCTGTGGAGGGTGATTTTTCGGTATGAGGGGGGGGGGTCTATCTAAATGGTCTGACTGAAAAGCCTAGATCCTAAAATGCCATTCTGTGGAGGGTGAAAACCTGTCACCTTGGCATCCCTCAAATACCTACTCTATCGTCCGTCTTTCCCAGAAAGCATAAGGGGAATGCTAGTGAGCACTACACCCGCTCTCAATGGGCCCCACGCGGACTTATGCCTCTATAAGGCGGAATTGACTAGAGTCGCCACCTAGTTTGACCTAAAGAACTAGGAAGGAAAGGGAAAGATGGTTCTAAGAACCGTTAATTGACTCTGTGATTTGTTGTCTATGGATAGGACTTATCTGATCAAGCCAGAGATTCTGTGTGGGTTCACACTGGGTTACACCCCTTAGAAGTGGCAACGACCACGACTTCGGATTGGTGCCCGAGGAAACCTCGGTCTCCAATTGTCGGGATTGCCTTCTTTCAAAACCTTTTTGGAGAGATTCATTTAAAAGCCAAGGATAGGATTGAGGACGAGGAGAGAGAAAGAGAGTGGATGAGGTGAGCTTTTCTGTCAAGCTAGCACCCAGAAAAGGGATGGGTGAATTCGGATGAGTGTAGAATGAGAATTGGGAAAAGTCTGAGGTTGAGTGAATAGACAAGACTTAGTGTCTGATGGTTTGAAGTTCATGGGAGCCGAAGAAGGTTTGAGCGTTTTGAGAGATGTGAGAGCCACCGTAGAGGGGGAAGGGGGTTTTTTTGTTTGGAATGGGGTCGCACCCTAGATGGGCTGCCTACGTACTCAACTCCCTGTTGAAATCAGACCTTACGTAGTTCAGAGACCTTTAGGATGGCTGGGCTTTTTGAGGTGATCGGGGGTTAGAAGTGGTTGTTTGGAGAGGAGATAGCTGAGTGCAAAAGGGAATTTTGATTGATGTGGGGTCGCACCCTGTGTGGGTTGCCTACGTACTCAACTCCCTGTTGAGATCAGACCTTACGTAGTTCACTCCTTTGGGGATTTGGGAGTTTTGGGGTTTTTGAAGGAATTAGGATTTTGACCTTTTGGGTCTTTGAGGGGTCAATGGGGTTTTGTGGCCATTTCGTGGGGCTTGATGGATTGTCGAGTTTGTTTTGGAGTTTGAGGTGCTCGACTCTGTGGGATATTCGAAATCCTAAAATGATGACGTCTGTGAGACGCTCGGGTCTGTGAGACATTTGGGGCTTGAAAGGATTACCAAATTTCAAGGGGTTCGGCTTTTTGAGGAGCCGAGGGTTTTCGAGGTGTTTGAATTTGATGAGTCTATTGAGATGTTCGAATCTGTTGAACTGCGAAGACATTCGAGTCTGTTGAGCTGTTAAGACGGTAGAGTCTGTTGAGCTGCTGAGACGGTCGAGTTTGTTGAGCTGCTGAGACGGTCGAGTCTGTTGAGCTGCTGAGACGTTCAAGTCTGCTGAGCTATTGAGACGGTCGAGTCTGTTGAGCTGCTGAGACGGTCGAGTCTGTTGAGCTGTTGAGACGGTTAGAGATTCGAGATGCTTGACTTCAAGGAGATTGAAGTTTTCCGGAATTTGAGATTTATGATGTTTAGAAATATTCGGGATTGAAATGAAGTTGAATTGAATTGGGAATGAAAAGAATTTTGAATTGAATTGGATTGAAATCGAATTGATTCTGGATCAGAGTTGGATTGAATTGGATTGAAATCGAATTGATTCTGGATCTGAGTTGGATTGAATTGGATTGAAATTGAATTTGAATTGGAATTGAAGTTGAATTGGATTTGAAACTAAACCAGGATTGAATGGAGATAATGAGCCGGATTTGAGCCTTGAAATGTGGGCCGGATTGGACCTTTGAAATTGGGCCGGGTTGGACCCTATGAAATTGGGATTGGAAGATGATTTGAATCTATGAGACAATTGGAGTTTGGAAGGGGTTTGAAGTTTGATCTTAGAACTTTTGGAAGCATTTCAAATGCTTTGTGAGGTTGAAGTGTGTCTAATGAGTGTATGAAGAGTATTTAATGTTGAGTGCAAAGAGCTTTGATTTCAAAGAATTCATGAAGGATATCTGGTTTTGGAGTATGAGAGGATTGATTTTGGAGAACGTATGATGAGTGAGTATGAAAGGGATTGATTTTGAAGTGTGTTTGATGAGTGAGTATGAGAGGGATTGATTTTGAAGTGTGTTTGATGAGTGAGTATGAGAGAGATTGATTTTGGAGTGTGTTTGATGAGAGAGTGTGAAAGAAAATGATTTTGGAGTGTGTTTGATGAGAGAGTGTGAGAGAGATTGATTTGAAGTGTGTTTGGTGAGAGAGTGTGAGAGAGATTGATTTGAAGTGTGTTTGGTGAGAGAGTGTGAGAGAGATTGATTTTGGAGTGTGTTTGATGAGAGAGTGTGAGAGAGATTGATTTGAAGTGTGTTTGGTGAGAGAGATTGATTTGAAGTGAGTTTGGTGAGAGAGTGTGGGAGAGATTGATTTTGGAGTGTGTTTGATGAGAGAGTGTGAGAGAGATTGAGAAGTGAGAGAGTGTGAGAGAGATTGATTTGAAGTGTGTTTGGTGAGAGAGTGTGAGAGAGATTGATCTGAAGGGTGTTAGATGAAAGAGCATGAGAGAGATTGATTTTGAAGTGCAAATTGACTCATTGGATCTTTGAATTGATTTAGAATTGGATGATTGATTGATTGTAAATTTTATTCTGACAATTACGGATTGTTTGAAAAATTTTATGAAGGAAGGGAGTTCCACACCGACCAAACTCTACGGCCCGTTTGAGTGAGGAACTTCCCCGATCCTAGAAGCTTTTCTAAACTGGACTCGAAGTGTCCAGAAATAAGTGGGCAAACCTAAAAGCTATTCTATGGCCACCTGTGCTAAGCCGATCTATCAATTTATAATACAAAGTTGACAAATAAATGAAGACGGCCAATGCATTATTGAATCGAACATGTAAAGGCAAGCGGTCAAGAATATGTACAACAGATAGTCGGAAGAACAACAATCATACACTGTACAAAATTATAAAACCCAAAACTATATTAGGCAACACAATTAACAGACAAGTTACAATTCATGATAAGAATTAAAGTTTTGAATAAAAAAACAAGCTGCTATGGGGGGTCGCATCGACGCCGCCTCACTCGAGCTGAAGGGGATCCGAGGAGATACACCAACCGTTTTTTTATGTTTGATGGGAGAGTCCCGGTAGTCCTAGCCAAGGTTCAGCTCCTTAATCCCCGAGCAATTCCTCGTTCCTCAAGAAATGCGTACATGCCATGGAACACAGACAAAGAGATACGAGATTAATTAGTAATGAAATGTAAGGGGGTTAGGGTGTGTGCAATGGGATCATACGGCCCCTCTCAATGGGAGGAGAGGGGGCAATCTAATCATCTCCCACACCCCAACCGAGAACATAGAAAAGAGTTTCAAGCTGCCAGCGAATGCTATGAATTGTAAGATAAATCAAACATTGGGATTGCTACGCAGATTAATTCAACATCCTAGATTATGACTTAAACCGAAGTGTAATATCAAAGAGATAGGGTTGTGAGTCATGTGGGATCATACCTAGAAGGGTTTATATCATTTCCCTCCAAGATAAAGAATTAATAAGGACCATCCAGCCAATGAATGTTTTGTCTAAACAATTATAACATTTGGGCAACTACAAATCCATTCATGTTCTTGTCTAAGCGCAAGGAACAAATTACATGCTAGTCTCAAAATGATTTCCAAACCAATCAATGCACGAAGGACAAGTTCGAAATCAAAATGATCCAATTTCCAAACCAAATTCAAGGCGTAAAGAGAAATCAGCAAGATTGCTTGTGATGAGGAAGCTGACCGGTAGGGCTCTCAAACCCGTAAGGTACCAAGCCCAAAGCGCAACCGTGTGGTCAAATTGCCAAGCCCAAATTCGATTCCAGCCAAGTAAGTCCAACTCAAGTTTCACCAGTTTTGAGGGTACCTTGGTCAAAACAAGATATCAAGCTGTAAGTAGCGTATGAAATTAGGTAAATAGTGCAGGGACTGACTGAATCCCAATACCCAACCACTGGATTGCACCAGCAAGCCCATGACCGATTTCGACACAACGCCAAAAAGTTATCATCAGTAAATTATCATCACCAGATGGGCCAACCGACAAAAGAAACAGATAAAACAATGTGTCAAAACCCAATGAAACCCAAAAGGGCCGGAAGTCCATGATTTTAATTCAATTATTCAATCCAAAAGAGCGAGTGGGTCCACATCCCCTAAAGGCCGGAAAGGGGAAAGACCCAAATCATAAACAAATCATTGAGGCCCAACAGCAAAACCGAACATCGGTACAAACCTCAACCTCAAACAAAGTTGATAAGCCCAGAGACTGAATCAGTTATTTCCAGGACCGAGGAAATTATTATCTATGACGCCAAATTCATCACTAACATCAACTGGAAAAAATCCATCAACAGCCAACAGATTAAGTGAAAAACTCTAATAATAATAATAACTGCCAAGTGGAATTCCCCAAACCTACAAACATTTTGCGTAAACGGGCAACAACGAATTAATTCACTCTCAGGGTAAACATTATCGAGTAGCTATTCAGATCTAAACAGAACGACAAAGTTAACAGACGCAAACCAACAGAGGACATTTCCGAATGTGATTAAAATGAAAATCTCACGCTGCATTTGGCCACAAAATCACCAGAATATACGAGGTTATCCACAATCAGTTGAAAGAGTTAGATAAAGCAAACCAAAGAGCGATACTAAAGAGTAGCCGCCAAAACAGAGAACCAAGTCGACTTCAATGGGAACCTGTGATAGAGGTCCTCAATTTCAATTCAATCTGCACCACAACGAACTGGTTGGCGTTTACCCCAACTTCCCAACCCGAATCCAGCAAATTAACATCACAGTATATTATCGAGCCAATAGCAAAGATAATCAAGTAGGCATGAATCGTAACGAGAACAAATGAGTACGTAAAAATTGACCATGACCGATCGACCACATTGCGCGAGTCTGACCCGCTGAGTTAACCGACAAAGTGATATTACCCAAGCACCTGGAGCAGATTAACGACAGGGAAGCCTCAAATCGGGCAAAATCATAAGAGCTACCATCGAGACACCCGCTTGTAGCCAGAATCAAATCGCCCACTGCTTATCCTCAAGGCCGGTGGAGGAGAAGGTGGGAATTAGTCATCATCCAGTGGGGAAGATAGATTTCCCGGTATGGTTTGAAATCGGAGAGGATAGAAGCACGAGGGAGAGCAAGAAATCACCGGCGATTTCGGTCACGGTGGAAAAGATAACGACGAAGGTGACTGAGATGGTGAAGACCCAAGAGCGATACAGAAACATCACCCGAGAGTGGGACAGGATGTGATTCGATCGATTATTTCCGTGGAGCTTCGTGAGAAACCAATGGAGGCAAAATTCGGAAATCCTCAGTGAGACGAGGGGTTTACCTCCGTCTCCTCTCCTGGGATTGATCGAGTTCGAAGCAGAGACGTCTAAATGCCGGATAGACCGTGAAGAAGGAAGAAGTGGAAGGGAATGAAGTTGCAGTCGAACGAGGGAGAAGGCATAGTTGGGGTTTTTCTCGATTACTTTGACACGAAGACGGAAATGGTAATGGAAGAGTTGGAGAGGGTTTCATTTTTTCTGGTTTTCTGGCTATGAGATCGAGAGAAGGATGGAAGGAGATGGGTCGAGAGAATCTCGGGGAAGAGGAATATGATCGAGATATCGAAGGCTCAAGCTGGCGGACATTGTCCTCCTTTTTTTTTAGGGTTGTGTGTGGTTAGTCTTTTTATAAAGGTGAGGTTTTAGGGTTTAGAAGATTAGTTGGGTTTTAGTGTGGGCTGGGCTCTATCAAAATTTGGATGAATATGAGCTGAAGTGGGTTTGTATTTTGGGACTGAAATCAGAATAGGAGCAGGCCACTGAGAGTGGGCCTTGAAGACTAGATCATGTAAATAACAACAAAGGTAAAGGATGAAAATAATTGTAAAATTAATAATGATTAAGACAAAATAAAAATGAACACTAATGAGTAAAATACAAGTAAAAACCAATGAAATGATATAAAGTAAACATGTAATAAAATACCAAAAACTAGATAGCAGAGAAACGAATATGTAAATAAAATAAAATAAAAAACAAGATAGTAAGCTAATTAAATAAACGGAAAAGAATGGATTTGAACACGGTTGTCATTGAAAATTCGTTTTTGAAGAATTGTATTTTTCTGAAATGCTTTAAAATTTATTTAAGAATTATGTCATAAAATGATGGTTTCGTTTTGGCACGCACGTTGATATGTTTTGAAAAAAGAAAGGCGACGACCCCTCTTTATGATTTCGGAATTTGATTTATGGGGTGAGAATTTTTGGTGTCTACACCCTCATACCGAAAAATCACCCTCCACAATATGACATTTACAAATTTGTATCGGCTTACCCCAACTCCAATAATTCACCCGAATTAGATTCACAGTTCGAAAAAACTGAATGCACCATTGACTAACCCGAACCATAGGAAACCAAACCAAAACCACCCTAGCCGAAAATCATCCAAACCAAAATACAATCGAATTGATCCAAACCAACCCATATCTTCATAAACACGAACTAAACCCGAAAAACTGAATTCACCCAACATGTCCGACCCGAGCTGAGTATATATAGTTCAAAGCTGACCCGAACCAAACCTAACCAAACCGAACCCGAAAGATTGACCTGAATTGCCACCTCTAGTTAATTATGGGAAATTCTACAGTCCAGTGACTTGGCAGCCCAGTCAGTTCTGGCTGGACTGTTTTTGCTGATTGGACTGTCTTTTTACTATATTAACTTTAAATGGTTGTAACTTTTAATATATAAGTCCAAAATGAAAAAAAATTATATCATTGTTCACCTAATTTCAAGTTCTTCAAAACAAGACTAGTCATGAATATGTTTTGAGAACTTATTAAAAAAATATTTTTACATGTATACGATGATATGCTAAAATGATAATATGATTCATTTTTATATTATGATTCATTAAAATTGATATTATGATTCATTAAGTAATAATTAGTGATAGATTACAAAATTCCGAACTGATAAAAAATCATTATTATTTTGTAGTCGATTATTATTGATGTATGGTATATTTTAAACCTTATATGATGAATCATGTATTTTTTCATACATACCGAATATTGTTTTGTATTTTATTTTGTTTGAAATTTTTATTTTTATATTTTACGATGATACACTAAAATGAAGATATGATTCACTAATTTTGATATTATGATTCATTAAAATTGATATTATGATTCATTAACTAAGAAGTGGTGAATTAGATAACAAACTTCGGAACCGATAAAAATCATTATTGTTTTGTAGTGTGTTATTATTGTTGTATGGTGTATTTTAAACCTTATATGATGAATCACGTATTTTTCATACATATCAAATATTATTTTATGTTGTATTATTGTGTAAAAATTTTATTCTTATATGTTTGCGATAATACACTAAATAAATATATGATTTATTAATTTTGATATTATGATTCATTAAAAGTGATATTATGATACACTAAAATGATGTTAGGAATCATAAGTCTCATTGATATATAGATATATACATGTAATTAATATAAATTTTCAAATTTCTCAAAACATATTCATGACTGGTTTTGTTTTGAAGAGCTTGAATTTAGATGAACAATGATATAATTTTTTTTGTATTTTAGACTTATATTTTAAAAATTACAACTAATTAAAATTAATATAATAAAAAGTAGTCCAATCAACAACTGACATTGTTGACTCGTGGACACCTCACTGGACCATTTGCCGCACATCTCCCGTCTGGTTAATTATACATGTAAGTAGGGGTGGCAAATTTTACCCAACCCGATAACCCAACCCATACCCAACCCGAAAATAGCGGGTTTGGGTCACGATTATTGACCCATTTAATTATTGGGTCGGGTATGGGTTACCTATTAAATTTGTGGGTAGGGTATGGGTTTAAAGTCCTAACCCGTAGTCGACCCGACCCGACCCGTTTATTTTATTTTATTAAAAATAATAATAAATAAAAATTAGATAAAAATATAAATATATTACTAAGTAAGTGCTAACATATTAGTAATACATATTATGTAGTATCTTTTTGATGAGAGGTTGTTTATTTGATAATATTTTGTTGTATTTATAAAGCAAAAACAAGAGTATTCGTTATGTGGATTGTCAAAAGACAGTGTGCTACTCTCTCCTTCACAGCTCCCACTATGGTCCTATCTCTTCTGTATTCTAAAGATTTTTGTCTATATTTTGATTCTATATTCTAAAGGAGAAAATACAGTTATATTTGGCCCAGACGCGTACACATCACCTTCTTCTGTTAAGTGCCACTGAACACGACATGTATGTGGAAAAAGAAAAAAGAAGGAGGATAATGAAAACTCTGGAATATCTACCATATTGAATGTATGATTTCATTCATTTGTAACTCTGTTTGAGCAATCATATAAAAAATTTAATTCCAGGTCTTTTAAATTTTTCATAGCCTAATTATGTTGGGTTAAACGGGTCGGGTATGGGTTTAATCATTTTATATGGGTTGGGTATGGGTTGATAATTTATAACCCTAATATTATTGGGTCGGGTATGAGTTAATATAATTTTAATCGGGTCGGGTATGGGTGAGCTTTAATGGTGGCCATCGGGTCCGGTTCTACCCGGAACCGGCGGTTCTACCCGGAACCGGCGGTTCTACCCGGAACCGGGCGGGAACCGGTGGGAACCGGAACCGAACCACCTCAGCCGGTTCCGAATACGAATACATGTTTTGAGATTCGGGCCCGAACCGGGCCCGGAACCGGAACCGCTCGGAACCGGCTAGAACCACTTGGAACCGGCTGGAACCGCTTGGAACCGTCGTCGGATTCGGAACCGGGAACCGGAACCGGAACCGCAACCGGTGGAACCGGAACCGCCCCGGAACCGGTTGAAGTTACCGTTGGAATCGGGCCAAAATGACGTCGTTTTGGGTCTCGGGCGCGCGTCGAAGAAAATAGTCGTTAGATCCTAAGCACGCGCATTGCAATATGAAGGCCAACATCATGATTGGTATGAGATGAATGGGGATAACACCACTTAGGACTTCTATCTTCTAATATTTTAAAATGTATTAGTAATTTAGTATTACTTTCTTTCCATGTAATCTTTTTTTAAGACTTGCAAATTGAAATCATGTAACCTCTTAGTAGTTGTACTCTTTTTCCTTATTAAGGTTTTCTCAAAGGGTTTTTACCTAATAAGCTTTTAATGAGGCAGTGAATCATATAATAAAATTCTCTTTGTCCTTATTTTTTGTAAATTCAATAAAATTTCCTAAGTCTTTGTTTCTTACACATTTAAGATTATAAACTTGAAGAATAACCTATCTAGGAGTAAAGTAGATGAAAAGAGCAACGTGTGCGCTCAAACGGATCTCAAATCGGAGCTAAAACGAAGCAACTGGAGCCGATCGAATCTTTCCGGAACCGCTCCGGAACCGTCGGAACCGATCAGAACCGGAACCGAAACCGGAACCGGCCGGAACCGGTTTTTGACCGAATCCGAAGCGAATCCAGATTTCAGAACCGGAACCGGAACCAGAACCGCCCAGACCGGTTCGAATACGAATACACATTTTCCGGAACCGGAACCGGGGAACCGGTGGAACCGGACCCGTGGCCACCATTAGTGGCTTAACCCGACTCATTAACCTGAATTGTCACCCCTACATGTAAGCTAGGAGGACCTCTTTCGAAAGAAAAAAAAAGTAAGCTAGGAGGACTAGAAGAAGATGCCCTGTTTCGGAATATTACCTCATTATGTGTGGAATAAGCTGGGCTTTACCCCCGAGTCATCATAGTCAGTCACATAAGAGAGAGAGAGCTGTTCGATTGTTTGGTTATATTTTGGGTGCTCATTTTCCTGTAAAAGTGTTACGGTTGCTTATCTTCTATCACCGTTAAGACTTCTAGTATTTTCGAACGACAACAACCTAAACCGAGAGGTATCTAACCACGGGCGTGGGTTATATGACGGAACATAATTTTCCGTCTGGGACGGAAGTCGGTAGCGGACGAAACGAAAGTCTTGTTCCTTTTTTTATATATTGTAGGAGGTTGTAACTTGTAAGTCTTGGAATTTGTATGCGTACTTTTTTTAATAAATCATTATAAAAACATTTATCAATTATACTGATGATTATTGTATAATAGTTTTTTAATATTACAATATTTGTTTTATATATAAATGTAAATAATGGAGTATATATCAATTCAAAATACGTATCTTAATCAACTCAAAAAATTTATTTTAAAATAATTACCAATTTAAATCACTAAAGCTAATTTTTATATGTTTTCTAAATGAAAAAGTTGGCATATAATACATTTTATATATATGAAAAAAATGATTAAACACTATGATTCATATACACTATAATTCGACAAGAAGGCTCTAAAGGAAATATATATAACGGTTAGTATCATCATTTTTAAATAGTGCTGGAAACGATTATACAAGTTTGTATACATGTTTCTAATAATTGGTGGAAACATTAATAAATTATCATTAATATGTAAAAATCAAGGTTTAAAGGATGCGTAAAATTGACTCCAACAACTCAGTTTATCGTTACAAACGTTTATCACCTTCAGGTTTATCAATCAGTCAAGCTCTGTAAACTAATGAATGTTAAGAAAACATTCTTATACACAATGATTCGGTGAGAACGACCAAGGGAAAAGATATATAACAGTTGGTGTCGTCTTTTCTATAAGAGTGATGGAAACGATTATAGAAGGTTGAATACATGTTTATAATCATCAGTGGATACGTTTATAGATTATCATGGATACGTAAAGCTATGGTTAAATGAGTGCATAAAATCAACTCCAACAACTCAGTTTATCGTTTCCAAACGTTTATCGCCTTCAATTTAATCAATCAGTCAAGCTCTATAAACTGATGAATGTTAAGAAAATATTCTTATACACAATGATTCGATGAGAACGACCAAAGGAAAAGATATATAACAGTTGGTGTCGTCTTTCTATAAGAGTGATGGAAACAATTATAAAAGGTTTTGTACATGTTTATAATCATCAGTGGAACGTTTATATATTTATAATGGATACGTAAAGCTATGGTTAATGAATGCATAAAATCGACTCCAACAACTCAGTTATCGTTTCTAAACGTTTATCGCCTTCAAGTTTATCAATCAGTCAAGCTCTATAAACTGATGAATGTTAAGAAAATATTCTTATACACAATGATTCGATGAGAATGGCCAAGGGAAAAGATATATAATAGTTGGTGTCGTCTTTCTATAAGAGTGATGGAAACGATTATAGAAGGTTGGGTACATGTTATAATCATCATTGGAAACGTTTATAGATTATCGTGGATACGTAAAGCTATGGTTAAATGAATGCATAAAATCGACTCCAACAACTTGGTTTATCGTTTCCAAACATTTATAGTCATCACGTTTATTATCATCAGCCAAGCTCTGTAAAATTGATAAATGCTAAAAAATACTTTTATACATAATGATTTGATAAGAACGGTCAAGGGATGGGATGGGATATATAACAGTACTTAAAGCGTCATCTTTCTACAACAGTGATGGAAACGATAATAGAATATTGTTTACATGTTTCAAATCATCAGTGGAAACATTTATAAATCATCGTGGATACCTGAAAACTAAGGTTATATAATACGTAAAATCGACTTCAATAACTCAATTTATCGTTTTCAAATAATTATAGCCTTTAGGTTTATCAATTAGTTAAGCTTTTAAAACTGATAAATGCTAAGAAAATATTTTTATACCCAATGTTCGATAAGAGCGACCAAAGGAAAAGTTATAATAGTTAGTGTCATCTTTCCATCAGAGGGATGGAAACGATTATATAAAGTCGTGTACATGTTTCTAATCATCAGTAGAAACGTTTATAAATTATCATGGATACGTAAAAATCAAGGTTTAATGAATACATAAAATTGACTTCACACCTCAGTTTATCGTTTCCAAATGTGTATAGCCTTCACGCTTATTATAAGTCAAGCTCCATTAAATGATAAATAGTAAAATAAAAATCTATTCATATACATATTATTCAATAAGAACGACCAAAGAAAAAATATATATATATATATATATATATATATATAACAGTTAGTGTCATCTATTTTAAAATAGTCATGGAAACGATTATGGAAGGTTGTGTACATGTTTCAAATAATTAGTGGAAACGTTTATAAATTATCGTGGATACATAAAAAACAAGATTAAATTAATACGTAAATTGACTATAACAACTCAGTATCATTTGTTCTATAATAGCATTTATCACTTTACAGAGCTTAATTGTTTTATAAATTTTATGGTTATAAACTTTTAGAAATGATAAACTGAGTTGTTGGGTCAATTTAATATATTAATTTACCTTAATTTTTATGTGTCCATGATAGGTTATAAACGTTTTGACTATACACAATTCTATGATCATTTTCATCACTATTATAGAACAGATGATACTAAGTATTACATATTTTTTACTTTGATCGTTCATATCAAATCTTGGGAATAAGATTATTTTATGAACGTTTTTCAGTTTACCGAGCTAGATTGATTAATAAGCCATAAGGCTATATATGTTTGAAAACGATAACTAAGTTGTTGAAGCGAAATTTACGTATTTAACCTTTGATTTTTGTGTATGCACGATAACATGTATACTCAAGGATTTTTACGTTCAATATTTTTTAAAAGCATTATATGTCACTTTTTTATTTAAAAAATATAAATATTAGCTTAGTGTTTTTAGTATTAGAATTTTTTTTTAAAAAAATATTTAGTTTGAAAGACATGTATTTTAAATTGCATATATGCATAAACAAGAAATATTATAAGATTAAAAAACTATTATACAAGGTCAATATATAGGTGAATATAGTCATATAAATTTTTGGTATAATTGATTAATTATTCTATAAGAATTATAGGTCATTATCAAGTTATTGTAAATGAACAAAAAAATTAAAAAGTACCACGCTCAAATCATTCGTATTGAATATTACTAAATCAATCTTTTGAATTATATAAGAATTTTTTTAAAAAAATTGGTTAAATGTCATACCAATTTTTCCCGTGGGTGCATGAATCTGCTTTCCAATTATATTTGTTGATAAAGAGTGGAAAAAAAACTGTCCATTGAACTCCCCCTCCTGTTAAAAATCAGAATAATGATTCATGATGATTCCGGTACGTTCTCTATGAGACAGTGTACAGTGGACGACTGAGATTTGATTTTTATAAAGATCAATGACGGTGAGGATTGAGTCCGTCAGGACGGAAATTTACTGTCCGTCACCAAATCCTCTTCTCAGTATTAGAGAATGGTCACCAATCGCACCATGTATGTGCTAACGGCTGAGCCAGTAAGCTATTAGAAGAACTTGCTAAGGTCAAGACCACCATACGATACGTGGCATAAATGCATATGAGGGAAGAACGTAACTTTCTAGCCAGTTATTGAATATTGATGTCATAAGTCACATCCAAACCAGAGGTGAGAGAGGCTACAAGGTGCCGAAGGTGGAGATGTGGTTTGCATGCAAAATACTACTCCATCTATCCCAGCACAGTTCACAGTTGTCCATTTTCAGTTTGCACATAAATTAAGAAAACAAATTAATAGAACTTCTTTTCTTTCAATATTAGTTGGCCATCGGGTCCGGTTCTACCCGGAACCGATTGGAACCGGAATCGGCCAGGAACGGTGGGAACCGGAACCGGGAACCGAACCGCCTCAACCGGTTCCGAATACGAATACATGTTTTGAGATTCGGGCCTGAACCGGGCCCGGAACCGGAACCGCCTGGAACCGTCGTCGGATTCGGAATCGGGAACCGGAACCGCCATGGAACCGGTTGAAGTTACCGTTGGAATCGGGCCAAAACGATGTCATTTTGGGTCTCGGGCGTGCACTCCTCTGAAGAAAATAGTTGTACTCTTTTTCCTTATTAGGGTTTTCCAATGAGTTAGTTTTTATCTAATAAGGTTTTAAAGAGACAGTGAATCATATAATAAAATTCTCTTGTTCCTTATTTTTGTAAATTCCATAAAAATTCCTAAGTCTTTGTTTCTTACACATTTAAGATTATAAACTTTAAGACAACCTATCTAGGAGTAAAGTGGATGAAAAGAGCAACGTGTGCGCTCAAACGGATCTCAAATCGGAGCTAAAACGATGCAACTGGAGCCGATCGAATCTTTCCGGAACCGATCAGAACCGGAACCGCAACCGGAACCGGCCGGAACCGATTTTTTGACCGAATCCGAAGCGAATCCAAATTTCAGAACCGGAACCGGAACCGTCCAAACCGGTTCCGAATACGAATACACATTTTCCGGAACCGGTGAAACCGGACCCGTGGCCACCATTCTTTCAACGTCATTGTACAGACAATGGTAAAGGAAAAAGTACGTAGTTTTATATGAAAATTAGACAACACTTTGGGACAAGGAAAAAAAAGAAAGCGGACAACTTGCTGTGGGATCAGTTGTATAATAAGCATTATATAACCGTTCATTTAATAGATTGTTATTATAAATGTTATTCAACTTTATATAATGACTATTCAAATTAGATGTAAAAATTATTCAAAAATATACCTTATTACAGCTATACGATAGTCGGATTCCAGGTTTATTGGCATTGGAGATGTAGACCTAGTTGATGTGGTTCAGGTATGAAAGGGACCACTCTCCTTTGGTACAATGGGTTAGACACTCATGTGGGATTTACCCAATTGGCACGACTTTCAGTTCGATAGAGCAAGGAGGACATGTTGGGCCAACTGTTAGCGCTCAGACAAGAAGGAATGATTAAGCTCTGCCAACAGTTTAAGCACCTCTTTGCAGAAATACAAAGAGTTCAGTGTGTTCACCATAGTTTCTAAGAGAGCCGAATAGTGGAATCCAATTGATGTTTCTCAACAAAATACAATGGAAGAAAAATTCTTACATGCTAGGGGAACCAAATCATAAAGTCTAAGTCCACGCTCTGAATAATTGAACAGTAAGCTCAGCAGTGTCCCTTTCCAATAAACAGAATAATACTACGCCCTCCGATCATGCGTTGGGAGTTGAATCTGCCAGTATGGGAGATCCAACCACGGGAGGGACGGCGGGGTGGGGTATTGACAAGCAAATAGATATTGAGCCACGGACTCTTTTCTACTCTGTATGTAGTTTTGAAAGATGAGATCTTGCTAGGGACAACGCTTCTCCCTTCTGTTTCTTGTATTCAAAGTATCTTAGGAAAAAGTAATCAATATAGTCGAAATCGATTGGGGAGGCTTTTGCCTGTTGTACAAAATGACAGAAACGGGGTGAACTTCTTGGCTTGTCTAAAATTAATACCAGGTGAATAAAGAAGGTGGTCTCTAGATTGAGCAAGCATACCTGAATCAGAGCCCACAATGCCCAAAACAAATGCGAAGCCAACTTTAATGTGTTTGTCTCGACGTAAAGTACTTCTAGCTCGTTTTCAGGCACCTAACATCAAAATAAGTCAGGCCTCGTATATAGTAACAATAGAGAAAACAACAAAGTGTAAGTTGCGTCTTGCAGTTTTATCACTCGACTGATGATGCCTAACAACCTCAAACGCATCATTCAAGGACCTAACTGATAAAAGCATTAAGCATCGTATAAAAGTATAGAACTAGCACAAGATATCTTGAGGTCAATGCTGAGAGATTTCAGAAATAAGATCAACGGAATTCAGCTTATTCTTTCTACCTAAAAACAGTATTAAGATGCATTCACACAAACCTCATTTGGAGAATCTGGTGACAAGTAATGCCGGAAGAAATGATACTGTTCAGCCTTAGTTGGGTACCTACGACGAAAGGGAAGATGTTGGCTTTCAAGTGGTATATATACTACCATTAGTTAACATTAGTAGTAAGCCAAGAGGATTACAAGCTGTAGTCACATTTGTATCCAGCATATTCGTTGAAATGGTTTCCAATATCAAAACCTCTGTAACTGTATGAGCCGTACTCAAAATCTATCAGGTACAACTTCCCTGAAAATGCCAGTGACAGATATATTTAGTAGAGAGCAATCACTAAACGGAATAGTAATTTTTTTTATTCCAAATAGCTGCAGCGTCTAAAAAAATGCTATCGCGAGAAAATATGCTAGACATTCTGAGGGGTGTCAGTAAGAAACTCTTTCTTAATGTACAAGATTCAATAGTTACATGGTTAACTCGCTGAAGTGTGAACAGACAGAGGAGCGGATTTTAATGTCTGTACCCACCAGAGAACACCTACCCGATTTCTCATTGACCATCAAGTCCCAGAGAGCAAGTCATTGTGTGAAAACACCACAGGAGAATTTAATGGGATGGCTACATCCTGATACACCATTACAAAATATTATTCAGTCTGCACCCGAGGCAGCAAAAGATTGGTGAGGTTATTATTTGTTGAATTGATTACACAACATTTCCAAGTCAAAATAGAGCATTGAGAAAAAGAATGAGGGAACAAAGAAAATGAGGGTTAAGACCATGTTCAAGTTTCCATCAGCGCACATCTCAAACATAGCACACAGACCAAATGGGCATTGAGGAGGAAAGAACACTACTAAAAGCGTCCAGTTTCAAGAGATACGGACAAGTGTATTAAGCAGTCGAAGAAACTAATCTAACTTAAAACTATTTCCACTTTGCTGGTAGTACTTTATTCTTTACCTTGAGCTCCCTGATTTCCTCAAGTATTTCTTCAAATGAGATGGTTTTGTACTTCATCTGCTTTGCATTGTCATCATAGCTAAGTTTAGAGGCTGCAACAAGAAAGAGTGGTTTACTAAAGTGAAGCGTGACAACAGTAAATTTTGCATGGAATGTAAATCATGAAGCCTCAACTACTGCTTGGAAATAATATATAAAGAAAGTTAAACACTAAATAATTATATTCACAAAAAAGGATGGTATCAAACGTGCATGCTTATTTTATGCAAAAGTTAAGAGAAATAGTTCAGTTATCGCAGAGTTCATGCTGGTTAACTGTTAGTAGTAATGTTGATAATAATAAGATTTGGGAGGGGTATTACCGGTAGGGAATAAGCCGTAAGTAGGGTATTATAAATAGAGGGGATTAGGGAGGATTGGGATCATGGATGTTATTAGTTGAGTTGTATCGGTAGCTTGCCAGTTTTGGTAGTCAGTTGCCGTCTCTCTTTGAGAGGGCCCCTTTTGGGAGTTTATTGCAGCAGAACCTCTACTTTCTTGATCTATCCTCTCACTATCTTTCTAACTCTAACATTAACTGGTAAACAAAAGTCCTTAAGTAAGAAAACTGCTTTATTTATACACTTCAAAATTCAGACATATTTCAAATGTAAACCCTGTCAATTCAAGTTCAGGTTTGTGTTTGATATCAATATGGACATGGCAAATAACAAGTGGCTATTCACTGTGTTAACATGATATCTAGACATGTATGATGTCAAGATCTTTATATCTTCGCTCTTTAACGCTCTATGTTTTCATTTTTACACAATTGTCGCTTCCAAATCTTTAGTTCTACACATTTTACTTTCACGCATAGTGTTGAAGTTGTGTATAGAGTTCCTTGAGCGAAAACACAAGGACAACATGCTATTTCTTGAGTAATTGGCTAATTTGACATGATATAACCAATTGCATAAACACATACAAGCACAGGCGCATTAATGTCGCTATTGTGTCACTATGTTCAACTAAATGTTGTCCATGTCCACTCAAATCAAATATTAAACATGTAAGGGATAATGACAAATGCAAGGTGATTACACTAAATGGAAAATCAAAGGAAAACACATGGATAAAAAATGGAGATTTGAACCTATGTCAAAGAATCTAGCAAGGTCAGACCACAACTGGGGTTCTTTTGAACCTGGGACTTCTACTTCATGAAAATGATGCAGTTGCTTAGCAATTTCTGCAGCCAATTGTGGGTTCCTCATATCTGCCATTGATTTCCATATCAGACAATAATAACATTCTGTCAGTATAAGATCTTTACCATTTTGCACATTATGAACTCAATTAGACTGTGCAGCCTACAATCTTTATTTTTCTCCATGAAGAGTGTATGACACAAGAGTAGTCTCCCTAAAAATCAGAAGGATTTCAAAATTACAACGATACATTTAGACAATCACAAAACAGTTTTCTCAATCCGACGCTTATTTGTCCTTACCAGTTTAATAATCTCATTTTATTGCCTTCATAGAAATCTCTGCCTTCAACACAAAATATACAATTTTTGATCCCACGAAAATAAGTTAAAATAACCAAAGAGCATTAGATAAGATGTTTGTAGTGGGTCACCTTCAGGTTCAAGGGTGCGTGCATCGATAAATGATTGAACCATGCCATTTCCAAAGGTCGCGAGCAGTTTAGCACCAAATCCTGCAGCCGAGAGGTATCTAATAGCCTATAACCAATATGTATAAGTAATTGATTGGGTGCTTAAATGTGAACTCTACAGAGGATCCTAATCCAACTTGGACAAATAATTGTGATTGAAAATATCAACTTCTAGATGGTTGAAATAATTACAGAGAGCCACATCATACTAGTCCAAATGAGTTCCACTATAAACATCTGAATTACCCTTATCTATATTTGATTTTGACATCCATGCTAAATCACTCTTAGATACAACTATATGTAGCGAATTCTGGCTACATTTACAGTAGCACAATGTGTATATATTAAAAGTATAGATATTGTAGGTAGATAGTACAATTTGACCAATCTGTATGTACATTTTAGTACAATTTGAGTAACATCATAATTCACATCTATATAGTTTTTACATATCAAAAGTGCAGTTTTTATATACCAAATATACATGTATGCAGCCATCTATAGTTACATTAGGTATAGCCAAGAAATTATAAAGCTCTTAGTGACTTTTGAGCTTTTGCTTACATGAGGTAGTTCATATTCTGCTCAATAGACATCTTAGAGATGATCAGTAGTCAGCTCACAATTCAGATCATTCATGTCAAATGATTACTGTCTATTCACATGAATCAGAATCTACTACATCTTCATGTGGAATGAAGGAAGAAAACACGAAATTCCCGGTAGAATGTGGTACCAGATTTTGAATGGTGGTCTTGGAAAAGACACTGGTTACTTAATCCCGCAAATGTCAATGATTAGGATGCAAAGCTTCCTAATATTGTTAAAAGGAATCCCCTCAATAACAGGGCAACCCAAGAAATTATATACATTCAAAATGAAAAGCTGAATTGTGATCAGCAACTAGGTTGTGCACTGATTTGGTGTAATTAAACTAACCTTTCACCAAGATTTTCTTCTCTTATGAAAATTTTACCATATTGTCCTAATTCAGGAAGGTAGGGAAACCCAATAGAAGAAGAAGAACCCACCTGCAGTTCTCTCTTCCTATTGATAACATACTCCGTGTTGGGTCCATAGAGCCTCACAGTGATCATGGAGGCATTTCCATTTTCCTCTTTCACAGTCACCTTGAGCACTGCAGAAGTTGTTAACAAAATTTGCTTTAGAATTCAAATGCTTCAGCGATTTATCAAATAACATGTCGATGGCACATCATCGTCAATCCTACAGTTAATGAAAACTAATATTTGAAATCCAAGAAGATATAAAGTACGTAGATATTACTAACGCAAATTCGTGATTCCACCGGACACAGTTTCCACGAAGAACCGAGAATCGTCCAAATTAGACCAGTTCTTAAACAGATCCTTGCACAGCGCTCTATCATCAGACAGAAAGTTGAATCAGTCATACGTGGCGAGAACCCGCAACTTTATTCAAACGACAAGATATCTCAACTAGATAGCCGTTCAGAGGTATCCAATCGACTTCACTCCTATACAACCATTGAAATCTGGATTTATAACTTTTTCTCCCAATCATCCACTTCGACCCGAACACCGGGAAAAAAAAAAAGAACCCGAAGAGAAGTTGAAAGGGATAAAAGTCGGACGCACACGACCAGAGGAGTCATATTGAGAAGAGAGAGAGAAGTGTCGATGGAGCGAGGAGAAAACGGGATGTCCGAACTAGCTGCGGCACCGGGAGCTCCTCCCACTGCTTCCATGGCGCCCCCGACCTTCGCACTCTCCTTCCTCGGATTCCAAATGTTGGATAAGATAAAATAATTGAAGAAGAAGGTCACCGTGAGCAGCTTCGATTGGTTTGAAATGGGGATAGCCCTCACACACTAATTGAAGAAGAAGGTCAATACATGTATGCAGGTTAGACCGGTAAATTCGGCCACTTGGTTTTTTTATACTTGTGATCGTCATATAACAAAGCAAACATCAAACGACAGATTGAGCTGGCTAAAGCCCTGTCAGGAAGATCCACAACCAACTTACAAGTGGTAAAAATATTAAGGGGAACATTCACCCTATCCGGCTTTGTTTCTGTCCAAGTGGAGATTTCCTAAGTTACAAATAAGCCTAATAGGGTAATTATTATATTATAAGAGGTTACATTACCATAATCAATGTTTGAAAAGAGAGACATAATGTTTTTGACTTTAGTAACTTCTTCCCAATTCTCACATTTTCCAGCTCCCTCCCTAGAGCAACTTTGAAGTACTCCTTAACTGAATCAAGCATATGCTAGAGCTACCCATTAAGAATGTATGTTCCATAACAATTATTTTTGTTTTAAGTAGTGCTAGAGATTTTCCTTATTGAAAATGGCCACAGGTATGCCAAGTTCATTACAGATCAACTCTGCAATGATAAGCTCCCCTCCATAGCTTCTATGCGTACCAGTACTGATATTAGAGTGGGAGGGATCCACTGGACAAGCAATGTAGGCATTATCCTATTTCATCACCTGAATGAAGGCTTCGATAAAGACTTTGTTGTCCTTGACCGTACATCACCAATAGAGCTCCATATTAAGCTTAACTTTGTTCCTAGCATCATATATAACTCATAGGTTGTTAGCAATATAAGAGAGCTTCTTAGCACTTCAATCAGTGGGCTTATGGTATAACCAATCAATAAGACCCTCGGCATTAAAGGGGATACTGTTAACATCAATCAAGTTCTTCCAAGTCTCAAACATTGCACAAGAAACAAAGGAAGAAGTAGTGAGCAAGATTATCCTTTGCCCACACAAAAGAAGCAGTTGGACAATCCACCAGTTCGCCTACAAGGTTGTCCTAGCAAGGAATGATACTATTCAAGAACTTCCAGAGGCTGAGCTTCACTCTTCGACAGCAAATGATGGGCATAATTATATTGCACACTGTGCTAGAAACATGAAAGGGGTTCGAAGTGTTTTCATCAACCAAGTCCTTCATAATGTAGTTGTATGCCAACTTGACTAAAATTTTGTTATCTTTAGAATGGATCCAGATGAAATACCCCAAACCTTAATATATTAATGAACTATCTAATTAGGATATACTAAGGCTAGAACGTGCCTTAGAAACATTAGAAGAAGTGTTAAACAACAATTTACACCAAAACATGCTTTAGGAACAATTAGAGAAAAAGTGTTTTTTAAAGAGCATAAAAATTAGGGAACTACCAATAAGTTCCCAAGAGATTTCAAATGTGAAATACCTCTAAGATTAGTAATACGCATTAAGCGGAATTAGCATTTAAACCGAAAACGCACCTTAGAGCACAAAAGTGTGCTTTAAAGAAAAATGTGCTTTAAGCATGTATACATGGAACGAAATGGCTAATGAGCCAAAATACCATAAAGAAATAAGGGAACAACAATTAAATGGTCATAGGAGCCATTGCGTATACACACAAATTAAGTATACAAAGTCCATAGTAAACAGGTACTAAACTGACGAAAGTCAAGGAGAAACCACTAAACGACTTGGTTTAAATTGGAATGAGCAACATGCTATTTCATTAACAAAGTTTCTAAAGGTTGTAAATATATTAAGGAAACATTTAAACTAGCCAAAACAAATTGCATAATCAATGTGAACCCGGAAGCACATAAAATGTGTTTTAAGGCATTTTTGGCTATGTAACAACCAAACACATGGTATAAGTCATTATGAACGAAATTAATTCATCAAATGTTACATAAATACAAGGTAAAAACAAAAAAAATCAGATCAAAAGAGCTATAAGGCTGCCGACATGAGAGGGGTGAGTCACCAAGGGTAATTTGCTTTTAAATTCACTATTTTAACTACTTAGACTTTACTTAATTGCCAAATCATCTTGTCCCCTTGGTGAATCATTAATCAGACTCTTACCTATCAAATGAGAGCTTCCAAGGTCGTAGCTCCTCCTCTCTTTGAAGAAACAACACAAAACAATTGCAATGTTCTTAGTTTTGAGCCTTAAAGAACACCTTTCCTTGTAGAAATCATAACTTTCTTGTCCTAACTCCAAATCACAAGCTTGATAGCTCGTTGGAATCATATTTCAAGAGCTTTACAACCATAGCTCATGAGCCCCCAGATTCTCAGGAAAACCACGAAGAAGTGCCTTTGATTCTCGAGGTAAAACATTGCCTTCTTGAAAACTTCTTGTTCTTTGGTTTTTGTTACAGCCGATTGGCATGGGATACTAACCCATCTTATTCTTCATCTTGTTGTATAATTTTGGAGCCATTTTCTCTAGCAAATTGCTGTCAAAATTTCTAAGGAAATCAAGCTTAAATATTAAGCTAATGGTTAATATACAAGGTAAATCCTACAACTACCTATTTCAAGGTTCAATTGTTGATCTATATATGATCTAACATATTGTTCATCTTATTTTATTGCCAAAATTTTGGTGATTAATATTCAGTTTTTAGCTTATTAAAAGTTAATGTTTATTAAATCTAAGAATAGATTTATACTCCTTATGATATAAGCTTTAATATAATCTATCATAATATACAAGAAAAATTCATATACTATAATATGTATGGTGGCCGAAAATTAAGGGTATTAATTGAGTTAGAAAAAAATATCTAACTTAGTTAAATTAAAGGAATTAGTATAATTATGAGTAATATGTAAAATTTAAGAAGTTTTAGTACCGAATGGTGATTACCGAAAATATATGAGGTCAATATGGAACTTTTGAGAGTTTAGATGATGAGGAAATGATTGTAGAATTAAGTTTACAATTTATAAAGAGTTTGTAAGTGATAAGGAATTTATAAGGTTTTGGTATATTTTAGGATAATAAAAGATGGTATTTATATACTATAACATTAGATAATTAAATCTGGAGGTTTAGAGATGTTTAAAATGATTTTTGATGTTCAAAAATCTGTAGGAAAATTAGTTACGAAAATTAGAAATTAATTAGAGTTAAATTGGTTAATAAATGAGTTAGGATAAAAAGAAAAGACCACAAGGGTAAAATGGTAATTTCCTTGGTCAAACGTGGTCAAACTTGGTCAATGACAGTTTGTGAAATGTTTAGAGGAGCTAGAATAAAATTTTTAGCAAAGATTAGATATTAAAAGGATAAAGGAATAAAAAGTTAAGTTAAATTAACTTTAGGGGTAATATTGTAAATAATGGAAAGTTAGGGGGTTGACCATAAAAGACTGGTCAAACTTGGGTATATTTTGGTAATTCACCAAAAATAAAAGAATTTAATTAAGAAAGACTTTGGAAGAAATTAGCAATAAAAATAACAAGTTTAGAACTTATTATGAGTAAAATAGAGATTAAGAGAAAACTATGGGTAAGTAATGTAAATAACACATTTTTATGTGTTTAGAAGGTTAAGGAAATTAAATAAAGAATTTAGAAACAAGTTGTAAAAGAAACAGAGTTAAGACGGGGTTAAACGAGACCCGTATATAACTTAAGGTATACGAGGGGTATACCCGTAATTTAATAAGTATAGGAGAAATCAATACTTAATGTATTTTAAAGAAAATACAAGTTAAAATTGGAAAGGAGAAATAAATACGTATGATACGGAGTATCATACGGACGTATACGTAAGTTTTGGTATACGTATTGGGAAATGCCCATATACATGAATAGTACCTGTATACATGAATAGTAAATACGTATACATGAATAGGTAATACGTATACGTGAACAGTAAAATACGAGACGTATACGTGAATAGTGAAATACGGTGAATAGTAAAATACGAGGCCGTATAAATGAATCATAGAATACAAGACCGTATAGATGAATAGTGAAATACGGATGAATAGTGAAAAATACTAAAACCTAATACAAGGTCCGTATAAGTCTAAAGTTGCTAACTGTGCAACTAAATAACTACTAACGACGTTAGTATGTTAATGAATTAGAATTGAGCTTGAAAACGCTCCTAAATGAACGAACCCGTTAAACGGTATACTATTATACCCGGGTTAACCTAGGAAGAGGTTAAAGTTGAAAAGAGAACCAAACTAGTTCTAAGACACAGGATACTAATACTAGTTCTGGTTACAGATCTCGATAAGTCGGAGGCGTTCGGCGGAATAGGCGAACGAGGGATTAAGAGCTAGCCAATCTCCGGTGTACGGTATGGGATTCTTGTAGCTTGTTTGCTAACGGGTCTACCTCGGTTTTGTGTGCTATGTGTTATTGTGATACGACCAAACAAGATTAAGCATGAAACCGATTTATTGTATTGTTATTGTGCGTACATTGCACACTAACACGATTTGATTCAGAGCTTGTTCATTAATTATGTTTAGTAACAATTGTATAAGGTTACTATACTCCAAGTTGTTAGTAGGTTAATACCGAGAGAGGTTTAACTAACCAATTGTCAATGAGACTTCAACTAACTGGAACTTGTGAGGAGAGGAATCGGGACTGACTCCAGTCATGCATGTTTAGGTTAGGAGGTCGGCATTTGTATCAGATATGTCTTCCGCATATGGCTCGTCTACGACTTGTCACCTAGGGTCGACAAACTGACCCGACCAGCTCGAGTGAACAGTTCGAGGTGGGAGGCAAATTCAGGAGGCGCGGGAGGGTCAAGCCTACACCCCTCATAACTTAAGAATTAATGTTTATTAACCAATGGAGCTAATAACTCATAGGCTAGGGTTACTTTGACCCGACAAAAATAAACAATTCAGTTAGGGAACAACCAATTCTAATAGGAGAATGGTTGACACTTATAAGGTATGGTCAAACACGAGAACTATACAATTCTCAGGCCTCAGGAGTTAGGGATCTAACTTACTCATTAATGGGCGTCCATTACGACGTTTGATTTATTTGAGTTGTGAATGTTTCACATAAATGTGTTGTTTGTTATCGTACTTCTTATTATTACTTGTATGAATAAACAATTGCATGTATACGACAAAGTAGTCGTGTGTAACCCTACTAGCTTGTGGGCTGCACGTTTTCTGTACCAGCCATGTGCTGAGCCCCTTGGGGCCTGTGATTTAAACTTTGCAGGTAGGTACCAGACGAAGACTCAACCTGAGAGTAGGAGCGGGTAGAGTACTTCGGGTTGCTTTTACATTTGTTACACGAGTTGTGCATGTGCACTCGTTTTGTATATTGATGAGATGTTAGTATGATGTATTAGGATATGAGACTCGGTATAAGTTGTGGTTTTTGGATTGTAATGTTTAGATGCTCGAGTAATTATCCGGTTAGTCAGACCGTGACTTGTTAAGAGAATAGGCCTAGTTAGTCACGTGGGTGACTAACGGCGGTAACACCAATTTAGTAGAACTTTTCCGCTGCGTTGTTAATGTACGAGATGAACTTAGGGCGACGATCATTGTGTTTAGAGATGGGGTGTTACAAAAAGTGGTATCAGAGCGTAGTTACGCTCTGATGACTGGAAATTACCGAGCTTAGGAATTACCGAGTTAGGAACTTTAGACTTTGGGATAAGGGTTGAGTATTAGTGCGAGAGAGGTGCGTTAGTTAGGATTCCCCGATGTGTATCGGATATCTATAATACCTGACCCGCCCTCCGCGCCCCTGGTTCTAAGATACCGGAAATGAACGCCATAGAGATTACAAGCTTTCTCTTACTCGGGAAAACCCGATCTGGCAGTTACTTAGCATGGTGCAAATACGAGAAACACCTCGTTATGCAATAGTCTTTCAAGACTTGAAGGTCCTAATTGGAGCGCAACGTTGGAACAGGCGCTACCAACGGAATCCTACCAATGAGAGAATAATAATTACCGACAACTTGGGTCGACATGCTACGCAGTCAATATAACCCGCCATACCAGTAAGAAGGAAAGTACTACAAGTGCAATAAGAGGACAAGAGAAGTGACAGAAACACCGGACAACAGTCCAAGGGAGCAATAACAGTGGGATAATACCGCGCAAGAGCATAGGGACTACCTAAAAGTCAATTATGAAGCGGGTAACTCCGAACCTACAAAAAAGAGGGGGTTGCAAAGACCTAACTGCAATAGCCCAGACGACTACGAATGCATATGCAAGTCATACTCCAAGATAGGACTACGACGTAGTGCCTAAGGAAAGAATACTCGATAACCACGACGAGGGTGTGGAAACGAGAGTGAGAACCAAGGCGAAAGCGAAAGAAAAAGGGGTCCCCTCAGAAAGAGGAATACCCTGATAAGTAACTATACAATCAAAAGCAGTCAGGAAGCTGGCCCAGATAATAAATAAACCAAAGCCAAAAATGGCAAAGAAGGAGTCCCATGGACTACCACCTACATGGAGTTTAGGAGAATGTACCATTACCGACGTACACAGTACCGATATCCATCTTGCATGGCGCACTTGCCTTGGCAAGTGCTGCCGCAATGAAGCTATACGGAGAGCCGTGAAGACCAAATGGTAAAACAAAAACCCACAAATATAATACGTATTAACACCGGATTACAAATCCTTAATACTAAAGAGCGAAATATCGGGAGGGCCTGACGGCCTGACCATGACAACTAAATCAATACACCAGTCAGCAGGGAGCTGGACTTGGTCAGGAAACTAAACGACGTGAGCATCAGCAACAGACAACGACACTACAGGTAAGAACATCAACCCAAAACCAAGCCTAACCTTGAATGGAAGAACCGAAGAGAGTACTCAACTATGTGAGAAGACCAGATGTAAGTAATAACCTACAAGGAAGGTATTACGACATACAATGAATACGGATGACATGACAACTTTCAATAAAACGGGATGAACTCCCAGAATAATACTATCAACAGCACTCTTCATTGAGGATGTTGATAAACCCCAGAAACAGAATCAGAGAAAGCAAATTTAAGCAATGACCTACCTAGGATCAAAGACGTGCAATCATAAAAGAGAATACCTCAAAAGGACTACACCATATAGAGTTGGTGTAGTTGAGCAGAAAAAGACCCATAAACGATGGTTAGTATTGCTTGCCTAACTCACTAACACCCAAGTATGATTAGTCATTAATGGGTGGCGTAGTCAACGAAATTTAACAAAGTATTGACATGGCAGCACATGATAGTCAGGGTAAATATCCGACTTAGACACCTGAAGGTAGAGGCCTAATGAGAACTAGTCCTTAATTGCTGAAAGACGCAAGTCTATGAGAGCGAAAGTATTGTCACAGACACTGATAAACATCGGATTACCTAAGCGAACTTCCACAGCAGGAAGCGAGATACAGCAACATATTGTGAAACCCAATATTACATCCAACGATGTGACCCAACATTGGCAGAGAGTCAGAGAACAAGAGAATTACGTAGATAACCATTTTACAACACGATACGGCAACCGCCAAACACCGAATTAAGAACTCCCAGTGTGTTTACACCATTAAAGGGATTAAAATAAGACAAGACGTTGAAGTCAACAATTGAAGCATTGTGCCATCAATGGGCAATATGAGAAAGCTAAAGCTACTTCGATAGTGGAGGCCATGAGAATAATACCTTTCTGGTAGATTAAGTTACGGTGCACAGCAAAGCAACCACTATATATAAGAAATCAAATACTGACACGAAAGCAATCAGATTTAGGAATTAAAAAACTATTGTAAGTAAGGTGATGAAAATGGGAGATAGACTGTGCAGTAACGCCAGTAGTCTGGACCATGTGATGAAAGATTTCACAGGAAGCACACTGTCCATTCCGTGAGGAACTGGAAGTGCATTCCTAGTGGATCGACATGAGATAATAAGAGGCTCTAAGGAAAGAGACCGTAAATTACTAAGGGATCGAGTCCGTACTAAATACATAAGGTATAATACAGTTATGAACCCAGTAGATGGATATTCCTTGATTAAGTTCAAGAAGAACGACATGTGTGTTATAATGGATTGATGAAAGAGGAGATCGACAACTGAATACTTCACAAATTAGCCGTAACTAAGCGTGTGACAAACACTACGAGCTTACTTAAATGAGATGTGGGACGACCACACTCCAAAGGAGCTTGTGGGCCTGATGGACTTATTTATAAGTTAGTCGGGTAAGTAGCAATGTATCAGTAAGGTACCCCATATATGTAAACGAGTAGTGTAAGGAACACGAGAAGTAGTCGACTCCGTATGATAGACAGAGATGCAAACTTACACCAGAACAGCAAGTTATCGTGAGCAATTGAGGAGGAAGAACTCAGTAGTTAAACCTATGAGATTAAAAGAGTTAGAGTACTCATCCAAGAGGAAACAATTAAGAGTTATGAAGCACGAGAGGCACTAATGAGTAAGTATGAATAGTTCATATGTTTCAAGATTTTTGAGGAAATTGTGAAGAGCAATAAGCACTGAACAGTAACTCTAAAGTATACAAAAATCTCAAACTGAGGGTCAGTTAGTGGGAAACAATTCAGACCCTGGAACACGCAATAACAGCATAAACATCAGATCTCTAGAGAACTGGATAGACAAGCTATAACTCATAAAGACCGTGTATAGATAAAGATACCAGCATCCATTAAGAGACCTTTATTCCTAACATTATAAGGATACAAAGGAACTGTAAAACTTATTGAAGAGGATAGGAAGGGCAAAACTAAGCCCAAGATTATCAGAGTGGCGCAGCAGAAGCTAGTGGACCATATCTTAAGGTTTGATATACCTAACAAAAGAGAAAAAGGAAGATTGTGTCTCACATCTTCCAGTCGAATAAATATACGACATATCTACCAAATACTTTGGAGCCTTAGAGGCTACACTGGAACACAGTTGTAAGATTGATATGAACACCAATAAGAATCCTTGATACAGAGACTACCATTACCATGGTGAAGACCCTCTGACCCAATCATAATGTGAGATAGACTACGTGGAACCTAGAATGCTCCATGACACATAAACACTCTTGAACCTATGTTCAAGGATGATATAATGTTGATTACGTGGGCGTAATCCATTTAAGGGGGGTAGAGCGTACAATCGCTTAGCCTATATTTCACGTATTGAGTACGTAATCTACAGTGTGCATAGCACAATACAATTAGTTGTGATGTTTGATACGTATGTTATATAAAACACATGTATTCAATCTTATGTGGTTGTGGTTATTACGCACAATTAAATGCGAATACCAGATGTATTAGAGGATGACCTCGTTAACTTCGGTGCAAGAATTCAGGAAAAGAGGAGTAGAAACTCCAGGGGAATTAAAATCCCTATGATATGTATTGATATGAGACCAAATATGGTAATGTTATGAGGTATGAATTGATATGAGACCAAATATGGTAATGTTATGAGGTCTGAAACGGTATGAGACCGATGTAGAACCTAGTAGGAATTAAATTCTCTAAGTAATTGCTGAGAGGTGGATTAAGAATGACTGATGGACTGAGTTCCATAATTTGGAGATGTATTGATTTATGATTATGACTAGAAGGACTAAAAGATATAAAATGCTACATGAATAATTATTTGGTTGTTTGAAGTTGACATGGGAGGTAGAACTTGATCTTGGCCAGATCAAGGAAAAACTGAACATGAATTGGGGTGAAAGGATAGTTCAACACTGATGCTGATCACATCAGGGTCGGATGATTCCTGAAACTCCCTACAAGTGGTCACAATTAACCACGTTAAGAGTAGATACAGTAGCATAAAGTGGAATTGGAGTTGACATGTATTTTCTGTATTACTCGCTCATGAACTCGAGGACATGAAAACCTCTGTCTTCGGACCGGTTACATGAGGAGTATGCAGCAAAGAATATACAAAGAGTATTTCGATTACTGAAACATACGAAAGTTATGTTGTGTGGTAAGTGTGCTAAATAAATATATACATGGCATACCTTATGAGTCAGAATGCCTATACAGATATTGAGTGATCTATATGATCTTTTAGCGTGAAGTTACCTTTGTGTTCTAAGAGATATAGATACATAGGAACTTTGGGGACAAAGTTCTTTTAAGGGGGGTAGATTGAAATACCCCAAACCTTAATATATTAATGAACTATCTAATTAGGATATACTAAGGCTAGAACGTGCCTTAGAAACATTAGAAGAAGTGTTAAACAACAATTTACACCAAAACATGCTTTAGGAACAATTAAAGAAAAAGGTGTTTTAAAGAGCACAAATAAATTAGGGAACTACCAATAAGTTCCCAAGAGATTTCAATGTGAAATACCTCTAAGATTAGTAATACGCATTAAGCGGAATTAGCATTTAAACCGAAAACGCACCTTAGAGCACAAAAGTGTGCTTTAAAGAAAAATGTGCTTTAAGCATGTATACATGGAACGAAATGGCTAATGAGCCAAAATACCATAAAGAAATAAGGGAACAACAATTAAATGGTCATAGGAGCCATTGCGTAACACACAAATTAAGTATACAAAGTCCACAGTAAACAGGTACTAAACTGACAAAAGTCAAGGAGAAACCACTAAACGACTTGGTTTAAATTGGAATGAGCAACAAGCTATTTCATTAACAAAGTTTCTAAAGGTTGTAAATATATTAAGGAAACATTTAAACTAGCCAAAACAAATTGCATAATCAATGTGAACCCGGAAGCACATAAAATGTGTTTTAAGGCATTTTTGGCTATGTAACATACCAAACACATGGTATAAGTCATTATGAACGAAATTAATTCATCAAATGTTACATAAATACAAGGTAAAAAAAAAAAATCAGATCAAAAGAGCTATAAGGCTGCCGACATGAGAGGGGTGAGTCACCAAGGGTAATTTGCTTTTAAATTCACTATTTCAACTACTTAGACTTTACTTAAGTGTCAAATCATCTTGTCCCCTTGGTGAATCATTAATCAGAATCTTACCTGTCAAATGAGAGCTTCCAAGGTTGTAGCTCCTTCTCTCTTTGAAGAAACAACACAAACAATTGCAATGTTCTTAGTTTTGAGCCTTAAAGATACCTTTTCCTTGTAAAAATCATAACTTCTCGTCCTAACTCCAAATCACAAGCTTGATAGCTAGTTGGAATTCTCTTTTCAAGATATTTACAACCATAGCTCATGAGCCCCCAGATTCTCAGGGAAACCATGAAGAAGTGCCTTTGATTCTCGAGGTAAAACATGTTGCCTTCTTGAAAACTTCTTGTTCTTTGGTTTTTGTTACAGCCGATTGGCATGAGATACTAACCCATCTTATTCTTCATCTTGTTGTATAATTTTGGAGCCAATTTCTCTAGCAAATTGCTATCAAAATTTCTAAGGAAATCAAGCTTAAATATTAAACTAATGGTTAATATACAAGGTAAATCCTACAACTACCTATTTCAAGGTTCTAATTGTTGATCTATATATGATCTAACATATTGTTCATCTTATTATTTATTGCTGAAATTTGGTGATTAATATTCAGTTTTTAGCTTATTAAAAGTTAATGTTTATTAAATCTAAGAATAGATTTATACTCCTTATGATATAAGCTTAATATAAGCTATCATAATATACAAGAAAAATTCATATACTATAATATGTATGGTGGCCGAAAATTAAGGGTATTAATTGAGTTAGAAAA
Organism: Limonium bicolor; assembly: GCA_023374045.1. NCBI lineage: Eukaryota > Viridiplantae > Streptophyta > Magnoliopsida > Caryophyllales > Plumbaginaceae > Limonium > Limonium bicolor. The sequence goes on along the minus strand of CM041776.1, from coordinate 319,860,826 downwards.
AAAATATCTAACTTAGTTAAATTAAAGGAATTAGTATAATTATGAGTAATATGTAAAATTTAAGAAGTTTTAGTACCGAATGGTGATTACCGAAAATATATGAGGTCAATATGGAATTTTTAAGAGTTTAGATGATGAGGAAATGATTGTAGAATTAAGTTTACATTTATAGAGTTTGTAAGTGTTATAAGGAATTTATAAGGTTTTTGGTATATTTTAGGATAATAAAAGATGGTATTTATATACTATAACATTAGATAATTAAATCTGGAGTTTAGAGATGTTTAAAATGATTTTTGATGTTCAAAAATCTGTAGGAAAATTAGTTACGAAATTAGAAATTAATTAGAGTTAAATTGGTTAATAAATGAGTTATGATAAAAGAAAAGACCACAAGGGTAAAATGGTAATTTCCCTGGTCAAACGTGGTCAAACATGGTCAAACTAAGTCAATGAAAGTTTGTGAGATGTTTAGAGGTGCTAGAATAAAATTTTTAGCAAAGATTAGATATTAAAAGGATAAAGGAATAAAAAGTTAAGTTAAATAACTTTAGGGGTAATATTGTAAATAATGGAAAGTTAGGGGGTTTGACCATAAAAGACTGGTCAAACTTGGCTATATTTTGGTAATTCACCAAAAGTATAAAAGAATTTAATTAAGAAAGACTTTGGAAGATATTAGCAATAAAAATAACAAGTTTAGAACTTATTATGAGTAAAATAGAGATTAAGAGAAAACTATGGGTAAGTAATGTAAATAACACATTTTTATGTGTTTAGAAGGTTAAGGAAATTAAATAAAGAATTTAGAAACAAGTTTTAAAGAAATAGAGTTAAGACGGGGTTAAACGAGACCCGTATATAACTTAAGGTATACGAGGGGTGTACCCGTAATTTAATAAGTATAGGAGAAATCAATACTTAATGTATTTTAAAGAAAATACAAGTTAAATTGGAAAGGAGAAATAAATACGTACGATACTCCGTATCATACGGACGTATACGTAAGTTTTGGTATACATGGAAAATACCCGTATACATGAATAGTACCCGTATACATGAATAGTAAATACGTATACATGAATAGTAAATACGTATACATGAATAGGTAATACGTATATGTGAACAGTAAAATACGAGACATATACGTGAACAGTAAAATACGAGACGTATACGTGAACAGTAAAATACGAGATGTATACGTGAATAGTGAAATACGGTGAATAGTAAAATACGAGGCCGTATAAATGAATCATAGAATACGAGACCGTATAAATGAATAGTGAATATGGATGAATAGTGAAAAATACTAAAACCTAATACAAGGTCCGTATAAGTCTAAAGTTGCTAACTTTGCAACTAAATAACTGCTAATGACGTTAGTATGTTAATGAATTAGAATTGAGCTTGAAAACGCTCCTAAATGAACGAACCCGTTAAACGGTATACTATTATACCCGGGTTAACCTAGGAAGAGGTTAAAGTTGAAAAGAGAACCAACTAGTTTCTAAGACACAGGATACTAATACTAGTTCTGGTTACAGATCTCGATAAGTCGGAGGCGTTCGGCGGAATAGGCGAACGAGGGATTAAGAGCTAGCCAATCTCCGGTGTACGGTATGGGATTCTAGTAGCTTGTTTGCTAACGGGTCTACCTCGGTTGTGTGCTATGTGTTATTGTGATACGACCAAACAAGATTAAGCATGAAACAGATTTATTGTATTGTTATTATGCGTACATTGCATACTAACACGATTTGATTCAGAGCTTGTTCATTAATTATGTTTAGTAACAATTGTATAAGGTTACAATACTCCAAGTTGTTAGTAGGTTAATACCGAGAGAGGTTTAACTAACCAATTGTCAATGAGACTTCAACTATCTGGAACTTGTGAGGAGAGGAATCCGGGACTGGCTCTAGTCATGCATGTTTAGGTTAGGAGGTCGGCATCTGTATCAGATATGTCTTCCGCGTATGGCTCGTCTACGACTTGTCACCTAGGGTCGACAAACTGACCCGACCAGCTCGAGTGAACAGTTCGAGGTGGGAGGCAAATTCAGGAGGCGCGGGAGGGTCAAGCCTACACCCCTCATAACTTAAGAATTAATGTTTATTAAACCAATTGAGCTAATAGCTCATTGGCTAGGGTTACTTTGACCCGACAAAAATAAACAATTCAGTTAGGGAACAACCAATTCTAATAGGAGAATGGTTGACACTTATAAGGTATGGTCAAACACGAGAACTAAACAATTCTCAGGCCTCAGGAGTTAGGGATCTAACTTACTCATTAATGGGCGTCCATTACGACGTTTGATTTATTTGAGCTGTGAATGTTTCACATAAATGTGTTGTTTGTTATCGTACTTCTTATTATTACTTGTATGAATAAACAATTGCATGTATACGACAAAGTAGTCGTGTGTAACCCTGCTAGCTTGTGGGCTGCACGTTTTCTGTACCAGCCATGTGCTGAGCCCCTTGGGGCCTGTGATTTAAACTTTGCAGGTAGGTACCAGACGAAGACTCAACCTGAGAGTAGGAGCGGGTAGAGTACTTCGGGTTGCTTTTACATTTGTTACACGAGTTGTGCATGTGCACTCGTTTTGTATATTGATGAGATGTTAGTATGATGTATTAGGATATGAGATACTCGGTATAAGTTGTGGTTTTTGGATTGTAATGTTTAGATGCTCGAGTAATTATCCGGTTAGTCAGACCGTGACTTGTTAAGAGATAGGCCTAGTTAGTCACGTGGGTGACTAACGGCGATAACACCAATTTAGTAGAACTTTTCCGCTGCGTTGTTAATGTACGAGATGGACTTAGGGCGATGATCATTGTATTTAGAGATGGGGTGTTACACCAGATCCATTTCTTTTTCATCAGCATCTCCATTAGTTGAAGGCAAGCTAGATCCAGTGACATGTTGAATATTGGTACCATTCCTGATAAGTCAAGAACATAGGAGATAGAATTCCAATGGCACTGCCTTTCTTACCAGGTTGGCTTTCTCTAATATTGGTATTAGGATAATAGATCTTTTTTATGACGAGCCACCAAGGAATCGGGGAATATTAACAATCTCCAAAATTGCTTAGCCAGGAGAGCTTTGGTAAAATCTTCCACTTCTCTGAATCCTAAACCACCATCATCCACTTTATCACAAACCTTGGACCATTTTATACAATGAAGGGACTTTCTATCCACTTTACCACTTAACTAGAAGGAAGAGAAAATAAGTTTAGTTTGGAGATGATCTTCTTAGGGAGAGAAAAGGGACACGATATAAAATGGGAATAGATTGGAGAACATTGGAGACCATTATGGATCTAGCTGCCTAGGCTAGCTAGAGATCTTTTTGTGACTGAATCCAAGAGATAAGAAAAAAGATCATATATCTACCAATTTTAAGGGGAAGGCCGAGATATTTGGAGAAGAATGGAACCTCTTGGATATTAATCATGTTGGTACGGTTGTTTTTTATTATGGGGGGAGGGGAGTTTTTTGCTAAAGACAAGCTTAGTTTTGTCAAGGTTGATTTTGTGGCTAAAGGCTCAAGAAATTTGGCTAGCCATATGTTGGGATAAAACCTAACGGCAAGTGTACCGGTCAATTCTAGCAAGTTTTAATAGAGAGAATTCCCTAAGTATCGAACCAGAGGAGGCTATGTGTCTAGTTTAAATCTTTATTAGATGAAAAACTAAATAACAAATTAAAACAGGAAATTGGGGTTTGATTTGATGATAATTAGAAACCGTAACAGAATGCAAACAGTAACAAGCAGGAAAATAAATGTTGTGAAACTGATTTGGAAAGGAGATCCCGGTTTACTACTGCACCCTAAATCTGTGATTCCTATCCCTAAGTGATTTAAAAGATAATTCTGAGTAAAACCCTAGAGCAAAGATAATTTACCTCCTCTCCCTTAGCAAATTAGCAAATACTAGTTAGCAAAGACTGAATTCTAACTCTCGTTACAAACCCACTGTTTACTAACCGCCTTAAGAACAATCTAGTTTATTGGTCAATTAGCTATTTAGAGGAATTACCGTCTCTAAACTAACCGGTTATTTTCCTGTAATCAATTGAAAGCCGCAGTCGTCACATATAAGCTAACAAAATACTAATCTTTATAATTGGCCAAATTATAACGATTAAAGAAATTAAGCAAGGAAAATAACTTTACTCAATTGAACTGCATTATTAAATCACAAAGGGAACAAGAATAGTCAATGGTAGGGATACATAGCCAACCGAAATCTAAAGGAACTACTCAGCCATTGACACGTTTACAATAAGCTCAATAGTAATAGAGAACAAGAAGAAACTCTGTTCTGAGACTTCTGGTGAAGTCTCCGTGGTGAACTCCTTCCTGTGCTCTGCTCCAAACTCCAAACTCCAAACCAGACTCAAACTCTCAAACTAATTCTCTCTGTGTTGTATCGTGACTAATTGTGGTCTCTGTAAGTATATCTCCTCACCTTGGCCAGACTCCCCTTTTATAACAAACAAAAATCTATCTTTTAATCTATCTTTAATCTATCTCCAATATAATCTAAATAATCTGCTAAAAGATATACTAACAGATATAATAGAGATATTAAAGATAGAAAACCAATTCCGTTTATCTCTGTAATATCTGGCGCTCCGCTTATATTGGTCCGGGTTTTAAACCCATATGGAAACCCAAACACGTCTAAAAGGAGGCAGAAGAGTCTCGCCCTGGTATGGTCCGGGTTCAAATCTATCCTCAAACCCGGACCAAGTCTGAAAAGAGGCAGAAGGTTCTGCGACAAGGTGGTCCGGGTTTATAAACCCAGCTGCAAACCCGGACCCCTTATAAAGCACAACAGTGGTGAATGAAAATCTGTATTTGACTCTGGTTTGACTTCCCATGTTGCTCTAGCCTCTAAAATCTTCATTTAAGCACTTTGTTGAGTATTTTATCCTGAAAACATATGAAATCGATCATTGAGACAAATATAACAATGAAGAGTAATTAAGCATTAAAGAGGAAAGTTAATGTCATAATGTAGAAAATTAAGCATGAATTAGTCTAGTAAACTTAGACAAATTCCTGACTTATCAACTTCCTCACACTTAATCTTTGTTTGCCCTCAAGCAAATAGAAACATACTTAAATCTTACAGAAGGGAGCCGTCAGTTTAGAACTGTGCACAAGGAGATCTAATAATGAAAAGCAGTCATATAGAACAATGATCCACACTTGCAGGTTTTCATAAACAGTGAATTGAGAAGTATTTTGCAAGAGCTTAAGGCACATAGTAAACCACTGACTCCAATTTCACTCACTACTTTTCCAATTAACTTTCCACAATCCATGGACGACAAGGGGTGAGAAGTAATATCTTATTCCATATTACCTTTCATCACCACGTACTCATAATCAAGAAAGACCTTGCACTTTGCATTTGAAATTAACAATTTCTTCAACTCTCTAAACAAGCATTAACTTTCTCTTTTATATCCCTCAGACTTTTCTCTCCATTCATGTAGCGGTGTTGGGTCTTCTATCCCAGATCAGATGACCTTAGGTAGATGGGTGATGAGGCACCCCGAGGACTTAATTACCAAATGGGCGAGGCCTGTTTTCTGGGTTAAAAGTTCGATTAGAGGAGTACCTTGCCTTTGTCCTTCCTTCCTTTCATTCAATAATCATTCCCAAAGTCCCCAAGTGAAATCAAAGACAAATAGTTATACTAATAGGCTTAACTTTTTAAGAGGAAATAGACAAGCATTAATCAAAACTGTACATACAAGCAGTGCAACCAGAATTCCCATAACTGTTTTCCAGCTTCGATCTCACAAAAACTAGTGCTACTCGTGCGGTGTTCCAAACCAACTTATCCAACCACTGAATAAGACTCAAGTATGTTATGCAACCAAAAATTCCTAAGGGCCAACAAAGATATTGTGAAAATGGAGTGATAGCCTTAAAAATGTTCAAAATTTAGCACATTCGAATGAAATTGAGCAAGAGCATGAGCATGTGTAATTTCCCTTCCTCACACTTAAAAATTAGCAATGCCCTCATTGCTTCATGAAAATGATTAAGACGGAAGGAAAACACAAAGTCGCAGAAAACAACTCAAATAAAAGAAGTTTAGAAAATCACGCCCCTGGAGTATGGTGAGGACAACCTCACACTTATGTAGAACAGCGAGGTGTTGAATTCTGCAGAAAATTCGACAGGGTTTCCCTTGGTTCCCTCATGAAGAACATGTCTAACAAACTTATTAGCCCAAAAATAAAGAGTGAAAAACAATAAAACTTACGAGAAATAAAAAAAAACGAAAATAATAAAACTCACAAAACTGGGTTGTCTCCCAGCCAGCCGCCCGTCTTTTCAGTCTTTGGCTAGACCGTGCCTCATTCTCTCAAGAGGCTCCAGAAGTTCGAGATGCTTCCAAAACTTGTTTTGAAGACCTACCAGCATAAAACAGTAGTTGCTCACCTTCTGCATTCAAAGTGATCGTACCGTGAGCAACTTCTTCGATCGAGCGTCGGCTGTTGCTAGGAAGGGTCTTCCAAGGATGATAGGAACTGTTGGATCTGCAGCCATGTCGAGTACGACAAAATCGCAAGGAAAGTACAGATGCTCCACCTTAACCATCACATCCTTAGCGATTCCACAAGGATAAACCATTGAGCGATCTGCTAGCTGAAGCGTCATTTGTGTAGGCTGTAAGTCCCCAATCCCAAGCTTTTCATAAATAGTGTATGGCATGAGACTGATTGATGCTCCCAAATCAGCAAGACAGTGGGCAAAGTCAATGTCTCCTACTCTGCAAGGAATTGTGAAACTTCCAGGATCTTTGCATTTTTCTGGTTGGCGCTTTTGTATGATTGCTGAACAAGTTCCTGTAAGCTGAATAGTCCCTGTCTCAACTAACTTTTCCTTGTTAGATAAAGCTTCCTTAAATACTTGGCATAGTTAGGCACCTTCGCAACTAATTCAACAAAAGGAATATCAACAGATAGTTGACGAAGTAAAGTAAGAAACTTATCAAACTCACTATCCTCCTTGAAACGCTTGGTTCTGCTCGGGAGGGAACTGGAGGAGAAACGTCAACTGCAGGTGGTGTAGGTGGAGGAGATTGGATGGTTTTGCAATTACGCTCATTCTCTAGCACCGGTTCCTCTATATTCACCACCTCAAGCTCATTAGTTTTACCTTTACCGCTCCTAGTAGTTGCCTTCTTCACCGTTTCCTTTTCCTGCAAAGAAGAGTTTTTAGCCAAGATATCATCTACTAGCTTAGCATAATTTGGCATAAACTTAAGCACTTCAGAAAAGGGCATATCCTTAGTTGATTTCTTTAAAATGTTAAGAAATTTTCCAAGCTGTTCATCAAGGTCCCTTTTCTTTAACCTGTCAGGAAAAGGAATAGGTTCTTCAAATTTATGATTAGAAACAGAAGAGTAAGAAGGTTGTTTCAGGAGACTCCTTCTCCTTGGGTGTTTCAAAAGCTTTACTAGAGTGCTCAACCTCTTTTTGAACGGGCTGAATGACAGCAACAAGTGGAGCATCATCTTCCACAACAAAAACAGCTTTGGCATGCTCTCTCGGATTCTGCTCCGACTGACTAGGCAAAGAACCCAAAGGACGCTGAACTAGCTGCTGAGATATCTGAGACAGCTGAGTCTCGATGTTCCTGTTGAATGTCCTTTGATCAGCGTTGAAAGTCCTCTGCTCCTGATTGAAAGCTTCCAGCTCATTGAACTTCTTCGCGCTAACCGAGATGAAATCATTCATCCTGGCCAGAACTTCATCCATACTAGAAGACGCTCCAGCACCCGAATTCTGTGCTTGCTGATTCTGTAGTGGCTGCTTCTGATAGGAAGGATTGTACTGCTGCTGGGGCCTCTGATTGTAATTATTGTTACCACCAGCTTGGTAATGGTTTTGTTGTTGAGCTTGATAACCCGGATTTCCTTGATTCCCAAAGTAATTGCCCGGTCTGTTACCAACATAGTTCGCTACCTCTTCTTGTGGTGGAGAACACTGGCACATGTTAGAAGCTCTACCACAGTACTCGCACGGTGGATAAACCTTAGGAGCTGCTGCACTGGACTGTGGATTCATAACTGCACACATACGCTCAAACTGCTTCGACATTGCTTCTATCTTGGCAGCCAAGAAAGTGTTTGAATCTACTTCATAAACCCCAGCTGGTTTCTTCGGTGTAGCTTCTCCGGCTCTTGTACCTCCCCACTGATTAGCTGCTGTAGTAATAGTCTCTAGCAGCTCTTTAATCCGTGTAATGGGCAGCTCCATCAAACTACCTCCAGCACAAGTATCAACCAACAACCGGCTAGACGGATCCAAGTCCTTGTAAAAGGACTGCAGTATAACCTCTTCACCTAGTCCGTGATGTGGTACCTTCCTTACTATCCCCTTAAAACGCTCCCAAGCTTCAGACAAGGACTCTCCGGCGAACTGTTTGAAGTTTGTAATTTCTCCTCTCATGGTCAGCATCCGAGAGGGTGGGAAGACTTTGCCAAGAATGCATTAGCCAGCTCTCCCCAAGTAGTGATACTGTCAGGCGTCAGCGAGTTTAACCATTCAGCGGCTCTATCCCTCAGAGAGAATGGAAACAGAGTGAGCCGGCCACCTCCTGCGAAGCTGGTGTCGAACACGCTCCTACCAATCTCAGGAATGTAGTGAGATGGACATTCGGATCTTCAGTAACCGTCCCGTTGAACTGAGGCGCGTTCATCACCATGGTCACATAGTGAGTCTTGAACTGCCACTGCACTCCTGCTGGTAGCGCAGGAATCACAATTGGCGACACCAACCCTTCAACACTTGGGCGGGTGTAGTCCCTCATCTGCCTCTCGTTGTTCGCCATATTCACTGGTGGTTGAACTTCCGGAACCTCTTCACCAACAGGTGGTTCGAGCACCTTCTCCTCAACTGGTGGATCCAGGTTCAAGTCTCTTCGAAGCTGTCTCGCAAACCTCTCGATCTCAAGATTGAGCTCGAACTCTGGTTCTCCTGCAGAACGGGTTTTTAACCATAAACCGAGAGTTAGTAAACTGAAACTATAATAGCGCAAATTAAAAGGGCAGCAGTAATTAGAATAAATAACAGAAAATCAGAAAAAGATAAAAAGAATTAACCCACAAAATATGCAGATAAAATTCCAAACTACTAAACACAGAATATTCAAATAAAGGAATAAAATCAGAAATAAAATCTGGAAGATAAAAGAATATCTAAAACAAAATTAACCGAACAAATTGAACAAAATAAAATAAACAAGTAAATCTAAACAGAAAATAATTAAAGAACAGAACAAAATAAATAAAATAAAGATTAAACTAATTAACCGTGCCTCCCCGGCAACGGCGCCAAAAACTTGTTGATGTAAAACCTAACGGCAAGTGTACCGGTCAATTCTAGCAAGTTTAATAGAGAGAATTCCCTAAGTATCGAACCAAAGGAGGCTATGTGTCTAGTTTAAATCTTTATTAGATGAAAACTAAATAACAAATTAAAACAGGAAATTGGGGTTTGATTTGATGATAATTAGAAACCGTAACAAATGCAAACAGTAACAAGCAGGAAAAAAATGTTGTGAAACTGATTTGGAAAGGAGATCCTGGTTTACTACTGCAACCCTAAATCTGTGATTCCTATCCCTAAGTGATTTAAAAGATAATTCTGAGTAAAACCCTAGAGCAAAGATAATTTACCTCCGGTCTCCCGCTTAGCAAATACTAGTTAGCAAAGACTGAATTCTAACTCTCGTTACAAACCCACTGTTTACTAACCGCCTTAAGAACAATCTAGTTTATTGGTCAATTAGCTATTTAGAGGAATTACCGTCTCTAAACTAACCGGTTATTTTCCTGTAATCAATTGAAAGTCGCAGTCGTCACATATAAGCTAACAAAATACTAATCTTATAATTGGCCAAATTATAACGATTAAAGAAATTAAGCAAGGAAAATAACTTTACTCAATTGAACTGCATTAAATCACAAAGGAACAGGAATAGTCAATTTAGGGATACATAGCAACCGAAATCTAAAGGAACTACTCAGCCATTGACACGTTTACAATAAGCTCAATAGTAATAGAGAACAAGAAGAAACTCTGTTCTGAGACTTCTGGTGAAGTCTCCGTGGTGAACTCCTTCCTGTGCTCTGCTCCAAACTCCAAACCAGACTCAAACTCTCAAACTAATTCCCTCTGTGTTGTATCGTGACTAATTGTGGTCTCTGTAAGTATATCTCCTCACCTTGGCCAGACTCCCCTTTTATAACAAACAGAAATCTATCTTTTAATCTATCTTTAATCTATCTCCAATATAATCTAAATAATCTGCTAAAAGATATACTAACAGATATAATAAGAGATATTAAAGATAAAACCAATTCTGTTTATCTCCGTAATATCTGGCGCTCCGCTTATATTGGTCCGGGTTTTAAACCCATATGCAAACCCGGACCACGTCTAAAAGGAGGCAGAAGAGTCTCGCCCTGGTATGGTCCGGGTTTCAACTCTATCCTCAAACCCGGACCAAGTCTGAAAAGAGGCAGAAGGTTCTGCGACAAGGTGGTCCGGGTTTATAAACCCAGCTGCAAACCCGGACCCCTTATAAAGCACAACAGTGGTGAATGAAAATCTGTATTTGACTCTGGTTTGACTTCTCATGTTGCTCTAGCCTCTAAAATCTTCATTTAAGCACTTTGTTGAGTATTTTATCCTGAAAACATATGAAATCGATCATTGGAGACAAATATAACAATGAAGAGTAATTAAAGCATTAAAGAGGAAAGTTAATGTCATAATATAGAAATTAAGCATGAATTAGTCTAGTAAACTTAGACAAATTCCTGACTTATCACCATACCAAAGAAATGATATCATTAGCAAGGTAATATGGGAGATAGAAGGGCATTGAGAGGTTAGTTTGATACCTTTGAACCTCCACTAAGGTCCGATTTGTTCAAATAACTAGAAAAAGCTTCCTGAGCCAAGATGAATAAGAAAGACGAGAGGGAATCGTGTTGTCTTATTCCCCTGGACTAACCAAATGACATACCTGGTTTGCCATTGATGAGGATGAAGCATCTAATAGATCGGACATAATTCATGACTGGATTGGTCCAGTTCGATAGAAACCCCATCAAATTGAGCACCTTATGAAGGAAATCTCACTCTAATCTGTCATATGCCTTGCTAAGGTCCATTAAGAGAGAGAAAAAAAGCCTCTTTTAGTGGCTTGATTCTTCCCTAAGAAGTGGTGGAGCTCTCCAGCTAGGATGATATTATCCGTATCTATGCACTTTCTAAATTGAATGATAATATCATGGATCATGAGTACGTGGCACTGAATGGTATAATGGAATATGATTTTACTCCGAGTCTCTTGTCGTTCAATTGGAATGTGAATGAAAATGATGGACTGGCTTAAGGTTAAAGGCTAAGTTCTTATGGTTCTGTTTTTATTTCTTAAGTTTTTGAATGACTTCTGATTTTGTGTTCGAAAATTGCATTTGAAAGTTAAGTACCCTTTCACTAGTTGAACGAAAGGAAAAAGTTACAGTTAAATATTATGTTTAATTACGGTTTTGAACCAAAATTAGCGCCAGCGTCACCTATACCTGATAGCTTTTAATTACGGTTTAAAACCGTAAATAAAAGCCTTCTCTGGGCATGGAATATCCCTGCACTCTACATTATGGTTGCAATAAACCGTAATCTAAAGCCCTTTGGCGTGCGCGTGAGAGAGGGCTTTAAATTATAGTTTCCATAATAACTGTTAAAGTTTGACTTTAGATTACGGTTTTCGTAGGAACCGTAATCTAAACTCATTTTGTTTTTACAAATAGACCACAAGCATGTTATAGTAGCATAAATGCATACAAACCTGCAGAGAAGCATCTCAAAATTGCAGTATTGCCATAAAACACACCAGCTGCGTTGAACTAATGCAATTTTTGCCACAAATGCATTTCTATCAATAACAATTAACCAGTTACAATCAAAACAGTCTTTTGTAGCTAGTTTCTACCTCTTAACAGACAAGACCCAAAATATTCGATTTACAACCATAATAGACAATGTAGTTTGATTTTGATGTACATAACAAACACGACACAAAATGCTAGCAAGCCTAGCTACCAGTGAACCTTGAGAAAGAGCTATCTAGGTGTTCTCTCACTAAGATTGAGTCTTGTGCCCATAAGCACCTCTTGCTCTCGCAAAATGCTCACAAATCTACGCAAAGTAAAGGAATACAAATTAGTCAACGCCCAAATATGTAGATTTTCAATCAAAAAAGTGTTGAACAATTGGTGAGATATTAGTCAAGCATTATTTTATCTCATCATCAAACTGTGGGAGACCCCGACAAAACTCGTACATGTATCTCATGATGAAGTACCCGTAAATCTTCGAGTCACCTTTCCTAAGGCATTATATTACAGAAAACACATGCATGTGAAAGTACTTGTGAATTAACGATAACTATAGTGACGTATGAATTAGCCGTCTGTACCTAAATGAATTTGATTGTCAACTGATTAAATTCATGGAGGGTAGAGTTTTTATGAGCATTGTTGCATATTGTAAAAAGCATTAAGCATAATGAAACATTGATATCATTAATTTGACTCAAGTACATACAAGTATGTGTTACATTTACCTCTTGACTAAGTTTTATATCTTGAAATCATCCCACTGTCCCAATGGATCAAGCACAAGCAATGTTGATATAGTGGTGTAGAACAAAAATAGGACCCAGTGATTGCTACAATTTCAAATTCAATAATATTAGAGAAAACTTAATGAACTACTGAACTATAATAATTTATATTCAAGTTCAAAAGTATATGTACTCATATTTAGTGATATGGCATCACCAAATAGTTGATGGTATCCCGCTCAGCAATCTCAGAGCAATGAGTCAAGTAGTGCATGAAAAAGGCAGGTTTCCTGCTTACCTCATTAAAGGACAAACATTCCAGGCACACCACCGAAACCTTATTGCCATCCCTCCTCCCTCTCAGTTTTAAACATAAACATTTACATACATATATGACAACATAATAAAAAAACTATCTAGTTAGTCTTATTATTTATTTGATAAGACTTTAAATTATAGGAAAGAGACACTTACAAACAATAAGCTTAGATGATGGATATATTCAAGAAATCTCCACACATCATCTCCTTCAGGTCCTTAAAGCTCACCAAAGTATATCGATCATCATCATCATAGAGGAAAAGCCATTGAGGTAGTTTCATGGTGATGCTGGTGCAATGATGACCCCTTTCTTGAATCTTGTCATATGGATTCATCTATGAGGGGCTTAAGGCTCTAACACATCTATTTGAGAGTGTGAACCCTCTTCTCACAGAGGCATTAATCAGTGATCGTCGTTGTGTAGTCTTTTTTGCTACCTTGGACTTACCGTGGGCAGCTACCTTGCTCTTTTTCCTTTGTAGTGCGGACCTTTGTAGCGCGGACAGTGACATGCTTGTCTCTTTGACCACCTCTCGTGCCTCTTGTCGGATGGGTGATCTCCTCATTAACTCCTATGTGGTGATTGTAGACACCAAAAATTCTCACCCCATAAAGCAAATTCCGAAATAAGAAATAAAGTAAGAAGGGTCGTCGCCTTTCTTTTCAAAACATATTAACGTGTATGCCAAAATGAACCATCGTTTTACTACAAAATTTTAAACCAATTTTCAAGCATTTTAGAAAAACCCAATTTCCTAAAATGAATCTTTAAACAATAACCAGTTTTAGACTTACCCTTTTATTTATTTATTTATTTAACTATATTTAGTCATTGGTATTTCATTCACTTTATTTTACTTATATTATTTTGTCAATTTTCATGTTGTTATTTTGTAAAGAAAACATTTCATTTTTATTGATTAACCCTTTTAATCTTACTATGCATATGCATTTTTAAAACATCAGCGTTTCTAATGATCTTACTCGTGGAGTTTTAGCTTTTATTTTCTTTCCCCCAATTTTGTATGAAGTTCTATTGTAGTTATCATTTCCCTTCTCATTTTTTAGTGGACCTAACTTGGTCTTAACCAGTCTTCAGTTAAACCCAACAACCCAAACCCATCCTATCTAAACTTACAGCCCAAAACCCAACCCCCCACATCAAACCCAATTTATCTACTAAACCCTAGTGTCTTCCAACTCCTGAGGGGCAGCGTTCCATCCCTCTCGATTTCCTCTCTCGCAAAACAGAAGCCCCTTCCATGGGGACTGGCCGCCACTGACCTTCCTCATCACCGAAATCTGTTCTTCTCAACACCTCTCTCCCTTCATCTATCAGATAAAAAAAATCAAGGATCTCCTCCCTTGTAAATCGCCGCCACCTTCATCCACTCAATTCCCATTCTCTTCTTCACGTGAACAATGAACATTAGGCTCCGTCCTCCTTCATTCTCTTCAAATGCCGAACGAGCAACACACATGGTCTATGCCTTCTTCCATCTCTTCACCCACGACAATTTGCATCCAAAACCAGAGAGGAACAATGAATATGCTCCCTCTTCATTCTCTTTGAAAGCACCCTCCCCTGGATTTCATTTCAAGCCCTGATCATAGTGGCCATGGTTCATTCACCATCTCAGTCACCTTCGTCGTTACCTCTTCTACCATGACCGAAATTGGCGTGGGCGATTTGATTCTAGCTACAAGCGGGTGTGTCGGTGGTAACTAATGAAATTTTACCCGATTTGAGATTGCTCTGTCTCTCTCTATTGTCAATCTGCTCCAACTTGGTAACATTACTCTTGTTTTCCTTTAATTTTTGTTTGAAGTGTCTGATTTCTTCTATTTTATGACTTCGTTAAGATTATCGTTCTGGTCCTTGTTCCTGGAATCTGTTGGTGGTTTTGTGAACTCAACCTTGTCGGTTTGCTAATTTGGTGATTAATCTGGTTACAAGTTCGATATGTTTGAATCTTTGGCTAAACTCTGGTGCTCGGTCATGTTTTGACCCACGTGCTTGCTACTGTTGTGCCTTGGTTGAGGTAATATTCGTTTTGAAACTGGGTTTTAGTCGTGATTGCTTGGCGTGAAGCTAATTTTGAACTTTAGGAATTTGTCAGTTGTAATCTGTTGATTCTAGTTCGACACCGTTTCTATTTAATTGCCGTGTAAATTTGAGATGTTATGGCATTTGGACTCTCCATTATCGGCTTGTTTGTTTGGCACTAACAAACTTCAATATTGTCATTTGTATGGTTGTTATCATCCTGGTGCTGAGGTCTAGCCACTTGAGTATATTCTCTGTTTAGATTTGTTTTCTTTGAAAAGCCATCTGGGTCATTGGAACTGTTTAATTTGACTCATTCACTGTTGGATCCGTGACTTATGTGGGAAAGACCATTTGGTTGACTTCCAAGATATGTCTAAACTTTGGCATCCGAGGGTTTCAATTTTCTGCCGATTTGCACATTACTCGAACTTAGCACCCATCCGACATAGGTTTTGTAAACCGCATCAGCATTTCTTTGGGTCCCCTCCCTTTACCAGCCTTTTGGGTATTTTGGGGGCCCGTGCATTCTGTTAGTATGACCCTTTTGGACCTGTTCAGATTTTAGGCTTCGTGCAATGTTGGTCTTGGGCTCTATCGATGTGATCTCCGGACATGTTCATTTTTTTTTAATTTTACCGGTTTGTATCTAATTCACTATCCTTATTTGATTATCTGATGAGGTACACTTCCTTGACACTCGGGCTGGACTTAATCGGATGACTTTGGGCTGGTACACTTCCTTGGCGACTTGGGTTGGGCTTGATCCAATGACTTTTGGCTTTACGCTTTGGGCTTCACTTATTTTCCTATGGGTTTGAAAATTTCAATTCATTTTTTATTAATGCATTTTAATTACCATTGCTAACTGATTGCTCCTTGCGCATTGATAATGGTTTGGAACTAATTCGAAACTAGCATGACTTGTCTCTTGTGCATAGATAAGAACATGAATCGAGTGATAGTTGCCCGAATGTTATGACTGTTAAAATAAATCACACGTGGTTTGGTTGGTCCTTATTAACTCTTCTCTACAGGGAAATGATATAGCCCTTCTAGGTATGATCTCACATGACTCATAACCTCTATCTTTGATACTACACTTTGGTTGAGTCATAATCTAAGATGACGAATTAATTTGAGTAGCAACCCAATGTTTGATTTATCTTACAATCCTTAACACTTGTTGGCAGCTTGAACTCTTTTCTATGTTCTCGGTTGGGGTATGGGAGATGATTAGATTTTCCCCTTTCCTCCCTTGAGAGGGGCCGCATGATCCCATGCACACAACCTCAACCCTTTTACATTTCATTACTAACTTATCCCGTGTTTCTTTGTCTGTATTCTATAACATGTACATTGGTGGATTGAGGAACGGGAAAACGGTAGGACTGGGAAAGCGGATATCTGGTTAGGACTGTTTCAGCCTTCAAAAATGGTTGGTGTATCTCTTCGGATCCCTATCAGCTCGAGTGAGGCGGCGTCGATGCGACCCCCCCATAGCAGCTCTTTTTAATTCAGAACTTTAATTTCTATCATGAGTTGTAACTTGTCTATTCATTGTACTACCTAATATAGTCTTAGGTTTCATAATTTTGTGTACTCATTGGTATGATTACTGATATTCCTACCATCTTTTGTACATATTCTTGACTGCTTACCTTTACATGTTCGTTCAATAATGCATTGGTGTCCTCTTTTATGTGTCAACTTCGTATTATAAACTAATAGCTTGATTTAGCACAGGCGACATATAATAGCTCTTTAGATGTAACCCCCCGAATAAACATCCAATAGCACCACAAGCTCTCTAGCCATATTACAAGATAACTACGCAGCGGATTCTCAACATTACCCGGGTGCTACAGACGTCAACCTCCACGTGGTTGACAGACACATTACCAATACCAAGTTACGGCCTGCATGACTGGAAACAGCCCTCACCAAAATTCATATACAATATAAGATACAATTCCAAATACCGAGTGTCTACAACATGATTACTATCATAAACCGAAAAGTACAACCCGGGTTTGGTAACACCCTATACACTAAACATACTATTCCAAACTCAAAATTTTATGCCCTGATGGGCTACCCCCATGGTAGTCATCCCGCCTACGCTCTGTTTATCGTCCGGCACAATACCTGTAAAAAATTGGGTTGTAAAGGACCAGCAATCTACGCTGAGTATGACATGTGTAGCCCGCATGTTGCTGGGCTACACGACTACTTGGTCGAATATTATTAAGTCCAATTTACATGCTATAACAAGGCAGTAAAACACACCACAACACATCATGATATCATACACCTTAAAGGTAGCAAAACATTAGCAACGAGCAACCAAGTATACATGCTGGCAACATAGCAACATCAAACAGCAACCAAGCACAACAGCTGCTAGTATAGCAACAGCAATCATGTAAATGGTAAAATGTGTACGCAGGTATGTTATACCCATGATCCTCACTATGGGATCATTCGAGCGTTGGTGTTTTTTCATTCTTTTCTCTTGTTCCCATAATATGTATTTCTTTCTCTTTCCTTGCACCAGGTCTGGGGATATAGTTAGATCCCGTGACTATATCATGTAGTGCCAATCTTTCCTTTTCTTTAGGATTATTTGTGAATTCTTCTATCACCGCATGTTGGAGGATGTCTCCTCCATAGCAAATTCCTCCATTCCCGGCGTCATCCGTCGAGAAAGCAGAGTCGCCTCTAGACTCCAGGATAAATGCTCCACCAAATGCCAATCCTCCATTCCCGACGCCAAGGGTCGAGAAAGCGGAGTCACCTCTAGACTCCAGGATGTGCTGAGAAAGCGGGTCACCCCGGGACCCCCAAGATATATTCCACCATAGACGGTCGAAGGATCTGATGCAGATGCCAACTCCCGATCATCCATACGCGCGCCCCGAGCTGTTGTCTTCCCGGGGTTATTCTCGTTGTTTCCACAGTTGGTATTTTACTTTTCATTATCATTATAATCTCGACACCTTAGTGGGTGTCATTAGCGGTCCTCTATAGTTAGAGAGGAGTTTTCCCTTTATGTAGTTCCCTTGTTTACATAGTTCATTGTGTTTCATCTCAAGGTTTCATAAACGAGAAAGGGACTAAACTACTGTGTGCGCGCAAGTAACATGCCACAATGATATAACAAGTATATAAGCAAGTCACAACAAGCAATCCAATTCATGCTTTAGTCTTATGGTCATTGTCAAACAGACACACAACAAACAGTCGTGTAACACGGTCAACAAACCACACATGTCCATACCTGGATCAGAAGCAAGTGTCGTCTCACACACGGGTTCTTGGTTGGCATTTGTTACGACCCTAACGTTGATTAAAAATAACGTGCCAGTTCATGATTTCATATGACGGCACTTTTCTAGTTTATCTCTATTTATACCGGTGTTATTCCCTAGGTGAACTTTTGATTGTTCAACTTATATTAGTCCTTAGAAATTTTCCAAGTAGTAACCTTAGGCTTTATCACTCCCCTAGGACATTTACATAGTCGATTCACGCGTTAACTAAGTCCATCCTCTAGCTACGTATTTAGGTATTCTAAGCACTAACATGTAACAGCTTATCTAAGGTGGACTTTTATTCCCTTAAAATGTATTTCGTTCCTTATATCAATAAGTTGGCAAGGTTTTTAGTCCATTATCACCGAAAAAATTCTTTTAAAACACTCCGAAAGCTCATCTATACAGAAGCCCCAAAGTTCAGAAATCTAAAACACACTTTCGGTGTTTAACCATAACTAACCCCATATTTAGGTATCAACTGAGGTTTAATCTTCCCAACATGTTTCACCAACTTAGTTAGATGCATTAGGATTGTCTTGGGTTCATTATTAAACAATTCCACACTTTTAAAACTCTGAAAATTGACCAAACGAGACACAAGTTCCAGCAGACTGAAACATCCAATCTGTGCAAACTTCCACTAACCCTCTTCTTTTAATGCATTAAACTGCTTCCTACTTCCTCCCAAATTGTTTGCTCTCTTAGGTACTTATATTAGCAAGGTCATAAGTTCATTTCCAGACCTATACAACCCTCTTATACTCATTGTATTACAGTTTTACAGAAATAGCAAGATCTGGAAAAACTGAAAACCAAAATCTGTACATCACCTCTTCCTCTTGCTTTTAGTTCTTAATGAGTTTCCAAATCTTCCCAAGGTGTTTACACCATTGGTTAATTGTATTAGGAAGGATTTTAGCTTAAAAAATTCAAACAACACTGATTACACCTCTGGAATTCATTATACAGAACCACATTTTTCAGGAAAGAAATTGAGAACGCAGTTGTATGTCTCTACTTCAAGCTTTCTTTTAGTTCCTTAATCTGTTTCTAATTCCACCAAAACTTTCACCCAACTAGGTAAGTGTATTAGGGAGGTTTTAAACTCAAAACTAATTCAAAATAATACCGTTATCACTTCTGAAAAGTCATTTACAGAAACTGATATACTGCAGGAAACTGAAAAAAAAACAGTTTATGTATCTCTTCTTTAAGTTTTCCCTTTTTGGTAGTTAGTCACTCTCCTTCCACCCAAAGTTTTCTACCCAATTAGTCAGGTGTTATAGGAAGGTTTTAAACCTAAAACGACTTAAATTAAAGCTGTTAACAACTCTGTAACTCAGCTATACAGAAAACTAGTAACTGAAACACTGAAAAACCAATCTAATATCCCCACTCCTATTCCTTTTCTTTGCTCACGAATTTTGACTTCCAATTTTCCCCACAATGTTAACACATGTAGTTAGATGAGTTAGCAAGGATTTAAGCTCATAAAACTCTCAATATACCCCTTATACGCCCTCTGTCACATGGTTATACAGAAATCAAGTTTTCAGGAAAAATTGATTTATGTAGCTCATCTTTAACCTCTCTTTTAGTTCATTAAACTGACCTCCATTTTCCCAAGGTATGTACCCCTCTTATTTAAGTGTCTTAGAAAGATTTTTATCTCTAAAACACCCAAGAGAGCATTGATAACACCTCTATAACATGATTATATAGTAGCTTAAGATTTTCAGAGAAACTGAAAAACTGAAATACCAAACTAGGTACTCTTCTTTTCTATCTTTCTTTTGTTCATAAATCTTGCTTTCAACTTTCCCTCACCTGATTGCCCACCTAACTAGATGTGCTATCAAGCTTATGAATTCAAAACAGACTCAAAATCACCTAGGCCACCTCTCTGAAAACTCTTTACATAAAAATCAGAATCTGTACGAAAAACTGAGAACATGAATCTGATGCAAAGTTTCTTTTCTATGTTTTCTTCTTGCTCTCTGATCTGGCTTCCATTTCCTTCATGCATTGCTTATCCAATTAGTTAAGTGTTTTCTTAGGGTTTTAACTTCAGGACAGACCCACAACAACACGGTTAATGTTACAGAAACACCCAATGCTAACTGGAAAGAAACAGAAACACACGAAACTGATGAATTTCCTTTTTTGCTATTTTGTTTCTGTTATCTAACTTATCTCCTATTTTCCCAAACCTGTTTAGTTACTCAGTTTTGTTGTTTTAATACAGTTTTAAGTACATTACTAGGCCAACACTAACCTTATGCTGCTTCTGAGAAGACAGTGTACAGAAGCACAAAATTTCTGAAACTGAAACTGCAGATTGCACAAACTGCAAAAACTGAAAACTGATACTTCCTTGTCTATGGTTCCCTTCTGTATATTCACAAAACTGTCTTTGAATTTTCCCCAATTTGATTACCCCCTAGTTAAGTGTATTATCAGGTTTACAAACTCAACACAGACCCATAATGCCACGGCCTATGCACTTGAAATCACCCATATTGAAACATGAAGTTGCTGAAACTGGAACTGACCCAACTGAAACAAAAATGGAACCGATTTATTACCTTCTGTTTCATTATGTCAACTGTTCTCCCTAGACTGTCTAGCTATCTAGTTGCTTATTCTAACATAGTCTTACCCTTAGAACAACCCCAAGAAATCAGGTCTGCACCTCTAAACTTCTCTACACAAATCTGTAACACCGAAAATAACACTGAGACATACTTCGGTTTATTTCTCTACCCTTAATGCATCAGGTTAGTTTTTTTTCTTTTTAAAACACTCCCACATACTGATGACCTAGATGTGTGCATCAAAAATGTTTTAAATGCATTCTTAACCCCATATTAACCTTGTAATACCCTGGAGAAGTTGGTATACACCGAAATCAAAGCAAACCGCAAGCTGAAAACTGAACTGATGTAGACCTTCTGTTATTGTTTCCTTCTGCTGCTCCCCTAATCTGATTTCTAGTTCCCAATTACTTCCTCATCCAGTTAAGTGGTTCACCACGATTTTACTTCCAGGACAGACCTAAACAACATGGTTACAACTACTGCACTTATAGCACTGGAACTAGACTCAACTGAAAATTGAAAGCAGAAAACAGGAACATGAACTGAAGGATTTCCCCTCTGTTCGTTTAAGTTGTGAACTGTGTTTTTTTTCCCTAGTCTTCCAGTTCGTTTACACTCAGCCCCACGTCTCATTTAGTTTTTTTTAGGTCAGTCATCAAGCAATCAAAATCTTTAGATTACTTCAAGAGAATTAATGTAAGGAATTTTCAGAAACTGATATCCTGAAGACAGGAGCTCACCCTCTATGCACTACCCTCCTTCCCTCCCTCCTTTCTTCATAATCCCAATCCCCGTATACCAAGTTAGCAAGGGTTTTATCCTAGACTAAAGTTCATTAATAATTCACCACTACTCTTACAATACCTCTGGACAAGTGGGTATACAGAAGCATATGCTACAGATTTCAAATAGTTATCAGATTTGATAGTGGGTTGTTAACACCAGATTGCACTAGTTTCTCTGGCTGGTTGTACAGAGCCTCCTAACTTTTGCCAATTCCTTGTTCATGGCTTTTATCTCTTTAATGCTTTGATGTTTAAACTCTCAGATAACCAGTACACAACAAGGTACAAGCTACTGGTTCATATTACGGTTTTTTTTACAAGAAAAGAAAATGATAGGGAGTATTTGGACCATGTGACAGATTTAGGAGTTTCTCACCTCTTTACTAGCTTAGCCGTGTTCCTTTGTTGATCTTTGACATACTAAGAGACTCTCATGGCCTTGATTTCTGAGGATAAATGATCACTTGTTAGGCAATAACAAACCAGATAATGCGGAAAAAGTTACAGAAACCAGAGGCCTTTTATTATTTTCTTTTTTTTTCACGGCCTCACCTTCAGGTTGTACTACAATGAAGAATTGGCAGCCTTTGCCCAGGAAATTTCTGGTTTGCGCAAGCCTAGGGAACTACATGGGGTTCACGCATGAGAGGAACACAAGATTATGGTGAGAAATTCTGTAATATTTTTAAACATCGGGAGGAAACAAGTAGGAGGAGACCTTGTAGCAGGATCAGTTTCATGGCCTCACCGTAAGCTGATGTGCAGCCAAACATGCAGATGTTTCTGTTCGTACAGAGATCTGGGGCATGAAGGAGGTTCCTTGCTCTTTCTAGGATTTGAAACACCAGGCCAGCTTCGGTCTTGCTACTGGACTTGAGAGTTACCAGAGAGAGTTGAAGAGCTGCTTGCGCCAGGAACAGAAGAAGATGAAGGCCTTTGGCCTGCAAGGATCGATTTGTATATAGGCAGAGTTGGAAAGGTAGAAGGGTCTAATACTGTTGCCACATATACAAACGCGATAGAGAGGGGAATGCACTGGTGTGCGTGGGTGAGAGAATTTTTTTTGAACCATGCAGAATACCATCAGCATGGGAGGAACCAATTTTGATGCGTGGGAATTGCAACAGCAACAGAGTCTGACGGTTGTTGTGTTTGGTGGCTTTTACTGAATTCAAGGTGCTTCAGGTGGGGGTTGCAAGTTACTAAAAAGGGGTTGTGGGGGATTGGTGAGTTCAAACGCTGATATGTCCATGCTTCTATGTCTGGTTCTCTCAAGCTTAATAATCGATAGCAACATGCCCGCTTCAGTTGCTGTTGTTACAGTTTTTTTTTTTTGCAGTCACTTAGTAGTCTCATTACTAGTTTAACTAGGCTAGTAGTTACTACTGAATTTGAGCATGGCTCAACCGGTTAAGGCATTCGGGAAAGTACGAGAGGTTTCTGGTTTGAATCCCGGCTAGAGCATGTCTGCTCTTATTTTATTTATTTTTCTTATAAGTGTATAATCATGCTTATTTTTATCGTTGTTACATACATATACATATATGCGACTATTTTATCTTGTCACATATTTGACTATACATATATATATATATATATATATATATATATAAATGTACGACTATTTTGTTGTCACGTTTTAGTTATATGCATATATACATACGACTATGTTATTATGCCACGTTGTAATTTTTGTAACGTTATGTATATGTATATACCTGTACGTATATATACGTGTATGTGACGGTATTAATATGCCATGTTGGTACTTATATATAACATTGGTCGTATATATATACGTTTATATTTGTATATATATAACACTTATATTTGTATATATATATATATACATGTGCGACTATATTTGCGTTTCCGGTTTAGAAGTGTGCATTCATATAAACTTATATTTGCGTATCACGTACCGATATGTATATGCGGTTTAAGTATCCATTTGGATCTATATTCCATAAGGTTTCATGGTAATAGTTGCACATAATTTAATTTAGACTTCACTAATTTAAAATGATAATCATTCGGGGTATTTCATTAGATTTGCCCATTTAATTCTGGACACATCGAGTCCAGTTTAGAGAAGCTTCTAGGTTCTGGGGATGTTCCTCGCTCAAACGGGCCGTAGAGTCTGGTCGGTGGGGAACGCCCTTCCTTTATAACACTTTTTAAATCATCCTTGTTTATTAAGAGCTAAGACATAAAAAAAATTACACACTTTTCAAAACCAGTTGTTCTCATGTTGTAACATTAAACATTTTCATACATTCTTCAAATCCAATTCTTCTTATGCACCAACATCATGCACCCTTCAAAATCAATACTCACTCTTTAGAATTAATTCAAAATCAATCTCTTTCATACTCTCTCATCGAACACCCTTAAAATCCAATCTTTCTCATGCTCCAACAACAAACACATTTCAAAAGCAATCCTTCTCACACTCACTCATCAAACACTCTTCATACATAATTCAAAATTCATTCCAATTCAATGTCAGTCCCAACTGTAAATCATCCAATTTGAGGCCCAACAATCATTTCAGTTTGAGGCCCAAAAATCAAATTCAATCTGGCCCACTTCCAAACTTGGCCCACAAATCTAGGTCCAAACCTGGCCCGTTTTTCAAGGCCCAACCCGGCCCGCTTTCCAAGGCTCAACCCGGTCTATGTTTCGAGGTCCAAACCTGGCCCGCTTTCTAAAGCCAATTCCGGCCCACATTTTAAGGCCTAATTCGGTCCAAATTTCAAAGCCCAATTCGGCCCACTTTTCCAAGGCCCAAACCTGGCTCATTAGTCCAAATTTGGTACACAATTTCAGTTCAACCTCAATTCATTTTCAATTCAAAATCAATCCAAAAACCGATTCAATCCCATCTCCAATCCAATTCAATTTCAATCCAAAATCAATTCAATTTCAATCTAATTTCAATTCAATTCTTAATTTGACTCCGATTCAATCTCAATGTAAATCCAATTCAATTCAAAATTCTTTTCATCCCAAATTCCTTAGTATTCAGTTGCAATTCATTTCTGAATAATTCCAGACATCATAAATCTCAAATTCCTTAAAACTTTGAACTCCTTGAAATTCCAAACTCCAGAGAACTCAAGCATCTCGAATCTCTAAACGTCTCAGCAGCTCAAAAGACTCGAACATCTCAACAGCTCAACAGAATCGAACGTGTCAACAGCTCAACAGACTCGAACATCTTAATAGCTCAACACACTCGAACGTCTCAACAGCTCAACAGACTCGAACGTCTCAACAGCTTAACAGACTTGAATGTCTCAATAGCTCAACAGACTCGAATGTCTCAGCAGCTCAATGAACTCGAATATCTCCATAGACTTAGCAAACTCAAAAACCTCAAAAACCCTCAGCTTCTCACACCCGAACACCTTCAAAATTTATAACCCTTTAAAGCCTTGATTATCCTACAGACCCGAGCGTCTCACTGACTCCGTCATCTCAATATTTTAAATGTCTCACAGACCTGAGTGTCACACAGACTTTTTGCACCTCAAATTTCAAAATGAACCCGATAATTTGTCAAACCTCACAAAATGACCACAAAACCTCTTTGACCCCTCAAAGACACAAAAGCTCAAAACCCCAATTCCTTCAAAACTCCCAAATCTCCAAAAAAATTGAACTACATAAGGTCTGGTCTCAACAGGGAGTTGAGTTCGTAGGCAACCCACACAGGGTGCGACCCCTACATCAATCAAAATATCCTTTTGCACTCAGCCATCTCTCCTCCAAACAATCTCATACACTTCCAACCCTCGATTACCTCAAAAAAAACTCAACCATCCTAAAGGTCGTGAACTACATAAGGTCTGATCTCAACAGGGAGTTGAGTACGTAACGTAGGCAACCCACACAGGGTGTGACCCCGTTCTAAACAAAAAAACCCTTTTCCCTCTAAGGTGGCTCTCATATCTCTCAAAACACTCAAACCTTCTTTGGCTCCCACAAACTTCAAACCTTCAAACTCCAAGTCTTGTCTATTCACTCAACCTCAGACTTTTCCCAAGTCTTCATTCTATACTCATCTGAATTCGCTAATTCCTCATCTTGGCGCTAGCTTGGCAGAAAAGCTCGCCTCATCCAATCTCTTTCTCTCATCCCGTCCTAATCCTATCCTTGGCTTTGAAATGAATCTCTCTAAAAAGGTTTTGAAAGAAGGCAATCCCGACAATTGGAGACCGAGGTTTCCTCGGGCACCAATCCGAAGTCATGGTCGTTGCCACTTCCAAGGGGTATAACCCAGTGCGAACCCAACACAGAATCTCTGCAAATGACCAGATAAGCCCCATCCATAGGCAAAAAATTCAAAGTCAATTAACGGTTCTTAGAACCCTTCTCCTCCCTTCCTAGTTCCTTAGGTCAATCTAGGTGGCGACTCTAGTCAATTCCGCCTTATAGAGGCATAAGTCCGTGTGGGGCCCATTGAGGGCGGGTGTAGTGTTCACTTACACTCCCCTTATGCTTTCTGGGAAAGACGGACGATTTAGTAGGTATTTGAGGGTTGCCAGAATAACGGGTTCCCACCCTCGACGGAATGACAATTTCTAGGATCTAGGTTTTTAGTCAGACCATATTTAGATAGACCCCCCCCCCCCCTCATACCGAAAAATCACCTTCCACAGTGATGTTCCACACGAGGCGGCATCCGAGGGATCTACAAAAATGTAACCACATTATGATTATGACAAAAAACTTGATATTTGATTATCAAATTAACTAGCTGACGATTTGGACACCGATCTAAATGATTAAAGTTATCCACATTGACTATCCTCTACACTAATTTCACGTCCATTAAAGAAGAATCTATCAAATTAATTAACTGACAATTTGGACACCAATCTGAATGATTAAAGTTACCAACATTGTCTGCACTAATTTCACATTTATTGAAAAAGAATCTATCAATTTAACTAGATGGCGATTTGGACACCGATATAAATGATTAAAGTTACCTACATTGACTATCCTCTGCACTAATTTCATGTCCGTTGAAGAAGAATCTATGAAATTAATTAGTTGATGATTTGAACGCCGATCTACATGATTAAATTTACCAAAATTGGCTGTCTCATTATGGTAGTATACTAGCCGCCAGTCCTGGAACTTCCAGTTCCAATTGAAGCATATAGATCTGTAAATGGATTTGTATGTATAACCACTTCAGTCATGCTCCTTGTTTATCAAAAATACGGATTGGATCCATTGATTTATGCTTTTGCTTCCGGTTTTATACTCCACTTTGAATGATCCTGGTAAAGAAGCTTATAGGACTCATTGGATTTTGATCCTTTACACTAATTTCACGTCTGTTGAAGAAGAATATATCAAATTAACTAGCTAACGATTTGGGCACCGATTTAAATGATTAAAGTTACCGACATTGACTATCCACTACACTAATTTCACGTCTGTTGTAAAGAATCTATCAAATTAATTAGTTGGTGATTTGAACACCGATCTAAATGATTAAAGTTACCGACATTGAGTACCCTCTGCACTAATCTCACTTCCGTTGAAGAAGAGTCTATGAAATTAATTAGTTCATGACTTGGACACCGATCTAAACGACTAAAGTTACTAACATTGACTATCACTAATTTCACATCCGTTGAAGAAGAATCTATCAAATTAGTTTTACTTATGACTTCCATCTTCTTGCTAAGTTGATTATAAGATCATGCAGCGTTTGTCTGACTTATAGGTAAAATCGATAACAACCTATTCATCTACACCATGAAATGTTTTGTATAATGCAAATTTACAACTATAAATGAATCGAACACCATTAATATCCTTAGAATTTCTACAATCTCAAAAGCATGGATTTTTTTTGCCTAAATGAACATTTTAAATTTTAAATGAATCTAATACATCATCCGACATTAACTATCCACTGCACTAATTTCACGTTTGTTGAAGAAGAACTTAGGGTTTCTTATTTTGTGAATGTATCATGTTTGAATTCATTTTATGAAGAACTTAGGGTTTCTTAATCTCAAAGGCATGAAATTTCTTGTATGAATGTGAATTTAAAAATAAAAATGAAAAAAAGCATGACATTACAAACATGCAAGTGTAATACAGTTAAAGAAAAATATATATCTAATGGGCGATCATGTAGTTGTCGGCACAACCTCTCACCGCGTATGCCCCGTATCAAAAGATGTAAACCTTACTAGCATATCCAGCCCTAGCTCGTACCACGTTGAGGTCTTCAAAGTTCGAATTGTCCTCATACTTGACAAGAATCTTTATTCTTTGCATGATTTATTCAAGATCCAAGTAGATTAAGATCATTTGAAGTACATTTGCATCGACTCGAATATTGGTAAGTGAGTAGTTGTACAGACCTAGGTCCATCCTAAGGTACACCATGGAATACACGTGAAGCTCAAGGTTATCAAAATGTGAACGGACTGTGCGGTTTAATGATGATTGAAACTAGTTTAGGGTTCTTTGATATTGAATGTCTGCATCGGTTACTGCCCAACCAGGACCACACGCTGGTACCGCCGTCGTACTGCGTAACTGTGGTTGTATGGTTCACATGTATTGCATCAGGAATTATCATACTATTTACATACAAAAAAGACATATTGCATTATGATTAAGTCGCCTAAACAAAGATCAAAAACATAAGATAAGCAATCAACATAAATGTTAGATATGAAAAACAAATGAATAAATATTATATAAAAACAAACAATAATGTTTTAGCATACAAACATGAAAAAAATGTTTTACAAACCATACAATTAATGTTTACAACAAATATAAAATAAACAGTCTAAAACCTAGGACCACCCCCAGCATCCCCACCATCCCCACGTTGACGCGCAACATTTGTATGCCTACAATGCACACCCTCACCTCTAGACCTGAGTCCCCCCGTGCGTCGTCCTGAAGTGTACCACTTCATGTCAGCCCGAGTCTGGTTCGGGTTTGTATGTTGGCTAGATGGGGACGGGGTGCTGCTAACATGAAGTCTGGCGAAGTTGAAGCACTCCTCCATCATGTCAGCCATCCAGGAGGCGATATCATCAGGCCAGCTCTGGTTGTTCTCCGGTGCCAGACTCAATATCCTCGGAGCAACCTCATCCCAGTACTACAATACTTTGACAATTAATAAAATCTATCAAATAATAACTGACAACCCGAAGTTAATTTAATAAAAAAATACCTGTAGCTGATCATTCTGCCACGTACAAAAGCCACCACCTGGTCTGACGGCACGCATCTGAGAGTGAGAACGAGCCTGGAACCAATTGATGTACTCCCGTCCACCACCAAAGGCACGCGTGCACGGGTCTCAAGAAACGGCCACTTGGTGGGCCCGGTCGTGTTGTTCCCCGCGAACATCCCATAATCATAGCAAGCAGTGTAGTTTCGGCTGTGGCAGTGGCGGTCACAGCTAAGGGGTTCAATTGGCTTATGAGGGATGGTCTGGACGAGTCTAGCATGTAGGGCTCAACGACGTCCAAGTACTGAATGGTGCCTTACCATCGTGATCGCCCCTTGGATACGCTAGTACCGGTGACACCAAACGGCAACCACTCAACCTGTGTTATGTGAAAAAAGGGAAAAACAAAAAAAATAATTACATTTTAAGTTATGTTTAACAATATGACACAACACAACTTTGTACGACTACAACAACTTATTAAGTCGTACCTCAGTGAAGGACATCATGTCCAGCCTGCCTCTGACATAACACAACTCTCATTATCCGTCCCATTCCGCTACAGACGAGGCCACTTCACCGTTGTGGGGGAGGTGTCATCCCAATCCTCAAGCTGCTCCAGCCTGAACATGGGGAAGTACTCATATATCCAACTCTATAATAATTATATCTAACCATTAATTCACCTCTAGAAAATTTCGTTGAATTAAGAACTCCACTATCATTTTAAAGTTCTGACCAGAAACAACGTCAGACACCAAGCGAGCTGATGTGTCTCCGCCTGAGAAGCGATATCAAGCTGGCAGTAGAGGTAAGCTAGCATGGCCGCTCCCCGTGCATATAAGTTCACACGGGCAGGGTCGCGGAGGGGTTAGAAGGAGTAGGGCATGACACGATCGTTGCCTTTGTCGACCAAGATCGTGTTCCCCACTAAGTACCATAGATAGGCCTTTGTCTCCTGCTCAGCATCGGAGTACTCACCCCTACACGTGTCACAGAGCGCTCTGTTTTCCAAGAACTTACACTCCATTAAGTTCTTCTTTGACCTCACCCCCAAACAGTTGTGCCAGGTATGGGATAAGAACCTCCCACGGTGGGGCACAATTAGTGGGGTAGACGTCAATCGCCTCCGGCATGTATGCAACCGCTAGGTCGACAAAGTAAATCAAAAAGGGTTATTGAAAACCATCTATAAAAGTAACATAGGTCAATTCCCATACATCCAGCCAAAGTAAATCAAAAGGGTTACTAGAGCCAGAATCTCCAAGGTAATGTGGGAGAGCATGATGCTTCCCTTGACAACAGGCATCACAAAACATACTAAACATAGTATTGCTATAAGGTAGACTATAGTCACAAATGACTTAATTGGTAATAAATGGAGATGAATGGCCCAATATCTAGTGCCATGTTGTAGCGGATGTCTTAGTTCCCGGTAACAGTCTGGTAGCAAAATCTTGAGGAGTGTAGGATTGAGGGAGCACACAAACACCATCCTTAACAGTTCCTTGTAGAAGAACCTTCCTGGTGGTAAGTTCCTTTAATAGAAAACTAGTGGCATGAAATTCAAAACATACACTATTTAGAAATGGTGAATGATAGATCTGATTGAGGATAAAAGCACCAGTGGAATGTTGAATAGGACTTGAGCCTTAGTGAGTGATTGGTAAACCAGATCCATCTCCAAGAGTCATAGTATCATGACCTATGAATTATGAGTTGCCAAGGTTAGATCACCAGTGAAATGATGAGTGGCTGCAGTACCAGGCAACCACTCAGATGAAGTAGTGTGTCCGGTAGCATTGACAGAAAAGGATGATGGTGGAGGGATCTGATAGGTCTGGTTGAACCGGTGGTAACAAACAACAACAACATGGCCATTTTTATTACTTATTTGGCAACTAGGACGAGTGTTTTGAGTGCCATTAAAGTAATAAGATCCTCTGGCACCTCCTTTAGTACTAGGAGTGGAAGATTGTCCTCTACCACCTCCTCTGTTACCAGGATAATTATATGCAAAGGAACTGATAGTAGCTCTTGCCTCTGTCCTGATTATTTTTCTTGTTGTTGTTACCTCATGTGTAATTTGCCTTGGTGACATTAAGGCAAATACCTTATGTGTCTGATTTCATTGACTGACTCAAAATATCTTTATAAATCAGAAGGAAATTATAGATCGTTGTGGACTGCAAGCTTCAAATCATGTAATAATGTTTGTTACAACAGCTTCATATTCCTTTGGTAAATCCCTTAAGATGTAGGATTGAAACTCACGACCAGTGACATTATGCCCAGTCACATAAGAGAAAGAGCTATATATCTAGCTCTATTATAGTAGGAAGTAATATCTTCATCATGCTTCTTAGTAATGCTAGCCATCTGTAAATGTAACTGACCTAGATGTGCAACTGTTTGAGCAAAAAAGGAAGTATGAAGCTCATTTCATACCTTAGCCGAGGTATCAAGATCTCTAATTTGTCCAACAATTTTCTCTGCAAGAGACTGAAATAGCACTGAACACCAGCTGATCCTGGCGTTTCCATGTGAGGTACTCTCAATTGACATCACCATTGATCTCCTTCGATGGACAAGGAAAACTCCCATCAAGATATTTGAAAATATCATTCCCTCACAGAAAAGGTAGGATCATACCCTTCCATAGTTGAAAATTGCCTTGTTTGAGCTTTACTAAGTTTGATGTTGCTGATAGTATGGAATGCGTGTTTGTTGTTGTGGTATTACAAAGTTCAAAAAAAAATTCATATGTAATTTTTTATTTGTCAAAAAATATATCCATAATTAATCTTATTTTAGAAACTCCATTTTGAATGAACAATAGTTTATTTTTTTCTCAAGTCTATACCTTTTTAATATAATTAATTGTAATTTAGTCTCACCTTTATATTTACCTATCTAGTCACACATACCTCATAGGAATGTATGCATTCCATAAGAAGTTGGGTTCAGAGAAAAGAACCACTAGCGGACTACTAGGGCGAAGAAAAATCAAAATGGATCTCATTCCGTTCCTGTTTCCATTTCCCAAGCGTTTACCATACAAACAAACAGGTCCATCCGGAAGTCTCTCTCTCCCCGCCCCGCAATAAACCCCCTCCGCTCCGCTTTGTCCACAAAACCCTAGCTCTTCGCCCTCTCCTGTCATCCTCGTTTTCTCTCGTCGTCTTCTTTTTATTTTTGAATTCACGAGCCGCCAAAATAATGGTTCGTTCATGCCGTCACTATCTCGATATCCTCTTCTTCTGAGGATCAAGGTTCAAAAGATTTCAAAATTCGCTGAGTTCTATTAACTAAAAGCCAATGCATTTCTGCAGGGAGAAGAAACAGTCAATCCAAAAGCATACCCTCTGGCTGGTTCCCAGCTGGCCATAACGATTCTGGATTTGGTCCAACAGGCCGCTAATTACAAGCAACTTAAAAAGGGTGCTAACGAAGGTGGTGATAGTTTTCTGCCAGAGTTCTACTTGTTTCTTTTGTTAATAATGGGGATTTTGCTTCTGTTCATTCTCTTTTGAACTTACTGTACTACTAGGGTGTCTTACCTTTGTGCTGTCGAATTTGTTCTTTTTCTGCTTTCTTATTTTTAGTGGATTAATTGCGTTTCCAGCTACTAAAACCCTCAACAGGGGTATTGCTGAATTCGTGGTCATGGCAGCTGACACCGAGCCACTCGAAATCCTTCTCCACCTGCCGCTGCTTGCTGAAGACAAGGTATATACGTTTTCAATTTCCTTATTTCGTCAATTGGTCAATGTGTGGGATTCCTAGTTTTGTTTTTATATGAGAATGAGTAGTTAATGAATTGGGAAAACTAGATTGGCTATTCCTTTGGAGGGAAAGTGTGAATGAGGATTTATCGAAGCGTCGGATGCATTATACTTTTTTGATGGATTCCCTGTTCTATTGCAACTAGTTGATTTAACATAGTCTATGGGTAGGACCATAAAACAAGGAGGATACAATATTGTGTTTTTGTCTGAATAATTGTTGTTAACCGTCAGTTTGCAGTAACCGTTTTCAAAACATGGGTTTCGATTTGAAAGACAAATATATTTGCTTGCATGATTTTCCAGTGTCCATCTTTTTCCGGTGGTCATAGGTCCTCTTATTATCATCAATTTGTATCATATATTCATATCTTATTATGCAAAGGGGAAAACACATTCAACTTATCTTTGATGCTGCTTACCGTATTGTTGGATGTTCATTCATTGGTTTGGGCGTGAAAAAAAAGCAAAAAGAGCTCCTCTGTTGTTTACGTCAAACTTTTCAAATAAATGTCTGTTTTGAAGCAAATTTTTTATTGCACATAGCTTGGTATTGAACCAGACCAGAGAATGCTGAGGATAAAAGCATGTGCTTATTGGCGAAGAAGGGCCTGTCATACCAATGCAGAATTTTCTTGTGTTAGCTGAGGAATTTTTGTTGGCACAAGGGTTCAATTTAGGAATTTGAAAGACATGCTTTCCTTGCTTAGCTTTCCGTTGTCCATTATTGTTAGGATAGTCGAGGCGACTCATGTTATTATCATTACTTCGTATCATTCTTTAAGTATACTTTGAGGTGAATTTATCCAATTTATCTTACTGCTGCGCAAGGCAGGGTTGGTTGGACGTTGTCTAAATTATATCCATATCGTTGGTCTGGCTACGCAAAGAAAAAGGGCTCTTCTTTTCCGACTCTACACATGTTTACGCATTGCGGACAGCTTTTGATATTTGCCTTAGCTTTTGTGAAACCATCAGCTTGGTATAGATTTGTTGTTGGTCATATATTTATCTTTTTTTTATATACTCAAGAAGCTTTGCAATTTTTGAAGAAGTAACTAAAGTTTGTGATATATACAGAATGTACCTTATGTTTTTGTCCCCTCAAAGCAAGCCCTTGGAAGGGCATGTGGTGTCACAAGGCCGGTATTGCATTTCGGTGACTAGCAACGAAGGAAGCCAGTTGAAGTCACAAATAACACAGCTCAAGGTGTGTCTTTTAATTTCATAGTTGATGTTATACCAAACATAATGTGTGAATCTTACATATCTTTGCAATGCTCTGTAGGATGCGATTGAAAATCTTTTAATTTGAGTGAAGAATTAAGAATGCATATTCGGAGTGACAGGCCTCAATGGATTGTGGAAGTTTGCTCCTTGAAGGCTTTGACTGATGAAGTATACCAATATATTTTGTTGTTTCTGTCACTTTTATGTGTTTTATTTTATAAACTTTGTGCTTGTTAACTTTGCAATCAGGAATACTAATTTTGTAATAGCAGCTGTTGAAGAATATGCTCGCTTCTTATGATTAGAAGCATTCGTGCTTTGCCTATCATTAGCGTTGATGTTTTGGTCAAATTAATACAATAGTTATACTTTGTGAGTCGACCTCAAACTGTATATCCTTCGTATATATGATGGATAATAGGGTAGGAACTAATGAAGTGGTACATGATTTTCTAAGTGAGGGATTTGCGTCTCTTAGTAGTCCCTGGGCCCGCAGGTAACTTTCTCCAATAAAAATGCCGGTTCTACTCATGGGTTGGATAATGACTTCTATATCTATTAATTGGCTTATAAACTAGAGAAGCTGATTTTCTTTAAAGCTCTACAACAATTATATAAATTTTTATTTTACTATGGACATTGAAATAATTCCTATTAAATATAAATTTATAGATATAAATAAGTTGCTTCTATTAAAAATCATAAATAAGACATTAGGATGGTTTTCATTAAACATGGATGCTTATGAGAATTGTGGGGTCCTGGTAGGGGCCACAGTGTGGACGCAAGTGGCAGCTTTGAGACTAGGTTCCGTCCCGTCTTGGCATAAAGGGATGGTCCCCGTGTGAGCCATGCACTCTTCTTCAATAACATATTATTAGATCAAGACAGGTGCAGATAGACTTGACAATTTGGGTCACTGGATCGGGTTGATATCAATCCTAATCCAACTCATTTAAAATATCATCAACCCAACCCAAAAATGGATGGGTCAGAAGATCATGACCCTAATCCAACCCGTTTAAAATTCAGCCCATGTACAATAATTTAGATGGGTTAGGAGTGAAATTAATAAAAAAAATCCAAAAACAGTGCTAGCTGGCACACTAATTAGGATGAAACAAAAGGGAGATAAGTAATCTTGTTTGATCGATCAAACTTTAAATGAATTCCATGTTATGCAAATAATGTAAAAGTACTGTATCAATTTCCCATCAATAGAATAACACATACTTTTTTCATAAGTTTATTTTTATCAATCTAAGCTAAAGCTCTACCACTGTTGGGGAGCAATTCTATGTAGATATGCTCATGTTTCTAGTACTCTTAATAAAAAGGGAAACGAAAATTAAAATCTTCATTATGCATTAGAGAAAAATACTAAATACAAATCTTTTAAAGTTAGAAATAATTTATAAACTAAGAGCTCAAAGCCTCAAACTATGACTGACAGTTTTAAAATAATTACACCTGTTTAAACTGAGTGGTCATGTCTGAGAAAAGTACAATCACAATCACTTAATCGTTACCAACAGTTGAGGAACTTCTATGCAGCACACTATCCGCATTGTTGGCTTCAGAATTCACTAAGAGGTCTATAATCAAGATCCTACTTACAAAAAATACATATTACCTACTTTTGTTCACCCTTCAAGATAATCTAAACATATCTATGTTCTCAAGAACAACTATGACAGTGAGAATATGAAAAACAAACATTGGGCAGAGATGAAGAGCGACATAGACATAAACAACGATGTAGAGAAGAAAAATGGTTGTGAGTATGCAAGACGAGAGCATTTGGGTTTTCAACATTATGTTAAGGTATGGTTGTGCCCTTTGTTTGATATGTAGTTGGTTGGGCCGTTTATTTAGTTAAGATTATGTGATATTATTAAATGTGGGATAGTCCAACTGCATTTGGGCTTAAAGCTAAGGTATAGTTTGATCTGAAATAATATATATATATATATATATATTATATATATATATATATATATATTATTATATATACGTGAATTATATTTTTTTTTTATTATTAACAAATATATTTTCGGGTTTCGGGTTGGGTCATGGTTAAGATCTCTACCCTAACCTGACCCATAAAATTAGTTTATTACCCTAACCCAACCCAAAAAATAGATAGGTCAATATCAACCCTAACCCGTAAAAAATATGGGTCAGGTTGGGTCAAAATTGTCAGGTCTAGGTGCAGAACTAGGGATGGCAATGGGTGACGGGTACCCATTTCACCAGACCCTATAAAACGGGTGAAAACCCCGAAATAAACAGGTGAAGCGGATACGAGGGAACATTTTTCACCCGACCTGACCACCCGAAGACAGTTCAAGTTTTAGCAAAATTAATTAACAATGTTTCATATTAAATACTAGTGCCTATATCCATTCATCACCGCATTGCATATGCCTTACTATTGTTATAGTATATAAAGTGTTCGTAATTGTAATAAGAAAATAATGTGGGAGCCAAGTGCTTCTCCAGCCTACTACTACCTCCCACATCGAGAATGAGCAGAAAAGTTTTCTCTACTTCAACTATAAAAGATACGAGGGGGGAGGGGTTTATAGTAAAAGTTTAATCTTTAAATGTGACATCCGTAATTATGTAAGGATGACATTATTATATACTATGTTAGATTCACTTTATAAAAGTGATAATCAATGTGGTAGAAATGTAAATAATTGTTGATACTTTTCACTTCTATGACTAGTGTACTCAACTTCTACAAATGAAGTATAGGAAATGAGTGCATGAAGTATAGAAAATGAGAAAGGTCTCAACATGTAAAGTATAGAGAACGAGTATATGAATATTATATGAGTTTTCAGAAATGATGTGGAAGGGTAGCAACTAATGGTGGCCACCGGGCCGGAACCGGAACCGTCCCTATGCGAATCGAATCCGAATACAAGTTTTGAGATTCGGGATTGAACCGGAACCGTCTGGAACCGCCTGGATTCGCGTCGGATTCGGAACCGGAACCGCCTCGGAACCGGTCAAATTTACCATTGGTCAAACTAGCCGTTGGGAACCGGACAAAACCCCTATAAATACACCATTTTATCATCATTCTCACCACACAACTCATCCTACTCTTTCTCTCTCTTATTATTAGTATTTTCTTGTGCAATTAAGTGCTATTAAGCATTCTAGCTACTAAAGTCTCAATTCCCACATTAGCTCTCAATTTTCCATTTCCCACATTCTAGCAAAATGCGAGGAGATCCGGAAAGGAAGTGATGCTTCTTCCAACCTCCGAATCGATCCAAATTTTCAAGTTGATGAGCAAGACCAAATCGACGAGATGGAATTCGGGTATCATCAACATCAACATCCACATTATTCACCTTCATCACTCCCGCAAGGTGGAAGCTATACAATTTCTCAGCACGGATCTACAAACATGGGGGCAACACAACCGGAAATATCACCACCATTTGGTAAGTTTTAATATTAGTTACAACTTATTTGATACAAACTTTAATTTTAATTACATTCTATCTTAATTATAGTCTAAATCAAATTTTTTTACAATTAAAGGTACATCCTCTACCCCATCCGATGCTCACAATCTTGGTCAAGATGATGATCAAGAAGATGATGATGCCGACAACACCACCGCTCCAACAAAATCGAGACAAGCTTCTTGGGGTGGGCATACTTCACAAAGAAAGAAGATCCGCAGATGCCGGGACATTAATGGTGGCCACGGGTCCGGTTCCACCGGTTCCGGTTCCGGTTCCGGAAAATGTGTATTCGTATTCGGAACCGGTCTGGGCGTTCCGGTCCCGGTTCCGGTTCCGGTTCTGAAATCTGGATTCGCTTCGGATTCGGTCAAAAAACCGGTTCCGGCCGGTTCCGGTTCTAATCGGTTCCGACCGGTTCCGGAGCGGTTCCGGAAAGATTCGATAGGCTCCAGTTGCTTCGTTTTAGCTCCGATTTGAGATCCGTTTGAGCGCACAATTGCTCTTTTCATCCACTTTACTCCAAGATAGGTTATTCTTCAAGTTTATAATCTTAAATATGTAAGAAACAAAGACTTAGGAATTTTTATTAATTTACAAAAAATAAGAAACAAAGAGAATTTATTATATGATTCACTGTCTCATTAAAACCTTATTAGGTAAAAACCCATTGGGAAAACCCTAATAAGGAAAAAGAGTACAACTATTTTCTTCAGAGGAGCGCGCGCCCGAGACCCAAAACGACGTCGTTTTGGCCCGATTCCAACGGTAACTTCAACCGGTTCCGTGGCGGTTCCTGTTCCGGTTCCACCGGTTCCGGTTCTCGGTTCCGAATCCGACTACGGTTCCAGGCGGTTCCAGGCGGTTCCGGTTCCGGTTCCGGGCCCGGTTCGGGCCCGAATCTCAAAACATGTATTCGTATTCGGAACCGGCTGAGGCGGTTCGGTTCCGGTTCCGGTTCCCACCGGTTCCCGGCCGGTTCCGGTTCCAATCGGTTCCGGGTAGAACCACCGGTTCCGGGTAGAACCGGACCCGATGGCCACCATTACGGGACATACAAGCAACATTGCAATATTTGCCACAAAGGACTTGCATGGGCGTTGGGCACCGGAACCAGAACCTTTGCAAAACATATGAAGACGCACAAGATCTACAAGGATACGGCGGCAATGGCGGGCGGTACGAGTGGTCAAACTATGCTCACCGGGTTTAACCAACGACAACCCGGTTCAGATTTTTTTCATTATGATAGAGAAAGAATGATAGATGGCATGGCTAGGTTTATGATTACTGAACAGTTACCATTTCAATTTCTTTAGATAATGCTTCGAACAATGTTAAGTGTGTAGATTATCTAAAAGCTAATTCGAATCTCATACTCTTGCATGATGGTGATTACTTGCATGTTCGATGTTGTGCTCATGTTGTGAATTTGTGTGTACAAGATGGTTTATCTAACTTGACTTCCACACTAGAGCCACTTAGGCATGTCATGAGAAAAATTAGAAAATCGGGTCTTGTTAAAAATGAGTACAAAAAAAGTGTGAGGAATCCGGTTTACGTCCTCGTCATTTTGCTCCCGACACCCCCACTAGATGGAACTCCACATATGAATTGTTAGTTAAGACTAAGAAACACCAATCCATTTTAACTAGTTTGTATAACACTATGGTTGTTCAACAAAATCAAGAATTAATGGGTGCGGACTTTTGGGTAAAGGCTAATGCCATACATAATGTTTTAAAATGTTTTGACAGTGCAAATAAGGTGTTTTCATTAGTTTATGAACCTAATGTGCATCTTGTCATAAATGAATGCATTAGTATTTTCCATGTCTTGCATGAGAACAAGAATGTTGCTGAGGTTAGTGGTGTTATTTATGATATGATGTCTAAATGGTTTAACTATTTCAATGAATTTCCTTTGATTTATTGTATGGCAACTGTTCTTGATCCTCAAATAAAATTGGATGGTCTAACAAAATTGCTTGATTATTATTATAGTATTGTTCCAGGAGGTCCACCCAATGATGGTTATGTTCAACAATATGTAGAAAAAGTTAATGAAGTCTTGAAAAGCTACATGATGAGTACACTTCAAAGTACCGTCCGGATGAGCTTTCTTCTGCTAGTGGTAGTGGTTCCTCTTCTAAACCACCACGCGCCGGTAGCAAAAGACGTACTTTGATTTCTAGTATTTTGAAAAGACCAAGATCAGTTCAATCGGGTTTGGGATTTTGTACTTATGATGATTACATTAACTTCACTTTTAGTTTTGATGATGATGATGGTGATATAGATGTTCTTAAGTGGTGGCAAGCACATGAAGGCAAGTTCCCCATCCTTGCAAAGATAGCTCGAGATATACTAGCAATTCCAGCATCAACCGTTGCTTCAGAGTCGGCGTTTAGTGCGGGCAAACGAGTGTTGGATGAAAAGAGATCAAGCCTTGCACCGGACTCAATCAAGGTTTGTGTTGAGAAGTATGATTGGGACTTAGCCGAGCTGAGATGCCAAGCACACGCATTGCAATACGAGGGGCAACATGATGATTGGTACGAGATGAATGGGGACAACACCACTTAGGACTTCTATTTTGTATTGTAATCTTTTAGAATGTATTAGTATTACTTTCTTTCCATGTAATCTTTTAAGACTTCCAAATTGAAATCATGTAACCTATTAGTAGCTGTACTCTTTTTCCTTATTAGGGTTTTCCCAATGGGTTTTTACCTAATAAGGTTTTAACGAGGCAGTGAATCATATAATAAAATCCGCTTTGCTCTTTAATTTTTGCAAATTCAATACAAAAATTTAAGTCTTTGGTTATTACACATTTAAGATTATAAACTTGAGGAATAACCTAGCTAGGAGTAAAGTGGACGAAAAGAGCAACGTGTGCGCGCAAACGGATCTAAAATTGGAGTTAAAACGAAGAAACTAGAGTCGATCGAATCTTTCCGGAACCGGTCGGAACCGATCAGAACCGGAACCGGAACCGCTATGGAACCGGTCGGAACCGTTGATTTGAGTGAATCCGAAGCGAATACAGAGTCCGGAACTGGAACCGCCCCGGAACCGCCTGGAACCGGTTCCGAATCCGAATACACATTTTCCGGAACCGGAACCTGTGGAACCGGAACCGGTGGAATCGGAACTGGAACCGGTGGAACCGGATTCGTGGCCACCATTAGTAGCAACTAGCAACTACATGAGTTAACTTCCTCTATTCCCACCCCCACACATCGAAATATTAGTTGAGTTTCCTTGGTTATAAATAATCATCTCAACCCCTGATTTGTTCAACACCCAATTCACGCATATATATATACAAATATGTATATATATATATACTACCTCCGTCCCAGTTTGAGTGTCCTGTTTGCTTTTTGGCACGTTTTCCCACTTCAATATTAAACATGTAAGATAAAATAATTTTATAAAATAAATTTCTATAACATATAGTCTTTCATATAAGCTTTCTGTTGTAAATCTTAGATTTGTAAAATTATGTTATCTTATATATTAAATATTGAAGTCAAACGACATGTCCAAATAGTAAATGAGACAGTCAAAGCGGGACGGAGGGAGTATATATATATATATATATCAAAGGCATGTTACCTTTGTTTATATGTGCTATAAAAATAGTTTAAACTTTTTTTGGAGATTGTTTGGGTTAGATTTTTTATTCTCAGTCTTCCATTTTAATTTTTCACATGTTTATCACCTTATCCATCCGATTCACCCGTGGGAGATTTGATGAAATGGGTGCGGGTGAGGCTCCACCCGACCCCATTGTCATCCTTAGCAGAACAGACATGCTGAACAGAATGTTTAGCTGGTGAATACGATCTGAAATGAGTTCGCGATGAGGTGTTTGGATGCATTGTCCTTGAGTCTGATTGTTAAGCGTTGTGGTGATGATGTGTTAAAATGGAATGTTACTCGTAGAGCATAACCATGCCATTGCATATTGCTTGGCTTTTATGTACTCTTCTGTTTTTAGTTATTGTTCTACAGTGTCCTGGTTTTCTGAATTGTCCTATTAGAGTTGCTAGTGCCTGTAAGTCTGGTTTAAAGCATTAACACAAGTTTTTTTCCCCTTCAAACAAAAATAAAAGTTATGATTGAGAGACCATTATTAATGAGTGTTTTGGGGGAAGTGTATTGTATTTAGACCTTTACAACATTATATTTAGTTATTAATTTTTTAGTATAAACAAATATTCATGTTGATTAATGTATTTTGAAAAAACTTCAAAAATAGAATATACTTGTTTGATAAATTGATTTATAGTAAATAAAACACTAATATTCACCAAAACACATTAGGAGTTGTTAGATTATAAAAAATTAATATGTAGTATAAATAACTAGGATGAAACATGTATTATTAATTTGTATTGTAACATATAAATAAATTTTAAATACTAGTAACCAAGTAAATAGGTTACAAACAATGTCATTTATGTATTTAGAATTATCATAACAAATTCTATTATCAAATTTATATTAAAAATTTTAAGGTATATATTATAGTAGCTATATATAATGCCTTACAAACTTTAATTAATAAGGATCAATACATTACAACATACACAACGTATATAACACTTGCAATAATACATACATAAGACTAATAAACAATACAATTTTTTTGACGCAACAACAATACATGTTAAAGAAAACCAATATCCAGTGAATGAACACTGAGCTAGCTTCTCCCCCGACTGATTTGTTTTATGTGTTCCATTGAATATATCGAATTGTCAACATTCCAATAGGGAGTTTTTCATTAACTGTGTAAGTTGTGTACCTACCTCAACAATCCTCCTCAGGCGGAGGCGTGAGCTGTAGGGCTTTCATTGTTGCTGCTGCAGGTCAACTTGTGTTGTGTATGGTTCCTTGTTGATCGTCTCCTCGTCTTCTCCTTCCTTCTATCTCTATGCAAGCGTGCTTCCTCGGGATCTTCTAGCTATCTGATCTGCGTATCTTGGTTTTTTTGGTTTCTTTTCTCCGGTTCCTTGAGAGTCGGGTTTTTTTTCCACCCTCGCATTTTCTTTCTTTGCGTAAGGTTAGCTTATTAGACTAGTCTATTTTTGCATGCAAATCATTACTAGTAGCTTAGTATGTAAGCTCTTGGTTCCTATTAGTATTTACCCCATCTTTTAACCTTTTCTTCCTCACCTTACCTCTTCATCTTCTGTCTGCATGTAAGTTTTTTCCTCTTTGCTTGTTGTTTTATGTCTCTCTTCTACCCTCGCCTCTCTTTCATTTGTTCCTCTTGTTTTCTTTTCTCCGCTCCTTACGTTTCTCGTTGCCATGGCAGATAAAGGGAAGTCAGTGGATGATCTCTCTGCAAAGTGTGCTCGTTTGACTCTTACGGCCAAAGAAGAAATTTGCATGGAGGTGGATGATATACTAGAGCCGCCGACACATATTTCGTATGATCGCTGCTTAATTGGTAGGTTGTTTCTTGTCCGTAGTGTTGATCTTAGGGCGATGAAAGCTACGTTGGGCAAGGTATAGAAATGTGAGAATGAGCTGGTCATCCATCATCTTGGTGGTGATCTCTTCTTATTTGAGTTTGACGACAAGGAGAAGTTTCATGTTGTGTTAGGGTGGGGTCTATGGACATTTTGAGGAAGCCTTTTGGCTTTACGGGAGGTTGATCGCTTGAAGGCGCCAGTTGAGCATGATTTTCACTGGGTTCCCTTTTGGATTCGTGTGCATGAAGTTCCCTTTATGTTTTACTCCCGTGATTTCGTTCAAAGGGTGGGGAATCATATTGGTTACTCCATGGACTACCCAGATGATGATCGTCAAGGGCAAGGAGGTTTCATGCGCATCCAGGTTAAGGTCGACATTTCCAGGTCGATTTTGAGGTTTGTCTCTTGAAGATGTGAGTACCGTTTTGCGGCTGATGTACGAGCGCCTCCCCAACATATGTTTTCACTGTGGTCAATTCATGCACGGTACGAGAGATTGCCCTTTTCAAATTGAGGCTATGGTTACTGATCATCCTTACCGTACATGGCTGTGTGCGGGTGTTTCTGAAGGAGGTCGCCTTCAAGTGGGTAGTCCAGAGGATTTGGGTGAGCCTTGTAAGTTTTCAGAGGTGGGTAGTCGAGTGGGAGTGGGCTTGAGAGTGCTTCAGATAAGGATGCATGTAATAAAGGTAAAGAAGCCCATGCAACTATGGGCGAAGTTCACGAGGAGGTTGTTTTAGTTCGAGTTGATGGGCCAGAGACTAAGTATGTTGGTATGAAAACAATGCGAGTTTGTGTGGATTATACTACGAGTTTGAAAGAAATACTGGAAAGGCAAAAGCTGGAGGAGGTTTTAAAGCGTGGTCGTGGTGATGAAACTGATAACTCTTCAAAGGCGCCCCTTGGGGAGACCCAGGGCCACCGTGAATAATGGCGGTGTTGGTCGCGAACTGCCGAGGCCTTGGTGATCCTCGTGCAGTCCGCTGGTGCTTGGACCTGGTCCGAGCTAAATCGCTGAGTTTAGTTTTCCTCTGTGAAACTAAACTAGCTTCTTTTGAGATTCATCATTTTGGAGGTCATCTTCGTGGATATAACTGAGTGGCGGGCGACAGTTGTGAGCGTCGAGGTGGTGTGGCATTCTTTTGGCAGGAGGATTGGGATGTGCAGATTTGTAGCTATTCAAGTCGTCATGTTGACTGTATTTTTACGGATCCATTGGGAAATGTCTGGCTTATAACCGGGATTTATGGGTGGTCGGTTCGCTCTGAGTAGTGACATACGTGGTAAATGTTAAAGGATTTGAGTGTGCAGTGGGATGGTCCTTAGGTTTTGGGGGGATGATTTTTATGAGGTGCTGTGGGAATCAGAGAGACAGGGACAGGGGGCCAGGTGGTGGCGCGATTGTGTGGATTTTCGGCGTTGTATAAATTACTGTGGCCTTCAAGATTTAGGGTTTGTGGGCGACTATTACACTTATACCAATAAACGTTACGGGGTTGACTGTGTGAGGAGCCGCCTTGATCGATTTCTCTGTAATGAGGCTTGGCTTCGACGGTTTCTTGGTGCTTGAAATCTTCATCTGGGTTGGAGTAGGTCAGATCACCGGCTGTTGAAATTTGTTCTTCGCCCTTTGGTTCGTCGGGGTCCCAAACCTTTTAGGTTGAAAATTGTTGGGCGTATTTGGTGGGTTGTTGGGCTATGGTGGAGCAGGTTTGGTGTGACCTTCTTTGCCTAGTGGGGATTATCAGAGCAAAGTGGAGGTGTGTGGTGGAGTGTTGCAGCGGTGGGGTAGAGATTAGGTTGTGCGGGAGAGGCGAGATATTGGTGTTCTGGAAGCTAAATTAAGTAGGGTTATAGATTCCGACTTGTCTTCTCAGGGCTTAGAGCGTTAGAGACAGTTGCAAAAGCAATTGGATTCCCTTCTGTACACAAATGAGATTCGATTATGGCAGTGATCTCGACAGGCTTGGATTGCTGCAGGGATTGCAACTCTACTTTCTT
The DNA here is from genome assembly GCA_023374045.1 of Limonium bicolor. Taxonomy (NCBI): domain Eukaryota; kingdom Viridiplantae; phylum Streptophyta; class Magnoliopsida; order Caryophyllales; family Plumbaginaceae; genus Limonium; species Limonium bicolor. Next base: position 319,815,858 of record CM041776.1, on the reverse strand, counting down.
CCATTGCCGATTTCGTGCAAGAGGTCGTAAGAATATTATTTATGGCTTAGTTAATCAGCATGGTGACATGATGACGGATTGGGCGGATGTTGAGTGTATTGTGCGAGAGTATTTCCAAAATCTTTTCACTTCTTCCTTACCTGATACTAACCCTCACTTTCTTGCATGTGTTGAATGAAGGGTTTCTGGTGATGTTAGCGACACTATGGGGGGACCATACACACAGGAGGAGATCATTGCAACCCTCAAGGGAAGCGTTCATGATGCTTTTGCCCGTTTATGGTGGAATGGAGATTTAGCAAAAAAGAGGGGTGCACTGGAAGAGTTGGGAAGCTATGTGTCATAGCTTAGGTAATGGTGGGTTGAGTTTTTGAAGTTTGGATGTCTTTAACGAAGCGCTTCTAATGAAGCAATGCTGAAGAATTCTTAATAACGATGATTCTCTTATGGCTCATATTATTAGGGCCTGTTATTTCCCTCATGGTAATCTCTTCTATTTCACTCCGGGGTCTAGGCCGAGTCCAGTCTGGCGAGCCTTGTTCAATGTTCTAGGTTATATGCGAGAAGGTTTATGTCGAGCAGTGGGTTTAGGGGAGTCTATTAGCTTAGGGGATAAGTGGATTTCACGTAAACCAGGAAAAAGGCTTGATATGTGGCATTTACTTGAAGGGGTTTCTAGGGATAGGCCAGTTTCTTGTTTAACTAATCATTTTTTATGTGAATGGAGGGCTGACTTGGTTAGGCAGTGGTTTTCAAGGGCGTATGCCGACTTGGTGCTAGTTATTCCGTGAGCGAGGGACAAGCAGGATAGTTGGCTTTAGGACATTACTAAGGATCATAATTTTTTTGTTTGATCTGCATATTTTATGCGTCTTGGGGCTCGATTAGGCATTGAGGGTTCATGCTTTTTTGGGATAGGAAAGGCCTTATCTAGGGTTTGGAAGCTTGATATCCCTGCTATAGTTAAGATTTTCGCTTGGAGATTATTGCATGGAGTTATTTCTTGTTGAGCTCTTCTTTTTGCTCATAGATGTGGTGATTTTTTTGATGCAAAATGTTTCTGTGGTGCTGTTGAGTCCTTGGTGCATGTTTTCCTTGATTGTAGTAATGTTAAGCTTTTGTGGGATAGAGGATGAATTTTGCCCGGACTCTCTGGTTATAGATGGAGCTTTTAAGGATTGGTTTTTTTTCTGAGTGCATTCATACTTCGCTCGCTCATTTAGCTTGTACCATTAAGGTTTTGTGGAAGATTTGGTTTGCACATTGTTAGGTCGAGCATGGTGCTGTGAAGGAACTTTCACGTGGATGGGTGCAAGCGGACAATTTCCTTGCTGTGGTAGCTATGGGCAAAGAAGAAGGGCAAGGTGAGGATCTGGAGGTTGAGGACAACTATGGCCAGGCTGGTGGGGTTGAAGTATATGTAGATGGAAGTGTAGCGGAGCATACAACAGGTTTGGGGGTGGTATGCAGGGATGACAAAACTGGTGTTTTGATAGGTGCGGGTTTTAAAGATTATGGGCAATCGATGGACCCAACACTGGTGGAAGCTTATGCTATGAAGTTTGGAGCAGATTGTGCGCTTAAAGTGGATTTTGGTAGGATTATGCTTAATTTAGATTTCAAATCAAACATTGAGTTTTTTAGGACTAGGAAAGGGGTTGCTTCAAATGTACAAACAATCTTCTACTTTTGATGTATGTAAGTGGTGTTTTGTCCTTAGATCGTCGAACATAGGTACGCATGTTGTGGCTAATTTAGTTAGAGGAAGTGGAGATGACATCTTTTGGTTTGTAATGTACCAAGGTGTATAAGCTGCTTGTGTGATCAATGAAATGATATGTTGTTTCAAAAAAAAAATCCCACAGTTGGTTGGTGTGACTGAAAAACACTAGCGGAGAAGCAATAAAATTAGATCGGAAGTTCTACCAACTGAGCTGATGTCCGTTCTTGCTGTTGAACTTCAAGTTCTGCTTGATTGACCAGTCGCTACACAACCATGCAGCAATATCAAAAAAGGCGTTGGGTTCATGAGAAAAGCTCAAGATTCCGAATACAGAACCTGGGACCATACCTCATATACACCCAGAGTGAAAAGAATCATATAACAATAGGGATGTCAACGGGGCGCCGCGCGTCTCTCGTCCTGGTTTAGGGCTTTTCGCCCCTCGAGCGTCTTTTCTCCGTCGATTATCCTCCGTCTCTGGCCAGATTTCGCGGTGGTCTGTGGCCTTCTCTGTATTTTTTCCTTTTTGTCCTGGCCTCTTGCGCTAGCTCGAAATCGTCGTCATGGAATTTCAAGCCTCCAAGCCTGATGTAGGTCCAGTGAAGGCGTCAAAGAAGAGGAAAACTCTTGGACCCAGGGAATCTCAACGAAAGGAGGTGCTGGCTAGGGAACCGAATGTTCCTGATGGCGATGTCAGAAAATTCTCGACGTATCGAGATGTTGTTGAAAAAGAAGTGCCGAGGGATGAGGAAAGTCTTTCTGAGGATGATATGTCAGACGATGATCTTGATGAAGAAGGGATGGAGGATGACCCCCTCTGCCCGATAATCAGTATCCCTAAAAATATCTTGAAGTCTATTAGCAACAAGTGGCGGAAGGCGGTAATTGTGAAGCTTCTTGGCAAAAGTTTTCCGACGAACATCATGTTTGAAAGGCTCTGCCATCGTTGGCAGACCAAAGGCCGATTTGAGATTTTTCCATTAGGTAATGGATATTTTTCAGTTGTATTTGAAAATTTGGAGGATAGGAATTTTGTTCTATTTGGGGGTCCCTGGATGATTTCCGACCACTACCTTACCGTTAGGCGGTGGTGTAAGGATTTTGATGTCCAAACAGAAGCGCTTAAGAATTTGGATGTTTGGGTCCGTTTTCCTGATCTCAAAGTGGAGTATTTTGATGAAACTGTGCTTACCGCGATTGGGAGTTCGGTGGGGAAGGTTAGAAAGATTGAATTGATTCGATCTAATATGGGTGTGGCGTTTAATGGGAGGGTCTGTGTTAGTATAGACTTGGCGAAACCGTTGATTGGAAAGTACCTGTTTCGAAAGGAGACTCAAAGGATTGTTTATGAGGGTATCCATCAATTGTGTTTTCTGTGTGGCCGGTTTGGGCATTTGAAATCTGGTTGTCCGTTGGCAGAGGATAATAATGCTAGGGTCAATGAAGGAGGCTACAGGATGGTTCAGAAACCGGCGGTAGTTAAACCTCAGGAAGATGATGACTTTGGTGATTGGATGAAGGTGACGCGGAAGAAGAAGGGTCCTGCTAATAAAGCTCCTACTGGTGTTGGGAAAACAAGGGGGGATGGAGTAGCCCAGTCGCGCCCGAAGCCCAAGGTGACTGACATCCAAGTCCCGAATTCTGCTGTTAGCAACTCATTTGAAGCACTTGTTCAAATAGACCAAGAGAACCTCTCTGAATCACGTAGGAGACAAGTTGGAGCCTCAAGTAAGGTTTCTTCTCCCATGACTGGATCCCCACAAAGATTGACTGTTGAGGCGCAACCTGAAGTGGATGGATCAGCTGATCCGCCTGAACCAATGTCCAGTGATGCTAGGATTTTGGCTTCAACATTCTATCCTGCTAATCTTGATGACTCTACTTCTCAAGATACGGTTTTGGTGGATGCAACTCCACGGGGTGATCAGGGAGTTATTCCTTGACTTTTTTCTCTTGTTATTTATATTTATCCGTTATGGTTGTGAATCTTAAAATTCTTTCCTGGAATGTCCGTGGTGCTTGCAAACCTAGCTTTTTGCCTAATCTCAGAAACTTGCTTTCTATTAACTGTCCTGATATTCTCTTTATCTGTGAGCCTAGGGTTAGCGGTCCCAGAGCTGATCTTGTCTGTAAAAAAATTGGGTTTTTGCATAGCTCCAGGGTCGAGGCTGTAGGATTTAGTGGTGGCCTCTGGTTGTTTTGGAATGATAATGTGAAGGTTTCTATTCTGCATCGCGAGAACCAATTTATTCATACTTCTATTTCGATGAATGATTTCTGTTTTTTCTGTACCTTTGTGTATGGCAGCCCTCTTGATTCCAATCGTCTATTGCTTTGGCAGTCATTAAACTCTATTAGACCTGGGGGAAACCATAGCTGGATGCTTACTGGGGACTTTAATTCTATATTAAGCTTAGATGAGAAGAAGGGAGGTATTAGAGCTTTAAATAGAGGGAGTAAAGCCTTTGGTGAGTGGGTCCATGCTAGTGGTCTTATTCAGTTGCCCTCTAAAGGGAATCAGTTTACCTGGACCAATGGGTCTATTTTTGTTAAGTTGGATAGAACTTTAGTTTCTAGTGGTTGGTTTGATGTGTTCCCTCATAGTTGGAGTGTTAATCTGGCTAGGACTTCATCTGATCATTCGCCTGTTCTGTCCTGTGTTAACCAATCTAGTACTGCATTTTCCCCTGAATCTAAACCTTTTCGATTCCAAGTAGCTTGGGCTACTCATCCTGAGTATGAAAATACCATTGAGAATAGCTGGTCTGATTCTAAGAGTCTGAGTCAAAACCTTTCTGATTTAGGTTTGGCGTTATCTCATTGGAATCGAAATGTTTTGGTAATATATTTGCTGCTAAGAGGAAGTTGTTGGCTAGATTAGCTGGTATTCAGAAAAAACTTGAGATTAGACAGATCCTTTTTTGAGAAATCTGGAAGCTACTCTTCAAAAGGAGTTGGATTCTGTTCTCCTAAGGGAAGAATTGCTTTGGTTTCAGAAATCAAGGGACATGTGGCTTAAATTTGGTGATAGAAATACCAGTTATTTTCATAGGAAAACCTTGATTAGGCGGGCTAGGTCTAGAATTCTTTCCCTTCAAGATAGTGCTGGCAATATCATTGAAGGTGAGCAAAACTTAATGAATTTAGCAGTGGATTTCTTTAGTAATCTGTACTCTCAAGACCCTGTTAATTTTTGTGTTTCTGATTTCCATGGTTTTCCCCCTCTGAGTGGTGATCAGATTAGAGAGTGTGGCTCTATTCCCTCTCATCAGGAGGTGGATCAGGTTATTAAATCTATGGGTAATCATAAGGCCCCGGGCCCTGATGGTTTTCATGCCTGGTTTTTTAAAAAGCACTGGAACCGTATTAAATCTAATGTCTATGGCTTTGTCACTGAGGTTTTTACTACTTCCAAGTTTAGCAGTGAGCTTAATGAGACCCTGTTATGTCTTATCCCCAAGGTTCCCTCTCCTATTTCCATGAGCCAGTTTAGACCCATTGCCCTCTGCAATACTAGTTATAAGATTATCCCCAAACTGTTGGCTAATAAAATTAAGTCTTTCCTGCCTGATGTCATTTCTCCGCTGCAAAACAGCTTTATTCCTGGTCGTCATATCCAAGACAATCACATTATAATGCAAGAGGTTATTTTTTCTATGGGAAAAACTAAATGTAAAGATGGTTGGGTGGTCATGAAAATTGACCTTGAAAAAGCTTATGACAAACTTTCCTGGTCTTTTATCCGCAATACTCTCCTATGTCTGAATCTCCCTAGCAGTTTTATAAATTTGATTATGTACTGCGTTGAATCCCCTGCTATGAGAGTTCTTTGGAATGGCGGTCAATCTGATAAACTATATCCCTCTAGGGGTATTCGGCAAGGGGATCCTATATCCCCTTATATATTTGTGCTCTGTATGGAGAGATTATCCCACCTTATTGATAGGGCCATTGATAATAAGCTCTGGATTCCGATTAGAGTTAGTAGAAATGGTCCCAAACTTTCTCACATATTTTTTGCGGATGATTTGATTTTGATGGGGAAAGCTTCCAACTCAAATGTTTGTTCTATGATGACTATTCTGAGGGATTTTTGCTCTGCATCGGGTGAGCAGATTAGTCTTGATAAATCAAAGCTTCTGTTTTCTAGAAATGTATCTGCTGCTAGGAAACTGGAAGTTAGCAGAATGTTGGGCATTCCTGTGGCTGATAATTTGGGCAAATACTTGGGGTTAAATTTGATTCAGGGCAGAACTCCCTCTAATCATTTTGATGCTCTTGTTGACAATATTCAGCAAAGACTGAGTGGTTGGAAAGCCAAGTCCTTATCTTTTGCTGGCAGATTAACATTAACTAAATCTGTTTTAAATGCTATTCCCATATTTAGTATGATGTCTCAGAAAATTCCTAATTCTGTTTGTCTAAAAATTGATAAATTGAGCAGGAGTTTTCTTTGGGGCCATAAGGAGAATGAAAGGAAGATGCATTCGATCTCCTGGAACAGAATCTGCAGATCCAAGGATGAGGGTGGACTTGGTTTGAGACTCTCCTCAGCTATGAACAAGGCGTGTCTTGCAAAACTGAGCTGGAGACTGCTGAACAATCAGGATAAGATTTGGGCTAAGATGCTGACAAGTAAGTATGCTGGATCTGAAAGGTCTAACTCCTCTGTCACGTGGAGAAATATTCTGGACAGTAAGGAGATTATTGAGAAGGGCGCCCGGTGGAAATTAGGCAATGGAAAGGATATCCTCTTTTGGAAGGACAAATGGATCTCTGATGTTCCGTTGCTGGATGTCTGCAGACTCAGTCCTGGTATGAATTCTGATGTCACGGTCAACCAGATGTGGGAACCTGGAAGAGGTTGGCAATGGGATCTTCTGGAAAATGTGTTGTCTTCAAGGTATTTGAATACTTTATCTTCTAAGGCCATTTTTGATGAGAATGTGGATGATTCTATTTTCTGGGCTATGGATAAGTCGGGGTCTTTGACTGTGGCTTCTGCTTATAAAATGTATACCCATCTGGGCCGAAAGGACAGATTTTGGAAATCTATCTGGAGTTTAAAAGTCCCTGAGAGAGTTAAAACTCTCCTTTGGTTTGCTGCTATGGATGGACTGAAAACTAAACATCTGCTATTTTCTAGAGGCCTTTCAAGTAATGAGAATTGTGATGCTTGCGGAGAGGTGGAAGATTCTTTTCATGTGCTCAGTTCTTGTAAGATCAGTAGGGCTGTTTGGGATTATTTGCATAATATTTTTCAGATTCAGAGCAGTAGAACCCATCTTACCCTTCGTGATTGGTTTGCTGCTAATCTACAATGTAGAAAGCAGTGCTCATACTTTGGAGAGGCGTTGTGGATGCAGATTTTTGCGGTAACCTGTCATACCATTTGGTTCTGGAGGAACAAGAAATTTCATGAGAGTATTCCAGCTTCCAATGAGATCCCTTTGCTGCTGGTGGAGAGTAAGATCCGGGACTACATTACTTCGTCCAAGTTATCTGACTGTCTTCATATTTTCAAACCTCAGGCAGAGACAGTTAGGAGTTGGGTTCCTCCTGCCCTGAACTTTATTAAGATCAATACCGATGCTGCAGTATCCTCTGATGGACTTGCTGCGGCTGGTGGTTTCGAATTAGGGATTTAGTTTCTCAGAAACTCACTACGAACAAAGGGCTTGAGTAACCTTGAGAGAATAGGAAGAACACTCACGTTTCTTGTAATTGACGTTGTAAGTAGTAAATTGTTTCTTACACATAAACGAAACCGAGGCAGCCTAATATACCCAGAAGATATAACAACTCTAAAACAGAGGCTACATAAACGGTCAGAGGGTAACGGTCAACTAATGTAAACTATCAACATAATAGTGTATATGTTAACAGTCCCCCTCAAGACCAAGGCTAAGAAATATTTGGACTTCGGTCTTGAAAAAGTTCAGTCAGGGGCTTGTTCCATTTGTTGCAAGAAATCCTTGTAATCTTTTCCTGTCACTTGTTTTGTAAGGATGTCAGCGAGCTGATGCTTTCCGATATATATTGAAGGTTGATGAGACCCTCCTTTATCTTTTCCCTTACTAAGTGACAGTCCAAATCGATGTGTTTGGTCCTCTCGTGAAATACTGGATTTCTTGCTATGAATATTGCTGCCTTATTGTCGCAACTGACTTGGATGGGTGTGACCTCGGTAATTCCAAGTTCCTGAGCAAGTCTTGAGATCCATGTCAATTCGGTTGTTACCCGTCTGATTGATCTGTACTCAGACTCGGCTGTGGACAGAGAAACAGTTTGTTGTTTCTTTTTTTCCCAGCTGATTGGGACACCTCCTAGAAGTATGATATAACCGCTCACTGATCGTCTTGTGAGAGAGCAGCTAGCCCAGTCTGCATCGCAGTAGGCAGTGAGCTGGAGGTCTGGTGCTGTGTTGAAAAGTATTCCCTGGTTGAGGGATCCTTTGATGTAGCGCAGAAGGTGTATGGCTGCCTTGTAGTGCTCCATCTTAGGCTGGTTCAGGAATTGGCTCAGATGTTGGATAGAGTAAGCCAAGTCTGGTCTGGTATTCACCAGGAAGTTCACTCTTCCAACTAATCTCCGGTAGGTGGTGGGATCTTCAAGGTGTTGTCCATCTGCCTTCTCAAGCTTTGTTCCTGTTGGCAGGGGGACAGAAACAGGAGGTGCATTAATAGTCAAATATTCATCTATGATATCTTGGGCATACTTACCTTGGTGGAGTATAACTCCTTTCTTGGTGTGCAGGAATTCCATCCCTAGGAAGTAGTTAAGCTTTCCAAGATCTTTGATCTTGAATTCTGCATCCAGAGCTTGCTTTATTCTTCCTATCTCTGCTTGGTCATTCCCTGTTGCTATCATATCATCAACATATATGCATAAAAAGGTTCTTGACATGCCATTATATTTGATGTATAATGAGTAGTCATTTTTTGATTGAGTATAACCGTAGCAATGAAGGAAATTACTTAGCTTTTCATACCATGTTCTTGATGACTGTTTCAGTCCATAAATGGACTTGTGCAATCTGCACACCTTGTTTCTGTATAGCTCCTTCATACCATCAGGAACCTCCATGTATACCTCTTCATGTAAGTCTCCGTGTAAGAAGGCATTGTTGATGTCGAGCTGATGCATCTTCCACCCTTTCTTGAAAGCAACATGACTAACATTCTCACTGTAGTCTCTTTATAACTGGGGAAAAAGTTTCCCAGTAGTCTTCTCCATATTTCTGGTTATAGCCCTTGGCAACAAGCCGAGCTTTATATCTTTCTAATGTTCCATCTGCTCTTAACTTAACCTTGAATACCCACTTACAGCCTACAACATGTTTCCCTTTAGGAATGTCTACATCTCCAAGTTTTGTTGTTATGAAGAGCTTGCAGTTCTGTTTTTATAGCATGGCGCCATTCAGAGTTTTGAACAGCTGTTTTGTAGGATTTTGGCTCGCTAAGACTTTGAGAGTGGAAAGCAAAAGAGATAGACCTGGGACTCAAGTATTCAGTGTGAGGTGTTTGATCTGGTTTAATATCAGTTAGGAACTCAGGTAAACAATTCTTTCTGTTTTCTGTGTTTCTTATTCTCTCTTGGAGGATCTCTGTGAAGAGATCTCCTTCAGGAATCTGGACCTCACCTAGGAAATACTCCTTTAGGTATTCTGGGGCATGTCTTTCTCTGTTGGACCTTCGCAAGGTGGCTTTCATCTCTAGGTATTTCAGTACTGGGTTCTGTCTGGGATGTATCAAGGGATTCTGTTTGGTCAAAGTCATCCTTGCTGTTTTCTTCTATGAGGTCATGCTCACTGTCACTAATCTGATCATTTATCTGATCCAAGTTAGCTTGATCTGATATTCTGTTTTCTATTATTTCGCTTTCTGTTCTAAGGGGAAATTCTTTTTCATAAAAAGTAAGGTCTCTACTGATGATAACCCTCTTAGAATCAAGATCTAACACTTTGTAACCCTTCTTGTTATCAGCTGTTCCTAAGTAAACACAGGGAGTCCCCCTAGAATCAAATTTCCCTCTTCCTTTTTCTGTGTGAGTTCTATAGCATAGACAACCGAAGGTTCTTAGAGAATTGAAATCTGGTTTCTCTCCATAAAGGACTTCATAGGGGGTTTTTCCATTTATAGCTTTGGAAGGAAGTCTATTTATTAGAAATGTAGCGTATTTTATGCACTCACCCCAAAATTCAAGAGTTAAGTTGGATTGGAAGTAAAGAGCCCTGGCTGTTTCTAAGAGGTACTTGTGTTTTCTCTCCACAACACCATTTTGCTGTGGGGAGTGGGCACAAGTAGTTTGGTGTATAATGCCATTCTCTCTAAAATACTTAGTTCCCTCATTACTGCTTCCTAATTCAAAAGCATTGTCGCTTCTTACCTTTTTTACTTTGGCATTAAACTGTCTTTCTATGAGTTTGATGAAACAGGTGAGTATGTAGAATGCTTCTGATTTATTCTGTAACAAATGTACCCATGTACATCTGCTGTAGTCATCAACAAGAGTTAGAAAATAACTGTATTTATCATGGGTTGGAACCTTAAAAGGTCCCCAAGTATCAATATGCAAAAGTTCAAAGCAATTACTAGTTTTGATAGCAGAATCAGTAAATGGTTTTCTAACAGATCTTGCACGATGACAAATATCACATGCAATATTTTCATTCACATGGGTTCCTTTCATCAATCCTAGAGTATACAGTTTGTTGTATGGAACGTGTCCAAGTCTATAATGCCACAAAACAGGATTATTCTCAGAGTTGAACTGGAGCAAGCAGAGTTTCTTTTAACAACATTGTAACAAGGAAAGACCTTATCTAAGCTATCATTCTGCAGTATATACAAGCCATTCACAGATTTTCCAATGGTCAATTTGTCTTGACTGTCACGGTCCTGCAAAGAACAGAATGATTCATGGAATGTAATAGGCTGACCAAGTTGTTTTACAAGACCCTTAACAGATATCAGATTGATTTTAAAACAGTCAACAAGAAGAACGTTTTCCAGCAAAAAATTCTTTCCCAGTCTAATTTTTCCAGATTTCTTTACTGTCTGAGTATGCCCATCTGGCATCAGTATTCTACGGGATTCTTTCAGATTTTGCAAGTTGATGAACATGTTTTCATACCCGCACATATGCTCAGAAGCGCCAGAATCGATGATCCAAGAATTTTTATCATCGATTTCAGATTGACTGGTTAAGCAAACGGAACAGAAAAAATAGGGTTTGGGATTACCTGCGAAGCTGCAAAAATCCTTTCTTTCTTGAACTATCTGCCCCCTTTGGAGTAGCGCCTTTAGTTGCCCTACTTCCTCGATGGAAAAGCCCGAGTTCGCCGACCTTCTTTCATCAGAATTGGCGTCGAACACGGCGGTGTTGGCGACGGTATTAGTCTTCTTTTTCCACCATTCCGGGTAGCCTACCAGTTCGAAACACGTCTCTCTACTGTGTCCTCGCTTCTGGCACTTTGTACATAGCAGGTTCTGTTTGTTCTGGTCTTTCATCGGCGTTTTGAACCCTGTCTGCTGGTTCACTTTCCTTATTGGCTCTCGCCTTGCGCTTAATACAAGGGATTCTTGATCGATTCCTCCATTCTTTGACGATAGCAGTCTTCTCTTTTCTTCTTGACAGACCATGGCAAAAGCTTCTTCTATGCTAGGAAGCGGTTCCTTTAACAAGATATTGGCTGTCACGTTTGAGAAATCGTCGTTCAGAGCCATAAGAAATTGCATTAACTTCTCCTTCTGATGCAATTCTTTATACGCTTTACTCGCGGCGCAGGAACACGCCGGTCTTTCTTCCAGAGCACCAAGTTCATCCCAGAGTCTTTTCATTTTTGTGAAGTAATTCGATACGGTGTCCTTCCCTTGCTCCATCTTGCTGATTTCTTTCTTCAGCGAATAGATTTGGGTGGCGTTGGCTTGCTCATACCTGGCGCAGAGAGATTTCCACGCTTCAGCAGCACTGGTGAAGTATATGATGGTTTCGCCGATTTCCTTACTCAAGCACTGAGTTAGCCAGGATATAATCATGCTGTTGCATCTCACCCAGCTTCGATACTTCGGATCTTGAGTATCTGGTTTCTCCACAGTTTCATCGATGAAGGCGTATTTGTTTTTCGCCTTCAGAGCCACCATTAATTTCTGCTTCCATCCGCCGAAGCTTTCACCGGGCAAGTTAGAAAAGGTATACCCTAGAATCATTCCGGGATTGTCGTTCGAACTCAAGAAAAAGGGGTCGTTGCTGTCATTCGCCGTCGCCTTTTCTCCTGCGGTCGACACATCCTTCTCTTTGCCCGTCATTGCGATTCAGTCGGATGATCTTGAAACAACGATGGATCTTACTGCTCTGATACCATTTCGAATTAGGGATTTAGTTTCTCAGAAACTCACTACGAACAAAGGGCTTGAGTAACCTTGAGAGAATAGGAAGAACACTCACGTTTCTTGTAATTGATTGTAAGTAGTAAATTGTTTCTTACACATAAACGAAACCGAGGCAGCCTAATATACCTAGAAGATATAACAACTCTAAACAGAGGCTACATAAACGGTCAGAGGGTAACGGTCAACTAATGTAAACTATCAACATAATAGTGTATATGTTAACAGGTGGAGTGGGTCGGGACCATGAAGGTTCTTGGTTGTTTGGCTTTACTCATTTATTAGGTGAGTCAGATGTTCTTGAATCTGAAGTGTGGGGTATCTATGATGGGCTGAACATGGCTAAAGATAAGAATCTGCAGCAGATCATTATTGAATCTGATTCTACTGAGGCTATTTCTTTAATTATGAATGGGTCCTTAGTATGTCACCCGTTAGAGGGTCTTGTTAAAGCTTGCAGATTGCTTGCTGGGTGTTTTTTCTCTTGTAATTTTCTAGTTGTTAGGAGAGAAGCTAACTGTGTGCTGATGCTATGACTAAATTGGCCCTCTCATGTAATCGGGGATGTAGTGAGGTGTGTAATCCCCCAGCTATCTGCGCTTTGTTGCTCCGGCAGGATTGGTTGAACAATCCTAATCATTAATTAAAGTTACTCTTTCTGATCAAAAAAAAAGAAAAACACTAGCGGACACTTGGGCGCAAAGCAAAGATTCCAAAAGGGCCTTTAACTGATCGCCTTTCCGCTTTCGTTTCACTTTTAAGTTTAACTTGCTTTTAAGTTTAACTTGCATATACAAACAGGTCTGGATTCTGGAAATCTTCCCCTCCCCGCCACTAAACCCCCTCCGTTCCGCTTTGTTCACCAAACCCTAGCTCTACCCTGTCGTCCCTCGTTTCTCTCCTCTTCTGTCGTTTTTTTTTCGAGCCGCCAAAAAAATGGTACGCTCATGATATCACCTTCGTCTGAGGATTAGACTCGAACGATTTGTAGTTTTGCTTACCTCTTTTTTACTAAAGCCAATGCTTTTTATTAACTGCAGGGAGAAGAAGCAGTCAATCCGAAAGCATACCCACTGGTGGTTCCCAACTGGCCATAACGATTCTGGATTTGGTCCAACAGGCCGCTAATTACAAGCAACTAAAAAAGGGTGCTAACGAAGGTTGGATAGTTTCCGCTAGATTTCTAACTGTTTCTATTGCTAATAATGGAGATTTTGCTTCTATTTATTATCTTTCTGAACTTAGTGTACTACTAGGGGATTCTCCCCGTGTGGCTGTCAATTTTTTTTTTCTGGTTTCTTATTTTTCTAGTGGGTTAATTGCGTTGTCAGCTACTAAAACCCTCAACAGAGGTATTGCTGAATTCGTGGTCATGGCAGCTGACACCGAGCCACTTGAAATCCTTCTCCACCTGCCGCTGTGCGGAAGACAAGGTATTTGCTTTCTTTTTCGAGGAGTGGGTTCCAAGTGAAAATTTGTTATATGAGAATGAAGTGGTTAACGGGATGGAAAAAAAAAGATAGGCTATTCCTTTTCACGGAAATGGTGATCTGTGGATTTATCAAAGCATCGAATGAATTAAACCTATTTGTGATGAAATCCCTGTTATAGAGCAACTAGTTGAATTTACATAGTTTATGGATAGGAACAGAGGATAGGGTGGATAAATCATGTTCTTTTCGTCTGGATAAATGTTGGTCTCCATTACTTCAATCAAAGAGTTAAGTTGTAAGTTAGAGGAGGTATTTTGTCAAAGTTGGAACTAGGAATTCTAGTAGCAACAGTGACCTTCTTAAAATATGGGTTCCAATTTGAAAGACAAATATATTTGCTTGCATGGTTTTCTTGTGTCAAGCTTATTGTCACAAATTTGTGTCATACCTGAGAAACATGAGAGCAAATACACTCAACTTATCTCACGTGACGCTTCTCACTTTGTTGGATGTTGATTCATTGGGTTGACCATGACAAAAACGAAGTACAGAAAGTGCTCTTTTTTCTTCTATGCTCTCTTCTGCAGATGTGTTGATTACATTTATGCGCAGAATTATTGGATGCTTTAGAATTATGCCTTAGGTTACGATAAATCATAAGCTGTGTACAGTTTTGTTTTCCTTCTATATGTTTTCTGTTCATGTTAAAGAAGATCTTCAATATTGAAGAAGTAACTGAAGTCTATGATCTACACAGAATGTGCCCTACGTTTTTGTCCCCTCGAAGCAAGCCCTTGGAAGGGCATGTGGAGTGACAAGGCCTGTAATTGCATGTTCAGTGACTAGTAATGAAGGAAGCCAGTTGAAGTCTCAAATAACTCAGCTCAAGGTGTGTTTTCTAATTTCACTGTGAATGTTATATCTAACATGATTCCTTAATCTTATATGCTTCTGCTATGCATTGCAGGATGCAATTGAGAATCTTTTGATTTAAAGTTAACTATTAAGAAATCTTCCAATTCGGAGTGACGGGCCTCAATGGATTGTCGAAGTTGGCTCCTTGAATGGCTTTGACTGATGTAGCTATCCCAGTATGGAATTGAGAGTTTGTTTTTTGCTCCTTTAGTTTATTTATTTTCTGTGATCGATCATGTGCTGGTTAACTTATAAGGTGTGGTCATTAATTGAAAATTTTGTAATGCCCATGAACTGCGGTTTCGAGGATTTTGTTAATCAATAGTGTTTCATCTAGGAGTTTCGTCCTGTGTTAAAATCTAAATATATATATATATATATGAATTACTAAATTTAATTACACAATCGTATCTTAAGTATAAAGTTGTGATTTGGATTATTACAAAATGTTCACTTAAAAATATTCATTTCTAGCATCTTTGAAGCTGAATTGTCAACCAACTCTTCATAATTGATTCCTCAAAAAATCATTTTCGATTGCCATTAAGTTTGTATACGTAAATATGTTTTCAACAACTTGAGCTTCAAGATACTTATTACTGCAGATTCAACCGTAATAAGAATATTCAACAAAAATCTGTATGTAATGATTGCATAATGAAAGCAATCAACAAACCATAAATAGCTCAAACTCAAAGTGTTAAAAGAACCATCTTCTTGTTAGACAAAAACTCTTTAAGTAACTTAAACTCTACACTCAAATAAATTCTATTGATTTCATATTGTCTATGATTACTAAGTGCATTTTCAAGATGAGTGCCACAAGACATAAAACTATGTCTGATGTAAATAGGAAATTGAAATTGTTATAATATTCTTGGTATTTTCCAACTTCATTTTCAAAGAAATAATTGTATGATCAACAATGTATAAAAAGTAGTAAACTCTAAAGGAATCGTCAGAAATATCAAGTGAGCTCATCATCAAAATATTTTTTTCTTTGAACTTAACGTCTAACAGAGAACACATGATCAATAATCATTTCAATGCAAATCCCCTTAGTAACATTAATGGCATCATGGTGACCACTTTCCCTATATTTACTTCATCCATACTTTTTGATTTTCTTTTTAAGTGTAAGGCAAACGACGTTCTCTACTTTTGCTTCTAACTAAAGACGCCCGCATTGCAAGCAAATTGAGAGCTCTCGATCGTTTAAGTAGTTGCGAGCCAGAAAGTGTACCGGCGGTTTGAGTGGTGATTCCCATTGTCCACTAAACCGGCCCTGAATAATCCTCCCTTTGTGGATTATTACCAATGTAATCGTAAATGACTAATTTCTTAGGAATTTACGACCAAGCTTCTGATAAACTTTGATTTTCGGCCACTCAGTACTAACTCTTTGATATATTTCTTGCTGAAAGTATCCCTAATCCCATTGATTACGGAAAAATGAAATCAAACATTTTACTTCTTCAATTGCAACATCAATATGCATATCTTTTGATTGCAAATGTTTGTTAAATTTATTAACAACACATAATATTTCATACTAAATCATTATCGCAATTAGAAATTCATAATTTCCAAGTTCATTTGTGGCTAATGTGTAGTTTCACTTCTTTTCTTAGAATCATTATCTGGTTTTGTAACTTGAAGTAAAGCTTCTCATATTTCCATGATTTGAAATTGTATAGCTTACACTATCAACTCGACTTTCCCAACGAGTAGATGATAATGACTTAGGAGTTATTCCTTTTACATTGTCTATCAGGATTTACCATCTCTTAGTAGAATTTGCAAATATTGTGTAAATACGTTGTAGGATGCCAAAAAAGTCTCTAGCTTTGCAACATGAATTGACCATATCACACAATGTCAAATTAAGACTATGACAACCACAAACACTATAAAAAGCTCTTGGATTCAAATCTGATCGTCTTTTTTGCTCTCCTTGATGCTTTCCTTTCATATTTGATTCATTGTCATAGTTTTGACCTCTCACATTATATATATATATATATATATCAATCGAGGGACTTCAATTCACTTTGCAAGACATGAAAAAGTCCTAGGCCACCAGAATCAGTAACATTCGAAAATACTAAAAAAGACTTCTCGTTATGAACAGCGCGGAAACAAACATCAACATATCTCAAAATCAAAGACATTCACTCGTGGTGACTAGAGTCAGAGTGCAATCAAGGATAACAGAATAATACTTTGCTTGCTTAATCTTTTTAATGATTAGTGATTTGATGTCAGAAGCAAGCAAGCCTATCTATTCATTCTGAATGTTATGACCAAGACAATGAACATGAATATCAACATTTGTAATGCGCTTAACATGCGCTTGAACAACTGGATCAAACTCTGCTAACATCTCAACTAGCCCTAAAAAATTTTCATTGCTACTTTTGTACAATCTTTCTTTTGTACCACAAAAATCTAGACTATGATTTCCAAGAAACTTCACAATGGAAATTGTTCTATTTAATATTGTTTCCAATGATCCTTTTCCTTCTCCACTTGTTCTTAAACACTTTTATCAATGGTCACATTTTTAACAAGCCTTAAACGCAACTCATACTAAGTAGCCATATTCTTGACATGTTCTACACTTATCTCATGCTCTCTAAGCCTTTTACTAGCATGTGGCCCATCTCCAAAACCCTCTTTTTCCATTTGACCTTTTCAAGGCCCTTGTTCTAAAATTTGCAACAAAAGCAGAACAATTTATCAAGCTCATTCATTTGAATATACTAACCAATCTCTATCACGCTTTTCTCCATTTGGCAAAACTCTAGTATAAAATGTAGATAAAAGTTGCCTATAAAATTTATCTTTAGGCCATTTCCCAACCGATAGGTCTTTTTTGGGTCCCTTTGTCGCTAAAACTACAATCATTTTAGAATCAAGAGAATCCCAGACTCTTGGATCAAATATATAAGGAAAAAAAATTATGACTCTAATTGCTCAACATCATCAATCACTTCATCATGATTACTAGAGTTTCAACATGATTACTAGAAAGAGTTTCAACTGTTGAAGGCACAACAATGTCAATTGTAGTTACTTCATCACCATTCACAAGTGGCTCAACGTGATCTTCAGCAAGATTTTCAACAATTGAAGGCACACCATTTTCAATATTAGAATGATCATCATATGGCACTTGAGATTTCTAAACAATAAACCTATCAAGTGCTCCCCTGTGAGATTGTACTTTTAGACGACATAGCAAAATAGTATAAGATTTAGGTAAGAATGGTACAATCCGATTTTTAACGACTATACTTCCTTCTCTTTTGTTCTTGATTACCATAATTTCACAAGATCTTCCGCTATTCAAAGTAAATAACTACAAAAGAAAGACAAATTATAAAGTTAAACAAATTTTAACTAATCAAATAGTAGAAAGAAAGCAGCATCATCATTAAAGTACTTTCATTCAAAATATAAGAGGTGGAGGTTACTTATTCATATATTTTTAGATCATCTGTACAACAACGAGAAAATATTTAACAAAGAAACAAATTGCGTCAACATGCTGCTTATATACTAAGATGAGGTATTGGTCCAACAAATACAACTGTAGATGTTAATATAACAAAAAAGAAGCAAGTAAAAAGTGGTCTAGCGAGTTTAGCAATTAACAAATAATAACTAATTAATCTTCAAATATTTGTTCCAACCAAGGAAAATTTAACTATAAATAGTGTAGTATACATCTTCGGTGGCGATTCAGTAGCATGCTTAGAAATTAATCAAAAGATTTATAACTCCATTAGTAAGTATCCTACACAAGGCAGATTATAACAATATCTATATGAAAATGAATAATAAGCTAAATAAGTCTATTCATCATATGCAGACAGTAGACCAAATTTTCATTTTATTTAACGGGACGGAGAGGATGGTGCTTGCGCCACCTTATACTGTGGCTCCATCCAAGTGTCAGTATGTGATAGGGAGAAAAAAAATGAAAAAAATGGAAAAGGTGTGTAGACGGGTGCAAGAGGAGTGTAGGAGAGAGAATTTTTTTTCAAAATGTTATAACTCACAAAATATAAGTGCAAAAATAAAAAAAAAGTATACCATTGTTCATCATATTTCGTGCTCTTCAAAACAAGATGTATCATGGATATGTTTTGGTAAACTTAAAATTTTATATTTTTAGAATGAGTATATATTAGGTATTTTTAAAGTGAATCTTATTCATTAGCAAAATGACTCTTTTTTAATAATAAAATGAACCTTATTCATTAACAAAATGAATTTTACCCCAAACACTCTAAAAACCACTATAGTAAAGTTAAAAATGTCTTCGACATTTTTATGGTTTGTAGTGTAGGGTTTAGGGTCTAACGACCATAAACCCTAAACTATAAACCCTAAAAAACTGTCGAGTCAGTGACGACAATATAAAGTGTAGAACTAACGCCAAAAAGATTGCCCTACCTCTAAACACCCTCAAAACCACCCTAGAAATGCTAAAAACGTCGAAGGTGTTTTTATGGTTTGTAGTGTAGACCCTAAACCACAAACCCTAAAAAACTATCGAGTAGTGACGACAATAAAAAGTGTAGAACTAATGCCAAAAAGATTACCCTACCTCCCCCCCCCAAACACCCTAAAAACCACCCTCGCATAAGTTTGTGGTAGGATTAACTTTTACTAGTATTAAACAAAATATTCACTTTTCTTAAACTTTTGATTCACCTTTAAAAAACCTTTGATTTACTTTTCTTAAACCACTGGTTCACTTTTCTTAAACCTCTTATTCACTTTAGTTAAAACAATCTCTATTTACGAGAATCACTTTTCTTGAACCTTTGATTCACTTTTCTTAAACGCATAATTAACTTTATAAAAACCTCTGATTCACATTTCTTAAACCTCTTAATCTATGCTTACAAGATTCACTCTTATTACTCTGATTCACTTTGTAACAACTTATGATTCACTTTTTAACAACCTTTGATTCACTTTTGTTAAACCTCCGATTTACACTAATCAAACAAGCAGAATCACTTTAGTTAAACAATCTCTGTTTATGAGATTCGTTTTTTTAACTCTTATTCACTTTTAAGCAACTCTCTGATTCATTTTTTAACAACCTTTGATTCACGTTGTAACAACCTTTGATTCACTTTTCTTGAACTTAAGATTCACAATGAATCTTAAAAAATATGTACATACAAAAAATGAAAAATAAAAAATTTATCAAAACATATCAATGATACATCTTGTTTTGAAGAGCACAAAAAATGATGAACAATGGTATAATTTTTTTTATTTTTACACTTATATTTTATAAGTTATGACATTTTGAAAAAAAAAAGTTTTCTCTCTCCTACTCACCTACTCGGCTACTCCTCTCCCCCTCTGTGTGACTTTCCCTCTTATTCTCTTTTTTTCTTTTTCTTTATTTCCCTACAATAGAATGTTGACATGTGGCAAGACAAAATACCAAAACTAGCCATCTCCATTACAAGGTGGCACAACCTCTATGTTCGAATTCACGATATTTAAAGGTCTAAAAAAGTTTCCAAATTGTATAGCTCTAACATCCGTTCACCTCCTCCTGGCTCCTTCTTTTTCACCCCGACGGGTGTCAAGACTCAAGTTTGTCTCAAGATTGGAAATGGCGAGAGCGAAGGTGTTCAACATGATTGGAAGACTGGAAGTGGAAGGTTGATGGTGGTCGAGGCATTTGCAAACCGTTCGGCGCTTCCTCTTAAGCCTGTCAAGGTCCAGCCTGGAGACAATAAAGGAAGAGCGAGCAGACGACTAGACGAGGTGGAATTAACCCAATGGGATGGTGGGAAGCAGAGGCGGACAAGGTGGAATTGACTGAGTAATAAGAAGACCAAAAAAAGAGTGTGAAGGGAGGAGAAAGTGTGGGGGAGAGATCGAAGTGAAGAAAAATCAGACAAATAAAACATTATAGTGAACATTGACTTTCCAACTTTTGTACAAAAAGAGAACAGAAAAAGTGCAGAAGATTGAATAATATCACCAAAATTTTCTACTTCCAACATAAATTTTGGTCTTTACATAATTTTCTAATGACAACATTTCGATAAAGGACATAAAATTTGGGCCGGTCCTGTATGGTAGCCCATATTGAACAGGCTGAGAGCCGGCCCCGGGTAACATAAATAGAGTAGTAATATGTCTGTGAGTTGTTAATAACATTAGTTCTACATCAATGCATGATTAGATTTGGGGCTGGGATAGATCAGGTAAACAAGGTGGTAAATTTCTTGCCCAAGAGTTCCTCAAGAAGGAGATTTAATAAATTATCTATAATATGGTAGGTTAACCGTCTTATTCGGTTAACCCCTTTCGGTTAATTAGGTCTTCGGTTTTCTAAAATTCAATTCCATTTACCATTCCATTTAAATCGGTTAACCGGATTCGGTTAACCATTTAATTTGGTTTTCTAAAATTAAATTCCATTACCATTTATTTAGACCCGTTAACCTTTGTTCGGTTCAGTTTTATCAGTTAATCTTGAAGTCGTGTATTTTTTCTATTGATAAGACCCATACCAATAATATTATAGTATAACATTGATCATCCACTTAAATCACGAGTGACAAATCGACACATGTGCCAAAAAAATATAATAATATGTGTATTCCCTCAATAGTTAATGTTGATTATTATATAAGGTAAACATTAATATTTGAAGTGTTTTCATTGTTTATATAATCAATTAACCGAGCGGTTAATCATTTTAGAAAATTCAATACCGTGACTGAAACCAAAACCGGCCAATTTACACAGTTCGGTTAACCATACAGTAAGAACCAATACGGTTAACCTGAAAACAGGTACGATTCACTTTGGATTCGGTCGTATTCCGCAATTTCAGAATCTTTTGGGCAGCCCTACCAACCAGAAAAATATTTTTGATCAAGTTGAGCTGACCCAACCCATTGCGGGTTGAATTTCATCAACTCGAACCAGAAGCTGGTTGACTTGATCATACTTTTTTTGAGTTATTTAATAAATAAATATAACATTTAAATGTTAATTAATTATTAAGTATTATATTTAGTCATAAGCGAATGACTAAAAAGTTTTTTGTCATTTATTAATCATTGGAAAACTAAATTAAGTCATTAAGTATAACAAATTTTCTTTTTAAATTTTTTTATTTTGGGTTATGGGTTGGCAGGTTCAATTTGTACTCGAAGTAGGTTTTACAACCCAATCCAAATTGACCCAAAAATCATTTGGGTAAGAAATCTTAACCTAAACTGGACTTATATGGCTCATATTCGAGGTCTTATCAAGATTGACATCTCTGATTAGAGGCATAAAAGCAAATTAAAGTGTACTCCTTATGCATATCTTGCAATCTATCTAACCATGCACTTCATCGTTATTGACATATTGCAATCTTATCTTCAACTGTTGGGCCCGTAGGGCCCGAAGATGACGCCTCACCAGGCCCAAATGAGCTACTTCCCCTACGTATGAAACCGAAATCCTTCCCCTTACCCGCCATCTGTTTTTTCTTGTTCAAGGTTAGTTAGAATGAGTTGAAAGTAAGTCAAAATCGGTCGAAGTTAGTCGATACTAGTCCAATGCATATCAATGTTATTCAGTAGCACGTAGAATCAATCGATCAAAACAGATTAATAAACTAATTTGAACTAATCAAAATCGGTCAGTCTGTTCACAGACAACAAAAACGTCAAAAACCAGTCAAAACATCACAAAAACCTGTCAAAATCTACTGTACACCCCTGCCGACGCCGCCCCCTTTTTCTCAATGTCGCCGCCGCCCTGTGCCGCCAACGTCACCGCCTACTTCAAATGTCCTGCGTCAACGCCTGTCTCAAATTACCAACGTTGGCGCTTGGTCTCCTATGTGGGCTCCGACACTCGCTTTTGGGACCCGATTTTTACTGATGTCCCTATTTCTGTTCTACTACGAGTCTAATTTTACTGAAAAATTGTAAATTAGGTGAGAACAAAATATTTGGACAAGTAGATCTGAAATGCTTAACTTGAATTCAAACTGCCGCTTCCGCTTGTTGAGAGATAGCAGAAAATTGTAGAGGGATAGAGAATTTGAAATGAGATGGAGAAATAGTGGGGTGTGGGTGCAATGTTTTTAGGAAAGCGATCCTAGCGTAGGATCGTAAGTGACCCCTAGGATCGGATCGTGGGATCAGATCGTGGGATCGTTCGATCCTACAAAAAGTGAGTAAATATTGTTCAAAATCATACATATGTTATAAACAACTTCTTTTAAGGCATAAAGTCTAATTTGAGTAAGAATATATAGCATTATTGAATTAAAAAATAAAAATTAAGACCACAACAATTTTAGTACGCTTACAAAATTAAAATATAGATAAGCAAACTATATGAATTCTCATAATATTGTCCATAAAAAAAGATAAATTTAATAAGATAGGTTAAACATAAATCAAATACACACACTGTATAATTTTTATGTGCGTTTTTATTTCTTTCATTACCCTCCCAACAAATATTATGAGCTACAAGTTATTTATTAACAAAATCATGGGTTTTCCAATTCATCTTCATTCAAAAGAGTAAGTAAGCAATGAAACACATAGTCAAAATGAGTTCTGGCAGCTTATTGTTTCAATTATAAATCAAGAAGGAAAAGATAAACTGTAAACAAAGTTGGGATCGATGGGATATTAAGATCGTATTATGGATCTAGAGTGTAGGATCGTAGGATCGTGCAATGGAATCGTGATCCTTTGACGATCCTACATGGCTCCGATCCTACCTGTGATCCAGATCGTAACTATGAATTTGGATCGTAAAATCATAGGATCGTGGGATCGAATCGCGATTCTGTGAACATTGTGTGGGTGTAGTTATAGAAGTTTTTTAAAGTGAAAGACAATATCGTAAAAAAACTTAAATTTTAAGTGTTCGAAATGAAAAATTGACTCAACGTATGAGTTTTATTCTATTGTCCAACGACAAAGGAGTTGGTTTGATTAGCAGGTTAAAAACAACACGCACAATTCTCTCACAAGGCGAGAGCTCCTCTCTTTTCCTTACTCCTCTTTTTTCATCATTTGTTCCTTTTTTTCATCAACTGTTAGCCACTTTTTCAGTTTCATAAATGATAATTAATGAATCTCAGCCTGCATTTTCTCAAATGTTCTTTCTAAAGCTCATCTGATTCGTTAAACTCCATGTGCTCAAGTTGATTTTATCCCATATTATATGCCATGGCCTCATCATCTTCGACGATCTTCTCTGAGCTACAATCCCCTCAGGCCAACCTCTCGATTACGACTATCTTGACCTTTCTCTGGCAAGCTGCTCCGACGCCACCATCCCGATTCATATGGACTCCTCATCTTCACACTCGGTGGAGGAATTAACCTTCAAATGTGAGGAACTTTCGCTCACAAAAGAGGAAGTCACACCCATATCCACCGATGGAATGATGGAGCATGATCCTCTCTGGGTCTTCAACAAATACTTGTTTGAAAAGCTTGTTACCTCCCGTGGGGTAGACATTAGAGCATTGGAATCCACGCTGACAAAAGTTTGACAACTTCAATGGTTACCGAGAATAAAGAAAGTAGCTGGTCATATTTTCCTATTGGAATTCAAACTTCTTTGCTCGATGCACGCAATTCTTGAACAAGGGCCATGGTCCTTCGATGGGGCTCTCCTCATTCTCCAGCGGATCGACAAGAAGAAAGCCCCTTCAGACCATGCCTTCTTGACATTCCCTATTTGGGTTAGAATCCATGGTGCTCCTCTTATCTTGCATAATAAATTAAGAACCTGCTACAAGTCTTGAATGCCGCTTCGGGACCTTCATGGAGTTTGAAAGTGAAGATGCCCGCTATGGAGGAGACTATCTCCATATCTATCCTTATGAAGGAGACTATCTCCGCTATGGAGGAGACTAGCTATCTCCATTTCAAAGTGATCATCTCGGTTGACAAGCCTATGCTGAGATGCGTCAAAACTATTCTCAAAGGAGAAGAGTCCACCTTGCGAATAACCTAAGAGAAACTACCGCCCATATGCTTTATAAGTGGGCTAGTTCTTCACTCCACCAAAGAATGCCCAAGCCAACAACCCTCCTCCTCTAGTATCTATCCTTATGGTCCATGGCTGCGTGCATTTGGTCTGAATAGCCGTAGAAGAAAGCTCGGAGACATGGAAAAATATCCTTAGTTTATTGAGCCCTCCTGACTACCCCCTCGGAACCTACTATGAAAAGAAAATGGCATGTCGGGGGCTTCAACCTCGTCGGTACTCCCCTCACTCAAAGACTCGAAAGAAGGCCTTATCCCACCTCTGATCAATGCTTCTATCTCGGAAGGGCTTGACACAAACGATAATTCTCCGTCAGGCCCTATCATAGCGGAAGGTTCGAAAAATATCTTATATGTGCCAGGCGCATCTATAGGTGTCCTGATTGTCTTTGGAAAAATGAAAGACCCGGTGAGCCCTCTAGACCCCTCAAACTTCAAGAAACGCAACTACGACAGAGTCCTTAGAAGTAGGGATGTGCATGGTTCAATTATCTCTTCCCCTATTATCAGTAGTCAATAAGAAAGACAATACTTCAACTCCCAAAGATCACTCCACCACCTCAAACTCACAAACAACAAGGTATCAACAAGGAGGCAGTCTCTGGCCAGCCCAGGGACACCCCAAGTAAACGATCTCAGGAGCCCATGGTCATCAAATGTAGCAGGGAGATCTGATGTCTATGTGGGCTTTTGGAATCCTCTCGGCCCTACTAGCAAAAAAACACCTTTTCAAAGTTTGATTATAATAATCCTTGTAGTTTTCCCCTTTTTGGGCCGTATTTATACTCACCTCATTAACTCAAGTAACGATAATAAAGGAGATCTATTTGCGAACTCCTGTCTTTCCAGGTGGTGCCCTACTCGGCACCATTAATTATCCTTTTTATGCAATCCTTAAGAATGAATGCTTCACATGGCTTCTGGATGGGCGGTCATCCCACAAAATAGAACTGACCTTATTTGCCTATGTTAGGATTAGCCACCGGTTACCTGGTGGTGGCTATGGAACAGGAGGTTCACTAGATTCTCCCCACCTACCGCTGCACTATATCAAATCAAAATAGCCCTAAACTTCCTAGCTATAGTAGTAAACAAGTGTTTATGCTTTGTTACTTATGATCGACTACCATAACAAGACTATGCTTTGTTACTTATGATGGACTACCATAACAAGGTTCCTTAGAGCAACCACAACAGTAGAAACTAAGAAAGTTTCTTATATATATATTATTATATTTACTCTTTTCACATTCTCTCTCCTTAATGGGTTTTGTGTCAGTAAAAGGAGTTCCTTAGCTAAGGAATGCAGAGATACTCTCTTAGTCTCTTTCCTCCACTTTCCTCCACTTCAACATTTATCTGTTTCTTTTTTTAAGTGTGTCAGTAAGAAACCCATAAGACACACTGCCGTGGTTGCTCTTGGGACTATAAACTTACATTAATATATTCTTATTTCCGAAAGAAAAAAAAGATTCGGAGATTAAAATCTTATGGACAACTTAGGCAAATATTCCAAACGGGCCTTTACTCATCTCGTTTCCGTTCCTTGCATATAACTACAAACAAAGAGGTCCCAATTCAGGAAATCTCTGCCTCCCCGCCACTAAAACCCCTTGGCTCTGCTTTTTCCGCAAAACCCTAGCTCTTCGCCCGCCTCTGTCTGTCTCGTTTTCTCTCGTCTTCTGTCGTTCCGTGATTCGGGAACCGCCGAAAAAATGGTTTGCTCGTGCTCTTAGTTTCACGATATCACCTTCATCTGAGGATTAAGCTTCAAAAGATTTTAGATTTTGCTAAGTTCTATTAAGTAAAACCAATGCATTTTATTAACTGCAGGGTGAAGAAGCTGTCAATCCGAAAGCATACCCACTGGCTGGTTCCCAGTTGGCAATAACGATTCTAGATTTGGTTCAACAGGCCGCTAATTACAAGCAACTTAAAAAGGGTGCTAACGAAGGTGGAGATAGTTTCCGCTAGATTTCTATTGTTAATAATGGGGATTTTGCTTCTATTTATTCTCTTTTTGAACTTAGTGTACTACTGGGGTGTCTCCCCTTCTTGCTGTCAAATTTTATTTTTTTCTGGTTTCTTATTTTTCTAGTGTGTTAATTGCGTTTCCAGCTACTAAAACCCTCAACAGGGGTATTGCTGAATTCGTGGTTATGGCGGCTGACGCGGAGCCACTTGAAATCCTTCTCCACTTGCCGCTGCTTGAAGACAAAGTATTTGCATTTTCTCACTAACTCCTTATTTCGTTAAAATTTCAATAAGTGGGATTCCTAGTTAAAATGTTTGTTATAAGCGAGGGAAGTGGTATAGTTGATTATATCAAAGGGGACAAGGTGAATGAGGATTTATAAAAGTGTTGGATGCATTAACCTGTTTTTATGGAATCCCTGTTCGAGAGCAACTAGTTGATTTTACTTGGTTTATGGGATGGACCGGAGATTAGGATTTGGGAGGATAAAATCATGTGCTTTAGGTTTGGTAGGCCGTAAGCTGTGTACAGATTTGTTTCCGTCATGTATATATCTTCTGTCATGTTCAAGAATATGTTCAATTTTGAAGAAGTAACTGAAGTCAATATTATCTACACAGAATGTGCCTTATGTTTTGTCCCTCGAAGCAAGCTCTTGGAAGGGCATGTGGTGTCAAGGCCTGTAATTGCATGTTCAGTGACTAGTAACGAAGGAAGCCAATTGAAGTCTCAAATAACACAGCTTAAGGTGTGTTTTCTAATTTTTCTGTCAATGATATATGTAACATGATGCCTAAATCTTATATACTCGTGCTATGCATTGTAGGATGCAATTGAGAATCTTTTGATTTGAAGTGGAGTATTAAGAAATCATCCAATTCGGAGTGACGGGCCTCAATGGATTGTCGAAGTTGGCTCCTTGAATGGCTTTGACTGATTAAGTTATGCCAGTATGGAATTGAGGATTTGTTGTTTTTTGCTTTAGTTTGTGTGATAATGTGATAGATCATGTGCTGGTTAACTTGTAAGGTGTGGTCATTACTTGGAAATTTTGTAATACCATGGAATTGCCATTTGGAGGATTTTGTTTATCTATAGTGTTTCAGTTTGGAGTATCATTCATTACTGCTAGAATGGTTGCTTCCAATGATTGGAAGCCTTGATTTATGATTTGTGTAACATGAGACAATATTCTGATCTGAGCGTTGTCAACAACAATAGTCGATCAATGTGAGATTATATTTGATGCCTTGTCAATTTACACAGTATGGAATTGCCGCTCTAAATCAGTTTAATACTTTATCAAACAACTTCGCTCAACAGATGCTTAGTGATAGTCAGGAGAAGTGTTGAGAGAAGTTTACTTTTTACACGGTAGACTATCATTTTAGGAATATCGGAGGTTAATCATACTCGAGGACGAATTAAAACTGCGCACAGTGCTCTGAGTTTAGGCGCCGCATCATCGTACTATCATGTCACGGTATTGTGAATCCAAAAACGATATCATTGGAGCCACTACCACTCGATCTGGTCTGAGAATTTCGTATGGACTGATCGATTTTGGTTTGGTTTGGATGGTAGTTGATACCTCTGGCTCTGACCGACTCAATAACCCGAATCATCGTTGACGTTGTGTTGTCTGTTGATTCATGAAGAATACGGCACATACACTTGTAGGTAATTAGAAAGGTGTTTTAAGTGCAAGCAAAACGTGTGTTCATATATGCTGCCACACTTCCTTTCGCCACTAAACTTTAGCTTCATTGAGAGATCCGATCTGGGCGCAAACCATTGATTGAAAGAGGTCGTTTTAGACGTTAACTGGTCCAGCCTCCTAGCTAGTACCCCATCCTCTATTCTGGTATGGATGCGTTCCTTCCTCCTATTTTCGATCAATTTTCTGCTTGATCCATTGTCGATCTTACTTTTACTTAGTAGTTTCAGCAATTTCATTTTGTGGTTAAAATTGACATATTTTATAATTTAATAGTTTAAACAAACACACAGTAAATTTAGGGGTGAGCAAATGGGGCGGTTTTTTTTTTCCGGGTCCGATCACCATTTTTTTAATAGTTTTATAGAAGTTCGGTTAAAGTACGGTTTGGTTAACGGATATTAAAATTCAAAGTTCAGTTATTACGACTTCGGTTATCCGTAATAATCGAACTTTAATAAAAATATTTTTATAAATTTTATTTTTTTTCTTAACCAAATATTTTATCTTATATTTCACTTCTCACTCAATTATGTTTAGGTTTTGATCATTTCGATTAATTCATAAAGTTTGGTTATTTAGGTTATTTTAGGATGTTTGGTTATTTCAGTTATTTTTAGAAGTTTGATTATTTCGGTTATTTTAGAAACTTCGGTTATCGGGCGATTAACGGTTATTAATGTAGCATAAAAAATAGTTATCAGTTAACGATTACAACGGATATTAGTACTAATTCGGTTATCACCGAAATAACCGCATTCCGTATTTTATTTCAAACTTTGGTTTAACGGATATCAGTTTTGACCGTTTGCTCACCCCTAAATAAATTGATGTATTAAAAAACCAAATTTAAAATTTATTTCTTACTAAATTGATATATTTTGATGTGGGTATGATCAGAAAGATGCAAACCATATCACTTATCTGAATTTGATAAACAAACTTTCTTTCAAATCTACTACTATTGATTTGGAGTCTCAACCACATCAGAATTCTGACCACACAATCTCAGCGATTTAAATAATTATCGTATAGTACTTGAATCAACTGTATGTGTTATTTTTATTCGAATAACTGCAAAGTTATTTGTTGTCACCTTTTTTACTAAATGCAGTCACTTTTTTATACATAAGATATAGGTGGCAGCAGGCTAGGAACTTTGTAGTTGGTGGCTGGGTGGACCAGCTATAGTCGGCCACGGCCAGCAGCTAGACAAGCCACAACCGTCCTATACCCTATTGCTATTACCCTAAAATGTATTTTTGACGTTTTAACTATCATAGAGTGATTTTAGGACGCCTT
This sequence comes from Limonium bicolor, assembly GCA_023374045.1. Classification (NCBI taxonomy): domain Eukaryota; kingdom Viridiplantae; phylum Streptophyta; class Magnoliopsida; order Caryophyllales; family Plumbaginaceae; genus Limonium; species Limonium bicolor. The sequence continues at coordinate 319,786,335 of CM041776.1, read as the reverse complement.
CGACAATTTAGTTATCCTAGGATGATTTTTAGGGAGTGTGGTGTGGGGTAATCATTTTTAAAGTCGTTTTGTACTTTAAAATGTCGTCACCTACTCAACAGTTTTTTAGAGTTTAACGACCCTAAACCCTGACACTACAAACCCTAAAAATGTCTTTGATGTTTTCTTAGTTTTCCTATGGTGGTTTTTAGGGTGTGCGGATTGTAGGGTAATCTTTTTTTAAATCGTTCCATACTTTATAATGTCGTTACTAACTTGACAGATTTTTAGGATTTGTGGTAACGTCCCTAAACCCACCACTACAAACCTTTTTAGCATTCCTATGGGTTTTAGGGTGTGGTTTAGGGTAATCTTTAAAAGAAACATAATTGTTGCCACCCAACGGCTGGCTCTACAGAGAGCCGTCAGGTGGCTGCGGGCTCTTTGGCCGCTGGGCGGCTGTAGTGCCTCCAGCCGGCTGTCGGTTATAAGGCCTGTAGACTCCCGTCGGCTACTTGTGAATGTATTTAGTAAATTTGTGACTGCAATAAAAAATTCTCTCCTAAGAATTAATTCTCTTACTATTATGGGCGAAGAATTTGTATTTTCAACCTTTAATACACAGATTATTATATTGCTTATCCTTTTTCGGAAAGGAAAGTTCATGAAATGTCACTATATTTTGGCTGATTCATGAAAAAGAAAGCCGCAAAATGACACTACATTTTTGTAAAAATTCATGAAATTCCACTATAATCATTGACCAGAAGTAAAATACTGAAAATAATACCCCTACTAGTTAACAAAGTACTTTTAAAGTTCACAATATACCTAAGTGATAAAAACACACAAAATTCAAAATACTATAAAAATATTAAAAAATAAAAAAAAAATAAAAATATTTTAATATCATGAATTGATAAAAGAAAATTAAATTAATATAATGTTATAACAAAAAAATTTATAGCAATTTAGACCAATTAAGTACCATATCTTTTACCCTACATTTAAAAAAAACATCTTACCAATTTAAATTATTTATTGAAAGTAAATTATTTTATATTTTTTTAACTAATATTTAGAAAAAATATTTTTTTAAAAAATATATTTTATTTTCCAGATAACTTTATGACATAATATTTTTTGTGAAAATAGAATATAAAATTTTAAAATATGCAAGTTATAGTCGCGGCTGTTAACAAACGGAAGACCGTATGATTCCACTTTTCTATGTGATGATTCCACACACTTAGCCGTTCAAGTGTTTAGATAAGACAGCGGTAGTGGTGGGCGGTGATTTTGAGAGGGAAGGAGGAGTAGGTGTTGTCACTAATCCATGGAGAGTATCATCATCAGTGACGAGAGTTGAGGAAGTGAAGATGATGGTAAGAGGCTGTTACCGATATGGGGTACAACGATCATGTTCTGGACAACTTATGCTCAGATGATTACTTTCTCTGTTGAGCAAGCATCGACTATGGAGAGAAGTTTTGAAAAGTTTAAAATCCTAGCGGGTTCTTTAACCGTTTTCTTTGTTGTGGCGATACTTATCACTTTGGGTGTGTATGACCATTTAGTTATGCCGATATGGAAGAAATTGAAAGGTAAACAAAGGGTTTAGTAATCTGCAACGTATCACGATTGGACTTGTACTATCGATAAGCATTGTCCGACCTGATGATCTCCACTCTCATATTGAATTGAGTCTAGACCATATTAACAAAATTTTGAAGCAATTCCGTCGCCTCTGATTTTTGTTTCATAAGAGTGACCCACAAGCATCTTGTTTTATCATCAACAATGCTAAAAAAATAAAGATAACCATCACATGTTTCCTCTGTACACAGTCCCCAGATCTCAACATGTAACAGATCAAAGGAATCATTACTTCGTGTTGAAGAAATAGGACGAGCCCCCTTATCTTTATTACATGAATCACAAAGGTTCCTACTATTTCATGTCTTTTAATCAGGCCAAAGTGCAAGAGTTTAGAAAGAGGTATATGGCCAAGCCGACAATGCCAATACACACTTTTATTACTTTCTACACTATTACAGCCTGACTTCTCTTAAGAGACTTGTAATCTTCTCTTCAAGAAACTTTCTAAGGCTGCAGCATCAAGATGATAGAGACCATTCTAAATATGTCCAATCCGGTTTTCAATATTCAAGGCTGGGTTCTGTAAAATACAAGATTGCCCATCAAACATCAATCTCCCTCTGATATGTTTAACAAACCTGTTAATAGACAACAGTCAGGGGGCAGCGGGTGTTTCTCACCCCCTCCCCCAAGCACTTTTATTTTTCAACAAGAAATATTTATAATGTAATGTGGTGGCTTCTGCAAGATTAGCCGTATCCGGTAAATATGTGAAGAAATGTTTATCTGATTAGCCGTATCCGGTATTATACTACCTCCGTCCCGTCATAAGTGACTTGATTGCTTTTTTACATGCTTTTTCACTCCAATATTAAACATATAAGATAAAATAATTTTTAGAAATTAAGTTGTACAATATATAGTTTTTCACATAAGGATTCCACTATAAAACATAGATTTATAAAAATATATTACTTATATGTTAAATATTGAAGTCAAACGACACATTCAAATAGTGGACTGAACACTGCTGCTGGGACAGAGGGAGTATTATTTTAAGAGAGAGGGGCAGGAGCATAGAGAAAGGAGCATTGGTGTCGTGTAGTGCAGCATTACATTCTTCTCTGAAGACTATTTTTTCCAACACAGGAGTCTACCATTCTACATACAAAAAGGTTTCACTTTTTTTTCTTTCTTGAATAGATATCTAATGGATTTGATTAATTGACCGATTAACTATTTTTGATTTAGTTTTTTTTTCTCTTTTTTAGTTCTAAATTTATATTATTTGTGATTCGTGTTGTTGGTGTAACTATCTTTATTTTTTTTGTTCTTTCTTTAGAAGTTAATTATGAGTGGTTTTTTCTTCAAAATTAGAGACTAAATTTAAGTATAATCAGCAAATATTATAACTATTTTTAGTAATTGATTATACTCGTGATAATATGTTTTAATAGGCTTTGTGTGTATATCATTTTGTGTGAATTGGTTGGTTTGTTTTGTTATAGAATACTTCCTAATATGTTATATAATGAAAATTTATAATCCTTGTGAAAATCACGTATTTCATTGTGACTTATTATGTAAACATCGTTTATGTTTTTCAGATTCATTATGAAGAGAGGAAGAAAAATAGATTCATTTTTTAAGCCAAAGAGAAGTCTCGAAATTGATACACAACAATTATAAAACGATGATGAGCCAATTGATACATCAAATCCTCCTAGTCAATCGTTTCATGAGGGAGAGCCGTCTTTCAATCAGCTCGATATGAAAATATTGAATTGTTAGAGCCTGAGAAGTTCAATATTGATTCCTTGATTCGTGATCCTGGCTTACAACCTCCAATTTATGATATCCAAGTGACCAAAGGGATGAGGTAAGACGAGCTTACATTAAACTTGGGCCTTATCAACTTCGAAAGTCAAATTATCCATTTTCTGGTCTTGTTGGTCGTCAATGCAAGTTTCAAGCAGCTTGGTTTAAAAGCTTCTTTTGGTTGGAATATTCTGAGGTAAAAGATGCTGCATTTTGCTTTCCGTGTTATCTTTTCCTAAAAATCCCACTAAAGGAAGAGGGTCGGATACCTTTATTACAAAAGGATTCAACAATTGGAAGAAAGTGAATAGTGGTAAAGATTGTCCTTTTGTCAACCATAAAGGTAAGAATTCTGGGTCTACCCATAAATATTCCGTGAAATGCTATGAAAATCTAAAAAATGTATCAGGTCATATAGAGACTGCTATACATAAGCAAACATTTGAGCAAGTAATTAGTAACAGATTACGGCTGAAGACTTCAATTGAGGCAGTTAAGTGGCTCACATTTCAAGCTTGTGCATTCAGAGGTCATGATGAAAGACTTGATTCAAGAAATCAAGGTAATTTTCTAGAGTTGATCAAACTTCTCGCATCCTACAACAAGGATGTTGGTGAAGTAGTATTGGAAAATGCACCAAAAAATGCAAAGTATCATCCCCAGACATTCAGAAGGATATTTTACAAGCATTTTCTAAAATGTGCAAGAAGCAATATGCGACGAGATCGGAGAAGCAAAATTATGCTTGATAGTTGATGAGGCTAGAGATGAGTCTAAAAAGGAATAGATGGCTATTGTTTTGAGGTTTGTTGATCAGAATGGTTATGTCAGGGAAAGATTTTTGGACTTAGTTCATGTCAAAGACACAACAACCTTGACTTTAAAGAATGAGATCATGTCCTGTTTGGCATATCATAAGCTTGATGTTCAAGATATTCGAGGTCAAGGTTATGATGAAGCCAGTAATATGCGTGGAGTGTGGAATGGCTGACAAGCTCTATTTTTGAAGGAATGCCCGTATGCTTATTATGTACATTGTTAGCTCATCAATTGTAGCTGCCGCTAGTTGCAACATCTAAGGATGTGTCTGAGGTACACACCTTTTTCAAGAACTTGAATTTTATTGTAAATGTCATTGGTCCTTCTTGCAAGCGGAATGATCAACTACAAGCTGCCTAGCTTGCTGAAATTTCACACCTAGCTGAAATTGAAGAACTTGAAAGTGGAAAGGGTGCAAATCAGATAAGATCTTTGCAAAGACCTGGAGATACTAGACGAGGTTCACATTATAAATCAATTTGTAGCTTGATTGAGTTGTTTGGCCCAACTAGAGTGGTGTTAGATGACATCATCGTTAATGCTTCAACATCTTCTCAAAAAGGTGATGCAATTTATGCTTTGAGGCAATTTATGCTTTGAGGCAATTATTATCATTTGATTTTGTGATTGTAATGCATGTGATGAGGAAATTATGAAGATAACTGACATGCTTTGTCAAGCTCTGCCAATTGAAGTCACCAAGCTATTATTAATAATCTTATGAGTCTCTTGACTCTTGTTTAACTCGAGACATTGATTCCAAATTTAGAGATGAAAAGTGGCAACCATTGTTAGAAGACGTGGTTCCTTCTGTGAGAGTCATTGCATTCCAGTCCCTGATATGAATGGAACTTATATTGATATCATCCGTTCTCGTCATAAGAAAGTCAATGTAACCGTCGAGCATCATTATCGAGTTTATGTGTTTATTGCTTCTGTTGACTGTCAGTTGCAAGAATTGAACTCTAGGTTTAATAAGCAAGTCACAGAGCTTTTATCTTTGAGTGTTGCATTGGACCCAAGAAATTCATACAAGTCTTTCGATGTTAATGACATATGTAGATTGGCAACAAAGTTTTACCCTTATGATTTCTCCACACAAGAAATAATTTATCTAAGACAGGAGTTGGAACACTATGAGGTATATGTTCTCAGCCACACAAACTTGAAGAATGCAAGGGATTATGTGAAACTGGAAAGTCAGAAATATATCCTTTGATCGATAGATTAATCCGTCTTGTTTTAACTCTTCCTGTTTCAACTGCTACAAGTGAAAGAGCCTTTTCAGCAATGAAAATTGTGAAGACTAGACTTCATAGTAGTATGCCTGATGAGTTTCTACGGAGCTACTTGATTGTTAATATTGGAAGGGAGATTGCTGAGACATTTTCTACTGATAAGATAATAGACGACTTCAGCTTTATGAAAGAAAGACGCTCACAATTCAAAGTCCATAAGGTACATTTATTTTCAATTCATTTACTTATCAATTTACCTTTGATTTGTATGTATATCTACATATATCTTGTCTTATATGTACACAAAAACTCATTTTGCAGGTGCGTTCAAGATAGATAAAAGATTAATATGTCAACTTTCAGCTAATTGATTTTCTATTATGCGGTAAAAATTATGTAAGAATTATTTTCGTTTGGCATAAGGAATTATTCATCAGTGATCTTTTGTTTACGGGTTTGTCATGTAGTAGATATACATCGTGTTTTTTAAATACAATAAATATACGAATTTTTTCTAAAATACAACAAACACATGACATTATATACTTAATATATAATCAAAATGTCCGCCCCTAGTAATTGAAATTCTTTTCACAAAAGAACACTTCCTTTTGTGCTAACAACTTGAGCTCTCCCATCTGGCATAGAACGTGTATGACTGCTCTTTAAGGATTTCTCATGAAAGAAAAGATCATTGTCCCCACTAGGATTATCTGTGGCTCTAGTGTCAACAATCCAAACACTAGTTTTTCTCTGTCCACTAACAATAGCATTTAGAGAAAATGGAACATCATTATGATCGACAGTATTCATACCTGCAAAGTTACAGGAATGAGCATTCTCCTGGCCGTTGTTCATCTTCTGTAAACATCCAATCAGAAGATCAATCTGCTCACGAGAGATTCCTGAAACCTGAACTCTCTCTTCAGCATCCTCTTTCTTTTCTGTAACAACCTGATTAGCCATTTTCTTATTTTTTTCCAACTCTAGCCATTTGGAAAACCATGTTTAGCATATCAGCTTTCTTCAACATGTCCTATTTTACCATAGTAGGTACATGTATCCTTATTTTTCTTTCCTTTATCCCTCTGTTGCCATTTCATTTGCTGATGCGGACCACTTTCCCTTCAACAGAATTAGAAAACTAGCAGTATCACTCTCGTTTCTTCTCCTTTTACTACTTTCTCTCTGTCGTTCTTCAGAGAGAATGTGAGAATACACTACTTCCATGGAAGGGAGTGAGTTCATCATTAATATATTCCCCCTGACATTCACATATATATCATTTAGCCCCATCAGGAAGCTAAAAAGCTTATCCTCCTCTAACATCTTTCTCATTTTCTCAGCCTCTCCACAATTACAACATTTATATCCCTTCGAACTGGCAATAGCATTCAGTTCATCTCAGAGTTTTTAAAATCTGGTAAAATATCCACTAACAGTATCGTTCTCTTGCTCCAGAACACAAATCTCTTTTTCAGATAAAATCTACACGTGCCATCTACTTGATCAAATCTGGCCAACAAGCTCTCCCACATTTCAGGGGCGTATTCAAGGGGGTACACGTGGGGTCATGTGACCCCATGTTTTTCAAAGAATTTACAGATTCCTATATGTATAATAATTAAAGTTTTATATGTATATAGTATAGTGACCCCATATGTCATAGAGTTGTTGGTGGTGTAGTGGTAAGGGGTAGAAGCATTGAGTAAATTATCTTGGATTCAAATCCAACTATGAGAAAATATGTTAATTTTTTTTCTTCAAACAATAATGACCCCACATAATTTATATTCTGGCTTCGCCCCAGCCACATTGCACGAGCCGTAGTGCTAAAAACTAGGCTTTCACAAATATCTTTGCTTAAAGCATTTAAGATCCAAGACATAATCAGGCCGTTACATCTAAGCCAAGCCTGATCCTTAACCTCATCATCGATCGGTCTAGTTATTTTCCCTTCTATCAGTTCTAGTTTGTTTATAGCCATTAGAGCTATCAATACAGTCCTCTTCCATGTTTGAAATCCAATGCCATCAAATTTAGGGGCTAAAATCATACCTGGATGGTCCGTAGTATGAACGTACAAAGGATCTGTAGGATCGACTCCAAATTCCTTCATTCTGGATCTAGAAAGGCTCTCAAGCAACTGCTCTATCGAGACGCCTTTAGAATTCTCAGCCATGAAAAAGGAGAGATCGATCGAACCAGTAACTGAAGGAGAATGTTTGATCCAGAAAGAACGAGTTCACTTTTGATCCAAATCAGGCTATCGCAGCTTGCTCTGATACCATGTTGCGAGAGAAGATTATGTTTCAGAGTGTACGAACAAAGAGAAGGATCGAGATAAATGGACATTTGTGAAAACAACATCAGAACTTGGTTATTGTATTATTAGGATTGAGAGTATTTATAGAAGAAAGTGTAGACGTAGCGGGAAAGGAACAACTAATAAAGACAGCTGAACTAATACAGCTGGCAAACTTATTTAAGAAAAACAAAACATAACAAACTAACAAACGTAATGTATCATCACACTCTCCAATCTTAGTAGAGAAATTTTATCGCTCTGTATTTAAGGTGATTTTAGAGGCGACTCTAGGTGCGATTTGCTTATCGCTGAGATGGAAATAGTAGTAGAAGGGAAGAAGGTTGTCAGAAGAAGAGACGTTTTATCTACTGCCTTAACTCCATGCAACGGTATTAAAGTGGAGAAGGAGAGCAAAGAATATAAGATTAACTTTAATAGTACAGATTATCTGAGGGAGGAGAGTGTCCCACGTAATGTTTTAGTACAAGTGTTTAAATCTAAAGGCTTCCATAACAGGTAATCCTTTTTGTGAGAGACATCTGTTGTGTTTCTTGATGATCATCATTATTCCAGCTGATCAGATATGGGACATTGAACAGAGAACAAATTATAGAAATCTGAGCATGGTTATTATACACTGGTTTGTGTGGGTATTTTTGCTAGATCAGTAAGTGAGTGGCTTCAGTTCTTAACATTTGAAGACAGACGTGCCGAGTTTAAGATTAAAGAAAAGAGAGGAGATATTACAAAGCTTCGTTCTACATTTTTCATCTTCATGGATAGAATGATCTCTAGGTGGACAAACTTGAAGATACATCCAGGTGAACTTGAAAAAAGGTGGAAGGTGATCTTCTTCGACAGGACTCATGTAGTGCAGAGTTTACAAATGCTCTGTTTGGGAAGATTTGGCATCCAAGTAGAATTTCAGCTAGGGTTCTCCAGAGCTTCTTAGTACATATTTGGAAACCTAAAGCTTCTCTCAAAGTAAGTGAGATGGGTTATAATAGATTTACCTTCTTATTTACTTCTGGAAATGATATGAGGAATATACTAGCAAATGGTCCTTGGCACTTCCACAACAGATTACTAGTGATTATGGCTATAGACCCAACTAAACATATAGATGAGCATGAGCCGAGGAAGATAAAGATTTGGGTGGGGATTCATAATCTTCCAATGATGTTCTACAACAGAGCCTCAGCAGGCATCTTGGGAAACAAAATAGGAGTTTTTGTGGGGTGTTCCTATAAGCTCAATCCTCTGACGGTGAAAGTTTTAAAAATAAGAGTGGAAATAGATATCACTGAGCCTCTTTGCAGAATCATTGTGATAAAAGATGGAGTTAAAGATAGATGTTGCAGGTTGTCTTATGAGAATCTTCCTCATTTCTGTTTTCGGTGTGGAAGGATCGATCACATGTTAATAGAGTGTGCAACAAAGAAAAGCTCCCAAGATGAATGTTGAGCAAAATAATGTTGAAACTATCTTGCTAACTATGGGCAGTGAACCCAATCATTGTAGTACAACAAGGTTGTATCCACAGGGACTTCGTAACTATCTAGCTAATTATAAGCTTAGTAAATGTGCAAGAGGATATATACAAAAGTGCATAAATGTAAATTATGGGTTTTGGGTTGTAATTGGAGAAATAAAGAAAAGCAATAAACACTAAACTAACTATCTAGGATAGGTGTAGCCCGGGATGGATATTTGCACCCGTCCTCCCCTTACTACCGATTGCCAAACCTCGAACTCATAGCTAAACCACGGGAACGCTTAATTAATTAGCAACCTAATCTAGGCCTACTAATCCTAACCAATTTAATCGAGACTTCTCATTCAGCTAAGCCCCGGGTCAATCGATAGCACTAAGCTCAAGTTCCACTAAGGTTGCAATGTAGTATAATCTCAAAATTATCGAAAATCAGAGTACACCGTTTTAGTCTCTAACAGTTTAGGATTCTATCTCTGAATACCATTTTGATAGAATCCCACAATAATGCTAAACTAATCGGTAGGCCAAACCAACCAATTTAACATATAGAAGACAAATTGAGCAAAACCCTTAACAAATCCCCAAATCATGAGCAACAAGTTTAGAAGTCATAAACACTCAATATTCATCTTAATTAAGCTCAAAGACTAAAATAGAGCATAAAAATAAGTTCAAGATTCAACAATGGAGGTTTTAGGGATTTTGGGGCAAAATCCCCATCCCTAGCTACAAGGAAACTACACAACCATTAAAGCACAAAAGAGAGAGAAGGGAGAAGAAATAGCCATGAGAGATTGAGGAAGAGCTTCAATGGAGGTGAGCCTTCTCCTCCTTCTTCTCTTCTTTCTTCTTCCTTCCCTTTCTTCTTCTTCTTCCCTCTTTTCTCTTGTTTTTCCGTCGTTTCTCTGTTCTGTGTCAAATCCCCTCTCTTTTCTCCTTTTAAATGATTTCTGGGCAAATTTTACGACCGACCGAAGGGTCGGTCAATTCCAGTAGCTTGCAAAAACGCGAATCTGGGCAAAATTTCGACCCGGCCGACCTTGCAAGGTCGGTCGGAGTCAGGCTAACTTCAAAACACTGTATCTTCTTCGTTTTAACTCCGATTTTGGATCCGTTTGCGCCCACGCGTTCCTCTCTTCGTCTACTTTACTCCTAGCTATGTTACTCCTCCTGTTTAAACAATAAATGTGTATAAAACACAAAACTAGAGGAAAACAAGCTAGAGTGGAGAAATGAGCATGAAAAGTGTTTATTAAACATATGAAATACACCCCTAAAACATGCTCATTTGGACACTCATCACACCCCCACACTTACCTTTTTGCTTGTCCTCAAGCAAAACCAAGCACCCATGCAAGTAAGGAATGCTCAAGACTAACAAACACTATCATGAATTGTAGGATAAAAGAAGAAGCAAAAAGTGATTAAAAACTTTGAGGAGTGTGAACCATCTCTTAGTGGTGGCATGGGTGTGCTTAGGGCAAAACAAAATCTAGAGTTTTGGGGTATGATCCGAAGTGCTTCAAAGTTCTAAAGATTAGGTGACTTGGAGAGCTTTTACCATGTCCAACTTCTCTTAAGAATGGGCATTGAGAAGAAGACAAAAGGAAAAATAGATTTATGCATTTGTTTCACTTTTGCATAAGAGATGAGAAGATAAAATTTTGGCATCAAGCCTCTGCATTTAAGAACACTCAACTCTCATTGTTGGTTAACAATGGTGTCTCACAAGTCCCTTGAAGGATTTTCACAAAGAAGCACCCCTTAGCAATCCCTAAGAAAGAAGACAGAAGGAATCCCAAAGCAATAAAAATCCAACCATACAAGATCACTTGGCCACACCGCATGTAAAATGCTTCTCAAAAGCAATCAAAATGAAAAATTTAAGCATTTATCCCACAATTCATAACAGTATTTGTTCTTAATGAGAACAACTCACAACACAAGGGTCCAAGTTTTTTATTTTGGACAATCGCAAGATAAGCATGAAGTATTAAGCATTTAAGCACACAATTCACCGGCACACAATTCACCGAAAAGGTCACTCCCCCACACTTAAATTGAACAATGTCCCCATTGTTCACTAATCAAAACTGGGGAAGGTTCCAGAAGACCTTTGCGGGAAGCAGACAAAAGGAAAATCACACGGGACACAAACAAATAGTATAGCACAGAAGCTATCCCCAGATTTGCAGAGTCAAAATTAGAGAAGAGAGAATGAAAACTAAAAGGAACTAGTACTCCCCTGAGATTGCTATTGTTATCAGTTTGTAGAACTCCCCCACACTTGAGCTTCAGCCTCAAGTAGCGTAGCTTGATTGCGGTGTGGACTGGAAGTTGCACCCGCATAAAACACTAGAAGCAACCAAACTACAACTGGAGTTAAGGGTTAGCAAAAACAAAACCAAAGGAGAACGAAAACAAAAACAGGAAATAAAAATAGTGGAGTCGTTGTGGGCAAATATTAAAGGGTGAAACGAGTACTCCCCGATAAGATGCGGAAGGAAGATAGGGTGCCCGCACAATTGCAAGTGGGAGGGGTCGTTGAGGTGCTACCTTCAATTGTTGGAGATGAAGGTCCTCTTGGAAAATTTCGCCAGAGGTTCCTTTGTAATTGTTCCTAATTCCATCCCTTTTTCAGAGGGGCTTACCTGTTTCCAAAATATTCACAACACAGACGCCACCAATTGGGCATAAAAGGGCAAGTCCAAAGAATGCCAAAATAGCCCATTATTGAAAACAATGCAAAATCTAAACTAACAGAATTTAAAAGACAAGACACGAAATGAAATCCGGGTTGCCTCCCGGTAAGCGGCCCTTCTTTAAGGTCTTTGGCTAGACCATACCACCGTGAAGTCATCCGGGATCGAATATGAACGTTGAAGTCGGCTTCAACGGGTGGGTTGGGCGGGCATCATCTAGCAATGAAGAACGACCCAGATCAAAAGGAAATGTGGCCTCAACACTTAGGATGTGAAAGTGTAAACTCCACCGATCGTTCATCAGGTGGAAGTGTTGAGGTGGGTGATCCTTGGTACGAGGATCAAACTGTGGTGGAGCCTCCTCTTCAAATTCAAGGATGTAAACATCCTTATCTTCAGTGAGCGGTGCAGGGAGAACTCCAAAGTGGACTTTGCCTTCAATCTTTGGTCCCTGATCAAATGGGAAGGTGGCCTCCACACTTAACGGGTGTATGTTGAGCTTCCACCCAACTTCATTAGTGCACGGGTGGGGGCCTTGATCCTTCAAATGAAGATCAAAGTTAGTGGGCTCCTCCTCCTCAAATTCAAGGATGTAGACATCCTCGACCTCGGGGTGAGGCTCATAGGAAGAGCCGAGGTGGACATCAACTTCAGAGGGGGATGGCTCCTTGAAGTCGGTGGTGGTACTCTCCTCTGAGGAGTCAGAGGGAGACAGTGTCTCCTCCTTCTCAAAGTTGAGGATGTGAGCATCCTCGTGATCTTGATGGAGCACGGAGAAGGCGGGGAAATATTGGTAGCTGACTTCAGAGGGAGAAAGCTCCTTGAAGTTAGAGTGGAGACTCTCTTCTGATGAAGTGTCTTCATAGTCAAGCCGGGGGTGGAGTGGTGCTGGGCTTTCAGATTCGCACAGGGGAGGAGTTGGAGAGTAGCTCAAGTCCTCAGCAGGCTGTTCCACATCATGAACTGTTTTACTCTCAAGTTGTTGCACAATCTGATCAATCTGAGCTTGAACATTCATGTTGAAGGTATCTTGCTTCATGGTAAAAGTATCTTGCATAGTCGAGTTAGGCTTGCAAGAAGAGATAAGATCAGACATGAGCTCCTCCAAACTGGGTGAATCAACCTCTACTGTGATCACAGGACAGTGAGCGCTCTCGTGGTCTCCTCCACACTCTTGGCACACAAGCCTCCGGTAGACATATGAGTTGAAGTCCTCCATAAGAGCTCTCAATTCTGCCATTGTTGTTGGACATTGAGGGCTCTCATGGTACTCTCCGCACCTTTGGCATACACTCCAATAATCGGTGTTTTGCTCGGTGTAGTCGCCATGCCAACCTTCTGCTGGGGGAGTGACAGATGGTTCGAAGTTTTCCATAAGAGCTCTCAATTCTGTCATTGTTGTTGGATATTGGGGGCTCTCAGGATATTCTCTGCACCTCTGACATACATCCCATTGATTGTAGTTCTCTGCGCCATAAGAGTAACCGTACCAACCTCCTGCTTGATCGTAGTGACCATCCATCAGAATTAAGTACCTAAAAAAAGAAACAAAAATTTATACACAAAATGGGCAAATAAATGAAATGAAAATCTGCACAAAAACTAAACAGATAATAAACCAGATAGTTGGACCGAAGTCCCCAGCAACGGCGCCAAAAACTTGTTGAGCAAAATAATGTTGAAACTATCTTGCTAACTATGGGCAGTGAACCCAATCATTGTAGTACAACAAGGTCGTATCCACAGGGACTTCGTAACTATCTAGCTAATTATAAGCTTAGTAAATGTGCAAGAGGATATATACAAAAGTGCATAAATGTAAATTATGGGTTTTGGGTTGTAATTGGAGAAATAAAGAAAAGCAATAAACACTAAACTAACTATCTAGGATAGGTGTAGCCCGGGATGGATATTTGCACCCGTCCTCCCCTTACTACCGATTGTCGAACCTCGAACTCATAGCTAAACCACGGGAACGCTTAATTAATTAGCAACCTAATCTAGGCCTACTAATCCTAACCAATTTAATCGAGACTTCTCATTCAGCTAAGCCCCGGGTCAATCGATAGCACTAAGCTCAAGTTCCACTAAGGTTGCAATGTAGTATAATCTCAAAATTATCGAAATCAGAGTACACCGTTTTAGTCTCTAACAGTTTAGGATTCTATCTCTGAATACCATTTTGATAGAATCCCACAATAATGCTAAACTAATCGGTAGGCCAAACCAACCAATTTAACATATAGAAGACAAATTGAGCAAAACCCTTAACAAATCCCCAAATCATGAGCAACAAGTTTAGAAGTCATAAACACTCAATATTCATCTTAATTAAGCTCAAAGACTAAAATAGAGCATAAAAATAAGTTCAAGATTCAACAATGGAGGTTTTAGGGATTTTGGGGCAAAATCCCCATCCCTAGCTACAAGAAAACTACACAACCATTAAAGCACAAAAGAGAGAAGAGGAGAAGAAATAGCCATGGGAGATTGAGGAAGAGCTTCAATGGAGGTGAGCCTTCTCCTCCTTCTTCTCTTCTTCTTCTTCCTTCCCTTTCTTCTTCTTCTTCCCTCTTTTCTCTTGTTTTTCCGTCGTTTCTCTGTTCTGTGTCGAATCCCCTCTCTCCCCTCTCTTTTCTCCTTTTAAAATCTGATTTCTGGGCAAATTTTACGACCGAACGAACTTGCAAGTTCGGTCCTAGGGTCGGTCGATTCCAGTAGCTTGCAAAAACGCGAATCTAGGCAAAATTTCGACCCGACCGACCTTGCAAGGTCGGTCCTAAGGTCGGTCGGAGTCAGGCTAACTTCAAAACACTGTATCTTCTTTGTTTTAACTCCGATTTTGGATCCGTTTGCGCCCACGCGTTCCTCTCTTCGTCTACTTTACTCCTAGCTATGTTACTACTCCTGTTTAAACAATAAATGTGTAAAACACTAATGAAACACAAAACTAGAGGAAAACAAGCTAGAGTGGAGAAATGAGCATGAAAAGTGTTGATTAAACATATGAAATACACCCCTAAAACATGCTCATTTGGACACTCATCAATGAACCAGAAAGATATGGAGCTTGGTTGAGAGCAGAATATGCTGGCTCTATAGCAGCTCTGAATGAAGACTTTTTAATGAATCAGAACTTGAAGTTGTTGGGGTTATCCGAATCAGAAACAGGTATTAAAGTGTTAGATCTAGTTGAGAAAACGATGAAAGGAAAAGGAAAGGACTGCTCTTCTTCTTCTATGCTTTGTTTACAGAATATAGAAGATCAAGACAACACTCTAGTCAGGGAGAAAAGTTCCATTCAAGAAGGTAATAAGTTGGTTATAGTCAAGGATAGATCTTCAGGAGAATCTGTCGTAGATCTTCCAGTTCAGGCAAAAGCAGTTTTGGCAGGAATAGAAGGTGGGTCTTTAATTCCTAGAGTTTACAGTCCTCAGATTCTAGGAGGAATTTTTGATCCTCTAGGTCTGGAAGGAAGATTTATACATGAGAATGCTAAAATGGGACAGGATAAGGATTGGAAAGAAGGAGATGATAGTTCTGAGCAGCCAGTATTGTTTTCACAAAGTTCTAAAGTGCTGGATAATCTTGGTTCTTCTTCTTCACCAGAGGAGGAGGGTGTTTTTTCTAGAGGTCTTCTGAAAGCAGTTATTGGGGAAGGCCAAATGCAGATAGAAAGGACGAAGGCTCCTATAGTTCCTCCTGGTTTTGAGTTTAAGGAAAGTCAGCATGAAGAGGCTAATAAAAGAGATTTCTACCAGGCATTTGACTGGGCTTCAGCTTTGGATAAATTCAGTTGTCATAATAAGAAGTCAAAGCTTTGCCTACAACTCAATCAGATATTAATATGTCTATCTCTCAAATCATGGAGGAAGCAGAAACAAAAAGAAAAGGAAAGACAGGACAAGAAAAAATCAGCAAATCAGATAAGCTGTCTGTCAACAATTGGATACAGAGATAAGGTAAAGGAATAGCTTTCAAGGCAGGTGAGAAAAATAAGACTCTTACTCTAAAAATCAAAAAGAGAAAGAGTGGCACTCTTAAGTCTCCGGGGGTTAAATCTTCAGTCAAAGAAGGATTAACCAAGGACTCTCAAGAGAATACTCTTACTCAGTCTCAGGCAGACCTTGCTTTGAAGCAAGGCTGCCAGTCAACATGACTTGCTTAAGCTATAACTGCCGAGGTTTGGGTCGACCTCAGGCAGTTATTTGGGTGAGAGATCTGATAAGATCTAAAGCCCCTGATATGGTTTTTCTGATGGAGACTCACAGATCTGAAGAGGAGATGGCTCTGATTTTAAAGAGATTTTCAGACTATGGTAGTTGTGTTTCTGCTAGTGTGGGACGAAGTGGAGGTTTAGTGCTTCTTTGGAAGAAGGAAATCAAGGTGGATATTTTGAATATTTCTAAACATCATATAGCTGCGGTGGTTACTTTTCCAGGGGGTGTGGAGTTTAATTTTACTGGTTTTTACGGTTGGTCAGATTGGAATTTGAAGTTCTTATCTTGGAAATTATTGAAAGTTCTGAGAGAGCAAGTTCATATTCCTTGGATAGTAGCTGGGGATTTTAATCAGATTCTATGGAATTCAGAGAAATCAGGAGGTAGAAGAAGGAAAGAGAAAGATATGTATATTTTATATATATGGTGGAAGTTTGCAAGCTTACTGATGCGGGTTTTTTTGGGGAGGAAGGTACCTATACTAACAAACAGATTGATGGAAATCATTCCATAAGTAGATTAGATAGAGCTTTTCTGTGTAAAGAAGCTTTGGATATGTTTCCCTTACTATCAGTTGAGCATTTGAAGTGGGAAAACTCAGATCACAGACCTATTCTCATTAGGTTTTTTGGAGAAGGAGAAAACAGAAACATCTGTTTAAGTTTGAATCTTCTTGGATGAAAGAAAAAAATGTTATCAAATTGTTTATGAAGTCTGGGGTGATAACGATGTAATTTAGAACAGAAGATCAAGGAGTGCGCTAAGGCTCTTACTAGGTGGAAAGGCTGGTCCTTTGGTAAATTGCAATGGAAACTGAAAAAGAAAAAAGAAGATTTACATTCTCTGGATCAGTTACCTTACTCTGGTGGGGTGGAGTCTAACAGAAAAAGAATCTTGGTTGAGATAGAACTTATTTCTTTTAATATTGAGGCCTGGTGGAAGCACAGATCGAGGCAACAATGGGTTATTGAAGGTGATAGAAACACGAAATTCTTTCATTCTAGAGCATCTGCTAGAAAAAGGAGAAATACTATCTTTGGTCTAGAAGATAACACTGGTGCCATGTTTTATGACTGGAGTAGTATAGAGGGCATTGCAAGGGGTTATTTCCAAAAGCTTTTTTCCTCTTCTCAACCTGTTTCAGATGTCAGATTTCTGGATGCAGTTAGAGGAAGATTGACTCCAGATCATGTGATATCTCTTCAGATCCCTTATACAGCTTCTGAAATTATTAAGGCAGCGAAAGATCTCAATGGAGACAAGTCTTCAGGGCCTGATGGATTTAATGGAAATTTCTTTAAGAACTTTTGGAATGTGGTGGGAGAGCAAGTCATCACAACTTCTCTTTCTATTCTTCAAGGTAATCCTATTTCTGATACTTTAAATCAGTTCTATGTTACTTTGATTCCTAAAGTTAAATGGGTTGTTAATATTAATAACTTTAGGCCGATAGCTCTGTGCAACTTTGTGTACAAAATCGTGTCTAAAGTTCTAGCCAATAGGATCAGAAGTTTCCTGCCTGAGATCATCTCTCCTAATCAGTCTGGTTTCGTTAAGGGAAGACAAATCACTGATAATATCATTATCTCAGGTGAGATTATGCATTATTTGGCTAAGAGTAAGGCAATCAAAAATGGTCATTTTGCACTTAAGATGGATTTGAGTAAAGCATATGACAGAATAGAGTGGAAATTTATTAAAGACATTCTTTCTGAGATGGGCTTTCCTATTCTGGCTTACCCCTGTATTAAACTGCATTACTACAACGAAATGTTCTGTTCTGATTAATGGAGTTCCTGGAGCTTTTTTCTCTCCATCTAGGGGTATTAGGCAAGGGGATCCTCTTTCCCCTTTCCTATTTATGCTAGTTCAAGAAGCCATGTCCAGTTACAGATTGAGGCAGAAAATAGAGGTCAGTTTGCGGGGATTAATCTTCAGCTTCAGGTCCAAGTATAAGTCACTTAGCTTTCGCTGATGACTTATTAGTTGTGGTAAGTGTTCTGTTCAGAATGCACATTTCCTCAAAGATACTCTGAACTCTTTCCTTGCTTGTTCAGGACATGAGATTAATAGTTAGAAGTCTGAGATTTTGTTCAGTAAAAAGCTTAATCCTCAAATAAAAAATCAGATCTGTAATATCTTAGGTTATGGTGAGACTAAGTCTTTTCAGAAATACTTAGGTCTACCATCAGTCATGGGAAGAAACAAGAATAATTTCTTTAATTATTTGATAGAAGCAATCAGGAGAAAAATCACCAGCTGGGGTAATCCAATGTCTCAAGCAGGGAGATCAGTTTTAGTTTCTAGTGTTCTTCAGGCTATCCCAACTTATACAATGTCTCTTTTTTTACTCCCAAAAGGTATAGCAGATAAAATTAATTCCATGTTGGCTTCTTACTGGTGGGGAGGGCATCTGGATAAAAAAAAGTATTCATTGGCTGAAGTGGGAGGAGATTTGTAAGAGCAAAGATTCAGGTGAAGTGGGTTTTAGAGCAGCAAGGGCTTTCAATAAAGCCTTGCTATCGAAACAGCTTTGGCATATTTTGACTGAACCTAATTCTCTAGTTGCTAAAACAGTTAAAGGGATTTATTTTCCTGATTCAAATTTGTTACAGGTTAGAAAAAGAAAATCAGATAGCTTTATCTGGAGCTCATTGTTTTCTGCTATGGATCTGTTGAAGAAAGGTATTAGAAAGAAAATAGGGGATGGGAGAGATACCTTGTTCTGGATTGATCCTTGGATCCCTAGGCCTTTTTCTTTTCAGTTATATTCTCCTTTGTCGAATGATAACAATAGGGATACAGTGCAGCAGTATTTGAATCAAGACAGCAGTGACTGGAATTGGGAGCTTCTTAATCAACTTCTGTGGGAGATAGATATTGATGTAATCAGAAACATTAAGATCAACAGGCAGGAAAAAGATTGCTGGACTTGGCATCACTCTAAGGATGGAAGCTTCACTGTAAAGTCAGCTTATTCTACAGCTCTTAATTCCTTTTGGTCTAATATTCCCTCCTCAAGTGATCCGAACTTGAAGTTAGAAAAAAATTGAGAAGCTGCAGTGCAGTCCTAGAGTAAAGCTTTTATACTGGAAGTTTAAAAAATATTGTAGCCTATGTGGCTAATCTTGCTAAAAGGATTGGAGGATCTCCTCTGTGCTGCTTCTGTGGAAATAAAGACACAATGTTCCACGTCTTCTTTGAGTGTATCATGGTCAGAAACAGATGGGAAGGAATTTTGAATCTGGATTGGAATTTTATTCCAAATGAGAAAGATATTCATAACTTTATCTTTGATGAGGCACATAAATGGCCAGATGATAAGTTAGAAGCTGTCATCAATACAATGTGGATAGTTTATGATGCTAAAAATACAGTTAGACATAACCCTCTTATGTCTTGGATGGCTTTGTTAGAATCTAATCAAGCTTTTGTGAAAGCTTATAAAATAGGTAGGTTGAATCGTTTTATAGAAAACCTGTCGATGAAAGATTGGTCTCCTCCTTTGCAGGATGTGATCAAAATCAATTGTGGATAAAAAAGAAAAGAGGAAATGTGATGATGCTAGCTGGTTCCATCAGAAACAATGAAGGAGGTATGCTGATGACTTTCAACAAGAAAATGAGTCCGTCTTGTTCCATGTTGGGAGCTGAGATACAAGGCCTTGTGTTTGCTATGAAGTGGGCGATTGAAGAAGGGTATCAAAAGGTGGAAATCGAATTCTACAATCAAGAAATCTATGATTTCCTGAAGAAAAGAATGAAGACTTAGGAAGTCAAGTTAGTCAAGACTGCTGGGAACAAATCTTCTATGTCTCTAAACTTTGTGACATCAGTAAGATTAGTATTAATGAATCTGTTTGTAATTTTCCAGTTCTACTTATTTCGTTTATGTATAATAGATCAATGTTCTTCCAGAACTGGGTGAGAGACAACATCCCCTACAAGATCTCTATATCTTGTACTTTTGATAAGGATGTAAGTGGTACTATATGAATGAAGAAGGTTTGCAAGTTTATGATCAAAAACAAACGTAATGTATCTCTACATCCTCCAAGCCATGGGCTCTCTTCTTGCCCTCAATTACCCAGTTTCAGCCCACATTTTAAAATGTCCGCATCCTGCGCGTCTCCCAACTTCAACTCTGCGACGATGATGAAGATTCTATTTCTTGCACCTCAGGAGATTTCATTTCTAAAGCACACCTAGGATGCAAATCGAAATCACAGTCGACGCAAAAGTATGAAAACACGTCATCTGTCACCTGCTGGCATCCATCACACCCGTAAGATCGGCCAGTCACGAGCTTCAAATCATGCATCTCATGTAGCTTATGTTTCAACGTTCTTGGCCAGCTCTTCAGGGCCTACATATAAAAATAAAATAAAACAGAAATTAAGAAGCATATCAGCAAAGGTTGTTGAGATTATTGGCAGCTCCTGCAATAATCTCCTTTGAGTTTCCCCTAAAGAGTAAACTGAAAATAGTGATTAGCTCTATAGAATGTAACATCTGCACTTGGGGAAAAAAAAAATCAGGGTCTGCCATTTTTAAATCTGCAGTTGTGGGGAAAGTGACAAGAGTGACAGACTCTAAAGAATAGAGAAAATCCCTGGGATTGACCATCTCTGAAAAAAATACAAACTTAATGGACAAGTTGTACAGTTGGTCAAATATGCATGATTAATTAAGAAACTTATTATATGACCATCAAATTCATTCCATATGTGCATATTTGTATTTGTATCTTCATAAGTTGCTTACTATAACAGAAAGGGAGAGGAGAAAGCATGCCTCTGAAAGGTTGGGATTAGGAAACGCCACTTCCCCCAATCAAACAGGGGAAGGAAAAAAAAAAATGAAGAGGAGAGACACACTGCGTACTTGTGTAAGGATGAGATAAACACAACAGAAGCAAAAAATAAAGTAATTCCATGAGTTCGGGAAGTAAACATTTTATGATAACAAATATATACCTCTGCTTCATTAGAATCCTTTGCTATTTGGATCTCTTCTAGAGCACACAATGGATGCAAATCAAAGTTGCATCGGCGGCAACAATATGAATACACTTCTCCTTTCTCACTGCAAGCATTACATATGTAGTTCCTGATGATGAGCATTAGCTCATGCTCCTCATGTAGCTTATGTTGTATTGCCCTTGGCCAGTGGTTCACAAGCTGAAGAGATCCAGTGAGTAATCTTTTCGAAAATCAACCAACCTTTAGTGAAATAGCTGTAATAATTTCAACATTCCGTATACATACCTGATGTTTGGAATCAAATTGTCGTCTTAGGATGGTGTTAAGATCAAGACCTTGTTCTATTGGGATCTTTTCCCCATCCACCTCAATCTCTATTAGCTTCGGGGCTTCAGGCAATGTCAGTGAGAATGATCGAATATTGTGGCACCTGTAAATATCTAACGATTCCATGGATGGGAATTTTAAGGTGTTGCTTGTTGAGCTAAAGGTATCGAGTGACCTCATCCAGGAGAGAGTAATCGTTTTAAGTTGAGGAAATATGAATTCATGACAATCCTCTTCTTCACCCTCTACTACCTTGGCAACAATGGCTTCCATATCATAACAATCCTTGACAGTAAGTTCTTCCAGTTGTTCCAACTCGGATACGGATTCCAAAAGTCCTTCGTCCATGACAACATTCCCAGAAGAGACTAGACATTTTAGGTTTCTCAGTTTGCTGATTTTTAGAGAGGATAGCTTACGCAGCATTTTTCTTGGCAATTGCTTCAACAAGGACTCTTTCCCACCGGTCAGATGGAGTATCTTCAATTTTGGAAAAAGGGAACCGCCAACAACGGGATTTTCATCTTCTGGGTCATATATATGCTCAAGCTCAGGCAAGTGTTTCATTCTCAATTCCTCTAGCGAAGGAAACTCAACCTTGAAAAAGAAAAACATAACAAAAAAGGAAAATAAATTCACATACACTTCCCAATTAATGTTCTCACGAGGAACTTACTACAAAGAAACATGCATGACTTACATTTCCATTAAAAAGTACCGTGTCGAGCTCCAAATCTTCAACTTTCTCTTCAGTTAGCCTTGCAGCATGATCAGTGATGCAGCTTTCATCTTTATCTAGATCATTATCTAATTCCTTAGAGATTGTTGGCTCTTCTTCACCTGAGTCTACTTCTTCCCCGTCGCTTTTCTTCCCCAACATTAAAGTCAGATTTACCTGGCCTGATTAGAACCTTGATCATTGGCAGTTCCTTTACAATCAGCACTTTCAAGGCTTGAAATTCCATATTCAATCTTCCTCCTTGGAAGAGAGATCTCAAATTCTTCAGACCAATCAATTCCAGCCTATTCAATTTAGGAAAGCAAACCATCTTTGAATATTGAACTCGTTGGGGAGAAGTTAGTGAAAACAAACATTCAATATTTTCACAGCTCTTAATCCTTATGTTCACCAAGCTCCCAAAATAGATGCTCTCTTCATTTTGCTCAGCACTCCAAACACACGTTAGGTTTGGCATATCCGCAATGCCGACTTGTCTCAATCTTCTGAATGCTGAGGTGAATTCCTCAGATGTAGCGACATCCCATAATTTATCAACTATAGGCAGGTTTTGCAACTGCAGTACCTCTAAGACAGGAAATGAAATCTGAAAGAGAAACGTTTACATATATATATATATATATAGTTAAACTATTAGTGAGCTGAGAAGCTCATACTTATAAATACGATGAAGGGAATAATCTTTTACCTTCCGGTGGAAGAGAGTGCCCTCTTTGCTTCCCAGATCAGCAAATGTTTTCATCTGTTCAAGGTTGCTCAATTCCAATTCTTTCAAAACAGGAAATTCCAAATTCCCTTGCCCTTTCAAGAAATAATTAAAGCTACCTAAGGATTCCAACCTCAAGGTTTGCAATGCCGCAAATTTGACATCTACCGCCTGGGTATCAGTACTGGTTGCTGAGGCCGGTTCATATAAGCTCATCAATGAATTACAGGATTCTACAGTTATTTTTTTCAAGTTTGAGAAGGCGTGACTTTCTGTACAGAGCTCCTTGTTCCATAGATGGGCTAAACTACCCATTGAATCGAGAGACAAACTTTGTAAATTTGGGAACCTCCTTGAGAAATCTTTAGCATTCTTCAGATCCCACATCGTCACAATACCCTCCAAACTCTCCACGTGCAGTGTCTCTAGCAAAGGAAGCACAACCTACAGGAGTTTGCATATATATTAGAGTTTGCATGAATATACTGATGTGATGTTGTTCGGTTATCAAAAAGACCAGCAATAGTAATTCTTACCTCTCCATTGAATAAGAGACCATCATCTTCTGAATTCTCTTTATGATGATTTGAGGCCGCTCTATCATTTGGAGATTCGACATTGGAGTTGCAGAACATCTTCAAGCGATAAAGGCTATCTAATTTCAAACTTTTAAGTTCTGGAAAGTTAATCTCCAATTGTCCCTCGTAAAAACACGTCAATTTAGGCAAGACCATGAAATCAAGAGTTGACAATTTAGGGAACTTAATGCAATCCTTAATTCCCTTCACGGCTGAGATGAATTGCTTCACCTCTCTAGAGAAATAAATACGAAAGAGTTGAAGTTCATGAAGACCGCCCGCTACTGCAGGTGGGCAAATGCTTTCAAGGGAGCTACAGTCTCTGATTTTCAGTTTCTTCAGATATGTAAAGTTGAAACTTCCACTACAAAGTTCATCATTCCAAACATGCTTTAGTTGAGGGAGTTCTATAAGGGATATACTCCGTATCTTAGGGAAAACTGTTGAAAATTCTGAGCCCGTTGTAATATCCCACATTTCAGTAATTTCAGGCAGCCATCCCACCTTTAGCTTGTCCAAACAAGGAAACTTCATCTACAAGAAGCATGCATGTGAGAATACTAGTGGAAGTAATTTATGATGTGTGATACAGCATGAGAAATATTTAATAATATGAATATACAGTGTTACGAATTAGTGTTAGCATATCTCTAGATCAATAAATGTAGCTCAGCATAGTTCAGTTCAAGTGACACATGATACAACATGAGAAACGCTTCAATAATGTGGATATTTGTGGCAAACACACACGGGTTGTTCAGCAGTACTTGTATTGCAGGTTCGGATTAATGAAAAGGACATATGCAGTGCAAAACACACTCTAACTGCACGCATCACATGAGTGGTCTGGACACAATATAGACTTGGCAGATTCAAGAATAAAGCTAGACAAAAGAAAATTCAAAAACATAAAAAAAATACCATCTGTATCAAATTATATCGCACATACCTTTTTGGGAAAAAGATATTGGCCAACATCATTTTCACTACTAATGTCGGCAGATAATCCTTTGAGTGCCGGTAAATCAAACAGGTACAACCTTTCCAAACAAGGCAATTCAGACTCAGAATTATGTTTTGCTTCTTCAGGTACCCAAAACTGTATAGCAGTTGGAGTAGTGAAGATATATTGTAACTCAGAACAGCCGTCCACTCTCAAAATCCTCAATCTGGCAGCATGTTGAATAGGCAGAGCGTGTTGTCTTAATCCATCCAAGCGATGTAGTGTCAGCTGTTGTAGATAAGAAAATAATTTAGGAGGATACTTTCCATGGCATATATTTTCTAATTTAGGCAGATACGCGAGGCACAAATTTTCCAACACTGGAAAAGCTATTGACTGATGTATTGCCTTCCCACTGATTAGACATTTCATCTTTTTACACTGAGAAACTTTTAGTCTCTTCAACTCGTTTAATCCATATTGATCCAAGTAAGGAGCAACATTTTTTAAACCTTGAATGTTCTCTAAATATAAACTTTCAGCTTTATTCACCAAATGTTTCCATCCTTCTTTCGCAAGATCACGAGCCTGAAGTTTCCCAACTTGTAAATCTCTTGACGATGAGAAGGAGCTTTTCTGTCGATTTGATATGGCGGACCGTATTTTATAGCTTGACAAATCAAGTGAAGGAAAATCTTCATTACCCAATTGCTCGATGCTTTTTATGTCAATCTCTAATACATGAAGAGGTAACAACTTTAACTCAAGTAGGCTGGCCATGTTTCCTCCAACTTCCCATCCAGAAAAACTGTTCTTCATGTATAAGCCTTCAAGTTGAGTGAGCTTAACCAATGCATTAGCCGGGATCTCATTTAGCTGATCACAATTAGACAAATCCAATAATTTCAACTGCACCAACAATCCTATTTCCTTAGGTAAGCTGGTGATATTAGATTCCCTAAAGCTAAGGACTTGTAGTTTATGAAGTTGGCAAATCTGTGATACATCTTCTAAGGAGCAATACTCAAGAAGCAAAGTCTTGAGATTCCTTAACTGTTGAATAGAAGATGGAAGACTTCTGATATTAGATTTGACAGGTCCAAGACCTTGAGCTTTGGCCGCCCTTCAAAGTATCCATCAGGAATTTTGTGCTACATATACCAAGCGAACGTAGTAGCTGAAGCTTTGGCAATTTCCGTCCCCCTAAATACTCAAAACTGTTGTCAGACACCATTGAGATAGCAGTAAGTTTTTTATACGACCCACCCTTTAGCCACTTAGGAATAGCTCCAACATGAAATGCATGCTCCCCTGTTGATGTAAATGTATCAGAGAAATTCAAGCTTATCTATCATTTTCTGTCAGGAGTTCACTCAAACATGGAAGATGTATGCTGAATTCAATATTTTTACATCCTATAGTTCTCCTATTATTTTCTGTAAACAATCTGATCATCTTCGTATAATTAATGAGTGATGCCACCTAATTTCTATATCCTATCCTTCAACCCTTTTGAACATTTTCTACTAAATTCATTAACTAATCTACTTTTAAGGTTGAAAACCCTTTATAGGAACGGAGAAATATAGATTTCTAGTGAATAATTATTGAAATTAAATGATATAAGAGCATAATACCGACCTTCTAATATGAAATGAATGCAAAGTTAGGAGGAACCACGGAAACAGTTAAATCATACAGGAGAGGATTAAATGCATACCTTTCCGTGCGAATGATTTTCCTGCTTCTCGAACATCATCATGAATAATGATATCTCCTTTCACAACATCAACATCTTTGAAAAGAGATAGAGACTTAAGCTCATCGGCCCACTTGTATGCTTGTTCTGTTGCTTCAACAAGCGAATTTGTATATTGGAATAAGCCCAAGCCAATCCCATATCTCACACATCATAAATAGGAATGCTTGAACCAGGTGGGAAAAGACAGCAAAGCAGGAAAACATTTGTTTTTCTTTACTGCCTAAATAGTTGTAACTCAATTCAATGATTGAGAATGTGTCTCCCATTAATCCTATATTTTCCCCTGGAACAGGATTCTCCAATTGTTTTAGAATACGCTTCCAAACCAAAAGGCTCTGATTTTTTAACGTATCAGCAAGGACATTGATTGAAAGTGGCAATCGTGAGCATTTCTTCAATAGCTCATCTGTAATATCCTGGTAGTCCACATGGTCAAAGTTGCTTCCAACTCTCTCCTTAAAAAGAACTTCAGCTTCTTGAGCACTTAAATCATCCACTTTTATGATATTTTCATTTGAAGCCCCCATTGCCTTGCAGACAACATCACTTCTACTGATCACGATGATTTTACATCTCATGTCTTTTTCAAGCTCATGTGGAATCCCCACGCGTTGCAAATCAAGTTTCTTCCACATGTTGTCCAAAATGACAAGCAACTTAACGCTTTTCTCTTCTGGACATTGTTTCTCATTGATGGGACCACACTTCTTTTCGTTGCCTTGATCAGCTTTCTTGCTATCCTTGCCATTGTCTTTGGTTTGGCACTTCTCATTAGCAAGGTCTATCTTTCCTTTCATTGACTGGGACTTAACCAAGTCCTTCCTTGTCACAGCTTTAGTAAAACGTTTAGGTTGATTCACTTTGTCACTATCTTCTTTAATCTCCTTGCCAGGACCATGCGGTTCATTATCGTTATCATCGTCTTCGTTCAAATTCTTTCCCCTCAATATATGATTGAGTCTTATGCTCAATTCACGTGCCCTAGCTTCAGGGGTGTGACAACGATCCAAGGGAAGTTCAATACATTCAGCAATTTCATCTTGGATGCGTATGATATCAGGAAACTGAGAAATCTCTGCCATCATAATATCGTCAAACAACTTCTCATTGTAAGCACGCTTCATAAGTTCTCGTATAAGGGTTGTTTTCCCTGATTAAGCATTGAAACCATTGAATAGTTGGCATCAGTAGCTTGAAGGTAAAACTGAGCATATGCAAAGTAGGAATAAAAAGAATGAGAAACAGCGAAAGATTCTTATTTACCGCTCCTTAGTCAAGAGTACAGAATTTAATTAATTAACTGTCAAACAATGTTAGTTTTTTTTTAAAAAAAAATGTTAGTGGAATGTATTTTCAACTAATAGGTTAGAAGTTCAAGACAGTAAGGAACTTATTTTTAAACACAAATTATCATTAACAAAATAATACTATAAAAAGTTTGCAGGGCATCTTCTTCACAAATATCGGCACTTCATCACACCATAACCTTTCAGCCTCCAAGACTTGGGTATGTAGCCGTTGAGATGTCTTTGTTTGAGGAAAAGTAGAGCATTTTGTTACGGGAATGCCATATGGATACCTTGGAACAGTTGTAGCAATGGAAGAACTATTAACAGATGAAGATTCTCCTTTCCGTCCTATCCTATTATTCTTCATTCTCTTTCCAATACAAGATTTGGACTTTGCGAAGATGGCTTTCTAAATCTTGGCTATGGTGATCTCAGCTCAAGTTTTAAGAAGAAGTAAGAGACTGGGTTTTATGGTATATCAAAGAAGGACGACCCGCAAGGACGATTACTGGATCTGATTTTTGATTCGTAAGCTCTTCTCTTGAATTGGAAGGGTTTTCACCGGTACAACGAACGCCACCGGATCAATTTCCTAACCCCAATCTCGTTTTCCAGGATCAATTGGATATCCCGATTTCCGCTTTCCGACTTTGGCTTTAAGAGTTGAGGACGTTCTCTCCGCTCCGGCAAATTTTACAATTTCGGGTTTAATTTCGTAATCCCGTGATTCCAATGCCCGTTCCGTTTTCTCTTCACAAGCGACCATGACCTCAGTGGATCCTCTGATACAGATCCCACCGGCAATAAGTCGAAGGATCTATTGGACTAAACACCGACGGTAGTTAGAGAAATCAGTCGATGAACGCGTCAGACCTGCTCTACCTTCACCGCTCAGATCATCTTGGGCAGCAAGTTCACGGGAGCGGGCTTCACCAGTTCGGAACTCGCTATAACTCTAGGAATTTCCATGAAACCAGTTTTGTTTTTCTTTATGGGGCGTTTGTTTAGGGTAATCTGATAAAGAGAATCATTTCGATTCTCATTTGGATTCTCGTTCCTTACTGCTGTTTGTTTTGTCAAATTTTATTGTTTTCAGTGAAGTTCAGATTATCCAATACCTTCTATCTAGATTCTCCACCCCCAGTACACAGATTCTCCACCCCCTAGTACACCGCAAGACAACATATGATCATTGACCAATGACCATTGACTAATGACGAATGATCATTGAATGTTGACCGGTAATTAATTATTATTGACCAGAATCCGACAACGGTTAACCATTTATTGACGGTTGTTGACCATTTATTGACTCCCTCCGTCCCAAGTTGTCTGTCCACTTTACTATTTGGATGAGTCGTTTGACTTCAATATTTAACATGTAAGATAATATATTTTTGTAATGGAATCCTTATGTGAAAAACTATATGTTGTAAAAATTATTTTTTTTAAAATTATTTTATCTTATATATTTAATATTGAAGTGGAAAAGCGTATCAAAAAACAAATGGGACACCTATGACAGGACGGAGGTAATATTTCATTTTTCCCCAACTCAAACAAACAACTGGAAAAATCAAAGAAAATTCTTTTCCACCTACTGTTTCCCTCGCACCCCCTAGGTTGAAGTTCCTTCTATAAACACAAGCCCTCAAATCTAAGGGCTCATGGCCCTCGAATATGAGATCCATAACGTCATTCTTGATCAT
Source organism: Limonium bicolor (assembly GCA_023374045.1). Taxonomy (NCBI): domain Eukaryota; kingdom Viridiplantae; phylum Streptophyta; class Magnoliopsida; order Caryophyllales; family Plumbaginaceae; genus Limonium; species Limonium bicolor. The sequence continues at coordinate 319,757,123 of CM041776.1, read as the reverse complement.
CCTCGGGACAGTCTGTAGCAGAGAGTCATGTGTCCCCATTCTGAACATAAAACAATTAGGCTTCATTGTTAAAGTTTCAGTAAGCTTAGCCATTATCAGCTGGATCAATCAGTTCATCCCATTCTTTTGGGCAACTTCCCAATTAATGTATTTATACGTTTTTATTAGTTCGCTCTTTTTGTGTTTTTTTTTTCATGTCTATGTTTTTACCTAATTTCATGTAATAATTCTTATTAGTCAACTTCAAATGTTTTAAAAATAAAGTTTGAATATTGTTGTATTTGATCTAAAAGATTGAGACCTTATTAAATGTTAGTTATCAAACTTTGTAAAAGTATATTTAATTATATTATCAAATTTTAAATAACTGAAAGTTGCTCCTTTATTATATATATATATATATATATATATATATATATATATATATATAATATGGTTAATAATAACAAAAATATAAGGTATAAAATTAAAGAAAAAAGTAATCATTTAAACTATAAGAAATTATATAAAATAGTGAATTACCCTATGTCAAGATATTCAAATAACACATTTTATAATCAATTAAAATTATCACAAAAAAGTTTAGAACACAACATACTAACTGAAATTATACTTCACACACAATCATAATTCGTTTCAAAAACTCTAATACAAAAAGAACAATTGATATTGGTGTTTACACAATTATCTAGTTTTAAAATCAGTCATCAATCCATATCACCTCGTATCAACTATCAGCTTTCAAAACGCAAAAGAATGGGCCTTATTCACCTTACCAAAAGGAGTTGTGTAGTTTGGCAAAAAAATCTAATTATTTAGTTAATAAAATAGACACACTATAATTCTAAGTTAGCTATAAATGTAATTTGTAGACTTCTCCCACCATATTATTCCATACTTCAACTACCGTACTAATAGCTTTTCTAGAGAAGCCGCTCAATCAAAAGGATGTAAGCCCACACCGCTCTACCCCAGGAACTTCCCTATGGAAGTTCCGCCCACGCCCACACCCCTCCTCGCCACCCCTCATTAACACCAGTATTCGAGAATCACTCCCGACTACTCATCTCCTTTCTTCTTCTTTTCTTCTTTTCTTCATCTTTCATCGACAGCGGTTCCTAGGGACTTGCAATATTGACCAACATACCATGTATGTAATGATAAATCATGCATAATTTACCCTAAAGTCAGCTGCTTCTCTTGTCGTCCTTCTTCTTATTCTCTTCTCCTTCTTCTTACTGTAGAAACCCAAGATTTCAAGCAAAGAAAAAAATGCAAAAACAGACCCACAAGCTGCGGTCAACGACCTTTCCGCTTGTTGTGAACGATTATCACTTACAATGAATGAGGGATAAGTCCTCAAGATGTAGGAAAATAGTGACCAATCCCACTCCATCTCCTTCATGAAGACCCTCATATACAAGCATTTCTCCAACAAGCCGGTTGACACCCACAACCTAAAATCCTTCATGGGACGTGCATGGCAACTTGAAGGCACCTTCAAAGCCAGGAGTGTAAAGAAGAACCTGTACATGTTTGAGTTCAACAAGATGGAGATGGTGCACACTGTCCTATACAGAGGACCGTGGCGCTTCGACGGCGCACTCTTATTGTTTCAAAGAAACGACATGATGAAGTCCCTAAAACACTCTATTGCCCCGGTCTTTTACCTTACGGGTACTGGCTCAAAGCCTCTAACCCCCGCCTCGGACAACAAACTGAAGCAAATGGAACAGATGAGCTTTAGAAAGCCGCATGTGGTTTGGTGAAGCACTTTGAGAAAGGTTCAATCCAACCTTGAAGCCTCAGAATATGCAAGCTAATGTGAGCATGGCCACAAACTCTGAAAAGTCCTCCTCTGGTACTCTAAAGTCTCAAGCCGCTCAGCAAATTGACCACACTAACCAAAAATGTGATTATGGAGGAAAACCGAGATCTTAGGCAAGTAAGCACCACAAGAAAACAAAGTCTAGAGCGGCGAACCTCTGAGGGGATCTCTAAGGACAGACCTAATCGAAGGAATTCTTCTGCAGGGATTAATAAAGGGAAACCAGCCACCAAAGCCCAAGATCAAATTCTGGTTATTGAACTTGTTCATGAGAAAGACCCAAACCTCACCACAAGCGACCCTTCATAATCATTATGACAGTTTCCCAGTTACTAAGTGATGAATAAGTTTAACCTCCCTTTGCTTCATTTTTTCAATATGATCGTTAAGCCCTTGTCCAGTGTCTTAATCTATTTCCCTAATCGTGTCGTAAAAGCTCTAGTCCTAACTACATGGGTGGCATTTTGTTAATTTGTTGGTTATAGTAGTATTCGGTTAACTGTCTATTGTGAACCTCCTATAAATGTAATATGTTATTGGTTGTTTAAGTGGATATCAATACTCTTCAAAAAAAAAAATATTCTACCATACTAATGATTTTTCTACTTTGTAGTTGTGGTCTCTTAAATGAAACTAAGCTGCAATCCTTTGAGTTTGATGGGGATGAACCTACCATTATCTTGTATGATTGGAAGGAACTAAACCTAACCCCTCAGCATTCAAACACGTTGGGTATGTCTTAACTTCAAACACACACTAGACAAGGTAAACAAACACGAAGCACCACCACCCACTAGTAGATGAGTAGGAGTAGCTGCTAACTGTGGTCACATTGATGACTGTTTGACACAAAGAATCAGTTCTTTTAATTAGGGAGAGCATTTGAATTGGAAATTTTGGATTTACCCAAAAACTAAAATATATATCTAGAAAATATTATGGATTTTAACCGAATTTTGTAACCATTTTTAAATTTTGGTTATTAGGATATCCAAAATTACTTGATTTGGATTTGCGGATAACCAAAATATTTAAAAAAATCTGAATTGATATCAACCCACCGCGGTCCCCTTTTGCCTCTTTTTTTTTTTTTTGTTAAACTTCAACCATCTGCACGTGCTTTCCTGCTCTTCACACGAACATACTTTTAGAAAAGCTGTCTTCATTGCTCTCTCATTAAAATGTTTAGGAGCACAGTTTATTATCTAATGTTTGTAATCTTATGATCGTGGGTTCCCCTCTCTTTATTGATACACCTTATTTTCTTTTGCACACTAATTAATTATTTAGGTTGACTGAACTACTTGATGACTATTAGACATGTAGAATTTTTATTATCTTTGGTAATATGTCTTAAAATATTTTTTGTTGTTGTTGTTGTCAGTCATAGAATTAGCATGCATTGTGTGACAAAAACCAACTACATATATGTTACTGTCCCAGTCTCACATGACCACTGTAAATCACAACTTGTGATTTTCTATGTTTGGATATGTTTGGTGCTATTCGATTTATGTTTTTTTACTATCAAATTTGGTTAACTCAAAACCAAACAAGACATTTGGTTTTTAGGGTTTTAAATTTCAGTTAATTCAGATTTACACTTCAAAACTTTTCGCATTTCGGATATTTTGGTTCAGTTGTGGTTGATTTTAAATAATTCAGTTTTTAATACTATACTTTTTCAAAAAAAACATATACATTAATACTATTGGAATAGAGTCCGTCTTGGCTACATGTCAATGTAGCCAACTGGCTACATGCGCCAGTTTTTTTTTTTTTTAACTCTCCCGTCGAACGTTTTCTTTTTTTTATTTTTTTCTTTTTTATTATAAAAACTATAAATTGTTGTAACTTTTAATATATATGTCCAAAATGAAAAAAAATTATATCATTGTTCATCTAAATTCAAGCTCTTCAAAACAAGACCAGTGATAAGTGGTGAAATTATGTATTTATAAGGTCTTTATTTACCTTTATTTCATGCAACTATTGACTTATTTCACCACCTGATAGAGCATTTCGTTAATATAGTTGAACTCATGCAGTTTTAATTTAAATTTAGGTAAAAGCTCACTTGAGCAATGGTTTTTAGGAGACTCTCAAGACTTTGTAGCTGAGCTTCAATGCCCCGAGGAGTGTGTCAAAGACGAGGGGTCAAACGAGTCAATTTCGGTGCAGAAAAAGCCTTTCTGGTGCGGACCGCCCCTGTGGACCGCCCCTGGGGGGCGGTCCAGTCGATTTCGTAACACGGGAAACGCCTCTGGTGTGGACCGCCCCTGTGGACCGCCCCTGTGGGGCGGTCCCGACGGAAATTTGCCCAGAACGAACGTTTTAAAACGGGGAAAAAGAGGGGATTTGAGTCATTCTTGGCATTTTTACACTTCCACACACACAGCAGCTGAGAAAGAACGTGAAAGAAGAGGAGAAAGAGGAGAAAGAAGAGGAAGAAGAGAAGAAGGAAGAACTCACCTTCTCCAAAGCTTCCAAGCTTCAGCAATGGCTTCTTCTTACTCTTTTCTAGTTTTTCTTTCCTCTATGCTTGAGTAGTACTCCATTGTGCTTTGGGATGGGCCTTTGAACACAAACCCTAGATTTTGCTTGTGAATCTTTATTATGCCGTAATATAGTTGTTTCTCTCTCAATTATCATTCAATGTTCTCAAATTGATCTCTTGAGTGCATTTGTGGTGAACCCCATCTACAATTTGGTTTTGAGTTAGGGTTTGTGACCAAATTGAGAGAGAACTCTTAATTTATGCTCCTAGGATTAGTGAGTATAATTTAGAGCTTTGTTCTAGAACTTGCTTATTGCTACTTAGTGAGTTTAGTCCTAATTGATTTTGAAGGCTAAAATTAACTAAGTAAGAATTAACTCATCTTTGGTTTAGAGAGTTATTATTATTGTTCTAAAAGACAACTATGGCATAAGAAGAGTTGCTAGCATATCTAGGTAGTTTGGGGGATTGCCAAAATCCCAAAGTACTTTTCCATCCAATCCATTAAACTTTCATTTCTAGTTTATTTGTTGTTTTTGCAATTACTCAACCAACACAATCAAGCTTGCCTCTGGCTAAACCCCAATTTACTGTTTTCTTTGCAATTACTAAGTACCGAGACTAGGAAGTTAGGACCAATTTCCTTGTGGATACGACACTTGTTGTACTACACCGATTAGGTGCACTTGCCTACTCCTTGCATATACTTGTATACTTTGTTATATAGTTTTTGCACGACAAGTTTTTGGCGCCGTTGCCGGGGAAATTGATTCCATCAATTTCCCTAGTTCCGGTATTTTTAGTTTTTGTTTTTGTTTGAAGTTTAGTGTTCTGTTTTCTTTGATTGTGTTTTCGTTTTTGTTGTTATATCCTATCCTTGTTTATATTTTCTATTACTAAGTTGTAGTGCTGGTTTTTCTTGTGATTGATTAGTACCTTGTGTCTCTTGTGTTCTGGTATGCCAAACACTCGGTCTAGTAGCTCCCCGCTTGCTAGTCCGAGATCTGAACTTGAGCGCACTCTTAGAAGACGCATAAGGAATTTAAACATGGCGGATGGAGAGCACGCAGAAATTGAGAATAATGGGCAGCAGCAACACCGAGCTCTCTCTGATTACTACCAGCCGGACACCGAAGGGAGGCCTTCGGCTATAGTCCTCCCAGTATTGACACCAGAGGAAGCGAGACAATGGGTTTTCAAGACTCATTTCATTACCGCAGTCCGGGACTTAGGAAAGTTCAGTGGAGCAAATCCAGATGACGCTCCGAACCACCTAAGTCTCTTCCTTGATTTTTGCAATTCCTTTGGGAAAGACGGTAAGGTAAAAGAGAGAATCCGGTTGCAGCTTTTCCCCCATTCCTTCCGTACAAGACATTCTCCATTCTTCCAGATGTTATTTTTTTTATAGTTACGGTAGTAGAGTATCAAATCCATAACCTTTGGTTCTACGATATCACTCCTCCACCGACCAAACCATAGGACTTGGCAGTAGAGTTTCTAGAAGCTAGATATATTCGGTCAATTTATAGGCTGGCCTTCTGGTAACCTTTTTGGTGCGGGAAGAATAGTTAATTAGGGGTGAACAACTAGCCACAAAAGGATTAAAGAAAGAAATAATAGTAGTTAATTAGGGGTGAAAGGCTTTGATACCAACCCGAAACCCATTATAGTTTTTGAACATCCTCAAATGTTGTTTTAGTGATTAAGCAATCTATATTAACTTAACCGTTATAGATACAACTTTCCACTTTAGTAATTTCCATTGTTGGAACTAGATCAAACTAGTCAAAGGGTTAAGAAACCCCTATATATTACCTAAATATATAGGAGTTAAGAAACCCTTTAGACCTTCTTTTATCTTCATCCTAAGTGTTTGTCTTGGTTATAAATTATATATCAAATTGCTTGCGAAAATTATAATCTATTACCTTTAGGTTAGCCTTATATATTTAAACACTCTCAACGTTAAGGGTTCCTCACTTTGATCCCCAAAAACATACGGTCAACTCTCTAACATAACTAAGGTATATATTTAGACAATTCATATAGTATGCTCTAACATATTTTTTTTTATTTTACAATATGCTTCAATTGTGAATGTTCCTATAATCTTTTCTAAACTACAATGCACCTCTGCATATAATGATAAAATTTAAAATAGTTAAACAGCGATTAACATAATAAAGTACATATAATTGTTTTTAAAACAATAAAAAGTACCACATAATATTTAAATATATATGATTTTTTAAAAGTACGAGAAGTTGTATAAGAATACTTTTTTTATTTTGTTGAATTCTCTATTATTATTTATTCACTAAAATCTATTCCAATTTTGTGGAAGAACAAGTTAAAGACTTCACAAAGATTAGTGAGAAAATTCTATCAAACGAGTACAAAGGACGTAATGACCTATTGAGAAATCAATAATCGTTGTTTGTCTTAAAAAAGGCACAAGAGAGAGGGTCAAACGTGACTGGGTTTTGAAAAGTTTATACAGTTATTATAAAAAATATGCAGTCAGTTTTTTAGAATTCACCGTCATTGACATTTTATATTCCAAGTTTACGTTCGAAATGGATTGACAAAAAAGGACACCAGTGTGCAGCGTCTAGAATTGACATGGAAAAACGAAAGACTTTGAAGCCGTGTCTTATGCAGACGAAAAACACACGAATGGTCCAACATCATGTCCGTTTTCGGACTTTCTGGAACAGACCAGTGAAAAATGGACGACTCTGAACTCTGAAGCTACGTACAATGTGGACAGAAGAAAAACAGACGATCCAACTTTACGTCCGTTTCTCACTAGTCCATTGCGAACGTTCCAAAAACAGACGTAGAGCTGGACCTACCCTTTTTTCCTGTCCGTATGAGACACGGCTTTAGAGACCTTTGTTTTTTTGTGTTCGTTCCGGGCGGTGAAAAACGGACGCTGCGCTCTGGAGTTCGTTTTGTCGAATAGATTCTTCGTTTTTAAGTCCAAATTTAGTTCCATTTGATCTAAATCATTCTTGAAATTACTCATAATCATACTATAACGTAAACAATCAAGTTAAAATAAAAAATATTGGTGATTGTATATTCTAAAAAATAAGTACATATTTTTCTTAATGATTGCGTCAACTAAAAATTAGACTAAAAAACAAACACTTCTAGATGATGGTCAATATGAAATAGATCATATATATATTCTTTGTAAATGTTGGTTGAAAATGTAGATCGTCGCTTGTATTTGCATGTTAATGACTATCGAATGTCAGCTGGTTGCTATTGATTTTTATCATTTTTCTCCTTTATAATATCTCAGGACTTTGTAATAAACAGTTAAAAGATATTTCATAAAAATATAAAAAGAGTGATCTAGCTAACTGGTCAATATGATTTGCAAAATAAACAATTTTGTTTGCGATTTACATCGGTTTCTTAACTTGCAAATGGGTCAACATAATTTAAATGACAAATACTTAAGTCTTTCTGTGTTGAACTAGCTATAGTTTTCAATAAAAAATTGTAATAGTGTTTTCACTGCGCAACTAAAATAGATTGTGGTAAAAAGAAAGGGATTCCTTTAAAAAAGTTTGTTTGGTTCTGATTTTGAAACGAACAATAAATCTCTTTAATGTTGTTTGTTTCACCTTTTACAAAATACTAGTAATATTTTAATTAAATTATGAATATTTATAATAATAATAATTAGTAATTTATAATTAAATAATTATCACTACAACAATATTTGTTAATGGAGACAACTTATATTAGATCAATGGAGGCAACATAAAACTTGCCTCCGCGCAGAATTCAAAGGAGGCAAGAGGTGAGGGTGCCTCTGCTGGTTCTATCAATGGAGGCAAGATATTACCTCGCCTCTGTTGAGGTGATCAATAGAGGCAACATTAAATTTTTGCCTCCGTTGTGTGTCAGCAATGCGAATAAATAACCTTTATACATTTTTTAGAATGATTAATATAGGCAATATACACTAGGTTGCCTCGGTTGTGTTGTATGTATTCAGAGACAAGTATTCAGAGGCGAGGGGCTGCTTGCCTCAATAAATTAAGATCAATGGAGGCGAATAAAGTTGCCTCCATAGGTAAACTCAACAAAGGCAAGAGTTTTAGTCGCCTCTATAATCAACTGAGGTAACCCTTTAGAGGGAACCTAGAGGCAACGGTTTTGTCACCTCTAAATATCTATAGAGGCAATTTTTTGGTTTTTAGAGGTAATAAAAGTTGCCTCCATAGATCTTATATGTAGTAGTGTATTTTTGATTAAATTGAAAAATGTATGATAGTGAAATAATGAAGGGAAAATTCACGAGATACCCCTGTTTTCTTTCGTAATTCACAATATACCCCTGTGATTTTAGTAATTTAACTTTAAACATGCTTAAATGTTGTCTAAAATTGATGAAACTTTACATGAACGATGCTAAAGTGTTATATTTTGGGCCAATATCAAATTTGAAGTTTTTTAAGCTCACATGTGACCTGTGGGACCTAATGAACAGTCATATATTCAGTGGGTCCCACAGGTCACATGTGAGCTTAAAAAGCTTCAAATTTGATATTGGACCAAAATATAATACTTTAGCATCGTCCATGTAAAGTTTCATCAATTTTGGACAACATTTAAGCATGTTTAATGTTGAATTATGAAAATCACAGGAGTATATTGTGAATTACGAAAGAAAACAGGGGTATATCGTGAATTTTCCCAAATAATAGCTATAATTAATTTTTTGTAAATATACTATAGTCAATTTATGTTATATTGGTAAGTTTTAAACAAACTTTATGTTATAATTATTTAATAAAAATTTTTAAAATCTTGCTTTGAATACTATAATATGTATTATTTAATATATTACATTTTTATATTAAATACAAATATAGTGTATAACCGAACGAAAAGATGAATCATTGTAATATTTATTTTAACATATACACCATCTTACATATTTGTTTGGAACCAAATATAGTTTTAAAAATATACTATAAATATTCAGTTTAATATATTTATTATATATTAATTGTAGTTGAAGTATAAATAAAGATAATATATCTATAATTGAATGTTTATGTATTTTTTAATTATTAAAATATTTGAGTGAACTACTGTTTGCTGAAATAATGATTGTTGGCGTAGAAAATGATGAAGAATGAAAGGCCCATAATTTTAGGGGAATCATTAAGGTTTTGTTCGGCATGGCTGTTTTGACAGTATAAATGCAGCATATTTGGCAGCAGGAATGCGCTAGCATAAATGCAGAGCATATTTGCTGGTAGGAATGTGCTGGTATAAATGCAGCTGTTTTGAAAACTGTTGTTTGGCAGTGCAGCATATATATGCAGCATGTTTGGTTAAGTTAGTTATATGTAGTGCGTTTACCGTTTTCGTATTACAATTATAATTTATATACACTACGTAACTTTATTTTGTTAGTAAAATAAATAAAAAATTCACAAACAATAAAATTTTTATTTCTATTATTTAAGCAAAACTTGTAACTTTTAAACAATATATTTTTATTATCTAAAATTTATAATTCTTACAAATATAAAAGCGCAAAAAAGAGAAAAAACATTTCAAATTTTCTGATAATGTTATGTGAATTTATTTAGTGAAATTATAACTTTTAATAATATATAATATTTTTGTAACTTTGTATGTTAATAAATTTATATGCATTGAAATATATATTATTTTAATATTTTAATTTATATATCAACAAGTGTGTATATTTATTCGTTTTTTTAATTTTATTAATCTATATGGTATTACAAATAATATATTATAGATTTGTATTATAAATGTGATTTTTTTGTAAATTTGTAATAAATAAAGTAACTTGTAAAAAATTTCTTTTTTTTAAATCAATAGTCACAGTAATTGCATTATGAGGTGAGTAAAGAAACGGAAGTGAAACCACGAAAACGAAAAAGTATTATTTGTTGCGGGCATTTATGCTGTCATTTATGCTGACGTTTATGCTGTTTTAGGTGGATAACAAAAACAAATAAAGAAGTCCAAAACAGCATATGTTGTATATTTATGCTGTCAAAAAATGCACATAAAGTGCAACCTGAACGCATCCTAAAAGGTGGAATGACCAGATTTGTCTTATCACACTTTAACGTGCATGATTGTTTTTATGAGATCATTAAGAATACGACATAGATCCAATTTTCAGCTTAATTAATTTAGGTATCAGCTATATATGGTCTATTATACTCAGAAACTTGTAAATCATATCATAATATACATAAATAATTAAATATATATAACTAAGGCTGGGAAGAATTTTTCGTTGAACAAAACAATACCTGAGCCTCCCATACCATAGACTCCAACCGTGTTGACTTTATCATTCTTGAGAACAGTTAGGATCTTCTGCAGATTATCTTCCCTGGATTGCAAATGCTCACAGAAGTAAGTGGATTTGGTTTCACCCATGGAGTGCTTTTTGGGGAGAGTGATTGGACCAGGATGTTTGACAATGGTTTCAACTAGTTGATTGATATCATCAGACTTCTCCACTGCCTTTCGACTCCAGACATATCGAAACTTAAGACTCCAACACAACCCTAAGCAGCACTGTTCAGCTTTTTTTCTAGCAATTTCATCTAGAAACAGCTCTTTATATTCATCTTCCATGGAGATTTTGATGAACTCATCAACCTCCTTCATCCACTTGCCGACCTCCTCATCAACCACTTCATTTTTCCTAATCCCCGCTTGCACTTGCTGCTCAATCCCATTTCTCTTGGCCTGGAGATTATCACGGAGGCTATTGACCCTCTTAATATTATCTTTGTATTTCCAGACATACATAAACTCGTTCTTGGAGGCAGTAACGACGGGATCAGCAACAGCTTTTCCAGCGCCCACAATCACAGCAACCGGGTCGCACATCTTGCAAACTTCCTCTCTTATAATCCTACCAGAAGAAAAATAACACGTCCGTTTTAATTAAGTGCAATTAATTATCATTCATGGGCTTATGGAATGGAATACATGTTCGATCGAAAGGCTTGCATAGGGGTATCATTTGAATAATTCGGTTAACCGAAATTCAAATTGTAAAAAATAAATTAGATTCCGGTTATTTCGGTTAAAAACCAAATTATCCAAATTTAGACTAAAACCGAATTAATCATTATCCAAATTATCCGAAATTCAAAAATTTTTAAAAATGAAATCCAAAATCCAAATTGAAATCCAAATTTTAGCTTGTTTAGATTTCAATTTACAAAAATTTAGAGTTTATGTTTGACTATTTGTCACTACTGACTAGAATTAGAAAATAGAATCTTCTTTTGTAAAGAAAATTTGATAATTCGGTTAACCGAATTACACAAAGTCAAAACCAAATTCAAACCAAATCATAATTAAGATAATTCGATTAACTAAAATTTTCAATCCGATTAGAAAATTCAGTTAAAAATCCAAAAAATAAAATCAGTTAATTCAGTTTTTTTATAAATCCAAAATATCCAAACTGTGCACACGCATAACCAGATTAGCTAGACAAAACTGTTAATTTAAATGGAAACTCAACCAAAGTTTTGAAGGAAAGCTCAGGTTACCTTTTGATGTCTCTGGGTCAATGCTCTCGCTCTTTGCCAATGATGAGTAGAGCGCAAAGCTTAGGAGTAGTAGAGTACTAATAGAGGGGTAATTATATCATCACATGTCTTGGGAAGTAATGGCCACAGCTGTACTCTTAGCTGTAACTTCACAATTCCGAAGACCCAACCCATCTGAAAACAAATACTATATACAATTCAGCGCTTGTCCAACCTGTCCCTTTTGATGAGAAAATTATATTAAGTATATTAAAATTTTAAGTATGAGATAGGCAATATGACTAACTTAAGAATTTTTTTATAATATAATTTTAACAGGTCTTATTTTAAATTTTTTCGTCAAGATGGACCTCATACAAGTAATTAAGGGATTGTACTAATCCGATATGTTGATTTTGACATGGTATCCATAACAATACTAAATATGTATTTTTATGTGAGGTCCATCCATAGATATGCTTTTTGAGATCAATCATCAATCGATCTAGTGCTGTACCTTACATGGTATCCATAAGACAAAAGTATTCGTATTTATTAACACTTAAGTTAGTTTTCCTTTTCTGTAAATGATTTGCTTTACTTTGCTGTTCTTTTGTATATCCTTCACTATATTTTCAGATGTAGAAGATTATTTCCATTTTTTAACTATTTTTGTTCCATTACATTATTATACAAAAAAATAATGTTTGAATCCATACTCCTTTTTGAACGGGGGGCATGGTAACGACAAATACTGGGGATTAAACTATATATAGAAAAAGACCGAAGAATAGATTTCCGATAAACTTATTGATGCAATAAAAAATGACCTCAATATATAGTCAATATTGTTGACATAATTAAAATATACGAGTATGAGCTTATCGTTAGGTGCACGAAAACTATCGAAATGTGACTACTCATCAACACAGTCACACTTGAGAGCTAACTAAAATTTGCCAATTCAAAGAGAGAGCCCTATGAATGGGAAAAATTCCAATGGGCTTTAATTCCGGCGGTCCAGTTTTCCACTTATAACTTAAGCTTAATAATTATATGTTATAAATGTATAATTATTAAAACTAGGAATATCCCGCTGAAACCTATTATATATGAGTCGTCACCTAATTTTAACCTACAGTAAAATAAGAAAGGTTAGAATTTAGGTTCGGGAGCTTGGTATGTAACTTTCCCGGGTTCAAATTACTTTCACTACTCTTCTAAGTTATTTTTTTCTCTACTTATGTCATTAACAGTTTATTATAAGGTTGATTTTTACCTAAGTATGCTAGCTTTTGTATTTTAATGTTTTTTGACATTTTTTTATTGAATTCAAAAGTGAAAATTAAAATGACCTAAACTAGGGTTTCGGGATAGGTCAAACTTTAAAATGTTTGTGGCCACGGACCTATTGTCTGTACCCACGGACCCTAGTTAACCTAATTATATAGAAAATTCAAATTTACAGAAGATAAAAATTTCAATGGGTCCGGGGCCACGGACATGCTCTAAAAGCCCTAAAAATGTTAAAATAAAGGGAAAATTACCCATGATGTTCGGCGAAATTTCACACTCCACCCACGTGGTTTCAAAAATTACTTTCCCCACCCATATGGTTTCCCCCGTTTTACATCCAGCAACTTTTCTAATTTTTGTTCAATTCAAAAGAGGCTTAAACATTGTCCAAAATTGATGAAAATTTACATAGATGATGCTAAAGTGATCTATTTTGATCTTATGTCAAATCCGAAGTTTTTTAAGCTTAAATGTGACCCGTGGGACCCAATAAAACATGTGACATGTTCATTGGGTCCCACATGTCATATTTAAGCTTAAAAAAAAAAGATTTTTCACTGAACCAAAATATTACACTTTAGCATCGTCTATGTAAAATTTCATCAATTTCGGACAATGTTTGTTATAACCCATAGTGTACGCTGCATTTTATTTCGTCACAAGTGGCCTTACACTGTTGTATTTTGGATTTAGGACATGGGCATCCTTCCGATTAAAGATAAGGATGAAGGAGTCTTTTCCCTCTCTTATTTTATTTAAGGTGAGAATTAGCACTTCTACCTATTAATTCCCTTAATCAGTATTTTCTTTTCCCCACTCTCTATTCACGATCTCATTTCCCGTTCACCGTTGCGAACTGTCAGACGCTCCTTTCTTCCTTCTCTCTCTCGTTCTTCAGAGCATCCCTCCTCTCCTGCGTGTGCGCTTTGCTCGTGGTGCTGTGCCGTTGGTGGATTCTGCGTTTGCTTCGTCTTCTTCATTGCGATCAGGTTTGCGAATTGTATATGGTTAATACAATTCACTTTTGAGGTTTAGGTTTTGGGAATTTCCTCTTTCTAATTCTTGCTTCTGCAATCCGATTGTCAGAATCTTCAATCCTCTGCGTGTCTGGGTTCATTTTCTTCTGGTTGGTCGCCTTGCTGTCGAATTTAGGTGAGAATTGCGTTGCATTCTTTGGGTTACAGTTTCAGTTTGAGCGATTTTGTGTTTCTGATTGAGGGCTCTCCCCTGCGTTGTTGTTGGAATTCAGTAGCTGTTTGGAATTACGATTCCGGTCTGCGTTTGGGTATCTGCTTGGATTCGAGCTCTGCTGTTCAGATTGGATTCGTCTCTGCTGTGATTGAGGTAGGTGGCTTATGGATTCGGCTTGTGTGTTCAGCCTTGGGGAGTTTCAATTCTGGTATTGATTGTGTTTTGTCTCTGCTCTGGGTTTGCGAATTCGTCTGTTTAAGTGTTGTTTAATAATGTACAAACCCCCAAGGTTGTTTTCTGCAAACTTATGATGTTTTGACATTGTTTTGATGCCTCTGTCTGTGTGAAAATCGCTTCTGTTCTCTGAGTTTTTCGGCGCGTCCGAACTTCCGTCCGACCTTGGAAGTTCGGACAAGCCCTTCTGCGCTTTGAATTTCTGAACTTTTTACCGTGTCCAAACTTCCGTCCGAGCTTTGAAGTTCGGACGGGGTGCGAGGACGAGTCCGACTTACAAGTCTCGAATGGTGTCCGAACTTGTAAGTCCGGACAGAAGTTCGGACACACCCTTCTCATTCTTCTGATTTTGCTTCGACATGTGTCCGAACTTTGTCATTCGGACACATGTTCGGACTTCGCGTATGATTTCCGAAAAGCGTCCGACATCGTCCGACTTTGATGTTCGGACCCTCTGTCTCTGCTTTGTTTTAAGGTTCGACCTGTGTCCGAACATTGACGTCCGGACACAAGTTCGGACGAGCTTCTGTTTTGACCATAACTTGCTCGTTTGAGCTCCGTTTTGACTTCCGTTTGCGGGGTTGGATTCCCCTTCTGATTTCCAAGCTGCCTATGTGCTTTCTGGTGCCTTTGGTGCACATATGCTTAATTGTTTTAAGCTTATGTTTTGGGACCTAGTTATCTCTGTGTCTGAACCTTTGGATGGCTGGTCTCGCTGTCTCGTAGCGCGCTATGTAGGATCCTTCTGTTCACGGGTGATGTTCCCCGTTCTGTTCACAGGTGTTTCATCTGTTCTGTTTACGAGTGAGGTTTCCTCGTTCTGTTCACGAGCTAGTTACTCGTTTTGTCTGTATACCGTGATCAACTAGTGTCCCGCTCTATTTTCTGATTCTGTTTGTTTCTGATTCTGTTTAGTCCTTTATGGTTGGACTTCTGCTTCTGTTTCTGACATGTTTATGGACTCCTTGCGACTCCTTCTGTTTGTTAATATTCTTAAAATGTTTTGAGCATGCTGGTTGATGAAGTTGGTCATCTACTGGGCATAGTTGTTTGCTCATTCTCCTACTCTATCTAACATTGCAGATTGATCAGTGAAGGTCACTTTGCTCAGCTCTGGAGTTTAGTTCGTTATGTTATTCTGAATTCTTTTGAGACATTTGTATTTGACTTTGAGCCTTTGGGCCTCTTCAGTTAGCTTCCGCTTTTGATATTCGTTTGGTGGGTTCTGTAATACTTTTGGGATGTTACGACATCATTTTGATTATACTTTATTCAAGTATTCGTTTTGGGCCTTGTTTGATTATCTGTTTAAGTTCATTTATTAGAGCCTTGCGTTATTATGTAATAATACGCGGCGTGTAATACCCCTAACTCATAGGCCAGTGTTTGGGGGTGTTACATTTAGTGGTATCAGAGCTCTGGGTTCTAATCTGCTGGGATTTTAAGTTAGCCAGTCAGTCAGAAACGTCAGTGCTAGTGTCTGAGTTTAACTGCTTGTTGTTGGACTTTCAGAATGCCGCCAAGAAGGGCTCCAGGAAATGTTGCTGATGCTGTTCAGTTTATGACGCAGCTCATGCAGACCATGGCTGCAGGGGGTGGACCAGCTGGAGGAGGACCAGTTGGCGGAGCAGGCCCAGCTGGGGCTAATGCCGGAGGCCGGAATGTGAGGGCGCTTCAGGAATTCATGAAGGTGAAGCCGCCGTCGTTTGATGGGGCAGGAGACCCCCAGGAGGCCAGTCATTGGCTGTCAGAGGTGGAGGATTTACTGAGAGTTATGGGCTCTGAGGAGGAGCAGAAGGTCGACTTTGCCACCTTTCTTTTCAAGGCCGAGGCTAAGAAGTGGTGGAGGTCTGTGATGGGGAAGTTCCCACAGCCTTGGACGTGGGACCAGTTCACTGGGGAGTTCAACAAACAGTTCTACCCCGACGTGTATAAGGATCAGCGCATTCTGGAGTATAACCGGCTACGCCAGGGTCGGGACATGAGCGTTGAGGAGTATGTCGTAAGTTTATCAGCCTGTCGAAGTTTGCACCTGAGCCGATGAGCATAGGAAGGCCAGGAAGTTTGAGAGCGGCTTGAGGCCGGATATTCGCTTTGCTGTGACGCCCCTGCGTCACAAGACCTTCAGGGACATTGCTGATGTCGCCCTGTTGGTAGAGGCTGATTTGAGGGGCCGCCAGTCTGGAGGGAAGGACCAGAAGAGGAAGCAGAGGTCCGACGAGAGCGACGGGAGGGATCAGTCTGCTTCCCAGAAGAAGCAATCGACTGGAGACCGGGCTGGAGACCGCTCTGGAGACCGTTCGCGAGATAGGGGTGGTTCGTCTTTGTCAGCGCCTGCCCCGAAGTGCCAGCTCTGTGGCAAGTTTCACCGAGGCCAGGACTGCTACAGGAAGTCCGGAGCCTGCTTCAAGTGTGGGTCCTTGGAGCATAGGAGCTGACTGCCCTCGGGCTGAGAGGAGCAGGAGTAGCTCTAGAGGTGGAGCTGGAGGATCTGCATCTGGGTCTAGAGATCAAGACCGGGCTGGGCAGAAGAAGCCCCAGGGCCAGGCCAGATTGTACGCGATGGCTGGAGAGAGAGACCGATCGACTGACAGAGTTGTCACAGGTATTCTCCAGCTGTCTTCTCGTTCTGTCTTCTGTTTGTTTGACTCTGGAGCCACCCACTCTTTTATTTCTGCTGAGTTAGTGGGTGAGCTCGGTTTGCCTGTTGTGCCTCTGGGTGTTGAGTTATGTGTGCATAGTCCATTGGTTAGGGACTCTTCTATGCTTTTGAATTCTGTCTGTAAAGCTAGTCCTGTGTTAGTCAAGGATAGGATTCTGTGTGCTGACCTCATCCCGATGGAGATGACAAATTTTGATGTGATTCTGGGCATGGATTGGCTTGCTGCGCACCATGCCCACATTGATTGTGCTGCTTCGAGAGTCACTTTTGAGGAGCCGGGTCAGCCCCGCCTAGTTGTAGCAGGGAATGGACTCCCTGTCGCCGCCATCATCATATCAGCTATGCAGGCGTTTCGCTTTCTGAGGAAGGGATGCCAGGGATATCTGTGTTACATCCCTGGGGTTCGCAAGGATGCGAAGTTGGAGGAGATTCCAGTGGTCAGAGACTTCCCAGATGTGTTCCAGGATGACATACCTGGGCTTCCCCCTGTCAGAGAGGTGGAGTTCTCGATCGAGCTCGCACCTGATACTCAGCCCATTTCTAAGGCCCCATACCGCATGGCGCCTGCTGAGCTCAAGGAGTTGAAGGTTCAGTTGCAGGAGTTGTTGGACAAGGGCTTCATTCGCCCTAGTGTGTTGCCTTGGGGAGCGCTAGTGTTATTTGTCAAGAAGAAGGACGGTAGCATGCGCTTGTGCATTGACTACAGGGAGCTCAACAAGGTTACCATTAAGAATAGGTATCCTCTCCCGTGCATTGATGATTTTTCGACCAGTTAGCAGGAGCTAAGGTGTTTTCGAAGATCGATCTGAGGTCCGGTTATCATCAGCTGAGGATTAAGGCAGACGACGTGCCTAAGTCCGCCTTCAGGACTCGTTATGGACATTACGAGTTCCTAGTGATGCCATTCGGTCTGACGAATGCGCCTTCTGTGTTTATGGACATGATGAACCGGGTGTTCAAGCCCTTTCTAGACCAGTTCGTCGTGGTGTTTATAGATGATATCTTGGTGTATTCCAAGAGTGCTGAGGAGCACGAGGAGCATTTGAGGACTGTTCTCCAGACTCTGAGGGAGAAGGAGCTGTATGCGAAGCTGAAGAAGTGCGAGTTCTGGTTGGATCAGGTGGTATTCTTGGGACACGTTGTCTCCAAGGATGGTATCTCCGTAGATCCGGAGAAGATTAGAGCCATTACTGAGTGGGCCAGGCCTACTAATGTTGGAGAGATTCGTAGCTTCCTTGGACTAGCGGGCTACTATCGTAAGTTTGTGGAGGGCTTCTCCAAGCTGTGATTCCTTTGACTCGTCTGCTGCAGAAGGATGTGAAGTTTGAGTGGAGCGAGGCCTGTGAGCAGTGCTTTCAGGAGCTGAAGAAGAGGTTGACGTCTGCGCCGATTCTGACCCTTCCAGAGGGTAATGACGGACTGGAGGTTTTCTGTGACGTCCCATAAGGGACTTGGGTGTGTTCTGATGCAGTAGGGAAAGGTAGTAGCGTATGGCTCCCGTCAGCTTAAGCCATATGAGAAGAACTATCCGACCCACGACCTGGAGTTAGCTGCTGTGGTCTTTGCGTTGAAGATTTGGAGGCACTACCTGTATGAAGCGGCGTGCAAGGTGTATACAGACCACAAGAGCCTCAAGTATCTGTTCACTCAGAAGGAGTTGAACTTGAGGCAGGGGAGGTGGCTAGAGTTGCTACACGATTATGATTTGGAGATCCTCTACCATCCAGGTAGGGCGAATGTGGTTGCTGATGCGCTCAGTAGGAGGGGTCCGTCTGGAGCCGTTTGTGCTTTGTCTGGGGTGTAGAGGTCTGCTCTCGAGTTACAGCGTATGGGTATCTGGGTCGTCCGTCTAGAGAGATCTGGGATGTTAGCAGCATTGCAGATTCAGGCTACCTTGATCGACCGGATCAAGGCCAGTCAGGAGCTCGGTGTCGGTTTGTGTAAGATCAGAGAGAGTATCTCTTCCGGTCAGGAGTCTGAGTTCAGAGTTTCAGAGGATGGCTGCTTGAGGTTCAGAGATCGTGTTTGTGTGCCGGCAGACGACGCTTTGAGACGTGAGATCATGCAGGAGGCTCATGGAGCTCCATACTCGGTACACCCAGGAGGTGTGAAGATGTACCGGGACCTACGTGAGACATTCTGGTGGAGCAACATGAAGAGGGACATTTCAGACTTTGTATCCAGATGTCGGACCTGTCAGCAGGTCAAAGCCGAGCATCAGAGACCAGCTGGTTTGCTTCAGCCTCTTCCCGTTCCGGAGTGGAAGTGGGAGAGCGTCGATATAGACTTTGTTATGGGACTGCCTAAGACTCCGAGGGGATTTGATGCAGTTTGGGTGATAGTGGACAGACTCACGAAGAGTGCTCATTTCTTGCCTGTCAGGAAGACTTTCAGTTTGCATCGCCTGGCGCAGTTGTATATGGATGAGATAGTGCGCCTTCATGGAGTTCCTACTTCTATTGTGTCTGACAGAGACCCGCACTTCGTATCCAGATTCTGGTAGAGTTTGTATCAGGCTATGGGGATGAAGTTGTCTTTCAGTTCAGCGTATCATCCTCAGTCAGATGGTCAGACAGAGAGGACGAATCAGGTCCTTGAGGACATGCTCAGAGCATGTGTACTTGACTTTGGGGGCAGCTGGGATCAGCACGTGGCGCTGATAGAGTTTGCGTATAATAACAGCTTCCAGACTAGTATCGAGATGGCCCCGTTTGAGGCTTTGTATGGCAGGAGGTGCAGATCACCCATCTGTTGGGATGATCTGAAGGAGAGGGCAGTTGTTGGGCCGGATTTGGTTGAAGATGCTGTAGCTAAGATTCAGTCTATCAGAGAGCGCTTGCTTGTGGCTCAGAGTCGTCAGAAGAGTTACGCCG
This sequence comes from Limonium bicolor, assembly GCA_023374045.1. NCBI lineage: Eukaryota > Viridiplantae > Streptophyta > Magnoliopsida > Caryophyllales > Plumbaginaceae > Limonium > Limonium bicolor. The sequence continues at coordinate 319,736,974 of CM041776.1, read as the reverse complement.
ATCAGAGGGGACGACCTCTAGAGTTTGAGGTGGGCGACCATGTGTATCTGAAGGTGTCTCCAGTTCGGGGAGTTGTTTGGTTTGGGAAGAGAGGCAAGCTTAGCCCTCACTTTGTGGGTCCATTTGAGATCCTGGAGAGGATCGGACCGGTTGCCTACCGTCTAGCTTTGCCACCGTCGTTGGCTGGTGTTCACAGTGTGTTCCATGTGTCTATGCTGAGGAAGTACATTCCAGACCCATCGCATGTGATTGACTTCAGTCCGCTTCAGTTGAGGGAGGACTTCACCTTTGAAGCAGCTCCTTCGAGGATCCTAGCTCGAGATGTTCGTAAGCTCAGGAGTAAGACCATGCCCTTGGTGAAGGTGCAGTGGTCAGGTCAGTCAGAGGAAGAGGCGACCTGGGAGATTGAAAGTGAAGTGCGTTCTAAGTTTCCCGCCCTCTTCGAGCAGTAGGAATGTTTTAATTTCGAGGACGAAATTCTTTTAAGGGGGAGGTGATGTTATAACCCATAGTTTTCGCTGCATTTTATTTCGTCACAAGTGGCCTTACACTGTTGTATTTTGGATTTAGGACATGGGCGTCCTTCCGATTAAAGATAAGGACGAAGGAGTCTTTTCCCTCTCTTATTTTATTTAAGGTGAGAATTAGCACTTCTACCTATTAATTCCCTTAATCAATATTTTCTTTTCCCCACTCTCTATTCACGATCTCATTTCCCGTTCACCGTTACGAACTGTCAGACGCTCCTTTCTCCCTTCTCTCTCTTGTTCTTCAGAGCATCCCTCCTCTCCTGCGTGTGCGCTTTGCTCGTGGTGCTGTGCCGTTGGTGGATTCTGCGTTTGCTTCGTCTTCTTCATTGCGATCAGGTTTGCGAATTGTATATGGTTAATACAATTCACTTTTCAGGTTTAGGTTTTGGGAATTTCCTCTTTCTAATTCTTGCTTCTGCAATCCGATTGTCAGAATCTTCAATCCTCTGCGTGTCTGGGTTCGTTTTCTTCTGGTTGGTCGCCTTGCTATCGAATTCAGGTGAGAATTGCGTTGCATTCTTTGGGTTACAGTTTCAGTTTGAGCGATTTTGTGTTTCTGATTGAGGGCTCTCCCTTGCGTTGTTGTTGGGATTCAGTAGCTGTTTGGAATTACGATTCCGGTCTGCGTTTGGGTATCTGCTTGGATTCGAGCTCTGCTGTTCAGATTGGATTCGTCTCTGCTGTGATTGAGGTAGGTGGCTTATGGATTCGGCTTGTGTGTTCAGCCTTGGGGAGTTTCAATTCTGGTATTGATTGTGTTCTGTCTCTGCTCTGGGTTTGCGAATTCATCTGTTTAAGTGTTGTTTAATAATGTACAAACCCCCAAGGTTGTTTTCTGCAAACTTATGATGTTTTGACATTTTTTTGATGCCTCTGTCTGTGTGAAAATCGCCTCTGTTCTCTGAGTTTTTCGGCGTGTCCGAACTTCCGTCCGACCTTGGAAGTTCGGACAAGCCCTTCTGCGATTTGAATTTTTGAACTTTTTACCGTGTCCGGACTTCCGTCCGAGCTTTGAAGTTCAGACGGGGTGCGAGGACGAGTCCGACTTACAAGTCTCGAATGGTGTCCGAACTTGTAAGTCCGGACAGAAGTTCGGACACACCCTTCTCATTCTTCTGATTTTGCTTCGACATGTGTCCGAACTTTGTCATTCGGACACATGTTTGGACTTTGCGCGTACTGATTTCCGAAAAGCGTTCGGACATCGGTCTGACCTTTGATGTTCGGACCCCTCTGTCTCTGCTTCTGTTTTAAGGCTCGACCTGTGTCCGAACATTGATGTCCGGACACAAGTTTGGACGAGCTTCTGTTTTGACCATAACTTGCTCGTTTGAGCTCCGTTTTGACTTCCGTTTGCGGGGTTGGATTCCCCTTCTGATTTCCAAGCTGCCTATGTGCTTTCTGGTGCCTTTGGTGCACATATGCTTAATTGTTTTAAGCTTCTGTTTTGGGACCTAGTTATCTCTGTGTCTGAACCTTTGGATGGCTGGTCTCGCTGTCTCGTAGCGCGCTATGTAGGATCCTTCTGTTTACGGGTGATGTTCCCCGTTCTGTTCACAGGTGTTTCATCTGTTCTGTTTATGAGTGAGGTTTCCTCGTTCTGTTCACGAGCTGGTTGCTCGTTCTATCTGTATACCGTGATCAACTAGTGTCCCGCTCTGTTTTCTGATTCTGTCTGTTTCTGATTCTGTTTAGTCCTTTATGGTTTGGACTTCTGCTTTTGCTTTCTGACATGTTTATGGACTCCTTGCGACTACTTCTGATTTGTTAACATTCTTAAAATGTTTTGAGCATGCTGGTTGATGAAGTTGGTCATCTACTGGGCATAGTTGGTTGCTCATTCCCCTACTCTATCTAACATTGCAGATTGATCAGCGAAGGTCACTTTGCTCAGCTCTGGAGTTTAGTTCGTTATGTTATTCTGAATTCTTTTGAGACATTTGTATTTGACTTTGAGCCTTTGGGCCTCTTCAGTTAGCTTCTGCTTTTGATATTCATTTTGGTGGGTTCTGTAATAACTTTTGGGATGTTACGACATCATTTTGATTATACTTTATTCAAGTATTCGTTTTGGGCCTTGTTTGATTATCTGTTTAAGTTCATTTGTTATAGCCTTACGTTATTATGTAATAATACGCGGCGTGTAATACCCCTAACTCCTAAGCCAGTGTTTGGGGGTGTTACAATGTTTAAGCATCTTATAAATAAATTAAAAATTAGAAAAGTTGCTGAATGTAAAACGGGGGAAACCTGGGTGGGGGGAAAGTAATTTTTGAAACCACATGGGTGGAATCTAAAATTTCGCCAAACGTCATGGGTGGGGCAGGAAATTTTCACTAAAATAAAATAGTCCCGCCACCGGTCGAGGGCATCCGTGGTTTAGGACAGGGCGTCAGACCCCGGATGGGATGTCCGTGGGTTACGGACAGCCCTCAGACGGCGGCATTCGAGTGTTTTTTGACGATAATTTTACGTCAAATTTTATGGGCAGATTTCTTGGAATATTTTAAATACGTTAATGATCAAAAGATTTCAATTTGAAGTCAAATTTAACATGAAACTTGACTCACAAGTTATTAGACAGAAAACAAGTTAAACCTTAATTAAGACATCAGGAAAAGTCGGTTTGATGAAATTTTACACTAACAATGTATTGAAATCAGAAGAGTTAGAAAACTTGGTTTCTAACCTGCTTTGACCTTGGTGATTGGATGTTTCATTATCGTTTCTTCATGTCGGGATTCTCCGATTGCTCCGTTGATGGCCGATATGGGGAAATTTGGACTCGAGCTTCTGGTGACTTATTGAAGCTTAACCTGCTTTGCCACAAGTGTTCCCCCTCAGAATTACTGCCTTCTCGATATAACAACCGACAATCATTTTACTGGTGACTTATCAAAGCTTAACATCTCTACCTCTAAGTACAAGCACAAATACAGTGTCTCAAGGGGATGGGTCTTCTCTTCCTATCTATCATCAGGGTAATACTCTTCACTCTACTCCTACGAGATCTTATTATCTTTCCAATATCCTACATGTTCCTCTTCTCCCCAAAGTCTTATATCCATCAGTAAATTTTGTGCTGATAACTCTACTTATTTTGAGTTCTATCCCGATTTTTTTCTGGTAAAGGACATCAATTTCTTCTCCCTCTGCTCAAGCTACATCTACTGTGTCCTCCATAACCTGGCATCAGAGGCTAGGTCACCCTAGCAATGACATCACCAGAAAATTTATCTCTGTTTTTAATTTACCTAGCACCACTAAGCATCATAATGAGCTTTGCTCAGCTTGTTGCCAAGGCAAAACCCATGCTCTCCCACATTTTCATTCCCCTCATGTTTCCACTAAGTGTTTTGAGTTGCTTTTCTTAGACCTACGGGGTCCTGTCCACTTTACTTCTCATGATGATTTCAGATATTTTCTCATCATTCTTGATGATTTTTCTAAGTTTATCTAGTTATTTCCCATTAAAGCTAAATTGAGGTGGTTGTTCTATTTCTTGTTTTCTGTGCTATGGTCACTACTTAGTTTGCTAGCTCTATAAAGGCTAAACAAACTGACAATGGAGGGGAATTCAAAGCTTTGAAATCTTTTATTGACACATAGGAAATTCACCATAGGTTCACCTGCCCTCACTCACACCAACAAAATGGCTTTGTAGAGAGCAAAATCAGGTTTGTGGTGGACAAAGGCTTGTGTCTTTTGTCACAGGCCTCTTTGCCTTTAATTTTCTAGACCTATGCTTTCAAGACAGTTGTATATCTCATGAATATCACACTTACCAAGGCCATTGCTCATGATACTCCCTACACTAAACTCCACAACAAAATTCCCACCTTCACCCATCTAAGAGTTTTTGGCTGCAGTTGCTGGCCAAACCTCTGCCCTTTTAATACACACAAATGAGCTTTCAAGTCCAGAGAATGTGTTTTTATTGGGTATGCTCCTAATTCTACTGGCTACTTATGTTATGACATGACAGAAAACAAAATTTTTGTTTCCAGAGATGTTACATTCAATGAGTTGTCTTTTCCTTTCTCCAAAAAATCTACAACCATCTCTCCCTCTCATTCTTAAAATTATTTTATCATCAATCTGTTGATACCCTATACTGCCCCCCCTATGCCCACACCTTCCACCCTCCCAATGAAACAACATGCCCTGCTTCTTTACACAATCAAGACCCCCTACCCCTACTACCTCTCCTATTTCCTTCCCTGACACCAGCCCTTCACCACCACATGACATAACTCCCTCCAATTTACCTTTTGCACAACATCAAATGCTTACCAGATCAAGGACAAACTCCCTAAAGCCCAAGATTTTCACTGATGGGACTGTCCACTGGCTAAATACCTCAACTACTACCCCTTCTACCATAATACCTGATCAACCCTCTTTTACCACTGATATTAAATATCCATAATGGAAGGATACTATGCAGCAAGAAATTGATGCCCTACAGAGAAACCAAACATGGGACTTAGTTCCTTTTGATCCTACCATGAATGTTTTGGGCACTAAATGGGTTTTAAAGATAAAGAGGCTAGCTAATGGTCAAATTGACAGAAGAAAGGCCAGATTGGTGCTCAAGGATTCAATCAAATAGACAGGGTGGATTATTCAAAAACCTTCAGCCCTGTGGTTAAGGTGACAACTATCAGGTTGGTGTTAGCTATTGTTGTTGCTCATAATTGGCCTACTGAACAACTAGATGTTGACAATACCTTTCTCCATGGCCATATAGAGGAAGCTATTTTTGTTAAACAGCCTAGTGGCTTTATTAATAATCAATTCCCTTATCATGTTTGCAAGTTAAACAGGGCCTTGTATGGCCTTAAGCAAAGTCCTAGAGCTTGGTTTTCTAGACTAAGCACATACCTGGTTCACATAGGTTTCACCTCGTCACAGTTTGACTCCTCCCTGTTTACCTATCTCTCTGGTTCTAACACTTTCTACATCCTCATTTATGTAGATGACATACTCATCACAGGTTCCTCTCGTACTCTCATTTAAAAATTCACCTCTACCCTAGCCACAGAATTTCCAATAAAGAATCGCGGGTCACTTCATTCTTTTCTTGGAGTTCAGGTTCACGGTGACTCCTCAAGTTTAATTCTTTCACAGTCTCGGTACATTACTGAGCTACTCAGACGCACAAACATGATAACAACAAAACCAGTTGCTACACCCATGTCTGATTATATACTTTTGGATAATTCAGATTCCCCTCTACATGCAGATATCAGTTTTGCTGAAAATAAATTAAGCCAATTTATGCATAACCCGTAGGAAATCCATTGGACAACCACCAAGAGTGTATTACGTTACCTGAAGTCTACAGTTGACCTGGGGCTTTTCTTCTCCTCCTCTCCTCTGGGTGCTCTTCGCATATTTTCTGATGCAGATTGGGCAGGGTAGCACCTAGATAGGCGCTCCACTTCGGGCTTCCTCATTCTCTTTGGTAACAAGCCAATATCCTGGAGATTTAGAAAGCAGCGGACCGTCGCCCGCAGCTCCACCGAAGCTGAATTCAAGGCTTTGGTGATAGCAACCTCTGAAGCTCTCTAGATCCATAAAGTTTTAGTTGAATTAGAAATTTTTCTCAAACAAAAACCAGTCTTGAAATGCGACAATATTGGAGCATCTTACCTCGCTTTGAATCTAGTCTTCCACTCTCGCGCCCGTCACATTGCAGTAGACTACTTCTTCGTTCACAAATTAGTCAAGGGAGGAGGATTAAAGATTGAATTTTTAGCGTCTAGAGAGCAATTAGCCGATGGCTCCATGAATACCCTAACTAAACAGAGGCACGATCGATTTCGATCCCAACTCTCTCTTGTCTCGTCTATTTCTCGACCGATTGGGCTCAGGGGGGGGGTAATGGGCTGATAGAATATGGGCCTCGTTTACATATTGTAACTGAGTACATTGATAAGCCCAATGTTCTACATATGTTCACTAGTCCAGACCCTCATATAAATAGGGTAAAACCCTTGTAAATATCCAAGTGATCATCAATACAGATATTTCATAACTTCACTATTACATTGCTTTCTATCGATCAACTAGAGGAAGTGAAGATGATGATGAGACTGTTACCAATATGGGGTACAATGATCCTGTTCTGGACAACTTATGCTCAGATGATTACTTTCTCTATTGAGCAAGCATCGTCTATGGAGAGAAGTTTTGGAAGTTGAAAATCCCAATGGGTTCTTTGACCATTTTTTTTGTTGTGGCGATACTAATCACTTTGGGTGTATATGACCGTTTAGTTATGCCGGTATGGAAGAAATTGAAAGGTAAACAAGGGTTCAGTAATCTGCAACGTATCGCGATTGAACTTGTACTTTCGATACTGGGAATGGCGGCTGCCGCCATAGTTGAGAAGAGACGTCTCTTTGTTGCAGCAAATAGTAGTAGTAGTACGGTTGTGGTGAGTGTGTTTGTGTTAGTCCCACGGTTTTTTTTGGCTGGGTCAGGGGAAGCGTTTATTTATACCAGACAGTTGTATATTTACTTCATGAAGGAATTTCTTAGTTGTATGTTAAGAAATTTGTATTTGAATAATTATTGATCTTCTTTCCCGAACTATATGTTATCTCAATATTGTATTGGAGATGTAATTCTCTTGTATGGAACTTGCTCTTGGCCAATTACTAAAATAGCCTTGAGCACTTATTTACCAAACTACCCTTGACTTATATATATATATATATATATTTCCTACACTTCATAACGTAGTCGCCCAAGGGGATGAAAACTAAGAGTATTTCTAACAACATAGTCTTTTGGGTTTTTTCTGAGTAGTTTCTTGGTGTCGTTGGTGAAAGTTTTGACGGGAGGAAAATGGTTGGCTGATGACATAAACAAAGGGAGGCTGGATCTCTTCTGCTGTTGCTCACTCTGCTTAGTGCGGTTAATTTTGTGGTGTTTATGTATAAACTGAAGATGGTGCAGCAGCCAGCGGATGGTTCCAACAACAACAAGGGATTTGATGAGAACAATGGTCGGGAAGGCAAGAGCTAGCTAGCTAGGATGAGCCACGCCCACGGATCTTAATTTGTTAAACTGGCGTATTTGTATTTTCGGTGTTGTGTTGTGATTAGTGTTGTTGAGTTCGTCAAGTTAAGTACGTGTATATGCAAGACCAGGGCGTAGCTAGCTAGGGGAGATCGATGTATATGATCATGGTGGATGAGCATCGTTGTATATAAATATGGATCTCTGGCTGCTTTTCTTCACCAATTGTAACAAAGAAGGGACCATGCCCACGTGTATGTAGTTTGAGCATATGCTCAACATATTTTCAGCCTTTAGATTAGAATTTAGTATTTAAAACATTAATCCTAACCGTAAATAATTTTATTTATTTAATAATTAAATTTTAAAAATTGAAAAACAAACAAGTAAATATATAAGGGTATAATAGATAATTTTTTCCACTAATAACTCACATCTCATTGACAGTTACTACCCTACATCCATTACTCTTTTCTCTTTCTTTTCTAAAAAAAAACTTCCTCCTTCGGTTTCAGTTAAAATATATTGTTGATTTATTTTTTTCTCTAGAAACTAGATTATACGACACGTTTAATATTTCTTCTTTATTTCTAAAATTACAAATGAACTTTGACATCTATTTAGATTCTTATTAATTCCCCATATTTAAGTGAAAAAGTAGATATTTAAGTAATAATAGATTTTTCAAAATGTAGGTGTAGATTTGTTGGATAAAAGAGTAGAATTTAAATTTAATCTTTATTTAGGTGATAGTGTAGATTTTTAAGTAAATTGATAGATTTTCCAAATTGTAGGTGTAGATTTGTTTGACAGGAGTATAGATTTTCATTTTAGGAAAAAAATTGATAAAAAATAGTGGATTTTATTTTTTTATGCTCTTATATTTATTTTCAAGGAGTCTTATCAACAGAATTTCTAGTTTGTTATTTTTGAAAAAAAAATTTACTTATAACTTGGTATTTGTTTATTATTTTATTTTTCAATTCATTACTTCACTCAAAATATATTGCTAGGGAATATTTATTATAATTGATGATTTATTTTTTTCTCTAAAAACTATATTGTGAAATATTTCTTCTTTGTTTCTAAAATGTATACATTTGATTCAAAATGTACACATTCATGATGAAAATGTACACACTCATGTTAAAAAAGTACACATTTGAATATTGTAAATACATTTGAATCAAAATGTACACATTCATGATGAAAATGTACACACTCATGTTGAAAAAGTACACATTTGATAATATAGTATATACATTTGAATCAAAATGTACACATTCATGACAAAAATGTACACACTCATGTTGAAAAAAGTAAAAGGATAAATGTTTCAAAATGAAGTTGTATATTTGTTTGATGATAGTGTAGATTTTAAATTTTGACAATACAATTTATAAAATGAAAAAATGGGTTTATTTTTGTTTGATCTTAATGTTGTGTTAATAATAAATAAATTCTAACACTTTTCTTATATTTACTTTTAAGAAGAATTTTTAATTTGTTATGTTTAAATAATTTTTTTTACTGAAAACTTGGATTTTTTTTTCAAATCACCATTCCATTTCAATTTCAGTAAAAAAAATTTTTTTACCTCAAATCATGGGAATATTGATTTTGAGGATGTTTTCTTTTTTTTCTTTATTTATAAAATTACAAATTAAATTGGATATCTATCACCATCTATTTCAATCAAAAAAAAGTTTTACATTGTGGGATTGTGGGGAGTGTTATTTTTCTTTATTTATAAAATTACAAATTAGTTATGACTTATGTACCCTTATAATAAATATTAGAATTTAGACCATCCATTTATTTTTTAAGGATTCAATGGCCATAATTTAGTTGAGCATCATGCTCAAAAATAATTTTAGGCACCTTCCCCTCGTTGCAATTGTAAACCATGCTTACTTGAATCTTTCATTTGGATGGAAGGAACAAGCTAAAATCAATCTTGCCTCAAGTAGATTGAAATTGAATTGTTCTACCATAGGCATAAACCCAACCCCAACCTGAGGCAAGTAGATATATCCATTCAGCACTTATTTTTTCGGTCCTAAAAACGGGCCAAGCTAAGCCCAATTTCGCGCGAAGACGTCTGAAGATTACCTGTTTGCTTGTTCTTTTTGTATGCATTTGTCAACTTGAACTTGTTGCATCTCGCAGTAATGTATTTGCTTTCAGTTATTCGTAGATATATCGTCTCCATATTTTTAAATCAGCCCTGCGCAACAGTTTGGGCTTAGTCTGTTTTATAAGACCATCTAAGGAGTCAGGACATAGGTTCTGGCCAGCCCAAACTTAAAGCTGGCTAGGACTCCTACGCTTTTGTTATTTTACAAAATAAAACAGTCTCCTCATTAATAGTTTGGTACATACATTTTCTAATAGAAAATTCTTAAATAGATACTATCGTTTCAAGATTCCTGAATTTAAAAATGACTCCATCGGTTTGAAAATATTCTCCTTTTTTTTATTTAAATGTTGTTCTAACATATGAATATTTCAAATGTGTTGTTATAATTTTATTTTCATATTTGATTCAAGTAGTTAACATATAAATGACGATTATTTAGTTTGAAAAAAATGAAACATAAACATACATGAGTCATTTTCTGTATATTTCTAAAAACCACCTATATTTTTAAACAGTACCATGTTCTTATTTTCAATGTGCCGTTGCCCGCGATCGCTTTCATCTTTAATCCTGGGCTACTAAGAGCATCCACAACAATGTTTAATTTCTTAACACTTCCCTATGTGTCATGTTACAATACCATATTTTATTTGTTAAGGAACTTACTCTACCATAATAATAAAGTTTCTTTAACACTTCCTTATGTCCCATACTATGACTTTGTGTGTATGAATTAAAAAGTAGAGAGGAGGGGAGGTAGTTGTGCAGATTTGTGTAGAACCACAACCAATAACAAAGTACTATAGTACAATTCTTAGTTAAGGAACAAGGAAAGAGAAAGTGGTGTGAATCCACTTAGAACAATTTTTCTTTTCCTTACTAATTTTTTGGATGTTTTCATGAAAGATTTCCAACTAAAGCAAGGATTCATCGATTCATACACAACGTGGAAGGATTACAAGGAAGAAAGGAAGAATTACAGGAAGAAGAAGAAGACTGAGCCGATGCGGCACATCTAACTACTCACTTACTCGATACCTAAAACTAAAGCTACTGTACATACTTATAAAACCTAAACTGACTAAGTTACAGAACCACCGGTCCACTCCTACTTAGACCAAACCGGTCCAGTCATAACAAATATTAATAGCAGGATAATCAACTATCCTAACACCCCCTCTCGAAAACCAGGAGGTAAACAGCCTCAAGGTTTTTGACAAACTACAGCCCACGAAACAACAAAGAACAACCATGCTAACCCTCTTCTAATCTTAACCCCATCTTCTTCATTTGCAAAGGGTAAGCCCTTCCTGGCAACAACTTGGTTAAGACGTTTGCTACTTGATTCCTGGAGGTCACAAACTCAATGATCATCATGCCCTCTTGTAACTTCTGCCTGGCGAAATGAACATCAAGCTCAATGTGCTTGGTTCTTTCATGCAGGACAGGGTTCCTTGCAATATAGATGGCTGTCTGCCTGGCTATCTGATTTCACAGGGACTGGCAGAATTTGTTGGACTCCAAGCTCTGCCAATACTCTAGTCACCCAGCTAAGCTTTGCTGTGACATTTCTCATAGCTCTGTATTCCGCCTCTGTTGAGGACAGAGCCACGGTCGTCTGTTTCTTGGATTTCCATGATAAGGGACTGCCTCCAAACTGGATAAAGTATCCACTGATTGATCTTCTGGTATTGGGACACCCTGCCCAATCAGAATCACAAAAGGCAATAAGTTTGAAATCATCCCTAGAATTAAAGAACATACCATAATTTAATGTTCCCTTAATGTAACTCAGAACATGCAAAGCCGCCTTATAATGAACATCAGTGGGATTACTCAAAAACTGGCTCAAAACTTGAATACTAAAGCTTAAATCAGGTTTGCTATGCCCAAGATAACTAATTTTACCTACCAACCTTCTGTACAAAAGGGGATCAACCAGAGGCTTACCATCATCCATTCTAAGCTTCAAACTAGAGTCCAAAGGGCTCACAACTGCCTTTCCCGTTGGGCAATCATATTCTTTCAACAAATCAACACAATACTTCCTCTGTGTCAACACTACATAAAAATTGCATGCCCAGAAAATAATTAAGTTTTCCCAAGTCCTTTATTTTGAACTCTTTCTTCAGACCTTGTTTAACAGAATTTATGAGGTTTTGATCATTCCCAGTAATTAAAATGTCATCAACATAGACAACCAGATAGCAAGCAAGATCATTCTTAACCTTAACAAACAGTGAATAATCATTTAAGGACTGGGTAAAACCAAAAAACTTAAGGAACACACTGAGTTTGTGATGCCACTGTCTCGAAGCCTGCTTGAGACCATAAAGTGACTTGTTCAATTTACAAACTTTTCCTAATCCTTCCTCCTTGTGCCCTTGGGGCACTTCCATGTATACTTCCTCCTCTAATTCCTCATGGAGGAAGGCATTATTAATGTCCAATTGACTTATCAGCCAATTCCTCTTAGTGGCTACAATGACTAAGGCCTTGATGGTGGTGAATTTTACCACAGGAGAGAATGTTTCTAGGTAATCTATCCCATACCTCTGTGTGTATCCCTTAGCTACAAGTCTAGCCTTAAATCTTTCTACACTACCATTTGCCTTACACTTAATTTTGTACACCCATTTACACTTAACTGGCCTCACCCCCTCTGGTAAACTGACTAGTGTCCAGGTGTTATTCCTTTCAAGAGCAAGAAACTCATCAGCCATGGCCTTTTTTCCACTTATGGTCCCTAACAGCTTCTTCAAAACTAATAGGTTCTGTCATGGCATCTAACTCAGTGTGTAAACAAGAGAAACTATGCTTATTAGTGAGAATTATGCCAACAGTCTGTGGCAGATTTCTACTTTCAATTATGCTACCATTTTCATGTAAACTAACAGTTTCAGATTCAGATAAACACACATCAACAGAATTAGCATGCACAATTCTATCTTGCAGTATCTGAGAAAAACAATCAGAAGTGTAGTTGAGCAAAAACTTATCTGTTCTTGAAGTTGATGAGCCGACAATGTAATCTTCTAAATGCATGGGTGTGCTTCTGGGTCTCACAGACCTTCTTAACTCTTGTCCGCCTTCATCTGGCCTTGCTTATGTTGTTTCTCCTGCAGCTTCCTCTGGTGTGATATCTTCATCCTCCTAGGTGTCACTTCTGCTGTCTTGAAGGTTGCTGCTTTCTTCTTCAGAACTTTCTTGTATTTCTGTTTCACCTTGTGCATTTGGCCTTTCTTGCCCTTCTTGTCTTATATTACTCTTTATTTGGTCAGTCTCAATCAGAAAATCATCTTCAAAAGACATGGAATCTCTTGGGCAACCAGCAGGAATAATTTCAATTGAATTATCTTGTTTCCGTCTGAATGGGAATACTTCCTCATGAAAAACTACATCTCTATTGTATATGATTATGTTATGGTCAATATCATATAATTTAAACCCTTTCTTATTTTGTTCGTAGCCTAAAAAGACACATTTTATTGATCTAAACAGAAACTTATCCTTTTGTGGTTTATTATTGTGGGCAAAACAGAGACAACCAAAAACCTTAAGTGAAGAATAATCAGGTTTCTCACCATGTATGATTTCAAAGGGAGTTCTATTGTCAATACTAGTTAAAGGTATCCTATTAATAAGGTAAGTGGCAGTCAAGATACTTTCCCCCCAAAATTCCTTAGGAAGAGAAGAATGGAACATGAGAGCTCTAGCTATTTCAAGTATGTGTCTATGTTTTCTCTCAGCTACACCATTTTGTTGTGGTGTGTATGAGCATGTGGTTTGATGTTTCATTCCTTTGAGCCTAAAGAACTCTACTCCAGCATTAGAGCTTCCCAATTCTAGTGCATTATCAGATCTAACACATTTGACCCTTTTATTGAATTGTCTTTCTATCATGCTTATAAAACTAATGATAAGGCTCAAGGCTTCAGATTTATATTTACACAATTGTGTCCAAGTAACACGACTCTTGTCCTCGACTATAGTTAAAAAATGAGAAAAAACATCATGAGTTTTCTGATTGTAAGGGCCCTAGAGATCTACATGAATCAGGTCAAAAACTTCCTTAGTCTTTATTGAACTGGAAGGAAAAGCTAATCTGTGACTTTTTGCTCTATTACACGGTTCACAAAGGAAAGATTCAACTAATTGATTTTCTCTGACCAGGCCTAACTTGGAAATCTTTCCTTAGGTAAATGCCCTAACCTACAATGCCATATGCCTAAAGAACTATTACAGTTGTGTTTAGGTGGGTAAAAACTTCCCTTGCTTATTTCTGTACTAAGACATCTCTGCTCTCCCTTATCACACTCCTTATCAAGGACATAAAGTCCCCTATGTATTTGCCCAATCTATACTTCCTCCTTGTGATCACAGCCCTGATAAATGCAGGAACTAGGATTAAAATACAGCCTAGCATTCATTTGTCAAGTTAGTTTACTCACAGAGATAAGCCCAAATTTAAAGCTAGGCACAAAGAGGACATCTTGAAGTTCTATCAGGTTATTGACTCTAATGTGCCAATTTAACCGGTTGAGGGTGACCATCTGGCATTCCTACAACATGGGGTTTATCCAGGAAAGAAACTTGATGAAATAGTGCTAACTCACCACACATGTGGTCTGAAGCACCACTATTTATGATCCATTGTGTTTTCCTACCTCTAAAATCATCCAAAGCATTAAAGATATTATAAGTATTGCAAGTCCAGTTAATCATAAATTGGGACAGATCCTTACCAATGAATCCATAGTTGGATTCAGCAACGTGGGTCTCTTTGTCCTTGATCTGGGACTTGCTTATGTAGACAAGTAACTGATTAACTTGTTCTGGAGTAAGTGTTCCTCCGAATGGATCTTTGGCTCCTTCTTCCTTCGAATCACTGACATTGTTGGCTTGAATCTCCCTTTCCTTACCCGCTCGCCATCCTGGTGAGAAACCATGTTTCTGGAAGCACTTTTCCTCAGAATGACCCAATTTGTGGCCATATGAACATTGTAAACTGGGTCGTTTCCCTCCAGCTGGTTGACCGCGCCCAAAGTTTCTTCTACCTTGACTCACCGAGAAGGCCACTGGTGGTTCCGTCTCAGTTGTTGGTGCCGAAGTTAGGGTTTTTTGTCGTTCTTGCTGTATCAAGAGTGAGAAGGCTTGTTCGATTCTCAGGAGTGGGGAGATCATCAGAATATTTTCTCTGGCAGCACCGTATTGATCATTCAGACCCATCAAGAACTTGATTAATCGCTGGTTCTTGATGTAGTCATTGAACGCCTTGTCCATCGTGAAAGAGCATACTGGGAGAGAAGCAGCGGTGTCGATTTCATCCCAGATTCCTCTGAGTTTAGCAAAATATTCTCCTATTGTATCGTTGCCTTGGAGAGTGCTTACCAAGCGTCGTTCAAGGTTGTACATTTGAGTCGCATCTACTTGACCGCATCTCGCGCACAAGTCCTCCCAAATTTTGGCCGCTGAGGAACGGAACAACACGGAATTTGTGGGCGATTTTTCCAAGCTCATCAGGATCCACGACCGCACCATGTTATCGCAACGTGTCCACGCCTCAGCTCTCACTTCGCAGTCGGTGGGCTTCTTGAGGGTGCCATGTATGAAACCGAGTTTGTTCTTCGACCCGAGGGCAATCTTGACCTGGTGTTTCCATCGAGAGAAGCCAGGACCTCCATCGTACTTGAATGCTAACGCCTGCCCAGGGCTTTCAGAACTCGCGAGGTACAGTGCATCCCCAATTGCAATGGTGCTGTTACTGCTAGCTTCTGCGTCGTCCTTCTCCGTATTAGGGTTCTTGTTCTTATCGTCGATTTCGGCCATCTCTTATGCGGGACTCAAGAATTAGCGGGTTGAAGGAAGCGAAAGAGTAAGAAGGGTGAATCGAGGTGACGATGAATGTTTTCCGAAATCTAAGAGCTAGGCCCCATGACCTTCATGCTCTGATACCATGAAAGATTTTCAACTAAAGCAAGGATTCATCGATTCATACACAACGTGGAAGGATTACAAGGAAGACAGGAAGAAGAAGACTGAGCCGATGCGGCACATCTAACTACTCACTTACTCGATACCTAAAACTAAAGCTACTGTACATACTTATAAAACCTAAACTGACTAAGTTACAGAACCACCGGCCCACTCCTACTTAGACCAAACAGGTCCAGACATAACAAATATTAATAGCAGGATAATCAACTATCCTAACAATTCACCCCTATTGTGGATGCTCTAAAAACCACAGATCCAAAATCCAATTTTTACAAAACATGAAATATTTCTTCATCAACAAAAACCGGAGTTATGGGATTCAACCACAATACTTGATTCTACTATTGACACTTTTCGAACTTCATCGAGCTGTGAATCGACCAACTTTTAAACCAGATCAAGTTAGGGGTGTTCACGGTAAGGTTAACCGTATACCGGTTAACCAGGTAATACGATTTTTAATAATTTGATATCATTACCATTCTATTTACATCGGTTAACCGCATTCGGGTTAACCATTTAGAGCGGTACTGTAACTCAGGTTAACCGAAACCGGGTGAAGATTTTATTCTATGTAAATAACCTTAAATAATGATAACAATCTAGATACAAGTGAGCAAGTAAAAACAATAAAAAAAACTAGAAAGCACCAAGCATTTCATATCATGTCCAAGCATTAGTTTATATAAGTGACATATAACAGTAACACGAATATTGAATCCACCATTATACAATACTCAATCATCTAATAAATTCATTATATAATATATAATCTACATATTTATAATCGCAATGACACGAAACAATCCAAGAATATAAGAAAAAATCAATTCACGTAGATTCGAACAACATAATTTACAAGCTGCTTTATCAACTAAGTGATAGCAAAATACATCTAAAAGATTTAACTAAACATAATTATAATATACACTATCTATAATGCTTATCTTGCTCTTCAATGCACATAATATATTACGTCATATGTAAGGAGTGTCCTTTTTCTACATTCTAGATTATCTTTGTTCAAGGTATCAAAATATAAGTTAAAAGATATACAAAGACTAGCACATAGCAAATAATATTAAAATATCAAAAACCAAAATTGAAGACTAAATGTATATATAAATATATAGTTATATATATAACCGGTTAACCGTGGTTAACCACAGTATAAAAGTTACATACTGTTATCTAAACCGCGTATGTCTAATAATAACGGTACAGTTAACCGTACCGCCAAAGACAATACAATTAACCGCTTAGACGCTACGGTATAAATAGGTTTTTGTACGATTCTGCGGGAACAAGTTTTTTTGACACCCCAGACCAAGTAAATATAAAACCCAGTGAAGTAGTCGTAGTAGTCTCTCACAAACTAGTGTAGATCACATATATTCACAGCGGTGCTTACATTCACCCAGTAAACAGGGTGTATTAATTTGAAATGACACAAAAATCCCGTGATAGAATCAAACAGTAACAAAATGAGAATCTGTTACATTTAGAAATATACAAAGTAGCTACTAGGATAATTACCAAGCTTGAAGGTAGAATTTACTAAACTAGATTTACTTCATTCACCATACTCAATTACCATATCCATATACCACCATTGTCCCAACCCCCCAATTGCTAAGCATAAGATATTTAATTTAATGAAAGGTTTTTTTTGAAGAAAATGCACCGATTTAATGAAAGGTTAACCATAAGATATTCAAGTTGATTGCATTGAGCGACATTTGGTTGTAGGTAAAAAAAAAAAAACTTAAAATTATAACTAGGTATTTAGGGTGCGTTCACTTCGGGCTAATCAGTAAAAGGAAACGGAATCATTCCATTTGTGGTTGTTTGTTTTGTGTTTTTAGTGATTCCGTTTCCCCCACTTCAAGTTTTAAAAACCCTCATCAGAGATTCCCCAAAAATCCTAGGGAAATTATTCCATTTCCCTCTCTTATCCCTATCTTTAACATAAATAAATATTAATATATATATATGGTATATAATTTATATAAATACTAATGTATGATACATACCTAATTTTTATAAATATTAATATACAATATTTATTTATAATATAAATATATTTTATTTTATTTTTTATTTATATTATAATACATATATTACATAAATATTTAATATATATCATTTATAATTTAAATTAATATTAATATATAATTTATAATAATATTAATGTATATTATTTCTATTTGAAAAAATGAACAAATACTATATATAATATATATAAATATTATTTATGACTTAACAACAATAAAATTCTGAAAAAATAGCATATATTATTAATAAATTTAAATAAATATTAACATATATAGTCATTTACACATATTAGTTATAATTTAAATAAATATGAACAAATATGATATATAATATTAATAAATATTATTTATACTTTAAATGCTATAAAGATAAAAAAAATTTATATATATTTTTAAGAAAATTTTAAAAAATTATATATATTTATATTATAATATATGAAAATATTTATATATATTTTATAAAATCTAATTAAATGTTTTTAAATAGTATTAATAATATTATTTAAATTTGAAATACTATAAAATTAATAAATATTAATATATATATTTGTATATAATTTATATAAATATTTTTTTATATTATTTACAATTTAAATAAATATTATTATAATATATATTAATAAAAATTATTAATAACTTAAATAATTTAAAATTTAAAAATCATACATTATATATATCGACAAGTTTCAAAAAAATGTTATATTTAATTTATATAGATATTATTATATATTGTATACATAATCTATATAAATATTGATATATATCATTTATAATTTGAAAACTATTTATATATGCTATATAATTTATATAAATATTAGTATGTGTTACATAAAAATTAGATATATATATATTACTCATAATGTAATTAAGTATTAATACTTCTCTATTTGGAACCAAACAACAATAAAGACAATCATTGAGTTTATTCTATTCCGTTTTTCGTGTTAGAATCAAACAAACTTTTAAATTTAAAGAATCTCTTTCCTTTCCTTTCCATTATCTTTGCTGATTTCATTCCGTTTCTTAGGTACCCTAACTATTTGTAGTACCACGTTTATCACCGTGATAGAATTCACTTCACAGTTCACAATACATACATAATCGCTTATAATACTACTAGCTTAATTTTTGCTTCCATATATCTAAATGTATGAAGTTCTCATATTCTCCTCAAAACCTAATTTGATACAAAGAAACAGTAGATTAACATAATATTTATGTTTACTAAAACAATTTACAACTTTTAAACTAGTGGCAAAGGCCCATTAGAGACTCTTTATAGTGTTTCAATTTTTATTTTTGGAAATTTTACAATATACCCCCGAGGTTTGAGCGAATTTCATGAGATACCCTTGAGGTTTCATTTTCATTATGAGATACCCCTGAGGTTTCATTTTTTTTACGATATACCCCTGAGGTTTCATTTTCATTACGATATACCCCTGAGGTTTCAATTTTTTTACGAGATACCCCTCAGTCAGATTCCTCATTTTACCCTCGCACCATATGCCCCCTAATAACCTCAGGATATATAGTCAAAGTTTTGTTTGAATTTGAAACTTAAATAAAATGCTCAAAAAAATTAAAGTTCATATAAAATTTGACATCAATATCAAAAAATGAATATAATTAAATAAACAAAAAATTTAATAAAATGAAATGACTAAAAAATTAAAATTAAATTATTTTGAAAAATAAACATAACTTGTTAAGGAGTTACCTAGATATTTGTTAAAAATCTTAAAAATGTATAACAATAATATGAAGAATATTTAAAGCAACAATCTCATATACATAGAAAAATCATCATTTTAAATTAGAAAACAAAGTATAAAAACCATAAAATATGATCATTTCTCTTGTGATTATTGATATCAAATAATATATTTGTTAATAAACTCATACTATAATTAATAAAATTATTTAAATATTTTTTGTATTTAATATAATTGTTATAACAATTTACAATTTTAAGTCACCGCTATAATATTTTTGTAAATAATGTGACAATATAAGTTTCCTAAACATATTATTTGTTTTTGTTGTTTAGTCATTTCTATTGATTTTAAACTTTTTATGATTCTAATTTTTTATACTTTTATTTATGTTTTTTAAATTGAATTAAAATTTTAATTGATCTTTAATTTTTATGTGCATTTTGTTCATATTTTAAATTTTAAACAAAATTGACCATAAACTCATGAGGTTATTATGGGGCATATGGTGCGAGGGTAAAATTAGGATATGAAAAATATAATATATCAGAATCTGAACAGAGGGGTATCTCGTAAAAAATTGAAACCTCGGAGGTATATCGTAATGAAAATGATACCTCAGGGGTATATCGTAAAAAAAAATGAAACCTCGGGGGTATCTCATAATGAAAATGAAACCTTAGGGGTATCTCGCGAATCCTCAGGGGTATCTCATGAAATTTCCCTTTATTTTTTGAAGCGGGTTGGTCTGGGTTTGATTTTCTTACTACTCTACCGGTGACCAGCAAGTTTATTTATAAATAATTATTATAATTTATTTAATATATGATATATAATTTAAATATATGATATATAAAAATTAGGGAAAATTACATACCCCACCCATGACGTTTGACGAAATTTCACAATCCACCCACGTGGTTTTACAAATTACTTTCCCCACCCATGTGGTTTCTCCTATTTTACATCCAGCAACATTTCTAATTTTTGTTCAATTCAAAAGATGCTTAAATATTGTCCGAAGTTATGAAATTTTACATCGACGATGCTAAAGTGTTATATTTTGGTTTAGTGAGAAATATAAAGTTTTTAAGCTTAAATGTGACATGTGGGACCCAATGAACATGTTACATGTTTCATTGGGTCCCACGGGACACATTTAAGCTTAAAAACTTCAAATTTGACATAAGATCAAATTATATCACTTTAGCATCATCCATGTAAAGTTTCATCAATTTTGGACAACGTTTAAGCAACTTTTGAATTGAACCAAAATTAAAAAAGTTGCTGGATGTAAAACGGGGGAAACCACATGGGTGGGGAAAGTAATTTTTGTAACCACGTGGGTGTAATGTGAAATTTCGCCAAACATCATGGGTGGGGCATGTAATTTTCCCTAAAAATTATATAAACATATTATACTATAACTTTAAAAAATATTTTTTATTGTAAAATTAGGCGGCTCATTTTTTAAGGTTCAAGTAGTGACTGAGTGAAATACCCCTAAATTAATTTAAATTAATTTAGGGGATTTCTTTTATTAAACCTTTAATAATATTATTAAGTATTAAATTATTATATGGAATGAGGAATATTAGATTATTATATGGAATTATGAATATTAAATTATTATATGGGGTTGTGAAATTTATTTAGGGGTTTTCTCCTAATTATTATATATTATTATATGGCATTATGAATTTAATAATAAGATTTATAAGTCAATAAATCTTGGGAAAATTATTAAACACTCCAAATATATTATAAAGATTTTAGGAAGTGTTGGAACATTGTTTTGAAATATAAAAGTCAATATAAAATTCTAGAAACCTTAAAGCTTATTAAGCCTTGCTAGAGTTGACTTTTTGAGAATGGTCAAACCAGGTCATGAAACCTATACCAATAAATAGGTTATGAAAAACCATGAAGATCGATAAAAAGAACGTCAAAAACGGATCATCCTAGCTAAAGTTATGCTAGATTGAAGTTTTGAATCAAAATTTTAAGAAGTGCCACGTGTCACTCTGTAATGGGTCGCCCACACTTGGCCGATTTCCTTCCCTGATTTTCGTAACCGATTTCACTTCCTAGCCCTAACTTTAGACGGCTATAACTTTCACATAACTCAATATTTTTCCATGCCGTCTTCACCACTCTCTTCTCCTACAATTCCTCTTTCCAACCATTACTCATACAAACCCTAAATCCTTCTGAGTCAACCGGAAAATCGAGCCAAAGTAGCCACCTTGCGAAGCTGTTTCCAGAATTCCGGATTTCTCTTCGATTTTAGGTAACTTGCGTCAATCATAACTTCTTCGTTAATCAACCAAAATTCGATTTCTTTAGCTCGTTGTAAAGATCTCTAATCCCTCTACAATTTTCGTGTTTATGCCCAAGTCCAATTCGTAACCATTTGGGAGATATAGAGGCCTAAAGTTTCGGTCTTGCCAGCACATAAAATAATACCGAAACAGAGAGGTAAACTCGTGTTTTGTGACTTCGATTTCTTTCTGTGTGATGCGAGTTAGGATTAGTGCTTGCTATCATTGTGTAGATCTATGTTTCTTCTTTCTAATGAGCCCAAGAACATGGCCTAACTCGATCTAGAACGTATTTTATAGATCCCCGAAGTTGACTACTCGAACAGGTCGGTTCGAAAACGTTTCCAGAAAACCGAAATCTCTTTGCTCCGTTCTTGCAATTTCCGGTGAGTTTCTTTCAAATTCTTCCGATGATGCTAACCTATTATGCATTGTCGACCAAACCCACTTACCAATTTCATCTATTATGCTTTATACTGAGAGAATTTGACAGATTAAAACTCGAAACCCTCTGAAACCCTAAGTCGACTTACCAGAATCGAAACCTGATGAACTCTGCATTATAATTGGGGAAATTGATACCAATAGAACCGAAATTTGATTACGAATCTATAGAAACAAGAATCACTCGATTTCGTTCTGTGGTTAAGGAGAAATTTGCAAAAACGTACTCGACCTCTTGCTGCTGTTCGCTGATGAACTCGACCAATATAGGCCGTCCGATCGTAGGTATTAGTAATGGACGGCCGAGATTAGATCTGGGGGTTTAAGTTGATTATGTTTTATAATATTTCAGAATTTAACCCTAACTTGTTGAATTTAGTTAATGGCCTTCCCAAATGAGTTTTGACTTGAAATTTTAACCATAGATTCCTTATTTTATCTAGTTTATTTTTATGTAAATTATTATGGTTTTGGAGTTTTTAAACATAAGTTATGATTTTTACAAGTTACGGGTTATCTGGAATTATTTGGCTAAATTAAAAAGATATTTTTATGAAATAAAAATTTTATAATATGTCTAAAATGTTATAGTTACTGTATATTAAGTTTGGGAATTTTTGGGAAACGGGAAAAGGTTTTAAAATTGTGTTTGTGAGTTTTTCATAAGAATAACTTATAATATATAGTTTTTAATGTAATCAAAAATTAAATTATAGTTGATTAATGAACTTTATAGGTTGGGGAAAATATAATAAGACTAATTAACATTTAATACAGTATGTTTATAAATATTTTGGGTATTAACTTTAAGTGAAGTAAAAATTGTTACATATATTTATATATATATATATATATATATATATATATGATGAGAAATAAATAGAAACTTATATTAAATCAAGGAATTTAACTAAACTACATTTTATTTATTATATATAATATGGAAGCTAATATGTTTGACTAAAACTAAGGGAAAATACTCTATTTTATAAACCATAAATCAGTTGTGGATATGTCTAAAAGATATTAAATATTAAATACAATATAATTTCTTAAAGAGTGTTCTGGATAAATCTTAATATATGTAGGTATATGTATATATATATATAATACAATAAAAATAGATAAAGGAAATAACATTCCTTGTGAGAAATATAATAGGAAGGATATATATATATACGATAAATAAATAAGTAAAGAAATAAAATACCTTATAGAAAATATAATATGAAGGAATTAATGAGTTAAAATAAAACCTCTACATAATACTAGTAATAGAATACTATACGAGGTGGTATTAATTTATGGTTATGAATTGAGTTTTTAGTTACCCTTGAATTTCTAAGTATAAACAGTATTAAAATACATGTATATATTTAGTCAATGTCCACAATGTAAATCTATAATTGGGTTAAGAAATTAATAAGTTGAAATTTAGGAATATTCGTAATTAGTTTACATAAAGTGTTACACAAATAGATCTTATTATATAATTGATAATAAAATGAATGAAATGCTTTTACATTTAAATGTTCATATTATATAAACAATAATAAAGTAAATGAGTTACTTTTACATCTAAATGTGAAGAGGATAAATAAGTCTAGATTTAATCATTCCTTAATATTTATAGTATTGAGTAATAACTTAATATTTTGAGACAAATCATTAAAAGGGATTATGGTATAAGACTATATTAAACTATGATTAGGAAATTACTCTAAATAATAATCCTTAAGTTTCTTAGAATTTGTTAGCCATATAAAATACATTTATTACTAATATTCAAGATGTGAGTTTATAAATAAGTGTTGTACATAATAGTTAAAGATTTACTAAAAGGTTTATAAATAGAAATTAGATACATAAACCTTTGAACCTTTATTTAGAGGAACTAAGTTACATAAGAGGCTATAAGGATTTACCTTTTGACACGGGAAATATTAATGTGTCATTTGAATATAAGGTATGGGGATTTTTCATAATAGATTATCTTATTAAATAATTAACAATTTCACTTACGAACCAGAATTTAATTCTTGGATAAATTCTACTTTATGTAGATATATTGTCCATCCTAAATACAATAAAGGAAATTAATTTATTAAGTTGTTCCTTTGAAACCTTTGGTCTTGTAAGTAATATAAAATGTATTTAAGGCATAAGTTTATTAAAATTTAGTACAAAGGATTATACATACTCTATGGAGAGAATGTGTGTAAAAATTAAATACTTGGGAAATTAAAATGTAAGTAAGGATACATAAAAAGGGTTATCTTAAAACACCTTATTATATAGGTAATAATTAAGCGAATAATATACTTTGTGGATACTAAGTAAAAGAGTTGGAAGGGTTTGAGTTAATTAAAATATAGTTGTCTCAGGATGAAGAGTAGTTGAACATCTTAAGACAAGGTAATTAAATGGTTATAATATTAAGTCATTCTAAAGTAAAGATAAAGTAATTGAGTCTAGTGGTTGTCTCTAAACTAAGATCAATGAAGTTGTAATGAAATGCGTCTACGACACTATAATTCCAATATACAAGATGTAGGTCTTAATTAAGTTAAGGGAAAGACTTAATCATAATGGGTTGTCTAGTAGAAATTGTTTAAATACATAATCTTTATATTGTGAGATAATAGTATAGTATTCTGAGATGAGTTCATCATAGGTCATAATACCTGTTTATTTTAAATTAAGAATAGAGGTATGGAGCTTAAGATTATTGTCGAAATTCTTAGATTTAATTATATAATATAAACACATTTATGATATAGAGGTCTCAAAAGTCTTGAATGTGAGGATTGTGGTTAAGTATGAATAAAGTGGATAGGAGTGGACAATTAGCAAATGTTGATCGAATACATTCCTTGATCTTACCTCCTTGGGCTATACAACGTTCTCAAATAACACAAAGATTATACATAACATTTAAGTGAGGGCTTAAAAGATAATTGAGACTTTGAAATAAGAGTAAGGAGTTTATTTAAGCGTAACATAGGCTACAAGGGATTGATGATAGATTACCTTTAATATTCTTCAGAGTACTGTTGATTGTTTGCGCAAGTTGATTAGAACTGCTACAGCATTACCCAGGTACGATCTCTCGTACTCAGCTTGACGTGTTTTGGACTTTATGGAATGTTTTGTACGATTTCTCGTACTCAGCTTGTTGTGTTTTGGACTCTATGGAATGTTTTGTACGATTTCTCGTACTCCGATATTTTTGATGATTGACTTGTGGGATGTTTTGGAAAATGCTAACTGACTTTAAGAGGAACTTCTAAAAAGGAAATGGTTGTGTGACTGACTCAGCTTGTATGACTAACTGAGCCTTGGATGTGGAACTCATTTGGGTATTGGTTTCTTCTATTTGGTGTCCCGTTAGACATTGACTGCTTAGGGTTTACGCTTCTGCACTCTGTAGGACTGAGTGTTTTGGTATTGCTCTGGGTAGTTGGTGATCTAGTGGGAATTTGGAAAAGGTCAATCTTGGAAATCTTTCTTTCGACGTGCGCGCGTCTTCAATGGTAACAGCAGGGGGCTGTATATCCCTCGCCCATAGGGGCATTGATATTTAACAGCAGGGGGCTGTATATCCCTCGTCCATCAGGACATTTTTAATTTAACAGCAGGGGGCTGTATATCCCTCGCACATAGGGGCATTGATATTTAACAGCAGGGGGCTGTATATCCATCGTCCACTAGGACATTTAAATCTGACAGCAGGGGGCTGTATATCCCTCGTCCACATGGACATTGATATCTGGCGGTGGGAGCCATCTCTCCCAATTGAATTATTCCACTCTTGAGTCATTGGTTCTTGGATCTATCTTATTATTCCTAGTCCTTCGTGACTATCTGAGTCTTTATACTCTGAACGGGAATTGGTTCTAACATCAACAATGGATGCTTACTAACTATGTGGTGTGACCACTTAAGTGGATGACTTGTTTTGGAAGTTCTCTATCTCTATCTTTGTCTTGTTTTCTTTTCTCTTTAACTTGATTGTTTTGAAGTGCTTTATCTCTGTTTTACTTTTAAGAGTTTGTTTTCATATTACTGTTTATTTTTGAAGAGTTATGTTTTATTAGTTGTTTTTGGAGAATTGTACCAGTTCCATTCCAGGGAACTGACCCGTCCCTTTTGGGGTGGGCTGCTTGGTTTCATCTTGCAGGTAAGAGTTGATTTACAGGTGGCCACGAAGAGAATGAGCGTTTGGGATGGGACTAGGTTTTGTGGAGAGTTAATGTGTTTAATTTCTATTATGTTTGTGTTAAGTTTTTCTCGAGTTCAGACCGTAGCTTTTGTAGATTGTAAGTTGTAATTGGTGAGGTTTGGTGCCGGGTGTTTGGAACCCGATGGTCTGTAAACGCCTTAGAGTTTTAATTCCGCTGTATTTATGGTTAATAGGGGCGTTACACTGACGTGATGTCCCGGTGTTTCTATATAATTATAATAATTTAAATTAAATAATATACTCAATCTTTTTGTCAATATTTGTTTTTTTAACTCTACACACAAGAATTAAGGAAAAAGTTAGATTCTGTTAGGTATGATTGTTATGTAGTTGTTTTAGTCGACGGTTTTACAGCTGTTTAATATGTGATAGGATCTCCCCATTTATATCATAAATATGCTTTCAAATATACCAAAGATGAACGAAATCTTAGACTATTTTGTCGTTAACTTTTACATTAGGAATTGATATAATTTGAAAATTAAAATTGTGAAATAAAAAAAGAGGATAGAATTGGAAAATAGATGATAAAAAATACTAAAAAAATTATATTTTGAAAATGGTCTTAACGAGGACGATTTAAGCATATATTATATCAAATTAAATTAAATTCATATATCAAATTATAGTTATTTAAATTAATATACAGTATTAGAATTAGACCGGACCTATCCGTGAGATTTTGAGCGATGATCGAACCGAATATTTATTTTTTCTCTACTGAGCCAGAAATCTATTCGGGCTCGAACCTGTTGGATTTTTACGCGGGCTGAACATGTTAGATCAACTAGTTTGACATCCAGATTTCTTCATCAGCATTAACAGATTTCCTTATCAGCATTTACTGCCATAACAGTTTTCCTCTTGATTCGATCAGTTATATATATAAAAATCTTCGAAAATTTAGATAGGATGTGCTTTATATTAGTGTAACCAAAAAATCTGATTTCTTTGCCCATTTAGCTGAATTAGTTATGTCGCCGACCATACGCATTACAAATGGCTTGTGATTGTATATCACAACGACCACATTTTACTACCATACTTGCGTTGCTTTGACGCCAAACTCGGCGACGAATGTGAACTACTACTAGTACTATCCAACTACATGACCGAAATCCTTTGAATCAATCTGATGACAGCACAAAAGGACGGATTGACCGTCGAATCCGGCTAGAACATGGGCCTATTATTCTCACTTCAGTCAGCATCATCAAACCTAGCAGCCACACAGAATCACAGGAAAAGTAGAGAGACTTTCTATTTCCAGTGGAAAGAAAATCAACCATTTCACCAACAAAAGATCAACCTAATGAAAAAGATGCAAGAGACTGAAAGTGAGTTCGCATCTGCAACCCCATAATTTGAGTACCACTGAAAAAAGACAACTGGTGGAATTGGAAAATAAACACAAGCGTCGCTTTCAATTCCAAGAGTGGGTTAGGGTGCAAAACACAGCATCTAAATATAGGTTCAAATTTCCACAGCTGTAAAGTGGGAACCAATCCAAAGTGGAATTACTACCAGCCCCCCAATGCATGTCCCCATCAGAAGAGACACCATTTTCCTAACTTGTAGCTAACTCAGACCATCTCATTACATTTCTGCATAACAAGACACAACCACAAGCGCCGTAGTATATCAGACGGTAACAGAGAAGAAAATTTACCAATTGACAGCTGTTAATTGGAAGCCATCACCACCGACAATAGAACTTGGGAGAGATTTATTTCAAGCAGTTAAGCACCACTGGGTGGTAGATTCAATCTCATTCAATTCCAACAGATCTGCGACCCTATTTAGCTATCAAAGGAGGTCAATTCAACCTTGATAATTCCCATGCCTGAAATTTGTGGTCAACAGTTCTACCAAACATTTTTTCTACCAACATTAGCATGCATGTAGACCCCTCTAAATATTAAAAAAAAAACATCATGTTTCCCAAGCAGACAAGGACGACTACCCACTCAATCAGAAGAACCCATCTGCAGAAGAAGATTGATGATCATGATACCGACACCAATTGAACAAAATATATGGGAAAAAATCTAAAATGTTGAAGGAACTGATAACATTTAACCAACAAACAAGAAGATAGAATAGCCGAAGGGAAGTTTAATTGCAACAATAAGGGCAGCATATGAAATCATAATGCAAATATAACAATGAATTCTAGATAGACACCATACACTAAATGATTCCTAATACAAAAAAAGGCATCAATTTATGCTGTGGTCCTTATGAGGACCAAACCCAGGAACGATGGACACCACAACAGAGGCAGGAAGGTACCTAGGATAAAATTAACACTAACGCAAGATAAGAATCATCATCAACTATGATCATATCATCAAACAGTCCCAGCAAAAGGGTAAACCGAGGAAAACTACTAAATGCATATAACCAAGACGAAGAGAGTCTAAAACCAAATCATCATCTCCAATGTTCATCTGCCTGAAACAGAAAATCTAATCAAATACACCACCACCCCATAAATCACCAACTCTTTCTCTCCCCTCAACTGAAACTAAACAATAAAACAAACGAAAATAACATAAGTGTATCATCAGTAAACAGCACCAGACGAAACTATATAAATTAAAAATTAAAACAAAAGAGTAACAATGGTGGCCATTCATCCGCTCAAGACTGGTTTTCGCTCTTCCTTTCACCACCATCACCTAATTCCCTCTCTTCCAACAGCTTCCCAGCAGCTTCCTCATTCTGACCATCACCAACCTTCTTCTGTGCCTCATTCGCCTTCAAAGCCTGCAACTTGGCGTGGTTATAGTACGCCACACCCAGAAAAGCAAGTCCATACCCGAACAGATTAATCGGAGTCACGGTATCCTTAATCACAGACCAAGAGAACGCAATCAACAACCAATCCTTGACCACCCCAGCAACATTCATCGTCAAAGCCGAAGTCTTTCCAACAAGCAAGAACACCGCGAGGTTCAGAGCGAAAGCACAGAGTGAATTCGTCCCGAAGATGAAAAAATCGAGGTGGAAGCTCGAAGTATCACGCAAGATGGGATACTCAACCACAATCCACGGAACGGAGAGGAAAACTAAGCAGCAGGGAGCCACGTAGTACAGCGAAGTGATGGGATTAAATTTGATACCTTTCGAAGTCAACAAGATCTGAATCAGCACCAATCTCGTCGCCTCGAACGCTACCGCTCCAAGCTGCAGCGATACACCCCAGAGATCAAATTTCGCCTCACCGTACGCGGCGATTCCGACACCAACCGAGATCGAGATCATGTTCGTCATAGTAGAGCCGCGAAACCCTTCTTTCTTGAAGAGGACTCCAATGGAGTAAACAGCAACAGGCATTAGGGCTTTAAGCATCTGGATGAAGGAAACGGAGAGATAGATGTAGGCGGAGTTGGAGAGCCAGAGGGAGAACGCGTAGAGCGCGCCGATTGGAACGACGGAGGAGAGGTAAACATCGCGTGACATAGTGACTGGCTCGACGAATTTGAAGACGCGGACGAGGAGGAAGGCGAGTGATGAGCAGAAGGACATGTGAATCATGGTTAGTGATATTGGGTATGGCCAGTTGTACATCTTCCGGTCGAGGATGTACTTGTTGTAGACGATTACTGTGAAGCTGAGGAAGATCCAGATCGCCACGTATGTGTAGGAGAAGATGATGTTCCTGATCACTCCGTCGCTCAAAGATCCGCCCTTCCCCATTGTTCTTGGATTGGATGGACTGGACGGGGTGGTGGGTATACCTAGGATTGAGATTCGGGTGCTCGGGGTAGAAAGATTTGGGTAGAATTCAAGGGAGGTAGATTATATTTAAGGAGTTGCAGATGGTGAAAGTGCAGATCACGGGCGATAGAGGTGTGAATTTGGGTGTGACGAAGAAGAGCGGAAGAGACTGAGAGAGGGTAGACTTACGTGAGGGAGGGTTTTGAAAGTCCAAACAGAGCGGGCCGGGGATGGGTCGGGTTTCAAGCGAGGGACTGTTAAGATATTCTACTATAGACGTGGTGTTACTTGAGGGAGGGTTTGGCCTATCTAATCATATTTTTATGATAGGGGCTATCTAAAAACAAAATAGATCATATCGTGATTTGGGGTCCAAATTGAGATTACAAACTGAAGAAATAATTACTACTATCTTTTGGTGGAAATTTGAAGAGAGATTTACAAAGAGTTTTTCACCCCAATATGCAAATAGTGGTCCAAATTCAGATTACAAACTGATTATGTCATGAAGAAAATAATTATCTTTTGGTGGAAATTTTGGAGAGAGATTTACAAATAGTTTTTCACCCCAATATGCAAATAGTAAAAAAAGTTTAAAAGAATCTCTTATTACCAAATTCACATGAAATATCCTATTCAAAAGGAATTTTTTTATATTTATTGGAAATCTTTACAAATCTTTTGTGATGTTTTTTTTTGTTGACATCAAATATTTTGCGAGGCTGACTATCACCGTATATTTGGATCCAAAATTGATCATGTTTTTCAAAATTGAAATCATAAATTAAGTAGGTCATTAAAAATAAAATTTTATTTTTCACACAATCTTTGGAAATTATTATGTTAGATAAGGTAAATAATAATTATTTTTTGTGCAGGTATTCAAAATTAATTACATACTTTTCACACAAATTTAATCTTCCAAAAATCTCGTAGAATATTCTGTCGATGATATCGGAATATGTTTTCATTTTTTTTGGGTGAAAGTCCTTAAATCTATAACAACATGTATGTTTGTTAGTATGATCTATTTTTTTTTTGGTTAAAAAATTGTGCTTCTAGATTCCTAAATACCTTGAGGAGAGATTCCTAAAAAAAGGTTATAATACCTATTACACAATCTTCTCGTTTTTGTTTCAATATTCATATTACTTAAAAAATAGAAAGTTAAAATCTTATGCAGTATAATATCTTTATTAATATATATACAATGACAACGATGTCGAATTTTTTTTTTTCCAAAACAATTGGGACGTTATCATTACTATATTGTTAATATAATATACCTAATAAATAAAGGTGAAATAATAAGAATACTGAAGAATAAGTAGCTCTAGTTTTATGATTTATTTCAGTTTTTCAATCAAACATATAGATATATGGTTATCAACATAAAAATTTATTAGTTTGTTACTATTTAATCATTCAGATAGTATCCAATTTTTTTCAACATTGTTCATAAATGTGAGCCTAGCTGATTAACGGAAATTATATAATAAAACAACTTAATACAACTTACCATTTGTTTTATTCGTTTGTTGTTTTATTCAAGTTCGTGTTCTGATAAGTGATATTGATGTTCAACATTTATTTAAATTTGTTCACACATTCGAGACTAATTGTTCAAGTGAAATTGTATGATAAAACAATCTTACTATGACTTACTTTTTTGTAACATTTTATTGTTATTGAATAATCAACTTTGTGTTTAGATAAGCAATACTAGTTGTTCGATTTTTTGGACCCTTAGTTCAAATTTAATTCATATTGTTCTTAAGTTTTTTCATTATTCAAATTCAAAACTGGTTGTCTAAGGGAAATTATATAATAAAACAATGTTAATACAATTTACTATCTTTTGATGGTTTGTCATTCTATAATCATCATTTTTTGCTCATAAAAGGATACTAGTCATTCAACTTTTTGAATCAATTTGTTCAATGTGTATTATATATTGTTCATACATTTTTTTTGTTAAAATTCGAGACTAGTTGTTAAAGGAAAATTATATAATAAAACAAAATTATATAATAAAACAAAATTATATAATAAAACAATATTAATACAACTTAATTTTTTAAATATGTTTTCATTCTTTTATTCCTCAAGTTCGTGTTATAAGTGATACTAGTTATTTGATTTTTCGAACCCTTTGTTCAAAATTCAATTCATACGGTTCCTACTTTTTTTTTATGTTCAATATCTTGTAAAGGATGAGCCGCTCAACCGGCGGATACAACAAAACCACAGGGCACAAAAAAATGAACATCATGAATCTAAAAGTGATCAAACAATAAATAAATGTACATTGAACAACCCACTACTAGAAACACAGCAATTTGTTGAGTGATAATTTGGTCAAGAATTTTTGAAAATTGGTGAGGAACTTTAATTGTTGATGGACTCCCAACCGAAAAGTAATAGTCGGTAAAGCACTGGTCGGGACAGTACTCCGTACCGAAAAGTTAATCGGTCAGCAAATTACCAGTCAATTTACCGACCGTTTTGGTGCTCATTATTGCCCGACCTTTTTTTTGTCACTATTTCCTTACTGACCAACGACAAACTACCGACCACGCATCACATAGACTATTGCCCGACTGAAACACATTACTGATCATGTTTTGATGAAATTTCGGTAGGAAATCTGTTTACTAAACAAAACAAATAAATCAAGAAATTGCTATATAAATCCACATCAAATTTTGACAACACTTGTTCAATGATCACTAAATTCAATCTTATACAAATCTCATGCCTACTAACCAGGTATTTTTCACCAGCTGCTAAGATCAAGTTTAAACTAACTATTCTCACAACTTCATTGCCAGACAAAAATTGAGTGTTAATAATATTAAGTAACCTAGAGTATGAACACAAAATATATAATAGTTTTGTTAATGAAGTGATCGGCAAGCCTCCTTCCTTAAATTGGAGCAACTACTAATAGAACTTAGTATTCGAACTACTAATAGAATTGTAACGTAATTAGGATTATAATAACAGAACCACGTGGGCTTTGATTCCTTCGGGGTACATAGGTAACTTATCTTATGATGTTATATTTTAAGATAAGTGCAATCCCAAAAAATAAAAAAATCTTATTTTTCTTACAAAACATAAGATTATTTATAAATATTGTCATTCTTATTTTAACTTTACAATATTACTAATTAGTCATAAATTGCACAAAGTCCACCATTAAAAAAAGCCCGGTTGCAATCCGGGACCAGTTGCGGTCTCTCAAAAAACAATGGGACTGGACCGGACCAGGATACTAGCGGTTGGGGGCTAGTCTCTCACTCTGGGGACCGGGACCAGTTGAGCCCGGGATCAAGACCGGGACTAGCCCGACCTATGGCCACCTCTACCCCCAATAAACCACCATACGCATCCCGCACCACCACCACTAGAAACGAGAAGTAAGAAATTACTAAAAAAATATTAAATAGAATAAAGCATAATAGGAATTAAATATTGGTTGGGTCCATAAAATTAGCTGAATTAATGAAGCTCCCTCATGATAACATTATCAGTAAGAAGATATCCTTTGAAAAGTCCATACAAGTTGGATGAGGTGACATTCGGGGCAATCACGAACTTGATTTACAAGAACTCTGAAGACAAGTATATGCAAAGTTGCATATAGAACTTGGTCTAAGTCATCCAATTCCACTGTCATGGCACTAGGGATAGGGCCATACCGTTCCTAAAAACATTCTGCGACCCACTTAACAGATTCCCAGCACCATCATTCCCCCCGACACTACTACCGAAACACGCAGCATCTTTTCTTTCCTTGGAAACAAAAGACGACAAGCCATCATTCTTAACCGCTGACACCTCCTCACTCACAGAGCCACGATTATTGTAGCAACAATTAACCACGATTCGAAATCGTGATCGGTCTCGGTCGATCGAGTTTCCAAGTATAGCCACGCGCCCACAACCCACTTGCGAGCCCACTCCACCGACCACAAGTTCCACATCGACCGACAAAGACACACCAGAACCACCGTCACCTTTTCCAGAGCAGTCGCCATCCTTACCATTGTCCTGTATCTGGTTTGCTATCGTAGGAGCGCCACCAGAACCGACATGGTCAAACTTCCCTCCTTTCTGTTTCGACACTTGCTCAACAGGGCCAGCATCAACCTTCGCCTCATATTTTGCCTGGCGAACAAAGGGTTTGTAACCCATGAAGATCCTACCATGAATCCTTTCTACCACGGGCTTGACTATAGATGCCGCAACCAACTTAACAATAGCGAACGCCAGTGGATTATTTGGTCGTCGTTTCCTCGAGATGTAAACTTGCTCAATAAACCCATCAAGATGGAGAAGCCACCGTAGAGCTCTCTCATCCACCGCTTTATTAAGGTTGTCGATGAATATTGCTTTTCCAAGACCTTCACTATCGTAATCACCACCGACTACCGTCTTCTCCACCAAGGACAAGTTCGCCGACCTCCTACCACAACTCAGAGAAGAGCGGGGGTCCCCCCGACGCCTCAAAGACGGCCACACCACCTTCCTTTGTCTTCCAAAACACCTTGTGGACAACCAGGAATACTGCCGATATCTACTACTCTGAAACTCACCCCTTGAGCACCGGTGTCGTTCCGACCAAACAGATTTCCGCCCCGGCGTGTGCGAACGGCTTCTCCTCCACCCCTGATTCTGCTCGCGACCCTTCTAACTCTTACGACAAACTCATCTTCTCTTGTTATCTCAACCCCTTCGAGACTCCCATCTCTCGTGGCTACTCCTCTAACTCTCACGGCGAATTCGTCTCCTCCGACTATCTCGACCCCTTCGAAACTCCCATCTCTCATGGCTACTCAGCCTCTCACTCCGACTATCACGCTTCGACTCCCTCTCACTCCGACTTTCACGCTTCTCATTGTGTTTCCTCCGAAAATAGGAGATTGAAACTAAAATGGGTTGAGAAACCAAAGAGTAAATGAAAAAGGTACTAGTTTGTGTCTTATCTAATGTGTTTTCGGGATTCTCAAGATGTGGGTTAAGAAAAACTAATATGTGCTCAAACAAAGCCAAATGCGCCAGTGTTTAAATTGTATAGGCTGATCATAGAGTTTGTTTCCGGGTGGACGTGGTGTAGAAGCCCAATTTCTTGGCTACAACCATATATGGCTATATATATACATTTGATCATTTAAAACTGTATATTTGATATTCAAATTGTGTTGATGTATATGTAAAATGTGTACAGTGAATTATGATATTTGTGAATTTGTACTAAATATACATGCTAATTTTTTAAACTGTACAGTAAACTTATAAAATCTATTTTTACTCTATACAAACAATACCATACAAAATGTAACCATAGAACCTAGAAATTGCCTAAAAAATTCAATGAACATGGGGGAGAAGAGGTGGAAGGGCTGCTTACTTATTTAGAATGAAATGAAACTACTTTTTTTCCCACAACTGAATGCTGGCAGTTAAACAGGTGCAATTTTACGCTATGATTAGACCTGGCAAAGATGACCCGAACCAGAAAAACCGACCCGATCCAACCCGATCCGAACCCGAATTTAAACCGAATGATGTGACCAAAAAATCCGAACCGAACCAGACCAAAACCGAATCAAACTGAAGTTTGATATACCCGAATCCACCCAAACCGAATTGACCTGAACCGAATTGACCCGAACCGAATTGACCCGAACCAAATTGACCCGAACTGAATTCACCCGAACCAAATTCACCCAAACCACATGAAACTAGACAAACTTCCATTATCCTTCTGTTTAAAATTAATATTAAAAATATTGTCATCCAATTTTATTATGTATAACCAATAAAACGTATAAACTTTTCAGGTAATAAATATACTAACCACGATTGATGTGTAGATGTTGAAGAATAAAGATTACAAAACTTACACCTTACTTAAATAAAGATTACAATGTCAAGCTTGAGAATGGTTTAAATATGTATGTGTATATATCATCACATAACTACTTAGGTTTCTTATTAATACCACAAAAGAATAAAGATTACAAAACTTACATCTCATGTAAATATATCTGTAGAATAATTAAATTAAATTAGGGATAAATATTTACAAAATAAGAAGATAAAGGGACAACCCCTGCATGGGAGCAATAAGCTACTAGAGGACGTCTGCACAAGGCGTGACGCGAGAGAGTGATCGGTGGCGCACACACAGCATGAAGTCATGGACGCGAGGTGATGACAGACGCAAAAGGGCACAGACACAAGGTGGTGATGGATTGGCATGGGCGCGCGACGCTCACTCGAGATGACCGGCGCTGACGCAGGATACACACGGGGTGTGACAGACGCGGGATGGTGGGAGGCACAGGCACAACATCGGGCGTGGGGGGATAAACTCGGCGTTGAGTGCCAAATATTGACCACTGATTCACCAAATTTTAAATTTATACTTGGTCGATACAATTAATAAATCTATAGTTAAAGATTAATATTAGAAATATTGTCATTCAATTTGTTATGTATAACCAACCAATACACAATAGCAATCTTCATCAAGAGTAACACTATATTAAGAGAATTTGGATCCAAATATGAAAATCAATACAAGTTACAAAGGTTGCTTAAATTTGTATTTTAAAATTTTTGTTAATTAAGCATAACGCGGTAAGTCACTCGAATTTGACCCATAACCCGAAAAAACCGAAAAATGCAGAGGCTAACCCGAACCGAAAACACCCAAACCCGAAATCAACTAAACCGAAGTCACTCGAATTTAATTTTAACCAGATAACCCGACCCGATCCGAACCGAACCGAATAATGAATATCTGTAAATTGACTTGAACCGAAACCGAGTGACCCGAATTGCGAGATCTAGCTATGATCAATGGGACGACAATGGAACAATCATTCAATCAATCACTCATACACAAAAAATAACAATAAAGTATTAACATTTTACGTAAATCAATGGGACCGGAGCTGTTGGTATTAGTAGTATATTTTCTGGTCTTATGTGCGATCTACGACAAAAATCAAGGATGGAGACATGACGATTTTTTTTTTGCGTCGACATGAGTCGGAACTCAAGGTTACGACCCTCAGACAAATCATCACAACATATTCATAATGTAGTTGCGAATAGCAATCCTTCAGTCCAAAGAAAGAGATAATCAATACAAATTTGATCAGAGTTAGATAGTATATAAGAATTTGTGACTACCGTTGTGCAATAAATTAATTAGAAAATTTTGCATCTTCGTGCTCCATTAATTCTGCGAACTTAGTGACAGCCCATCTACTCTACGGAGACAAACAAGTAAAACATAAAATAATCACCATATTCGCTCAACGTGAGCCCACTAAATAGGGGTAATTATTATGACAGAAGCTTTTGTGGTACAAATACTGCATTACTAGTATTTGGTTAAGCAAAAAAGGCAAACAATGTATTAGTCTGCTCATTAAATGATGTGGTATTTTTTATATATAGATTTTAGTGCCGCATAATTCCTTATCTTATGATGAAGTGGGGTTGTTACCAAAACAAGACTTGATATCCATCAAAAGGACTTGCTTTGATGTGCACGTATTACCACAACATCATAAAACAAGAGGGACAATGGAAACTAATGCTATAATTACCAGCTTTCTTACTGATTTTGTTATTCCTTCAATCCTCAGTGTATTGTTGAGATGGACGGAATCGGTGATAACGATGGTGATCAATCAGAAATAACCATTACTTGTTATTAGCTATTCTCAAAGAGGATTGAGTGAGATAAGCTATTTCCAAAAGTAATTTTTGTCCGTTAGGGTAGCTCCTTTCAATGAAAGCAGTGGATTTGGATCGGGCCACTTGTGGAGCCCATATAATATTCCACAACTTTATAGCCCGCATTTGGCTGTGCTGGAGACGGTAGGCTCAACTTTACGGTATAATGGATTTTGGAAGTTGGAACTGTGGACTTGCAAGAACCACATCCAAAAATATTTCTTGGAAAGAGTAAAAAATTTAAAGTTGATTGCAAAAAAAAAAAAACCGTAAATATAAGATTTCATAAAATTAGTTTTTTAATAAGATTTTGTGAAATTTATTTTGAAAATAATATATCATTTTTTTGAATTTCATACCAATTTTCTTGCTCAACAATCTATATGGAAGAATAGTTAAACTTTATAGATGCTTATGTGTATTAGTGCGTACATATTAATATGTCATGTTACTGCTTTGTTATAAAATGCTCACATAAATCTAGCGATATATTTTAAATATTCAAAACGTGAAAGGGACAAACATCAGGTGAAATCTATATTTCACCCTTCCCATACCTTAAAACAACCTTCAGTTTAGAGAGCACTCTTCTTGCAACTGCTTTCGAATTTGTTTTTTCCAGAGAACACAAACATCTTGTTCTTATTCCTTCTATGTGAAGATCGCAGTCAATTATGGCTAGCTTTGGTTATTGTTTTCTTCGTTATTCATGCTTAATTACGTTCAGCTTTCATCTTCCAAGCGTCTTTTAAACCATAAACTCAACAAAACTTCATTTAATTAAGCAACCGATTATACAAGAAACCAAAAGCAACACAAGCAAGCATCACCTATCGACTGGGAAGGAGAGCCCAACATGAATAAACCAACCAGTAGGGACAGGCATAACACCATTCAACTTCGATAACTCTAAGGTTGATCTCTCTCACACACATATACATTTGATTGATCACATTCTATCCATATCACTTCTATGTCACTGTTTTTTTTAAGTGGTGCTGCAAATACAGCTAAATTGATGAAATACATCATCAATAGGCATAGCCCACATAGACTAGCGCACAAAAGTTGTATCAAAAACAACATGAATCCTAGAGCACCGAGAATGAAACAACAAAAAACCAAAATTGAGACAGCATGTGATTTGCTAAAATTGCCATCGGGAAAGCCTCTAGTGCACAAAGGCAAAACTAAAGGAAGAGTGGTCAAAATGTATAAGATCAAAATTTTTCAAGAATATTCTCGGGACTTTCTATTTTAATATGATTTGTTCATCATTTCAAAATATTTTCAAAACATCATATTCACAATAAAAGACACTCTTCTAATTTTCAGATAATTTTTAATTTATATTATATGTTAATTTTCTTAATAATTGATACATAGAATCGCCTAAAAATAGAATGAAAGTTTCCACATGTTAAAGTCAAAATTTCACCTGATTAACATGGCTACACACGGCCATATACTTGACAAAATTTATTTGAAGCCAAAGCCCAAATTTTCTAAGGGAACTTCAAACACTTTTGTAATTTTCTCCCATCCTCTGGAAAATACCCAAATCAAGTTAAAATGTTATGAAATTGAAACATCTAAATATAATAAAGAATGGTATTCAGAAAATACTCCTACTGGGTTTTTGAATTTTGAAAATCTAATATTTATTTATGAATTATAAGAGGTGTCAACTTGCAAGTTTTTTTTAAACCGGTCATTCATCCAAATGATGCGATTCCATCTCTCAAAATTCTTAATAATCATTCTTTACCTATAGTTAAAATTTCAGAATTAATCTCGACTCATAACTCGGTCAAAAAATTAGATAAAGTAAGATTATTTACTTAGTTCTCTTTTATCTATTTACCTAAGCCTTGTTCCTATATAATGAGGCCTTCCCATTAGTTGAAAAGAACATTAGAACCCTCCCAAAGTCAGACAACAAGTCTCAAAATCTGCTTCTCACGTTTTCAGTATCCATAAAATCAACACCAAGGTGTGAAGCAATATTAAGGAGATCTGCCATGAAGCTCAGAGTCGTTGCCTAACCAACGGTCAACCAAAGAAGCAGTCAAAGAATCTGGACATGAAGGGACAAAGTGTCACAACTTCCTAATCATGTTAGAAATTCAATTTTCTTAAATCTACGACCTCAATATATTCTCCATGTGAATTCCCAGTAAAATTGCAACTTTTTGGTGACCTAATTCGAGTTTTATTAATTGTTTGTCTAATAACTTGTTTACTAAGTTTCAACATGAAAAAGACTTCAATTGGAAAAAATTTCACTACCAATCAATTTAGAGTCAAATTAGGCACACCCATTAATTTTGAGCTAAGAACACCGTCAAGATTATCCATAATAATTTCGTCTCATGGATGTGGTGTCCGCGGTCACACAACTCCCACAAATGGCGGCAGGAGTTAGAAAATTGACAAACTAGGTTAAGTCCGTAGTCACGAACGGTGGCATATTTTGACCTCTAAACCCTAATTTAGATTAATTTAGTTTTCACTTTTGATTCCTATAAAAAATGTCAAAAAACCTAAAAATATAGAGGCTTTCACACTTAGGTTAATTAAACTTTATAATAGGCCGTTCATGACATTAGTAAAGGAAAAAATAGCTTCGAAAGCTAGTGAAAGTAATTTGAACCCAGAAAAGTTATATTACCAAACCCTTGAACCCGAACTATATCTTTCCAAGTTTAACTAGGTTGAAACTTAGGTGACGACTCAAAAGAGTTCCAGTGAGCTAACCTTAGATTATAACAAATTTTGTTCTATAACATAGCTCTTAAACTTAGGTTATAAGTGGACCTAAAACATAATCAGATCCTAATCACCTAATAACATAGGATAAGGTTCAAAAACCCAGGCTCATAGTCAACACACTTCACTTCAACTAATTTGTACATAAACATTCATCTTATATCCATTGACTACACCTTTCAGCTTAAGCCTTCGCATTAACTCATCCTCTAGGGACAAATCTTGAAGAAAAACTCTTAGGTTATCAAGGGATTGTATTATCACCATTATTTTTGCCACTCAAAATGTCATTCTCCCTTTTGATTTGTCCACCATGACTATGGATTAATGCTCAAGTTTCCATGGATCCGTTGCGTGATATAGAGGAAAAGAAAGGATATTGCAGGGGAAGTATCTGATTTGTTTATAAAATACAAAAAATATGGTATATACCTATAAGCAGGTATCGGGATTCGAATAATGAAAGAGTAATCAGTCCCGAATTAAGATCCGATTAACTTTTTGATCCTTGGTGGTAATCAAATTTGCATAAATTGAATAACATGGATGAAGCAGTGGACATCGATTTTCAGTATCCTGAGACGATTGATGACACTGATGGTGCCCAATGAAGATAGTTGAGGCTCCTACGATGTCAAGTCGTCAACCACTACTCATACGAAAAGACTGAGGAGCTGAGGGCCGACTAGGGGGCTAAAGCTACAGAAAGAATCTGAGATAAATCTGGTTTGGGACAAGTACGGAAGAAGTTAGAGCGGCAGCAGATCAGAGTATACCAGCATGTTGGGGACTCTGTAAAAGTCTCATTGTTGTATCAACCATAAGTGGAGGCAAGTTCCAGATTCAATGAAAGAGACAATCTAGAAGAAAGTGCAAGAACGGTACAATATTCCAGAAGATGTGAAGAACACTGTTCTTTCACTTGTGGGCGGTAAAGCTAGAGCATTCCGCCACTATTTAGTGAACAAGTAGATCAAGATGGATCCCCCACATCTAGTGCCACCGTATGTGGTATACAACAGCATGATCACAGAGGAGGAGTGGAAGTAGTATTACAAGGAGGACCAGACTCCAGAGATCATGGTATGCTTCAGCTTATAAGTATCTTAAAACACAGTTTTATTATTCATTTGTAAATGTTTTTTTAAATTATTTTATGTTTTAAATTA
This sequence comes from Limonium bicolor, assembly GCA_023374045.1. Classification (NCBI taxonomy): domain Eukaryota; kingdom Viridiplantae; phylum Streptophyta; class Magnoliopsida; order Caryophyllales; family Plumbaginaceae; genus Limonium; species Limonium bicolor. The sequence goes on along the minus strand of CM041776.1, from coordinate 319,695,079 downwards.
TTTAATAGCAAAAGTAAGAATAAGCATGGCTGAATCGAGAAGCCAATTTCCATCCCCATTCAATGGGGAGAAGAGGATACGTGGGTAGTCTAGAACAATGGAAGCAAGCGGATTTGCTGACACAAAGGAACAAGGACGGTACTAAAAGCCCCATTGATGATCTATCTAAGGCGGCGAGTAGGACCCAAATATTTTACTGGGATGCCAAAGAGTAAATAGAGAGGGTCAGAGGGAGTATCCTCACCATGAAACGACACAACTAGCTACTCAAATTGTAAGTGTTTAAAATTGATGAATAATTAAATTATTGACCATCACTACTAGAAAAAAACAATTTGCCTACGGAAAATTTCGTAGGTAATCCGTAGGAAAATTTGATTACCGACGAATCACCGACCAAATTTACCCTAGAAGTTCCGTCGGTAAAATCTTCGTCGGTAACAAAAATACCGACGTAAATACGTGTCCGTCGGTAATTTACCTACGGATTACCTACGGAAATCCATATGACACTTACCAACGAATTACCTACGGAAATTGTCTATCGGTAATTTCCCTATAGAAATTTCGTAGGTAATTCATTGCCATGTCATCATCTTCTACATGTGCACATGTCCGTACGTAGGTAAAATTTTTCCATGTATTACATACAAAACTTTAACCTAAAATTTGTCCTAAATTTTCTATAGGCAATCCGTAGATATTTTTTAAAATTAAATATTATTTCACATTTATCAGCCAATATTTAATTATAATTTTTTCCCATTTTACAAAATTTAAATTATTGAACAATACAAGTTGAAATATTTTGTAGGTATGTAACTATACTATCAAGAACGTTAAAATAATAAATTTCACAAAAGATTTAATACATATGAAATTCATATTATATATCCAACAATCATTATTCTACACGTATATATAGAAGCAGTAGAAACATACTAATAATAATGTAAACATGTTAATGTTTTAAAAATTCAAACATTCTACACGTCTATCAGATATAATATAACATTCCCATTCTTGTCGTCCCCAACCCTAGATGGCTAGTGCCTTCCCAGTGGAACTTCAGCCTGGTATGCAAACAGTCGGACTGAACTACAGAGCACTGGAACTGAACTGCAAAAATAATAGCCATAACAAATGTATTAAGTCGCAACAAAACTTTGGAACTGAATAGCAAAACTCTATAGTTAGACCACCAGTAGTGTTACAGTTGTGTGCAATCCAACGACTTGGAACAAAATATATACAGAAATGCTCAACATCAGGATTCCTAACTACTCAACCATCTTACAGTCCATATCCTTAATGCCAAGCCAAAATCAAAGTTTTCTCAAGAAATAATTTAATCAATGTTCCCTAATAACCAGCACGGAACCAACTCTTGGCATTCCAATCAATTTCTTACATTACATACCAAAGATAGTTTACCTTGATCCAAGCTGATATCCCAAGCTACATATGTATTGACTTAATCAACTTTCAGCACCACCTTACAGAGATAGAAACATAACACTTCATTACTATCAAATCGACACTTATATACATACAAGTTTTGAACAATTGTAAGCTTGCATTATTCAAGCAGTGAAAATAGAAGTACTTCAAGCTTGTTTTCTACAATTTTTTACAGCTCAGAAACTGAACTAAACAAAGCTAAATGAGCCAAGCAATAATCAGATTCATTCCTGAGGTCAACAAGCAACAATTACCGCCAGAACCTAAACTTCCCTGGTAGACTTACAAGTCAAGTCTGAAAATAAACAACAGCAGCTACTCTTAGCATCATTTTAATTTATTACTTGTACCTCATCCGATTACCTCAATATCTACCCTTGCAAAGATGTATTCAACTCACACAGTGCATTCAGTCTTTTTGGATGTAGTAGAATAGCATTACCATGACAATGCTTTCAGTTTCGAATCTATATAAGCCATGCATCCATAAGTAAACAAAATAGTTCATAGAGTCACAGCAGTAGTGTTGCACCACAAGCAGTAGTGTTTGAGCCAGTAAGGCTAAGGCAGAGATGGATGAGGAAGATGCCATTAGGTTGTGATGTAATCTATATCAGCAGATTGATGTGGCTAATGAAGTAATCAAATGATGGCTGAGCTCTGCTATGATCGATGATGAGTTGAATTAATATTGTTGTTGTGTGTGTGTGTGCTCTCTGTAGTAACACACAACTGATGATGATGAATGATGTTTTGCACTTTCTGATAGCAAACCAAACATCTCTTTTTATATAGTGTGAGAATTGAAGGAAGTAGCTCAGTCGACATAATGTAACAATGCATATTGATGTAAGTCACCTCTCTGTGTCTCGTTGTTTGTTGGGAGTATGTGTGTGTTAGTTTCCTTTCCTACCAATCTACTAGTACTATGATCGATATAGAACAGACAAAACAGAAGATAAGAAAGGACCACCACCACCTAGCTAATTTACAGAGGAGCAAATGCAATGCTGGTAAAAGTAGTTCACGCGCGTTATATGAGAATCATATCATGACGAAGACACTACAACATCAGCAAGTAATAAATAATTGTTAATTGATCAATCAAACTAAATGAAGTAGTAGGCCACGTATTGGGCCTGGTCCATAATCCATGTTATGTAGCCCATTTATTAGTATTACAATAAAGTCCAGTACTAGTCCTTCTAGGACCTTCTACGGTAGCTATAAATACACGTGTAAAGGTACAGGAAACATCATCGATCAATATAATATCTACTACATGTTTTTCATAATCTACCGCCTTCAACTATGGTATCAGAGCACTAATGGCTACCGCCTAGTTTTTTTTTTCGATCCTTCTCTATCGCCCACCATGGCTGAGAAATCACCAGAGCAATCATCCACTGGTGAAATCGGCAATGTCGAAAGTACTCCATCCAATACCCCTACAAACACAACAAACACAGTCACAACAAAACACATCAAATACTGTCCGCTGCTACAAATTTGGTGAAATTGAAAGTAGATAATTACCGGATCTGGAAGGGAGTGTTAATCCCGTTCCTTCGTGGTGTTGGACTTTACAAATTGTCAATGGCTCTTTCCCTTGTCCTGTCCCCTTGCCCGATGGATCCAATACCACGACGACGTAGTAAAATGGTGCCAGCAGGATCAGCTTGTCCTTGCTTTGCTTTTAGCTTCTCTGAGCGAATCCATCATCGGTCAGGTAGTTGGTCTCGAGAATTCTGCTATGGTATGGGACTATCTCAATGCTACTTTTGCTGCACAATCAAACACACAGATATGACAATTACATTTACAACTGGCGTCCATTGAGAAGAAAGGAGATGAGAATGTCACTACTTACTTCAATCGAGCAAAAGCTCTTGTTGATTCCCTTGCTCTCACTGGTCACCTTGTTTCTGATCGAGAGTTTCAGAGCTATGTGCTCAAAGGTCTCCCACCCGATTACAATGCCTTAGTCACAAACATTCTCACTCGATCTGATCCCTGCTCACTAATGGTGGCCATCGGGTCCGGTCCTACCCGGAACCGACGGTTCTACCCGGAAACCGATTGGAACCGGAACCGGCCGGGAACCGGTGGGAATCAGAACCGGAACCGAACCGCCTCAGCCGGTTCCGAATACGAATACATGTTTTGAGATTCGGGCCCGAACCGGAACCGGAACCGCCTGGAACCGTCATCGGATTCGGAACCGGAACCGCCCCGGAACCGGTTGAAGTTACCGTTGGGTTTTTAAAATGTAACCTCTTAGTAGCTGTACTCTTTTCCTTATTATGGTTTTCCCAATGGATTTTTACCTAATAAGGTTTTAATGAGGCAGTGAATCATATAATAAAATTCTCTTTGTTCCTTATTTTTTGTAAATTCAATAAAATTCCTAAGTCTTTGTTTCTTACACATTTAAGATTATAAACTTGAAGAATAATCTATCTAGGAGTAAAGTGGATGAAAAGAGCAACGTGTGCACTCAAACAGATCTCAAACCGGAGCTAAAACGAAGCAACTGAAGCCGATCGAATCTTTCCGGAACCGATCAGAACCAAAACCGGAACCGGCTGGAACCGGCCGGAACCGGTTTTTCGACCGAATCCGAAGCGAATCCAGATTTCAGAACTGGAACCGGAACCGGAACCGTAACCGGAACCGCCCAGACCGGTTCCGAATACGAATACACATTTTCTGGAACCGGAACCGGTGGAACCGGACCCGTGGCCACCATTACTACTCACCTTCACAGATCTACAGTTTTCTACTGTCCACAGAAACTTGGTTGAATCATCAAAACCATGCACTTACAAATTCTGTTACCTTAAACTCCACAAACACTCAGCCTTACTCTACAGATAACAGATCCAGATCCAATAATTACTCAGGAAGAGGTAGAAATCAGTCCAACAGAGGACGAGGCAGAGGCATGGGTTCACAAAACAATAACTCCTATAGATCTACTCCCCAACCAATTTTGCTGGCCAACCTGACACTAGACCACAGTGCCAGATCTGTTTAAAGAAAGGTCATGCTGCGTCTGCTTGCTATCACAGGTATAATTTTGCATATCGGCCTAAACCACCATCTAGTATTACTGCCAATGCTACTGGTAAGTATACTGGACAAGGATGGATGCCAAATACGGCTGCTAGTCATCATTTTACAGGAGATCTGTCTAAATTGAATTTGGAAGCTACTGAGTACACAGGACCAGACACAATTTCCCTGGGGGATGGATCATCTATTCCTATTTCCCATCAAGGATCTGGTACTTTCTCTACTGGTGCCTCTCAGTTTGTTCTAACAGATCTATTACATTCTCCAAATCTTAATAAACAACTTGTTTTAGTCAGTAAGTTTTGTACTGACAACAGAGTTTTCTTTGAATTTCACCCTGATTACTTTCTGGTGAAGGACAATCAAACTTTGGGGACTATAATCCGGGGCAGCCTTAAGGATGGAGTCTACTACTTTCCTACACCTCACAGCCCTGCTCAGTTAAACTCAACAATTAAAACTTCAGCTGCTATTTAGCATCAGCGTTTTGGTCATCCTAGTGATGTTATTACTAAGAAAATGTTGCGTGTTTTTGATTTGCCTATTTCTAGTACAATAACAGAGGGTGTATGTTCTAGTTGCTGTAAAGGGAAGTTACATGCTCTCCCTCACCCTCTCTCTTCTACTGTTTCATAGAAGAGTTTTGATCTGTTGTTTCTAGATCTATGGGGACCTTCTCATTATGTTTCTACTAATGGATACATATTTTTTCTGTTAATTGTGGATGACTATTCAAAACATATGTGGCTCTATTTGTTAAAAGCAAAATCAGATGTCCTCCAGATATTTACAGCCTTTGTGGCCTTGGTTAAGAATCAATTTGGAACCAGTGTTAAAGCTATTCAAAGTGATGGTGGGGTGAATTTAAGGCTCTAACCCCTTTTCCTCGGCAAGAGGGGATTGTTCACAGATTTACTTGCCCTCACTCTCACCAGCAAAATGGTGCTGTTGAGAGTAAAATTCGCTTTGTTGTTGACAAAGGACTTTGTCTAATTTCTCAAGCCTCTTTGCCTTTTACCCTATGGTCCTATGCTTTCAAGACTGATGTCTACTTAATGAACAGAACGCCTACTCATGCTATTTCCTTTCAAACTCCTCATAAAATGTTATATCATAAGGATCCTGAACTCACTGTTCTCAAAGTTTTTGGGTGTACATGTTGGCCAAACTTACGCCCCTACAACTCACACAAAATGTCTTTCAGATCAACCAAATGCGTTTTCCTGGGCTATCATCCTACTTCTACAGGATATATCTGTATGGATCTAGATACTCAGAGGATTTACATATCCAGGGATGTGCGTTTTGCTGAAGATGACTTTCTTTTCAGAACCAGTCCACAAAAATACCCTCCTTTGCACCACAAAAATCCTATTACTCATGTTCTCATCCCAGATCTTTCCCCAACAACACCTACAGAACCTCCTCACACTCAGTCTCCTGCCTCACCTCAGTCTCCTGCCTCACCTCAGTCTCCTGACTCACCTCTGGCTACTAATGCGTCTCCTCACAATAATCCTTCCCAGGCTACTTCACACTCCACCTCCTACATCATCATCCTCACCTTCTCTCCCACCTCTACCTACCCACCCCATGATTACCAGAACTAAGACACAATCTCTAAAGCCTAAGGTTCCCACTGATGGCACTGTTCTCTGGTGCAATTCTACTACAGCTACTGCACTCTCTGCTGTTCCAGAAACACCCAGTTTTACTGAAGCAATGAAATATAATGAATGGAAAGAGGCAATCCAAAAGGAATATGATGCATTACAGCGCAAAAACACATGGGAACTTGTTCCATATCAGATAAACATGAATGTTCTTGGAACCAAATGGGTTCTTAAAACAAAGAGACATGCTGATGGTACATTAGAAAGAAGAAAAGCAAGACTTGTAGCACAAGGTTTAATCAAGCTCCAGGAATTGATTATCATGATACTTTCAGTCCAGTGGTAAAACCCACAACAATAAGACTTGTTTTGGCTATTGCTACAACTAAGAACTGGCCTATCACTCAGATTGATGTGGATAGTGCATTTTTACATGGGAGTTGGAAGAAACTGTCTATATCAAACAACCCTCTGGATTTGTTAATAAAGCCTTACCCCAGCATGTGTGCCGTCTCAAAAAGGCCTTTATGGCTTAAGACAATCCCCTAGGGCCTGGTTCTCTCATCTGAGTTCCTATCTTCTACATATTGGCTTTCAAGCCTCACATTCAGACCCCTCCCTCTTTACTTACAAACAGGGTAGTGACTATGTTTATACACTCATTTATGTGGATGATATATTAATCACTGCTTCCTCCCAGAGTCTTATCTCTAAACTCGTTTCCTGTCTGTCTACTGAGTTTCTTATCAAAAATTTGGGAAATATTCATCACTTCCTTGGCATTACAATTACCCGTGACACTACAAGTTTAAAACTTTCTCAGTCTCACTATATCCGTGACATTCTACACAAAACAAACATGACAAATGCCAAGCCAGTCCCAACTCCCATGGTTGAGTCCCAAACCCTAGACACTACCAACTCCCCAACATATTCAGATCCTTCTTTCTATCGTAGTGTGGTTGGCAGTTTGCAATATTTAGCATTTACCAGACCGGACATCAGTTTCGCAGTCAGCAAGTTCAGTCAATACATGCATCACCCACTTGACATTCACTGGCAAGCAACCAAAAGGATTTTGAGGTACCTTCGAGGCACTATGGCCGATGGTATTTTCTTCCCAGCTTTGCCTCTTGGGGAGATTCGTGTCTTCTCCGACGCAGACTGGGCTGGCTCTCCCAGTGACCGTCACTCCACAACCGGCTTTTGTATCTTCGTTGGTGACACGCTTGTATCATGGAGTTCTCGTAAGCAAAGAACCGTTACTCGTTCATCAACAGAGGCCGAATTTCGGGCTCTTGCTACAGCTGCAACAGAAGCAGTATGGTTATAAAAGCTTTTTGCGGATTTAGGAGTTTATCTAGACAAAAGTCCAATCTTGGGGTGCGACAATATGGGAGCAACGTACCTGGCGATGAACCCTGTCTATCACAGTCGCACCAAGCATATCTCCATTGACTTCTTCTTCGTCCGCGAAAGAATCAAGGATGGGAGTCTACGCGTCGATTTTCTTCGAACCAAGGAACAACTTGCTGATGGTTACACCAAAACCCTAACTCGCAGGCGTCTCTTCCAATTTCGTTCCCAAAATCTTTCGTTCCTTGCACAGTTGCGAACGCGGGAGGATAGTAGGCCACGTATTGGGCCTGGTTCATAATCCATGTTATGTAGCCTATTTAGTAGTATTACAATAAAGTCCAGTACTAGTCCTTCTAGGACCTTCTACAGTAGCTATAAATACATGTGTAAAGGTACAAGAAATATCATCGATCAATATAATATCTACTACATGTTTTTCATAATCTACCACCTTCTACTATGAAGTACTAGCATATTAATTATAAAACATAAATACGTTGTTGGCAATGAGGTTACGGTTAAATAAATTAATCTACTATTTTCTTAGAAGAAGAAACTCCATAACCATCGAAATTGAATTGTATGTTACTTTGCACACCAGTTAGTATAGCAAAATTACCTTGCGTGATAGGTGTAGAGCATTGCAGTTCCTATGTTCGCCGGTTTGAATTGCAGAATTACCGTGAGTGAGAGGCAGAGCATGCAATTCCTTGTTTGCCAGTTAGGGATGCAAAATTACCGAGACTGATAGGCGCAGAGTAGCAAATCCTTGTTCGCCAGTTAGGATTGCACCAAGGCACAAAATAGTAGTTCTTTGTTTGCCAATTAGGATTGCAGAATTACCGTGAGTGATACTTGTTCACCAGTTAGGATTGCAGAATTGTCGTGACTGAAGATCAGAAAGAGGAAAAGAGCATGCATGTTCCTTTAATCACCCGATAGGGTTTGCAAAATTACCGTGAGAGTGAAGCAAATGATAGCGGAAATAAGGGTAGATTTCCCACCTTGCATCCGTGATTTAAGGTAACACTACTTCAATCGAAGATTGGGAGAACAAAGACACCGATGCTTCAAATAATTGTTGTTCGAGAGGAGAGGAGAGGAGACAAGCGAGAGAGGAAAGAAGAAGGAAAAAGGAAGAGGTCATCGATGTTCATATAAGGAAGTGTGGATTTTTGCGCCGGGGTTGAGTCTGTCGGTATCCATATAAATAAGTGTGAATATTTTACCGACCGATAAGTCCGTCGGTGTCCATATAAGTAAGTGTAATTTTTTGCCGACGGATAAGTCCGTCGGTATTGTTCAAAAAAAAATTTAATCTCGCCAGATAATTCATCTACGGAATACACCCTATTAGGCAGTGGCGGATCCAGAAACTTTGTTTGGGGGGGGGGCAATTTTTTTTTGACACTGTCACTCTTTAAAACATTTTCATTTTGTAATTTTTCAAAAATTTATAAGAGCATTTGACAAATTTTCAAAAGTTTCGGGGGGGGGGGGGGGGGGTGGTGCCCCCCGGCCCCCCCCTTTGGATCCGCCACTGCCATTAGGTGTTAATTCGGCTAATTTTTTTTACAGGTTGGTAAAACATTTCGTAGGTAATCCGTAGGCATAATGATGTTACGTTCTTCATCGGGCTACGGTAGTTGAAGGCGTAGGTATTCCGTAGGGAATTACCTACATAAAATTTTCCGTAGGTAAATAAACATTTTTTAGTAGTGCATAAGTTTGTATGTTTGTAATTTAATGTTAATTTATTTTAAAGTGGAGACTCTAAAGTTGCACATATAGGGGAGATAGATATTTTTGCTCCTCCTTCTCAAGACGATCCTCTCAATCAAACCCTTGGACTGAAAGATTACCATGGACGTGTAAGAGGATTCAGGGGAGAAGTGCGTCAAAAACACGTATTCCCAGAGTCATTCAGGAAGATTCTGGGTGTTGCTGATTTTAAAGCAATGCTTGAGAGAAAGCTAGTTACTGAACGTCAAGCTAACGAGGAGAGACTAGCTGTCGAGCGCGTGCTAATGAGGAGAGACTCCAAAATGCTTTGGAGGCGATGACACAACGGAGTCAGCAGCATCAAGCTGATCCTCCTTGGCCCTCTTCCTCGTCTAGCTGTGTTGCTGCTCATGACCCATACCCATTTGCCAACCTCAAGGTAAGCTCTCTTTCAATGTTGTCCTTTTCAAGGTTAAATAATATTAGACGTAAAAATTTATTAATTATGACCATGTTTGTTAAAGGAACAAAAAATTGTTGTCTTCAAATGTCGGTTGACAGATTAATGTGGATGTTTTCTACGGGTCTATCCTACCATCAGGGCTACACACCTTGATTAATTTCAACCATCTCCTTGTTTTCTACGTTCGAGTGACTGTGGACCTTGTTATAGAAGAATATGAAAATGTATTCTTTCCGATTGTAACACCCCTAATCCTAAACCTGTACTAGCGTCGCAAGTCGTAGCATAAATAAATAACGTCGCAGCGGAAAATAAATCTATCTAACCTTGGTGTTACACGCCGTTACCCACCCTTGTGAGCAACAAGGCATCCTTACTTTATCCATCAACTACTCAACGCTGTGATGAACAGATACGGAGCACTCTAATTATTACAGACCCAATCCAAACTAAATGAGCAACTAAATGAAAGACAACAACTCCAAAATATAATACATAACAAAACTACAAGTGTTTATTAAAACACAGCAGCTACCCTGTTTCCCGCACTCCGGCTTGTGTCTTCTTCAGTAACCTGAAATGTTTTGCCCAATGAAGGGCTCAGCAATCGAAATGCTGGTATGCTAAATGTAGTCCTAAGTCATCTAGATTCCTTAAGTCGTTTTAGCCATCTTGTTATTAGATTCATTATAAGATAATCCGGTTTACAAGGATAATAGTAATACCGTAGACATTGAACAACCCACAACAATTCACCTGCAAACATTAGAGCACAATAATACATAACAACCAATAACCAACACCAACAATCCATCAATCACCAAACAAGGTAACATATTTAAAACAACTGTTCATGTTAGTATGTCACACGACCCTTATCCTTTAAAAACCAACCACTTAACCTTCCCAATTAATTTTACCTTAGGCGTCCTGTCAAGACAACCCTTAATAACCTTTGGTTATGGACAGTGCGTCCCCTGGGTTCCAAAAGAACCGTTACCAGCTGACCTTATGGCCCTGGATAATATTTGACCGATCCGGTCGAACCTGTGCACCAACGGCAGTGCCTTCCGCCATCCCCGAATGTGGCTGATGGATTTCCTTTGAGTGACTCCCCATTGAAGTCTCTCGTAGTGATCACAATGCGCAACCAGAAAGTCGAAACAATCCGGATTCCTCTCTTAATAAGTTAGCCCTTTTGTCAGTGGTCCAATAATCAATACTTGAATTAAGACTATAACAGTTGACCATCAGTTAGGTTCAAATAATACCTAAAGGTCAGTTAGTCTTGTTCCAGTTTAGATATATAAACTTTTTGTCATAGACATTCTCGTATAAAATACAACGCAATAGTTGAGCAATACCACATACAATATCATTCACATAAAATCATAGATATCGTTCTTAAACATTTTAACACATAATGTCTGGACCTTAGGATAATCCTTAGGACATTCAGACCACACAATTAACATACCGTTCACCGTGATAACAACTAGCTTGACAGTTCACGCTCTAGTAACCTTTCCCGTACGCTGTTATTTATACATACAATAACGGGTAATATTAATATGACTATCCACTAAATATGTACTATTGTCTCTACAGAGTTTATTCTCGTTGTATAATAACTTTGTATGTTATTTATTTTCCCCTGTTATTTTAACAGTGGTTCTAGATAACCTACCACAGTTCATTATTTTATGTGGAGCTCACATGTGATAATGAATTTTCCATTATACGGTATATCTTTATCTCATTAATTATATACTCATAATTATTTCCACTTATCATTTTATCATATCATTTAGTTATTTATGTTATAACCACCTTTATTTCATAAACTTTATATTATATTTCATAATATACCATAATACATTATATTACATAATCTTAATTCCTTTCCTTATTAAATTACAAAACAAACCTTATATTTTCGGTAATGATATTTTGTACACATAACTCTTTCATATTCACCAATTAACCACTTAACATTTCGGTAATTACAAAATGATTATTCTAATTTTTATAAATTACCAAATGGATCCAAATACTTTCGGTTTCAACTTATATAATTCCTTTATTACAATTTAACCCCAAAACTTTATATAAGTTACATATTAACTTATAAACTATAGTTTTAATATTTAATTTTTCTTAAATACCGAAAAGACCCTTATACTTTTGCAAATTATGTATTCGCCCCAAATTAAATTCGGTTTTCAATTTATATTTTCATAAATTACATATTCACCCCAAAACTTTTATAAACGTAATATTTTATGTCATAAATCATTTTAACCCAAAGTTTTTGGTCAACACTTTGACCAAGACTTAATTTCATAATTAATACTTCATTATAGCCATAAAATCATATATATTCTCAGTTTTATCCCAAACTTCTCAATAATCACAAAATAGCCCCAAAACTTATTAAATGTTATTCTTAACACTTAAACACTTATTTAAATTTACCAAAATTCCTAATATTAATTCCTATCTTATATATACTATAAATATACCAAATTACCCCTTATGTTCTCGGCAATTAACATTGGTACACTAAACTTTTCAAAAATTACATTTTAACCACATAACTTATTAAAATAGCCATTTAAATACTTGTAGCTATTTTTTATTCTCAAAAATTATATAAAATAAGTTAAAACACTTATATATATCATTTCAAAAACCATCTCTAAATTATTGCTCCTCTCCATTAATTATTAAATATTATTAAATATTTGTTTAAAATCTTTACTATAACTTTATATATATATCATATAATATATTTATTACCTAATAACATTTTAAATTATTTATATAATCAATATAGAGCATTAAAATCCCTAGACTTTTATATTATGGTTTACTATATATGTATATGTATACCATAACACTTAATTTATGTTAATGACTTAAAATGATGCTCAAATAGAGCTAAATCCCTAGACCTTAATACTATGTACATAATTAATTTTTACCCAAATATATACCTTAAGGAATAATCTTACCTTATATGTAATAAATTATTTTTTTCTTGATACTTTAACTAAATAATTTCGGCCTTAATATTAACATGGCCTAAACATGATTTTTATACCAAAGTTTGAAGCTTAATTTAAACTTAAACTTAATAAACCTTACTTATATAAACTTACCCTTAAATCAAGACAATTCTTGTACTTGATTTTTCCTTGAATTTCCAAGCTCCTCAAATGCTATATTGATGTAGAGAATTCGGCTCCTTATAAACATTTTAGGAGATCTATTTGTTAGACTTCCAACAAGAGTTTATAAATAATATTTGAAGTAGTTTTACAAGAGTTTTACCTTAAGAATTTAAGAAGGTATTTTTGATACACCTTGAGATGATTGTAGATCCAAGTTTCCTTCATGAAATAATGAAGAGAACATATGTTTAGAAGTTCTAAATTTTCAAAAATTACTTAAGGAATTTTCTTAAGATTTTCAACATGAAAATATACCTTAACTTGATCTTGTTGTTCCTTGTATTGTTGTTGAATCAAGAAGCCTCCTTAGAACACCTAAGCTTGGCGATTTTTGCAAGGTTGCTAGGATGATTTCTTGCTTCAAGACTTGATAGAATTAACTAGGAAATTACATTAAAATGGTGTTAGGAACTAGTACACCATCAATGGAGTTTATGAACACTTAGGAATTAACTTAACAATGGAGGAAAGAGAGAGCTAGATGAGATACTTACCTATTTGTGAATGAGGGCAAGGAAATGAGATGAACATTCACGTAAGTATTAAGGCAAGGAAGTGGCTGAATAATATGTCATGTTTATGTTTATTTTTATTACATAATTAGCTACTAAGATCCCTTAGCTTGTTAGGCATGCGGCTGAGTGGCCATAATGGAGTTAAGCATCTTCTTAATATTGTAGCATTATGGTTAAAGGAGTGGTATGAGATTAACTAGGTTATTTAATACTAGGCAAGTGTTTAGGATTTACTAGTTTAATTAATGTTGTTAACCCTTGTTTATCCTTGCAGGTGATCGACATATGAAGATGGCCAGCTCCAGCTTGTAGACTTACGGCTACATGAGAGTGTAGGAAGTTAGTTTTGTTTTGTTAATTGCATTAAGTTACTTATGGAAGTTAGGTATATGTTTTATTTGGCTTAATTATTGAACTAATCTTGTCTTCTCCTTGTAGGTGGCCGGCTGTAATGGAGCAAATGGAAGCTCCACCTGCTGTAGGCTTACGGCTGAATGGAGCCTTAGGAGGCCACCTAGATTAGTTAATAATAGACATGGCAATTATTCAAGATTTGTTAAATTGATTAATGACACTAACCTTGTTCTTTATTCATGCAGGTAATACGGTGGATAGGTCTTAATTTAACTGCCATTAGTTGCTCCATTATCATACACAACTTGCTAGGATGAGCCATCTTAGTATATAACATATTTTTGAAGCAAAACTAGCCATAATAAGCTATAATCTCGCCCCACATGGAGGTAATTGGGACTGATTTTTCATTGATTTTTGTTACACTATATTCTACTAAGATAATACTAATATGTGTAATAGGTTCCAGCATTTATTGGTACATTTTATTATGGTAAAAGATGAAAGTTTTAAGGTAAAAATGCTGATTTTAGGTACCTTTTTGTCCCAAAAATCGCCCCCATTTGTTCTATGAATTTAATACTTCCATCAATTGATTTAGATGGTAATTTTATCCACTTTTAAGTTTATCAACTCGTGGCTCCTCAAAAACTTCAAGGCAATTGCGTAAAATGCATTTTCGTGACACCCGAAGGTGTGTTTTTTGTGCTTTAGGAATTTTCTAAGAAATAATTAGTCGCTATGTGTTCCAAGTGTTTATTGACATTTTTATAGTCAATAATAATATGTTAAGGTGTTACATTGAGTTATATGGGGTTATATAAACTCATAACACAATTCTCGGGCTACCCGGGCAAAAAGGAGCGTTAAGGAATCCCCCCGAGTACTTTGTCTTTAACTGAGAATTTATCTTGAGAACTTCATCTTAAATATTCCTTAAGGTACTATTATGCATTTAGAATGAGGTGTAATGCTTTACGTTATTTAATAAGGTATTTCCGGACTTTCGGGCCTTAAGGGGCCTTTAAGAGAATTCCCGGGCATTTCGTATTTTTACTCAATTCTAACTGAGGACTTGTGTTTCAAAGGTCATATAATGATCCTTGGTTGACTTTATATGAGTATATAGTTTATATAACTTGGTTAGCTTAAGGTCGGGCTTTACGCTCGTTTTTGACCTTAAGGAGTTTAGGTGCGTTTTAACGCCCAAGTGCTTATATACTTTTATTAGGGTTTAATAATCCCATAAATGATACTTGTTTATCATTATTTAATTATTTAAAGACTAGGGGTATTTCACCGATGGCCATTGATAACAAGTGCACACTAATTGAAGCAAAGTGAGACATGATACAAAGCCATCAAGTTTATCATTGTCACATATCAAGTATAGCATTTAACAATTAGTTTAATAATAAATTATCTACAATTTATTTTATATTATTGTTTGTCATAATTTAAAGTGGTTATATGTGGATAGATCCTTCAGATACCCATTGAGTGGAACATCACGAGATGGGAGTTGATGAGGAGATCACCCAGCTGATAAGTGGCATGAGAAGTGGTCGAAAAGACACACTTGTGACCGTTCGCCCTGAGAGAGGAAAGACCAAGGTAACAAAGAAGCCTAAAGTGGCCATAATCCCTACCATTTCTTTTGCATTATTGTTTGTCATAATTTTAATGTGTTTTGTTCGAACCGGTTAATCCTTCGAAGGACAAACCTGTGACTATCCACAGTGCAAAGGATAAGTCCCAGGTAGCAAGAAGACTGCATTGTCCCGACCACTGATTAGTGTCTCTATGAGGAAAAGGTACACTAAAACTAAACAAGAATCTTTGTTAAACTCTTGGGGGCCCGACAAATGAATCTTTAAAAAATACAAAAAAGTGCACTTAATCACCAATACATCATGATGAAACTTCCGAAATGGCTTTTACATTATGATGATGATCAATTTACCTTGGTCAACTTTGAAGACCTCAAGGAGATAATGTACAGAGATTTCTTGAATATATCCATCATCTAAGCTTATTGTTTGTAAGTGTTTCTTTTATATAATTGAAAGTCTTATTGACTAAATTAATAAATATTAGGTCTCACTAGCTAATATTTGTGTGTGTCATATATATATGCTTCTGTGTAAAATTGTTTGAGACTTTTATCCTTTGAAGAGGCAACCTGGGAACTGGGTATTTCTTATGCTACTTGACTCACTACATGAATCTTGCTGAGAAGAATAGCACCAGCTATTTGATGCTGGTATATCACCAAGTGTGAGTATACTTTTGAATTTGCATATTAATTATTATAGTCCACTACTTTATTAATTTATCGCTAATGTTATTGAATTTGAAATTGTAGCAATCATTGGGTTCTGTTTTTTTCACCAATATTTCAGGTTTACTCGTGCTTGATTCATTGGGACATTAAATTGATTTTAGATAGAAAACTTGTCCAAGAGGTAAATCTGATCATACTTGTAAGTACTTGAATCAAATTAATGATATTAATTTTTCATTGTGCTTAATGCTTTTTTAAATATGTAACAATGCTTATCAAGCTACCCCTTCATGAATTAATCAAATGACGATCAAATTCATTGAGGTACGGCTAATTCATATATCAATCATCAGAGTTATCGTTAATTTGCAAATATTTTCACATGTGTTTTTTGTTGTGTAGTGCCCTAGGCAAAGTGACTCCAAGAGTTGCAGGTACTTCATTATGAGATACATGTTCGAGTCTTGTCAGGGTATCCAGGAGTTTGAATATGAAGAGAAGTTAAAATAATACTTGTGTTATCTTACTATTGTTTAACGTTTTTTTGAACAAATTCATACAGATTTTGGTGTAAACTATTCATATTCCCTTTCTTTGCGTACATTTGTGCTTACTTTAGGAAATCGAGAACTTATATGGTAGTATACTTACTTTTTGTGAGGCAGCACTTAGAGAACTTTCCTCTCAAGATTAAGTGGTAGACTAGCTAGTGTTTTGTACTCTATCATATATATTTGATTTTGTTCAAGTGACAAAACTAGCTAGCTTTTATACTCAAATTGTAAATTGTAAGTTTGTGGCATAGTTTTTTGAAGTTTGATGCACTTTTCGTACTGCATTTGTGGCAAAATGGTGCTATAAATGCAACTATCATTATTTTATCAACGTAATGGTGTTGTTTTTGTGAAATTACATATATTTGGAGCTGCTTTTGTATGGTGAAATATGTATTATCGAGCGGTATATAATGGTGTCTTGTAAAAGAACGAAAAAAATAAAATAGATTAAATTACGGTTCCAGCTATAACTGTAATTTAAGGTCCTAGGTGGGGCGGGCGCTATTTAAGACCTAATGCCCGTAAATTCCCGCGCCCAGTTAAGGGTCTAAATCACGGTTTATAACCGTAATTTAAAACTCTTCAAGTATACATGACACCGTTATTAAAACGACATTTTTAACCATTATTTAAGCCCTTCGTTCCAGTAGTGTATGTGTAGAATCAGTATATGTATGCATTCTTGTGTAAAAAAATTATAAAGTGATATAAAAAGATGAGATAATTCATAATATATCGCTGAAAACTTCCATAATTCATAGGACCTTTTTTGCAAAACATGTTCACAGATACCCTAAAAAGTTTCAAAATGACCAAAATCCCTAATCCGTGAAATGACCTTAAATAGTGACTATTTTACCCTCGCATTATTGGCCATGTTTCAAATTCATAATATACCCCCTTTTGTATTAGGGGCATTTTATAAAAAAAATTGTAAATAATTAAAAACAATTTAAAAAGTAATGAAACCATAAAAAATAACTAAATCATATATAAAATTGAAATAAAATTCGTAATTTCTAAATATTAAGTATACACAAAAATTCAAACAAATTATAAAATTAAAATAGTTTATTTCAAAAGATACCACATTAATAATTCACCATTTAAATTTTAATACCTTATAAATTAAAAGATAAATAAAACAATAAAATGATTTGATATATGAATAAAAACATTAATACGTTTATAATATGAATATATAAATTTAAAAATTAAATCACGTACAAAGTTATATAATATAATATTTATTAAAAGCTAAAATTTCATCAAATAAATATATAAAGTATTATCATAAAATTTAAAATTTTTGTTTTCTTTTTATTCTCTAAAATAATCATTTTAAAATTTATAAACATAACAAAATATATAAATAGTAATATTTTATTTAAAAATTGCAATGTTTACTTAAAATATATAAATTGAAATATTTCTTGGATATATAAATTTTTTTATTTCCTTCCTTTTCCCCATTAGTTTTTTATTTACTTCCTTTTCCCTGTTAGTATTTTTACTCTAAATTATTTAAGTCAATATATCAATGTTTTTTGATAAATAATCTCATAAGCTTCCGTTTTATTAGTCTAGCTCACCCCAAAGGAAGCATCAATGCATCATCTGTCTTTACAGAAGCATCTGGACATCCGACCAAAACGGCAGCCGGGCATGCTTCCGTCTAATGTCGCTGCTCAATCACACGACGACTGTGTGCAGTGAGCTGGATCTTCATTCTTCACTCGGCCTCGAATCATCTCCTTCGTTTCCAGTGTTTTTTAATTAAATCAGTGACCACTCGAGAGATCACTGTCGTCACTTTCACTAGCTAACTGTCGAACCTCGGCAATAATTATCATGGCGAACGCTTTGGAGAAGAGACAAGCATCAAAAGCTCGTAACACCCAAATGTGTCGTCTTACTCATCTCCTTGTCGCTCATTTCACTTATCTTCTTCCTTACTTCCTCCCGTCCTTCACCTTCTAACCCAACCCCAAACATCAACATCTTTACAAGATCCATCCACACCCCATTCCGTACAATCAATCCCTTCGATTGCTACAGTTCCCCACAATCCCACCCCGTTATTGCCAACCTCGTCGAAGGCGTCAAATTCCCCTCCTGTACGCATTATCCGATCTGGGTTCATTGCCGGATAAGCCCCACAAGAACATCGTGAGATTGCTGAAGGGTAAACCGTTCAGAAAGCCCGATATATCCAGGACGATTCAGGATGTATTGGAGAAGATTAAGGCCGAGAAGGGGGAGAGCGCCAAGGATGGGGCTGTGATCGATGTTGGTACTAATGTGGGTATGGCGAGTTTTCGCGGCGGCGGTGATGGTTATAGGGTTTTTGCTTTTGAACCTGTTTTTGAGAATCTGCAGCGGGTTTGTGATGGGATCTACTTCAACAGAGTTGCTGATTTGGTCTCTGTGTTCCATGCTGCTGCATCGGATCGGCTAGGAAATATTACAGTTCACAAGGTGCGTGAATTGATCAGATTTCTGTGTTGCTTGTGTTGATAATACCAAATTACGCTTCATTTATGAGAACGGCGGTTAGTCTGATGATATTTAGGAGTTGTTCTTGAGGGATTGGCATCTACTTGCTTATAGTGTCTTGGATATAAATGTGATTAACAATCGACGACTGACCCGCTATATATTGATTATCATGCTAGCTGTTGTCTTGGTAGCAGAGTTCTTTCTCCTCTCGACTGTACACCATCTCCAGCTTCTTCCACCCCGCATCTGCCTTGATCTGATTGAATTTCTAGCCAAGTGTGTCGCCAAAGTTCCATTCGCTGTACAAAAGTGCCACCATCCCGTCTTTCTTTTTTCTGTGATACATTTTGTGGAGTCAGGTGCCTCGAACAAGTGCACCCCGCTTCCAACCAAGCTACCGGCGCTTGGTTCAAGATTGCCCCATCCCCTCAGGCATTCATCCGTGTATAGTCAGTATTTCCTGAATAGTGAGTCTGACCGGCAAATGCTTCAGTTATTCACCTGTTCCCCTAGATTAATTTGAGCCAGCATATCTTATAACACCAGTTCATCTAAAATTCTGTCTGTTACGTTGGCCTTTCAATATCCCTACTTCTGCTGCTAGAGAGCCTATGAATGAATATACATGTCAACCTCATAATCAGCAAGCTCTTGCTAGTGCAAACTACTCATTTCCTCTGAATTTGCCTGAATATGCAGTCGGCTAAAATACTATTCTTTTTCTCTTTAAGGTGGTTGGTAGGCTTGATAACAGTGCTGTCTCAGCTACCGGTGCAAAGCTTGCATTCAAATCCAATGAAGAAGTTGCAGTCCAAGTCCAGTCCATCCCTCTCAATGAAGTGATTCCGGAATCAGAACCAATTCTTCTGCTCAAGATTGATGTGCAAGGCTGGGAGTACCATGTTCTGAAAGGAGCTTCAAAACTACTGTCAAGAAAAGCAGGGGAAGCCCCGTACCTGATCTACGAAGAAGACGAGCGGTTACTTGAAGCTAGCAACAGTAGCTCCCACGAGATACGAGCATTCCTAAAGAGCGTTGGTTATAATCACTGTGAACAGGTTGGAACAGATGCCCATTGCACCAAGAAAGGTTGAACATATGGTGCTTGTCTCAAAAGCAGTTTTGAAGAAATGGAATTTCTGTTTAAAAACCATCAATGAGATCTGAAATTGAAGGGTTTCAGGTTGAAAATTGGGAGAGGTACAACATCCTACGAACAATAGTTTTGTCTTGCCGTTTCTGTGTTTCATATTCTTTTAGTAGTATATTTCTTCTTTTGAATATATGGTGCTTGATAGCTGTAAATTTACTGGACCCAGCGATTATTTGTGCTTGCTGGCTGATTGTGTACAAGAAATCAATGTTCAGTTTCCTGCTTAGTCATTAAATTTCGTGCAGCTTTGGGTGTCTTTTGCTCGGCTTCAATGAAAGCTAGCAAAAGCACAACCTGCCAATTAGGTTGATAAGGTCTTTGTGAGGACGTTAATGCTGAATTTGATAATTGAAGATCAGCTTGACCCTCCGGAGATCAAGCAAGAACATTGAGGCAAAAGAACATGCTCCTGCGATATAGCCCCTAAAGGATGTGAACTAACAGTTCAAAACACATCATTGTGCGTGTCTACGGAAGGATTTCTTATTCAATCAGCAAAAATCACAATGTGCATAGCAAAAATGGAGATTATATTTGAGCAGATCCAAATCCGTCCATTAATAAGAAGGCGAAAATCGACTTATGTATGAAGCAAAATAGCGGACAATAGTTTTCCCATCTCCTATACAGCCTGCGTCTGGTGTTCTGTGCAGATATCAAAAAGAAGTTGCGATTCTACACAATTCATTATGAGAGGTATGGAAAGAGAAGTACAGATATTGCACGTGCTGAGGTCTCCTTCCTTGTGGTCAAAAATCAGAATCGCCATTCCACAAGAAGAAACATCATAGCCGCTAAGAGAGCCGGAACACAATTGATAATTTGGGGCCTGTAGGTGCCCGAGGATGATCCTGCAAACAATCAGATCAAGGAATGGCTTCATCAAACTCTCAAACTGGTACTTCCATGCACCAAAGATTACCAAGAATCATGTCTGGTGACTTGTTTTTCTACTTTTCTAAAAGAGCAGACGGTTTCCTTACAACTTGAAACCTTCCACCTAAACAAACATCCTTTTTCTCTTCGCATAAACAATTAACACAACTGATAATCTAATAAATCTCAATTGGACGACCTAGTCTTATAATCCTCCTATTTAGTATTTACTGTTACCACTCAGGACCCCAGTCTGTTGCGACAACCCTTCCCAAATAACACATGACATAGCCTACTAGATGACTCTAGAAAGCTACAATATCTTAAGCTCCATCTCACCAAAACCAGACCAGGTAGGAGAAGAACAGAAAAAAAAAAAGAACGACATTGATCCATTTGTCGTCATGTACATAAATATCTGACGAAGAGGAAGACGCACGAAGAAGAAGGACGCACCTTGACAGTAATTAAACCCGTACCAAACGGCGTCGGGCAAGAAAGTGTTGAACGTGAACTTAATGGGAGCTGTCTTATACGAGCTGTGTATCTGCACATACCCTGGCGCCCACCCATCTGGCCCTGTTCGCATCAGGTATGCATAGCAGATATCGTATGTACAGGGTCCGTTTATCTGGAACGTGTCAGATGAGCACCGTTCGAATGCACCGGACGACGGATTATCCAACCTCGGCACGTAAACCTAATATGTATGATTGTTCGCTAATCAGTGTTTTGAAGATTTAAGACGGTCCAATACGATCCCGATCTATATATGGCGAGTCGGACTCAGATAATTTCTACCTGGTTGCCGTAGACATCGCCGAAGGAGAGACCGATTTGATCCCTGGTGTAGGAAGCGGAAGCACAAGTGGTTGATATCTCCACTGTATATTGGCAACTTGAGGTTGTCTGAAAATCAAATGAAAAAAACAGAAGATCCACGCACACATACATTAAAAAAACAAGGAAATTACCTGGTTTGGGTTGATTCTCAATGATAGGAGGGGAATTGGGTCGTTTTCAGGGATTGAGGTTGCTCGGTGGAAAATTAGAGAAAACAGGACGAAGAGAATCTGTAGAGTATTAGTAGTAGTAGTAACCATTTTCTTCATTCAATTTCTTTGCCTCTCGTTTTCGTCTTGTTCCGCACGACACTCGAAACTGGATTATATCAAGAGCTCTTTGTCTTGTACACTCGCGAACAGACAATTCCATTATCTCCTTTACTTCTTCGACCTTCTTATTATGCAAGACCCTAGGCTACGATTTCATGTCAATAACGGTGTATGTGACGACAAAGAGCTTGTCACCGCATTCCTTCCCTCACCTTGTGGACAAAGCCAGTATGGTAAAATAGTTGGAACTGATTTGGTAAAATATGCTCCATTCTCTATGATATCGTATTTATAATTATAAAAGACATGATATGTAAGATGATGTTAGATAGAAGGTAATAAACTAACTAGTTGAAGTAGTTGATGTTATAGACTTAAAAATTTAACTGAAAGCTAAAGTTAGGTTTTTTATAAGCAAATATTAGAATATGGCTATTTTTTCTACCAAGTTCAATCAACTCATACTGCAGAACTTATTTTAGAAAATATATAAGAATTTGTCATACAGAAGTAATAAATTAGTCCTTATAATTGGTGTACTAATTGGACATTTCTTTGTGAATCACTTATTTCACTAATTATGATTTTTAGAAAGATGTGAAACACATTGACCACAAAAACGTTACTATGTACCACTCCACCTCCATCACTACTATGTATCGTCTCTATACTCAAAAACATTTTTTCATTTGTATTTGTACATGACCATAAATCGTTATACATCATTTAGTATCATATAAAATCATAAGAATCAGTATAATAATTTAGTCCTAGATCCATAAGACCATAATTGTGATCCTAAGAACACTGCTTGTGATACTAGGGTTATTCCAAATCTTAATATTGCAAAGTAATGCATGTTTGACCTTTATTGCCCAGAGTACATGGTAAAAGTGTTGATTGGGAAAAGAGATTCAAGCAATTAGACAGCTAGTGAGGCAGGTTGCTTGAAAGTTCCGTATTATTGAAATCGTAGAGATTTCTAAATACTGTCTCCAGCAGACATCCGGTTCTACCGTAGTTATACAGATTTTAGTGTAATAAGACCTTTCTTTTATTTTTTGAGTAAATTACTCAGAACCCCCTTGAGGTTTAGGCATAATACAATTACCCCTTGTGTTTATCATAATTATTGGTAACCACCTTGAGGTTATGGTATCTTTGACTATGAGCCCCTGAATTATAACTCTGTTATCTAAGCATTAATTACATGCTGACCCATCAGCTTAATCACATTATTACGCCAGCTTGAACAACAAACTGCTTAATCAACAGCATCTAACTCTCTCTCATCCCAATTCAGATGCATTTTTGAGGTAGGTTTGACGTTTTTCAGGCAAGAAACGTTCCGATTAAGGTATGATTTTTGTCCAACACGTTATTAATAATGTGATTAAGTTAATGGGTCAGTACGTAGTTAACGTTTTGATAACAGAGTTATAGTTCAGGGCTCATAGTCAAAGATACCATAACCTCAAGGTGGTTACCAATAATTATAATAAACACAAGGAGATTAACTGTATTTTGTCCAAACCTCAAGGGCTTCCGAGTAATTTACTCTTATTTTTTTTACCACGAATTGCGTATCATTTCTTCAATTAAATTAAGAAAAAAGAAACAACCAAATGTATTGTAACTATTCTGTCAGCTTGTGAATCGTTTGATCCTATCCTTGGATTTTATGCGAACTCTGCCAAGTAGAACTTGAAACAAACCTTTCCTCAATGTTCCAAGCTTGGAACGGGCAGCACTGATGAGGCTGAGCCGATACATAGTCTCAAATGTTAGAATGTGGTCTAAATGTAGATGAGAAGGATTGGTGCTCTTGATATCATGAAACAGATGAGTGTACTCAACCATGGGAATTGTTCTTGCAAACTATCTCCATACCGAGGATATCGACCCACAACCACTTGGGGCATTCATCAGCAGGTACATAGCGAGGAAGTTACACAAGTTATAATTGGTTTACCCAGTTGCGGTGAAGTCCACTTTCAGTAATACAGATAATGATCATTTCATTCCATCATAGCTTTGGGGAGATCAAGCTTAAAAGCATAGACAACCTAACCTAAGTCCCTTAGGTTTAGTTGACCAAGTTTGTAACAAGTACTTCTCTTCTTTGTTTTACTCTTTCATAAGATGCAGGAAGAAGATCTATCTATACCCTACGAAAGCACACCATTTATAACAAGGTTTTTTTATTTCAATGAAGCATGAATGAAACCAGAAGCAAGACATTTTCAATTTTTCATTACTTGCATCCTCGCACTGTATCCTGCGAGAATAGAAAGAAATTACAGTAGTGGTACGTGATTATATCTATATACATAGAGAGACCAGTTTTTAAATGTTGGGATCGAAACAGATATTATTATATATTATCATTCTGCTGTTTGCAGAATGAGACGAAGCAACTCTCCAGAATGTTTGAATGACTTCTCTGTTTCTTCTAAACAATGGTTCTTCTCCTCCCTACTCCAACTCTGCACCCAAACAATCACGTTAATTTGTCAGCACCGTTTCCTTCAACATCTGTCACTGCAATAATAAGGATAAATTTGAAAACTTACCTGTGCAACCTTGTTAAGCTTGTCCCTCACGTTCTGAAGCATCTGAGGCAGATCACCATCCCATTTGTAGAATTCTAGTTCCTTTTTGTTAATTAAAGTCTCAGCCACCTGAAGATAACAAGGATATCAACGATGAAGTTTGAGAACTAGTAAATCAAAACCATACTACATTCTTAAATCTAAGCGGAATTTGTATCTTAAGTTTCTCCTTAAAGATGAGATTACAACCTTAATATTGTAAGTCCAGCAGTATAAGAATCATAACCACCAAAGTAACTGTGCTTTTATTCTTTGGGATTCACACTTGATTCTTAAATCAAAGGGAAATTTGCATGTGTTCCAAAATTCCAGGGCTATACTACAAAGCAGGTTCTAGCTAAGACAGGGTAAGATGCTCTGGCAGAAGGAGGCAAATAAATTATATATGTAGTTGTTATTAAGTTATGCATAGACTGGGCCTTTTTGACCCAAAGTCATGAACAAATCACTTGTCCCTCTCACAAACTGCAAAACAGTAGTGAACTATGTATCAAAAAGTTAAGAATATGACCAGTGGTTGAACACATTTCACCCTACAAAAATAGATAAAAAAAGTCTATAGTCACAGTGAAAAAACACAGCAGCACACTTATAGAGATAATAAGACGAAGAACATGGTTGAGTGCTGGACGCAAGATCAGTCAATCACCTAGTTTTGAACATGACAAAAATACTACTACCCAAGATAGAAGCAAAGCGTGGGAGGGAGCACTGTGACAGAGGTACCCAGAAGTTTCATGGTGCACTGAGTAGGAAGAAAAACCAGAAGACTAGAAAATGAGAGAAATGGAATTTTTAACACCCCTTGACACATTTGTCTATCAAAGGGTACTGTGAAATCTGCACCCACAATGTTGCTCGATCAAGAGAGCATATACTAGTAAACATCATACATCTTGCTATCAAAAACATCAATAAAGCGAGTACAGATTAGGAGACATGAAGTGATGCTCAATACATAAAGGATCCTCAAAGATTAACACCCTCAATCAGAAGTTAGCTTTCAGGCACAAATGCTTTTAGTGCTGATAGTAGTGCTTTGTTATTTTTAACACTGATGCTTTAGCGCTCTTTCATTTTTGGACTGCTACGTTTGGCCTTGTTTTGATGTGTGTTTAAGACAGTTTTAGCTCAATTCCCCACTTACAAAAAAAAGTTAGCATCAAAATGTATCTCAACAAAAAAAAATCCAATACTAAACGAACTTATGTACCTTTCTCCCGATCATACGCCCCCCAGCAGAGTGTGCAAAGTATACATTATAGAAATGGCAGATAAATGCCTGTGGATCCGTCTCAGACAATTCTGTTAGATAGCTTGAGTAAGTTCGACCTGGCTCAGATGGCTCAGGAATGTCATACCCTTGCTCCTTGAACCACTCCAAATCCTTTTCCAATTTCTCAGATCTTTCAAGCCCTGTGTTTCTGAACTCAGCATCTACATAAAAATTGATACAACCAAGCATATCAGTAATCAAATTTCCCGCTGTTTTCCTCAATCAGAGTTCAAGTCTTAAAACTAATCCAACCGCCATCAGAGAAATAAATCAATTTCCTCTTTATCAACCAAAATATCTCACCACCAAATGATAGCTCAACCAACACAACCATGAGAAATAAACTTCAATAACCAAAAACATGAGAGGTAAAACAACATAATGAACAACAGAATGTTGCTCACAATATGGAACAGAGGCCTTCTCAACAATCCTCTCAAGCGTCTCGTATACCAATTTGCTATCCACCAGAAACTTCAGATACCCCTCAACGGTCGGTTTCCACATGGTAGGGGATTTCTCCTCTGGACCCTCGGCTGTTTTCTTCCCTTCTCTCGCCTGGTCTTTGGTGTGAAGTCTCATCGCCACAAACCTCATCTCCTCCACAAACCCCTTACTTTCACCAGGGTACCGCTCCTTCTTCTGTTCAGACGACGACGACGTAGTGTCTGCTGCCATTGCCCTCGTCATACCCGGCGAAGACAACTTCACGGACGGTTTGACACCCAATTGCAACTTCTGGCCCAGTACCATGCTGCTGGAGCTGAAATTCGGGTTTCTTGAAGGAAAGCAGAGGAATCCCAGGTGAGGGAGCGTAGTTGGTTGAGCGAAGTGGGGTTTCTTGTAGACTGATTGAGGATGAGACATGGGTGTCAAAGACGCCATCTGAAGGAAATACAGCTATGAGGGTTTCCGTCGCACGCAACACTAAAGGAGCACAACTAGAAGTATTGATTTGGTTCACAAATTGCTCAAGGGTTGGTTACGTGAAGTAAAGATGGTGCTGCCGACTGAGGAGAGGTATGGACGAATAATGGAAGATATAATTGTTTAAGGGAGATTGTTGATGTCGGTAGGCTGTCACCGTCTTTATCGAGAAAAAGAGGGAAATCCCGAGACGAGTTACTGAGCAGTCGGGGAAAGAGCAGAATTCGTTCAAGCTTCTTCAATGGTCCTAGAAGTAAGGATTAAGAGGAGAGAACTCGAGAAGACACCCTTAAAAATGTCTCAAAACGGACGGGGAGCGATTTCAGCGGAGGGAAGCTGTCCTTGGAGAAACAAGTCGACCACCACCAACTGAAGATGGATTGCAGTATGTCGCCGCTAATTGTGGTTAGTATTTATATTTCCAAAAAACAGTCATATTTCAATGTCATAAAATGTACTTAGTGGGACATCAAATCTTTTTGTTGAGTGATTGTTTTTTTTTGGGTGGGTCATCTATGGATTTCAAATGGTCTATGTTCTACTCCAATAGTGTATTGACACATATAAAATAGCTGTAAAACAATAAACAGTGTTACAAAAAGTATCGGGATGACTATAGTATATAGTGTGTTTAGGATTGATATGATGGCTTTGTTAGAATAATGTTAAAAACAAATTATTAAAGGGTGTTTGTTTGGAGAGAATTAGGAAAGAGAAATAGGATATTTGTTCACGGTGTTTTTCTCTTTTTCAAGAAAAAGGGAATGAGATTATTTCAGATCTTGGGACCTGTCGTTTGTGATATTTTGGGCTAGCAATTTTATTTGGCATAAATATCACACTTTGACATATTTCTCTTTGTCTGTTCGAGTAGAGTATATTTACTATGTGGCATTCTCGCCTTTTCTCGCGCAGAGCATGTATCTTCTTGTTTGCCAGTTAGGATTGCAAAATTACCGTAAGTGAAGAAAATGAATAGAGCGTAGAGCATATATCTTTCTTGTTTTCTAGTTAGGGTTGCAAAAAATATCGTGAGTGAAGAGAATAAAAAAGGCGCATGTATGTTAGACGATCGTGAAATTCTTTCCTGCATTTTTCAGTTCCTTGATTGACCTTATTTTGTGCTCTCATACTTTATTTATATATAACTACTTTTTTCATATATTAAAATTGATAATGGGTGAACAGGACGGGTGCACAACACAAGTCAAAATCCATATCAAAAAGAAAGGGAAACAACCAATTGAGGGTAAAACATAAAAAATATATTAATATATTCATTATAGTTGAATTTTGATCAAAATAATTCATGCTTTACTAACTTCTATTGTACTGAGTTTATCAAGATTTAGGTATGTAGGAACCTTTTATGGTAACAAATTACTTATCTTTATAACATTAATTAGTAGTTACTTTAATTATTTTTAACAAAATATTGTTTTAAGTTGTAAACTAATATGTATAATTAGTACAAAAAACGGTAAATGCACTGCACGTAACTAACTTATGCTGCAAAAATGTCACACTAACAAAACATCATTTTTCAAAATAGCTGCAAATATGTCCACATAGAACAACCATCAGATTATGCTCCAAATATGCTAGTACAAAACAACTACCAGAATATGCTGCATAACAGCTACTACCTCCGTCCCAGTCAAAGTGTCATGTTTGCTTTTTGGAACGTTTTTTCACACTTCAATATTAAACATATAAGATAAAGCAATTTTTAAAATTAACTTGTACAATATATAGTTTTTCAAGTAAGGATTCCATTGTAAAACATAGATTTATAAAAATGTATTACCTTACATGTTAAATATTGAAGTCAAACGACACATCCAAATAGTAAATTGGACACTTTGACTGGGATGGAGGGAGTACAAAAAAGCCATGCCGAACTCCCCCACTAGAGAATGAAATTCTTTTCCCTAGTTCTCTTTGACCGGTTACCATTGAGCGAAGATAGACGATCCATTGACCGTGACTAGTGGATGTTAACCGATAATTGGTGAGTGTTGACCGCGACCGGTGGGTGTTGACCACTGACTGGTGTCCATTGACTATTGATTCATGTCAATTTTCACTGCATTTCTTTTTCGATTCTATTTCATTTCCTATACCTGAAACAAATGTCCACTATAGGGAAATGGTTCATTTGCAAAATTGAATAACTAATTATGAAGTGGTTTTGAGGGTTGGTATGTGTTCCATTGGGTTTTAATATTCTTTTCCTCAAGTTGAGCCAAAGGGTATTTTGGTCATTTTGACCTAGGGTTGACTTTGCCCACATAAGGGCATTTTGGTAATTTTGACTCTTTGACATAAAATCTTTCACTTATGGTTGACTTCTAAACAATCTTAAGGGTCAAGGGGGTGACTCCGTCAAATTCTGGGTAAATCAAGTTTAACTCCAGTCAAAATCTCAAATTTACCCTTAGTGCACGAAAATGTCATTTTTGATTGTAAGATCATGTTTTTGATCTTTGGTCTTCAATATTCTGATAATGCATGACCATTCTCTATAATTTCATGATATTCAGTATTCGAAGCTACATACTCCTTTTACTGTCTTTCTACTAATTAAATCCTTATTAACTCCTTAATGCACAAAATTGTCATTAATGACCTTTAAGTTGTGTTTGACTACTGGTCTGCCTTTTGCTGATTACAACACAAATTTTATCCCTTAATAACTCAGGAAATTCATTTGAAGTCTCCCACACCTTATATTCAACCTTTTACTAATTTCGACCTTTCAACTTCCTTAACTCACTTAAAACTTCATAAATCACTTAATGTCTTATTTTCTTCCTATCTCCATTTTGTTATACATTTTTTCTGGAGTTTTTGGGTGTTTATTCCTGAATATTGCTGAGTGAGTGAGTAATTAACAACTCTCTCACCATTTTATTTATATATACGCCAAATTAAATCCCTTTGTTACTTAAAACACTAAATCCTTATCTCTCTCTCTCCCCCTCTCTTTCCACGTGAGTTTCCTAGCCAAACTTGGCGTATTACTTCTCATTCTTCCTCCTCTGATCGGTTCCATTTCAGCACCTCCAAGGGTTAGAGCTCCAGCCATATTCCTCCATTGATTCTTGATTAATTGTGCTTTAATCTAGACTTGTACTCTTGTGTGATTTGTGCTTGTGTGCTTATCTTCGGGTGTTGGAATTTCCAAATCCTCCTTAGCATCTTCCCTTTGCTGTATGTTAAGGTTTTGTCCTCTTTTTTCAATTTAAGTCATCAATCCATTACAATGATCTTCTATAGTGCTTAATGCGGGGTTTTCACAAGTTTGGTGGGATTTTGAGGGGTTGGCAAGTGCCTAGGGCACATGGCCGAATGGGAAAGGCCTATTTGGGTTTCTTGAGTTCTTACCGTTATCCACTTGTTTATTAATGCTAGATAGTGAAGAAGGTTTGACTTGGTGATCCTTGGTAGCGTGTTGGTGACTTTTGACATTGAAAAGGTAACCTAGTCTTCTAGTCCTTAAGGGATGACTATATTTGTTGTATATGCTGGATTATGTGCTATAATATTGTGATATCTTGACACCCGATTGTTAAGACATTGGTCATTATTGCTTAAAAGGTGTAACACATGGTAAGTGATGGATTGGCACGGTATTGAGTTTAAGGTAATGGATTCGATAAAGGTAAAGTTGTATATTAGATGTGGATTTTGAAAAGGTAAAATATCATGGTAATTGGTGGATTGGTATGGTGTGAAACTTGTGGCATTGGATTTGTATTGGTAATGTGTTGTGATAATTATGGAATGGTCGAATTGGTTCAGACTTCGAACCTATGTGATGGATTGGTTTAATGGGCTTGAACTTTGGTTTTGTGTGATGGAATGGTTAACCAAGGGGCCGTGGACCACGCAGTCCTTTGTCATATTACCGGTGTGTCCGCGGGTGTTTATGGATATTATGTGTTGGAATGGTTACCCAGGGGGCGTGGACCACACAGTCCTTTTCCATATGACCAGTGTACCCATGGGTGTTTGTGGATATTATGTGTTATAATGGTTACCCAAGGGGTCATGGACCACGTAGTCCTATGTTATACAATCAGTGAGCCCGTAGGTATTTATCGATATTTGTGGACTCAATAGAGTCTTTTACTCTAGTTTCCCGCATCTTGTAGTTGACTAATTCTTGGGGTTATGCACACTAAAGGGCTAGAGCAGGATAGCACTCTCGTGGAGAGTGTGTGGCTTGAGATCCGGGTAAACTCCCATCGGTTGAACTTGTGTTGTGTGTGGACTGTCTTGGTATGGTGAGTAAATTTATGGATTTTCTTGATACTAATTTAAGCCATATCTTTCATATAGACAATTCGTATATGCTGTCTCCTGATATATTGTAAATGGTTTCAAAGTTCAACAAAAGGGAAAAACAATCACGTTAAAAGGGTAAGTCAAAATGCTAGTAATATAATTATTGAGAGAAGAATGAGGAGAGTTAATAAATAATATATTAAGTAGTCAATTAGGATTTGAACTCTTGAAATCAAATAACTACAAGGAGAAAGTCAAATTGAATTTGAACTCTAAGTATTTAAATTAATAAGTTTGGAAGGAAAATTCTAGAATGGTATCTTGAAGTTTAAATAACATAATGAAGTTAGGAGGATGAAGTGATATTTAAATAGTATAATCTGAAATATATCTAAAGTCTATTAAGGCCAAAACGTTACAAATAATTGTAACTATTTTAAGAAGAAAGATTAATTTAGGAATGGATGTCGTTTTAATTCCCTGGTCCACCTTAACTAACCTCGGACATATTATTCATGCTATATACTATACTATTCCTAACTTGCAAATTTCCGGGTATTTCAGCTATGCCGACGGTTGCTTTCTTTATGTTTTCTTAATGTATTGTTGAACAGGTGAATGATCAAGATTGAGAGCCTCGGCGTGGGGAGTGGCCATCTAGTATCTTATATGTTAGATTCATTAGGTATTAAGAATTTCATTGATTTAGAACACAAGTTTGGTTGGAACTGAATTTTGAAACACTATTGGTTCACATATATTTTGTTAGCTTGGTTTGTCTTGGATTAATGTTGAGAACTGGTTTGATTAGTTTCCTAAGATAGTCATGACTAATTCCTTTTAAAATGATATCCCTTAATTTCTAGTCTTAGCGCTTGTTTGAGCGTGACAACACACCCGGGTTAATAATGTCTTCTGCTGTCATAACTGGAACTTGAGTTTAGGGGGTGTTATAAATTACCTTAATGTCTAGCGTAGATGATAGTGATCAGTGATTCATTATAACAGAGTCGTCTAAAAAAACACTACAACATATAAGGTCAATTGGGGCAACTTTTATTGCCCCAACAAATCAAAAATTCACTACTATAGGTAATAGGTGCAAGATTAATGTCGCTCCAACTTTGCACCAATAGATTCGCTACAACACGTCTTTTTGGTGCAACTTTATAAATCGCCCTATTTGAAATACTCTATTAGTGCAACCAAGTTTGCACCAATTGAGCAATTACTAACAGGGCACTCAAATATCGCACTAATTGATACTGCTCAATTAGTGCAAGTTTGGTCAAACGCACCATTTGATTACTAGCAAAGGAGCGAGTTGGTTTTTTGCCCCGTTTGGTCTCCTTTGACTACATCCCACTAACATCACAAATAGGGCACTGAAAAAAGGTTGCACTATTTGATTAGCATGTAATAGGGCAACTTCTTATATTTGCACCATTTGATACTAAACAACTAGTGCAACAACTAGATCTTGCACCATTTGAAATTTAAGAGATCGTACTCTTATATAATATAAAGAGGGCAAACTTGAAAAGTTGCACTAATAGATATAGAACAATAGGGCATAATGATCTTTTACCCTATTTAATATCCATCAATTAGTGCAAATATAGTTCATTTTGCTCTATTTGATACCACAATTGGTGCAAAAACAGTTGCCCTTCTTGATCTTTCAACTTTCAAAAAAAAAAAAAAATCCTACATTGTTTATTATACGATCCCATTATTTATTTTACTATTAGAATCTATTAAAAATTACAAAAGATGATTCAAATAAAATTATTTATTATTATCAACAAATGTACAAAACCTATATTCTTCAACGCAAATAATTTGATTATATTTTCATATAAAAAATTACAACCCAAATTGATTTACATGGATCAAATCTTATAAAGAAAACCTAAATATCTAAGATCTTAAATCTCTTAATTCATTTACAATTATCACCAAATTTCTCCTTTGTGATAGAGTGTAGTTCTGCAACTTTCGCCATCCAAGATTTTGACAAGTATCATCAACCCCTTCTATGTTGGCACTAGTGAGGTAATGTATCTGCAAACCACACAGTCATGTTTTCAAACTATCAGCACACTTAGAACACAAAATATACAACGTATGCTGCAGGAATGATTTTCAAATCATTTCAGCCAAATGGAATGAAAGCGGGTATGATCATAACAGCAATAAAAGATGAACAGGCGATGTAAAGATCAGAAACCAGCAAAAAAGAAACACATCCCAAAATATCTATATATAGATATGAGGTGAATCGGATCTTAGTTCTCAGAATTACCTGGATATATCAACATTGTGGCAGCGTCCATAATCCAAGCCAGAAAGCACCATAACATGCTTTTTCCCAGTAGATACATACAAGTAGATGATTTTTTTTGCTCTTCTTGTTGTATATATATCTGTCTAGCTATTTACCAGTAATCAAAACATACAAGCAATGTAGTATAATATGAGAGTATCCGAGAGAAGAGAGATGACCAGTCAATGATTAAATGGTTTATTAGTTATACTGAATTATTAGGATCAGTTTGGCAAAAAGGGGTATGAAAGCTTCTCTGGTATGAGTGCACGTACAACCGACTTCCTAATGCTTTCCAGTTCCTGAGGATTGTCAGCAGAAAATTTCTGCTTGTAGTACCAGCCCGAGTGAGGAGACAATGCTTAGCCAAAAGTGAGGGAATTGCATAATTTGGCATAACAACACCTATATGTCATTTAGATATATGCTAACTCTCATTTTATCATTTACAAACAGAAAAATATGTGATGTTAAGTGAAAGAAAATCATAATCGAAATACCTACCAGCCGAGCAAATTCTTTCAAGAGTTGCAATTGACAAGCACTTCAGCCTCTGCACTTACCAATAAAAAAAGTGTTGCTTAATAGTGCTACTAGCTTGCATTATGCATAAACGTTCCTTTATCCCAATATAAAATCATGAGTTAAATGGTCTACTTGCGAGATCATTAAATAAATGTGCAAGTACAGATGTATTCATATATAGACAGAAGAAGATTTTTAACCACTTCCATTTCAAAACTAAGAAGTTATGGTCGAACACCTCTCATCATGCGAATCAAAATGAACAAGCAGCCAGAATTAACAATAAATACAGCTCTTTTAGTCAACAGCACCATTAAAAAACAAAAAAACAACTATGGAGGATGAAATTTTTTGCATGATAAGTAAAAGTAAAAGAATACGAAAAAAACACAAGTTTCATAAAAACAAAGGTAAAAGAATTTTATAACTATCATAATGATAAATTACATAACACGAAAGAGCCACAGGGACAAAAAAGTAAGCAGTGAGAAACCAATTTGGCAGAAGAAAATTTGTTCAAACTTCAGAAATTCAAGATCAAGATGATACTACTACAACTACTACAACGGCGCAAGAAACTGAAGTGGAGAAACAGATAAATAGACTAAAGAAAGAAGCAGAGAAATCAGAGGAGGTTAAAGTAGGTTCTTCTTTAGTATTTCGTGAGAGGGTTTCAGATCAAGATGATACTACTACAACTGCAGAAGAAACTGAAGAGGAGAAGGAGATGCGAGAAACAAAAGATCTTAATCTTAGACCAAGATACTTACTGAGGCCGTCATCATTGCATCTGGTGCCATGCTTTTTATCCAGAAGCAGGAGATGTTTACATCTTATTTGAGAGATTACGCGGGTCTTCTTTGATGATGAATCTGTATGCAACCTAGTAGTACTTTTTTTTTTGGTTTTTGTGCTGGAAAATGTTGAAGAATGTAGACACATTGACAGACACACTAAGACTTGGAGGATCGTCATTAGCAAGGAGACAGACGTTGTAGAGTTTGAATGTGCAAATGTTACCAGAGACACATGTGGATGTTACCAGCAAATGTTTTGATGCAGCTTATCTTGAAGATCAATGAAGTTGTTGTATCTTGCTTCATCAAAGGTGACGCATCTTAGAACAGCACAAACAACATATGGACGAATCAACTTAAACCATCACAATTATGAAACATCTTAGCAGACAAAGATACAATAATATATCTTAACCAAATTCATAAAAAATACGCATAGCTTCTTCTCTTTAATCACACAACTTTGTCTCATCATGTTGGCCATCATGATCAGTTGTTTGCATAATGTCAGTAAGAGTGAAGAGTAATTGAAAAACACAAATACTAGAAGATTAGATTGTTTAAGAACATGATACGTACCAACCCGGCGTAAATCCACAAAGACAATGGCGTGTATAATCCAACCCGTAAAGACAATGGCGTGTATAATCCAACCCGTAAAGACAATGGCGTGTATTGGGATTATATCCAGGTAGGGTCCTCTGGCTGCGTATGAACTTTAAGTGTGATTACTAAAATATTTGACAGACACTAAAGCTTATATATCATCTTGAAAAGAAAATTCTTATCAGTTTATCTCCTAAGGAAAATGCTTACAGTGGAGATATAGAGACCACATCTATTGGAAGTAAGGTAATGCTTAAGATTCATCTCGTAGAACCTGTTCTATCTAGACAAACTTAACAGTTTAAATAAAACAAATTCCAAAACATAGTTGGCTGAATGTACCGACGGATAGCAGAACAAAGAAGAGAATTAAAAACATATTTCAGTGCAACGTAGACTTCATAAGCACAGAAGTAGCCTTGATGTGAGATCAATGGCCTTGATCTGTTAGTACAGTTGATGAAATTGCATCAAACTTAACAGCAAACCTGGACGACTGTTGGCTTGGTTTGTGGAACCACCTTGTATTTCAACCTTTACACTAGATCCGACCCCAATCGCCTCAATTTTCCTCTTCTTGTGGCTTGTCGAGAACCCGTTGTCATCTCGCCTTCTAAATTAGACTACAACATGACAACGCGGAGTTGGCAGATGAGTTTGGAAAATTGTGAACAAGCCTGAGCTTTTTCTCCCTTTACTTACAGGCGGATTGTACCTGGTCTTTCGTTCAGCACCTAGCGGCCGTTTTGGGAGTAGATCTTTTCGACACTCGTACCCGTAGTCTCGCTCTCCCGACCCTAGTGTTTCTTCTGCTAGTCGGCTTGGGAAGAGCTCTTTAATTAACCGTCGAGAAAAAAATAATTGTTTCATCGATCCGTTTCATGCCGTTTCATTAGCAGGAAAGTTTGACGCCTGACAATTAAATTAACTCCATGGGAGTTGCATTTAAGATCGCCAAAAATGGCTCGAGGTTTAAGCCCAAGCCTCTCATCTCTGAGGCTGTTGCTACCGACAACGTTGAAGATGCCTCTGCGGGAAGCTCAAAAATTCAATCAAAGAAACTTACAGGCGGATTGTTCATCTCTTTCCTCACCGTCATCATCTTCTTCGTCTGCTGAATTGTCGGGGGTTGAGATTAGGGTTTCGGCAAGTGGATCGACGGAGAGGATTTTTATGTTCAACAACTTTAATTGATGTTGTTGTCGCCTATGACGAAGCTCATCTTCTCGCTGCTGCTACAGCTTGAGGTTACGTTCCTGGTTATCCAACAGGGAGGGCCTTCCCCTTCTTCTTCATCCTCTTCTACACCACTACCGTACATTTGTGTGGGAGTTTGGGTGCTTAGGCATCCCATTGCTTTCCACCTGTCTTTGATCTGCTGGTCTCACTCTCTTTCTCTTGCTGAACGTACGGATTAATGTTGTATCCGCTCCTGATAAAAGAAATATTTACAATTTTCTTTTGACCAGAGAGAGGAGAAGATGAGTTGAGATTAAGAAACTCTTATTGAGCTGAATAAGGTGAAGTTCGACAATTGTGACATGGCACATAGGAATATTTAAGAAACCCATAACCATTGTGGATGCCCTTATGCCTTCCTTTCTCTCTCCTCTCTCTGACTCTGCGTGTGTCTCTCTCAAGATAAGAGGGAGTTGAATTGAGAAAGAAGTAGATGTCGACCGATGGGAAGAAGAGTGCACACAAGTCCTTAGGGCTCCACGCTCAAATTAATTTTATTCTCCTCCTTACAATCTCTCTCTTCTTTTGCTAAGACACCCACTTTTTGGGTTCTTAGTTAAGAAACTCTCATACAACTTCTCTCCTCCATGTCATCATTTATCTTTTTGTTTTATTAATTTAGGGTGGATTCCACCCCATTGTGGATGCCCTTATAACATTATACTTATAGTGATGGGGCGAGCAAGTAAGGGCATTCATAATGGTAAAAGTGGATTCCACCCACCAACAAATATTATTTTATTATCTCCTCTCACAATCTCTCTCTTACTTACCTAGGTTCTCTAAAAAGAGAGTGTCTTAGTTAAGAACCCCTCTCACATCCTCTCTCCTCCACCTCATCATTTTCTTTTTTCTCTTTTAACATTATGGGTGGAATCCACACCATTGTGGATGCCCTAAGGGCGTCATATTTGATGTTATCAGTTAGTGCGACCAAGACATGCACTAACTCTAATGGCTCAATTAGTGCATGTTTTATATTCACCCTATCTGGTTGATATTTATTTATTGTACGAATAGGGCGACCATAAAATAATTACACTAATTGACATACACAATTAGTGCAGGGTTTTAAGTGCACCTATAGGTAGGATCTGGTACGTGTAAATTTCTTGTGCTAATAGGGCGGCTACAAAATAGTTGCACTATTTGACACAATCAATTAGTGCAAGAATTTTCATGCACCAATAGATGTTCTCTATTAGAGCAACCTCTTTTTTCGCCTCATCTGATCGTTTGTGTGTTATGTATAGTTGTACTTAGAATTTGGGCGATGTAAAAATTGCACCTGTTGATACCATATGTTAGGGCAAGCTTTTATGTGTGCACTTTTTGCTTACGTCAAATAGTGCACCTACATGTTTGCCCTATTTATTCTAACTTTTAGGTGCATTTTCTTGGTTGCACTAATTGATATACTTAAGTTGCACTAAAACATCAACATTGTTGTAGTGAAACTATTGGTATGTGGAAATTTAGATGTAGTGAAATGCTCAAACAACATGAGCAACAATTTTTTTTTCATGTTGCGGCACAATTCAAACATTTAATTAGTCATAGGCACTTCTGTAAAATCAATAAGTTTTCAGAAGATGAGATGCCAACTAGACATTATAATATCCTTCGTTTGTTACTTAATTTGTTGATGTTTAATCTCGAAAGACAACAATTACCCTGACTCTGTATGATTTAAGATATTTTGATTTTCTAACTTTTTTTCTTAGTTTTTTCTCTGCTACTTGGTTCATTCTTTGCTTAACTAAATGGAGCTTTGGATAAGAACATTTTTTTTGTAGACCTGATTTTATGACAACATTGTAAATGTAATACAACTAATAAGTCATGATGAAGAATGAGCGCATGACTAAATAAGCAACTTCAAACACCACAAAGATGATATATGGGAAGGATAGAGGGAAGGGCAGAGATAAGCGAAGAACATAGAGAGAGAGATGAGATAGGATACGCCAATTTGCTTTCCATCTTGGAAACAGTCTGTATGTAACTAATTTAATTACAATATTAGACAACTATCATTCTAGCTTAGACAGTTGTCACAAGTACAAATAAGCTGGCCTTCTCTTGGTTCTGTAGCAGGCACGAGCTAACAACCGTTTATGGATTTTCATTACTAGCTACTAGTATTACTATGTTGTATGCTTAGTTAGTTGTATGCTTAGTTAGTTGTATTCTTATGATAGTATTAAGGAAGGTCTAGTTTTCCTAGACATGAAACCGTAGGATGATCCACTGTTGTTATTCTTCTCACATGTCGCAATATATATTTTACTGCACGGTGTCATCTGTCAGATTTAGGGGTCTTAAGATCTCATTGTTTCGCTGGTTGGAATTATATATCATGAGCTGTTTGTATCTCTGCAGAAACCACTTTTTGACGGCGCAAATTGGTTGAACAGTCACATATTCATTGGGTCCCACAGGTCACATCTGAGCTTAAAAAGCTTCAAATTTGATATTAGACCAAAATATAACACTTTAGCATCGTCCATGTAAAGTTTCATCAATTTTGGACAACATTTAAGTATATGTTTAAAGTTAAATTACTAAAATCACAGGGGTATATTGTGAATTACGAAAGAAAACAGGGGTATCGTGAATTTTCCCATTATTTTATTGTTTGTTGCTCTAAATTTCTAGTTGTTATAATTATTTCTATAGGTAATGGCACCAAATAAGGATTGGACTGACCTCGTCGATAACTAATTTCAAAATCTTGTGTACCGAGTAAGGGTAGAAGAATTTTTAAACTATGCATTCCTGAATATCAATGGGAGCAAATTATAAGTCTGTGTGTCAAATGTACCAACAGTTATTGAAGAGATCGTACTGCGGTGAAGGCACACTTAAATGACATGTGGGATTATGAGAGGTATGATATATGGTTGCCTCATGGTGAATTTGAAGATAATCAACGTTTTGATTATGATATGGGTTCTCATAACAGTGGAAACGAAGATGGTTATGGTGATTGTGACAATAAGATAAACCAGCTTTTAGAAGACATATTTCATCAATATTCTAATTTTGAAGAAAATTAGGAAACATGGGATCTCCAGAGCAGCAAATCATTGAAGAGGAACCTAATTCTAAAGCTGAGATTTTTTTAAGGTTGTTGAATGATTCTCGAGTGCCTCTTTAGAGGGATATAGGATTACTAAACTGTCTACATTAGTCCAATTGTTCACAATAAAATTATTGGGAAGTGGAGTAATCATCTTTTCACAATGTTACTTAAATTGTTGAAAGAAAAGTTGTTTCCAAAAGAGTCAACCTTGACTGATTGTTCTATGAGGCAAAATTGACCATCAAAGACCTTGGATTTTCGTATAAGAAGATTGATGCTTGTATGAATTACTGTATGCTGTTTTTTGGAAGAGAGATATCCATCTAGATAATTGCAAAATTTGTAAAGCTTCAAGGTGGAACCATGATAAGAATGGGAAAATAGGTGAAAGCAAACAAGAAAAAATTCCTGTCAAGATACTACAATAATTTCCACTAAGGCCTCGATTGCAAATGCTTTTTATGTCAGCAGAGACCGCTCCCTTATGAAATGGCATCTTGGTAGGAGTAACTGAAATACCCCTAGTTTATTAACTATGATTAAGGGTAATGTGATAACCCTAATCTCAACTAAGAAGAATCTAATGGTCGTTGATAGCTTGAGTGGGAGGCATACAACTCAGTTTAAATTAGTAAAGGCCTATCAAGCTTTAATACCTTGTTATTAATTCAGGAGCATATTAAGTGCTAAAATGATCCACATCATTATCCTTGTCTTATCTTATCTCCTTCCCTTTAAAAATACCTTCTTCTTGGCTGAGTTAGACGCCAGTTAAAACTGGTAAAGGAGCCTAGCTTTATTTACTCCTTAAAGCACATTTTTGGATGAATTAGACTAGAATGCTCAAAAATAGGATCAAGGCAACAAAGCAAGAAGGTGATGTTGGTTCTTGAGATAGCAGCAAGCATGAAGTGGTAAGTAAGCATGAAGTGGTAAGTAAGAATGAGGTGGTAAGTAAGCATGAGGTGATAAGTAAACATGAAGTGGCAAGCAAGCAACTAAGAGGTGGCTTTAGTACCTCCCTTAGTGGCGACAATCTAGCCCCTCTAGCCCCCTTTCAGCCACCTTAGAACACCTTTGGTCCAATAACAATCTAACACATTTGGAGGGAAATAAGGTCTAATTAGCTTAGAGAACCATTTGATGAACCAAGCTAGCTTGGAGGTGGTGGCTGCCCAGCCCTTGTCCATCCAGCTCTTGAAGTTATCCTCAGCCTAGCATAGACACACCATAAGCATTATAGATTGTTGACAAGTGGAACATGGTTGTCATTAGCTTAGAGATTGCTTAACAAAGAAGAGAATGACTCATCCCCTTCTCCACCTCTATATAAACTGACCTCTCCTTCCCTTAGTATACCATTCACTCCTTAATCTCATTCATACTAAAAAAAAGAAAGAAAGAAGAGAAGAGAGAAATACAAAAGGCAACTGAGAGCATAGGATAAGGAGGAGGAGATCGGCCCTTGTTAAAGCTTCATTTTCTTCCCAACTTCTAAATCTTTTGAGGTGATTTTTTTCCCTAGATGTTTCCCATCCTTTCTTATTGATTTTTCTGACCGTGGAGCTTAAGGAAAATTTAGGAAGGCTTACTCCACTGAAGTACTATCTTTAGGTGTTCCAAAAGTGCTCTTAGGAGATCATACTTCTACTAAGGAATTATAGGGTATTTGGAAGGATTTCCACAAGGTTTTT
This sequence comes from Limonium bicolor, assembly GCA_023374045.1. Lineage (NCBI taxonomy): Eukaryota > Viridiplantae > Streptophyta > Magnoliopsida > Caryophyllales > Plumbaginaceae > Limonium > Limonium bicolor. The sequence continues at coordinate 319,653,423 of CM041776.1, read as the reverse complement.
GAAGACTAACCACCATTTATTACTCCTATATATTTGTTGGTATTTATCAAGCTCTTAAAGTTTATGATTTCATAAGTTTAAAGATAGGTTCTTAAGGAAAATAATTATGGTTTAAGGTGTTAAAGAATCTACTATAAGTTAGGCGATTTAAATGGAGTCTTTTGGCTTTTTTTAGTATGATATTAAGAGCTAAACTAGCCTTCAAGTTTAACTGATTGATTTAGTATGATATTCGGGAGTGTCTTCTAAGAAATCAAGAAAAGAAACCTTAAAACTAGGATCTACTAGGGTTTTAAGGGGTTTAGGTAGTTCGTGTATCATATGGTTGTTTAAAGCTTCAAAAATATAATATTACCTTAATAGGATTGTTGAGATATGTCCAAAGATGATGAGGTTAAAGTTATAGTTAGAAAGAGTACCATTTATCTACCTAAAGAAGTTACTAGAGAGATTATGACTATAAGGGTGTTCTTAAGTTGTTTATGGATTTTTGGATGGTTATACCTATTTGTTTACTTCTGGTTTTGACTATATACTGATGTATATAATGAGATAACACACTTGTGATTATTTTTATTTAATTATGAACCTTGCAATGGTTAACCTTTGAAGTGATTGTTATGATTATTTTTTCTTTGAACACGAACTTAAATGATTCTTTATGTTTTAAAGAGTGGACTGTTTATGAAAGACTAATTATTAAACCAATAATAATTGGTATTGCAAGCGAACTTGAAAGTGAAAGTGATATATCCATATGGATGGCAGTGATTTCCATGGCATTGATTGCCTTGTTACAAATATTCAGCTCATAGTATGCCTCAGGCTCCATGGGACACTCTTTGGTTATCCTACTCTATAGTTTAAAGGTACTATAAGGGGTGTGCACATCTTTTAGGGTCTTGAGTGCGTTTGGAAGGTTGGATCGCCTATATGGCCGAGATTTGTTCCTAAACTTGGTTTGAATGGAATGAAGAAACAATGGTTGAGACTACTGAACAGGTTTGTTATTAAACTGAGTAGATATTTATTATGTTTGGATGTCTTGATAAACTTGAAATGATTCACATGAGTATATGTATATGCTTATTTTGATACACTATTTTATGTGATAGCTTTTTATTACTCAGCTTTGCTGATTTTTTTGGCATTTTCTCTATGTTCCTTTCTTGTGTTGCTTGAACCTATGACCACAGGTACAGGTGGAAGTGTAATGTCTCATTGAAGTTCTACTATCGATGAGAGCATGGGCATGGGCGTATAAACTTCCATATAGTAACTATTTTGGTTTTTGGACCTTTATATGTCAAGAGGATGTTGTAATAGGCTTACAACCTTTTGTTGACTATACATTTTAGTATTATGATTTCTTTAAAGATATTATGATAATAACCTTAACATTCACAGAGGTAGTGAGTGTGGCGGTAACACCCGATAGAACTAATGACTTTCACTCCTAAATAATTGAACTTGATTAATATTTACTGACTAAGTAAACAAATTAAAAATTCGAGGTGTTACAGTAACGATGAAGAATAAGGCATCTGACATATGGCTTGGCATGGAAAATTCATGATAATCTCAATCCCAAATTTGCGTCAGAACATCAAAATGTTAGACTTGGGCTAGCTAGTGATGGCTTTCAAACCTCTTAACAATGCTAGACCATCATATGGCATGTCGCCCGTGGCACTTATCCCATACAATTTTCCTCCAACATTCTTCATGAAGAAACCATATATGATTTTATCCATGCTCATTCCAGGTCCTGATGGTCCAGGGGATGGCATTGATATTTATTTGCACCCATTAATTGATGAACTAGAGAACTTGTGAATTTCCTGTGTATGGGATATTGTCAAGCTGGAGCATGAAAGGGAAGCTTGCATGTCCTGTTTGTAATATAAAAGTCATTCTATGAGATTGGTTAATGGTGGAAAATAATGATTTATGGGTCACCGACGGTACCTTGAAAATAATCATCCATGGAGGAAAGAATATTTTATTTGATGGCACTATAGAAAGAGGCTCGCCTCAAAATCCAATTACCGGTGAACAAATTCTTCTTCAAGTACAAGATCTTGATGGTGTTGTTTTAAGCAAGGATCATGCTATCAAAACAAAGTCTCACATCAGAAGAGAAAAGATAACTGAGAAAATGTGAATACTAATAAACCTCATAAGCTTGTATTATTATTGTACATGTTGTACAGAAGTACAGAAGTACATAACAACATACTTATAGAACTACAGAGAATAGAACCGTTGGAGAATAGATGAGATAACAATACATGGGCCAAAGAATACATGGGCCTAAGTATAAGATGACATGGGCCTAGTTTCTAACACCCCCCCTCAAGATCGAGTGTCTGTACAGAGGAGATCTTGCAGTAGAATAAGGCCAATGTCGTGTAACAGGGATGAGTATGTTTTCCCCGCAAGAGGTTTAGTAAGGAAATCAGCTAACTGATGCTTGTTTGGATATGTGGCTAACTGTAACGAGGCCCTCTTGTATCTTCTGTCGAACATAGTGAATATCCACCTCAATATGTTTGGTGCGTTGATGTTGCACTGGGTTTCGAGCAATGTACACAGCAGATTGGTTGTTACATCTGATTGGAATGGGTTGAACTTGTTGAACTCCAAGCTCTGTCACAAGTCGGCTGATCCAGGCTAACTCTGAAGTTACAGATCGCATGGCTCTGTACTCAGCTTCTGCTGATGAGAGAGACACACTGCTTTGCTTCTTGGATTTCCATGCAATAGGTGATCCTCCAAGCATTATATAGTAACCTGAAACCGATTTGCGAGTGACTGGGCAACCAGCCTAGTCACTGTCACAGTAAGCCAAGAGTGTAAATCTGTTCTGTTATTTAAATAAATACCATACTGTAAAGTTCCACGTAGGTACTGCAGTGTGTGAAAGGCAGCTTTCATGTGTTTCTCTTTTGGTTCCTGCAGAAAATGACTGAGAAGTTGTGTAGTATATGCAATATTTGGACGAGTTATAGTAAGGTAGTTAAGTTTTCCAACAAGACTACGGTATATAGTAGGGTTTGGAAGTGTCTCACCATCATCAATACCGAGTTTGTCTGTCTGTGGCAGGGGAGATACATAGCTGTGCTTGTTAAGCATGTCATGTTCAGCAAGGATTTCTGTACAAAACTTCCTCTGAGTGATGATAAGACCTGTGTCATGAAATAAAAACTCCATTCCCAAAAAAAAGTGAAGCTGTCCTAGATCTTTAATTTTGAATTCATGATCTAGTTGTTGTTTTAGAGTTTTTATTTCATTGGGATCATTTCCTGTCATAAGAAGATCATCTACATATACAGCAAGAAAGGTAACATGTGACAGATTGTGTTTTGAAAACAGAGAGAATCGTTTTCTGATTTTTGATATCCAATAATTTCCAGAAAATTGCTTAATCGAGCAAACCATTGTCTTGATGATTGTTTGAGGCCATAAAGAGATTTTTTAAGGCGACAAGCATTAGCATTTCCTTCTGCTTGTAGGCCCTTTGGGAGTTGCATATATATTTCTTCATGAAGGAAACCATGAAAAAAGCATTATTTATATCAAATTGTTGTATTTCCCAATGATTTTTAATAGCACAACACCAAAGGATCCTTATTGTTGTCATTCTCACAACAGGTGAGAAGGTTTCGGTGTAATCAAGGCCATGTTTTTGGTTGTAGCCTTTGGCTACAAGTCTAGCTTTGTACCTTTCTAAGGTACCATCTGCTTTCAATTTGGTTTTAAAAACCCATCTGCAGCCTATGGCCTTTTTATTCTTGGGCAGTTTGGTTAGTTCCCAAGTGTCATTTTCTGTTAAAGCTTGCAGCTCTTTGTTAATAGCATCAACCCAATGTTGTTTGTGGATGGATTGTTCATATGTTTGAGGTTCTTGAATATCAAGAATCTTATCATATGTTTGTTGGTTTTGAAAAGAAGTAGCAACGAAAGAAGGGGTAGGTGTGATATTGGTGAGAGTGAACAGCTGAAGATAATTGTTATCAGAAGCTGGATGTGTGACATTGATTCCGTTTTTCAGAATTTCTGTAAAGATATCTTGCTCAAACTGGGTTGGGCCTATGTGGTAGTCTTGAGATATGTAGGAGGATGAGAGGTACGAGAGGATCTTCTTATAATCTGGTATGTTTGAGAGGATTCCGGAACAGAAATTGTTTCAAAAATAGGAAGAGGTGGTTCTGTTACAGATTGTATTGTTTCAGAGGTGTATTTGTGGTGTCTGTAACAGGGTGGTGGAAATTGGAAGAATTTTCGTGAGTGTCAGATGTGTCAAATGAAGTATGCTCATCATCTGAAATGTAGACAGGAGGAAGAGAATGAACAGTATCATCAATGTCATCTTGTGTTTGGAAAAAGTCAGAATTTGGATGTTTATATGGAAAGACAATCTCATGGAAATAAACATCTCTAGAGACAATGATTTTATGATCTTTCAATCTGAGAAGTTTGTAACCCTTTTGACCTTTAGCCAGACCTAGATTAATACATGGATTGGACTTAGGACTGAACTTTCCTGGTTTGGGTCCTAGAATAAGAGCATAAACCAGACATCCAAAAGGTTTTAATTCATTGTAATCCACCAGTTTATTGTATAAGACTTCAAAAGGGGTTTTCCCTTGTAAAGCTGTACTAGGGAGTTTATTAATCAAATCTGTAGCAGTAATAATGCACTCTCCCCAGAAATCCAATGGTATTTGAGATTGAAAGAAAAGAGCACGGGCTGTTTCCATGAGGTATCTGTGTTTTCTCTCAACTACCCCATTTTGTTGGGGTGTATGAGAGCATGAAGTTTGGTGTGTTATCCCTAAAGATTGGAAGGAAAGTTTCCCTTCATTGGAGTTTCCTAACTCTAGGGTATTATCAGATCTAATACACTTGATTTTAGTTTCAAATTGTCTTTCAGCATAGGTGATAAAGGATTTCAGAAAGGAGAATGCTTCTGATTTAGTAGTCAAAAGTTTTACCCAAAGGGCTCTGCTTTTGTCATCAACTATACTTAGAAAATATCTTTTATTGTCATATGTAGTTTGTCTGAATGGGCCACATATGTCAATGTGTAAAAGATCTAATATTTGGGCACTAACAGTTGTAGATTGTGGGAAGGGAAGTCTGTGATTTTTGGCTCTATTACAACTATCACAGAAGTAATTCACATATGTTTTATGGTTTTTAACAAGTCTAAGTCAAACAATTTTGTCTAAGGGAGGATGCCCTAGTCTTAAATGCCAATATGTATATCATTATTAACAGAAGAAGCAAGAGAATTTTTAGTGATTGTTCTCATATCAGTTTCATGTATTTGTTTACAATCTGTAGCAGAATTGATTGTACTCTGAGTATTTCTATTACAAACAAAAACATCCAAAGCTTCCAACAAAAGAACACACAGACCCCTTTTTTCATAGCCTATAGTGACATGGAATGTGCTATCAAGGTCCTGCAAAAGGCATGTATTATCATACATAAGAATCTTAGCATGTATCTGCATGAGAAGTTTCCTAACGGATAATAAATGGAACTTAAATGTGGGCACATAGAGAACATTCTCAAGCAGGAAATTTGTTGTTAATTGCACAGTACCAAAACCTTTTATGCTACCAGGGTGACAATCAGGCATTCTCACAGAGTTATTGCACGCAACAAATTTTCATCCAAAAACAACCTTAATATTTCCACAAATATGATCTGTGGCTCCAGAATCTATTATCCACAGATTCGTAAAATCAGAACAGAAAGCAGTTGTTAGGGAAGAGGTTGTTATACCTGCAAACTGATTAAAGAAATCAGTTTCATGACTTTTTGTAAGATGATCCTGCTCCAGGTATGTACTGAGAGATGCTAACTGTCGTTGTGATAATCCCGGTACACTTCCTTTCTTGTCCTTGAAGTAGGTCGTCAAGGCACGCAGCTGTTCATTGTTAAACCCAGAACAGGGTTGTCTCCTTCGTCAACTTTCACTGATTCCTCTGTAACAGAAGCAAATATGGGTTTCTTAGACTTTGTGGGATGTTGTGCCAGTGTGGTGGAAAATTGCCCTTGATCCAGTAACATTCATCATACGTGTGGCCATTCTTTTTGCAGTGAGAACATTTTCCTTTGTTCCCGTCAGTCTTCACGCTCCTTTCACGACCCACGTTTGCTCTACTTCCCGGTGTTAGGGTTTGTGTTGGCGAAGACTAAACTTTCAGCATTCTCGCCTTTTCTGGCCTTGTGGGAAGATCGATGATTTTCTTCATGCCTTAGCGTAGAGTAGGCTTGGTCGAGCGATGGTAGAGGAGTAAACATGAGAATGTTGCTCCTGAGCGATTTATAAGAAGTGTGCAGACCCATCAGAAAATCGAAGACCTTCTCATTTTCTTGTTGTTTGATTATTTCGGCGGCGGAACCACAGGTACACGGAGGTATGTTCCTCAACTCTCTTTGTTCGTTCCAGATTTTGATCCACCGGGTATAGTAATCTTTGATATTGTCATCTCCCTGCTCGATTTGGTGCGATTCTTGGCGGAGAGCATACAATCGGGTTTCTGGCGGATCATCCCACCTTTTGCACAGGTTCTTCCATGCCTCAGCTGCAGTAGTGTTAGATGACACTCTCTTTAATTGAGTCATCCAACGCCGTGAAGAGCCACGCTAAGACCATGCCATTTGCCTTGTCCCAGTCGCTTCGCCTTTCTGAAGGGAAATCTTCTCTTTTAGCTTCTCCCGTAATGAATCCCACCTTGGATTTGGTAGATAATCCCACCGTAAATGCGCGTTTCCATGTAGAAAAACCAGAACCGCAAAACTTGTGTGCGAGTAGGGTTCCTGGACTGTCCGATGGATGGACATAAAGAATCTTGTCTCTTTCTTTCTGTCGAGGAGTCCTTTTTGTTTTGAGGTGGCTCATCCTTTCCGGCGTCTTGTTTTTGGATCTGAAATTTCTTCATCTAGGTCAGTCATGGCGGGTGATTGTAGGGAATGGGAGGTTGAGGAGAAAGAAAGTCGAGGAAGGAAAGAAAATAAGAAAGTGTGGTTGTTTCTTTTCCTTTCTTGTTTCTTGTTTTTCAGATCGAAGTTGAGGAATAAAAGTATTCTTATCTCTATTTGCTCTGATGCCATGAGAAAATGTGAATACTAATAAACCTCATAAGCTTGTATTATTATTGTATATGTTGTACAGAAGTACAAAAGTACATAACAACATACTTATAGAACTACAGAGAATAGAACCGTTGGAGAATAGATGAGATAACAATACATGGGCCAAAGAGTACATGGGCCTAAGTATAAGAAGACATGGGCCTAAGTTTCTAACAATAACTCCCATACTGGAAGGACCATTTGATACGTCATACCTTGGATGTGAAGCACGTAGAGAAGAATATATGTGATAGTATACTGGCAACAATCTTAAATGTGATCAATAAGACGAAGGATAACTATAAGTTACGTCTTGATTTAGAAGTTATGGGTATTAGACCAAAGTTGCATCCTATCACAAATGGGCAAAGGATATAGTTACCTAATGCCCATTTCACTTTATCTCGCGAGGGGAAACGACGTTTTGTAGGTTCTTAAAGCAGTTGAAGGTACCCGATGGATTTTCTTCAAATATTTCACAGTGTAAGAATATAAATGATAATAAGATTTCAGATTGAAGAGTCATGACCATCACACTCTCTTGCATCATTTACTTTCTCTTGCATTGCATGGCCTTCTCCCAGAGGACACATATGAACCAATTCTCGAGTTTTCCTTGTTTTACAAGGATTTGGTTCAAACATATGACTATTGATGAACTTAAAGGTACTGAAGCTCAAATCCTAGTTACCTTGTGCAAGTTGGAGAAGATCTTTCCTTCCTTTTTTTGATGTGATTCTACATTTATCTGTTCATTTACCATACAAGGCTATGCTATGTGGGCCTCTACATTCTCAATGGACGTATCAAGTGAGAGAAACTTGTACACTTTAAAATCTAACATACGCAACATGGCTTGTCCGGAGGGATCTATTGCATAAGGGTATATTGTAAAAGAATGCATGATTTTTTTAAGATATCTGCATAACACAAAGACAAAGTTCATCCGTCTTGATCGAAATTATGATGATGATGTCAATGTCTCGGACAACCTGGTTTCTTTTTTTTTTATAAGGGGATAGGTCTTGGATGTGGTAAAAGTTAGAGACTTAGATGCACAAGAATTAGAGCAAGCTCATATGTATGTCCTTAATAATTGTGAAAAAGCTCAACCATTTCTTCAGTGAGTCATACCCTTGATCTTTTACTTTTCCACAATATTATTTATGGTAGACATGGAAAATTTATGCAATATATGCTCCATATTGTAGGGACTATGAAGAATTCGAAAAGGACAACCCACATCAAGTGTCTTCTAGAGAATAGAAAAGATATTTTAGTGAATGATTTAAAACAAAAGTAAGCTTTGAATGATTCAATTTCTTTATATAGATATAATTTACCTTTATTTACATACTAGAATTGGTGAATACACGTATTGACAACTAATGTTATTTAGGTTGCAAATTTATATATGGTGGCTACTACAGAAAATGCTTTAGAGAATTGTTAAAAAAGCTTTAAAGAACTGTTAAAACGAGTTCTAGTTCTTGAAGTTCTCTATAGTATGCTCTACTTTAGACTATTGTGATTAACAGTTCTTTATACTCACTTATAACTACTGTTAATGTCATGATACACAACTGTTATTAACAGTTATAAAAAAACCTTATCATACTACTATTATTAACAGTTGTCTATTACATTTTGAGAATCATTTTGCTATGATTAGATATTCTATATACTTTCTATGGTTAGAAATATTACATATATTAATATTATTAAATTTTTACACTATTGTTATATTAAAATTCAAACTTCAAACAATAAAGACAGTCTAACTCAAACAAATTCGGCACATATAAAGCTGTCAAAACAGTTTTCTATAGTCAATTCACCAAAAACGCTACAGAATTTACAACCGTGATTAACAGTTTTCTTTTGTAAAATAACAGTTTTCTAAAGCACCTTGTTCTAACAGCATTACACTATTTAGGCAATCCATAATGACACTTGTTTTAGTAATAATCCTATAGAATAGCATAATAATCCACAATTACACTTATTCCAGCAATAATCCTGTGCAAACAACAATATATAGTCTACAATAGCTAGCAACACCTACTAAAACACTTTCCATAAACAAAACATAAGTCTTCTATCACCATGTCAACAAAACATACAATACCTACCATAATTCAAGTGTATTTTTGCAATCCAATGCACATACATCTAGCAAACAATTCAACCTATCATCTAGATGTCTTGAGAGTCACCATTGACATGCTACATACTACACTTGATCAATACTATCGGAAAAACTAGTCAAACTCTGAATCCAAATGCTTCTACATATAAGCTGCCCATTACTCTCGAATGTCATCAATTTCATTTTGCTCGTACGCTCTACCGTTGTACCCGCACAAGTACTTGAAAGCACAATAAAAGTAACATTAGCTCATTACCTAATAAATATCATTATATATGCATTTGATAGTGTATAATAAATATGCTTACCTTTGTAAGAACAATTCTTTTTATGCTCTTTATAATCTCCTTCATGAATCTCATCACGGAATAACCACAAACAATGCACAAAAGGAAAAAAATAACACATTACTCTACATCATCAAGAGGGTAGCATTTCAAGCAAACACCTCTGTAAAACATCAAGCATATAGACCCCGATCATAGCTAGATTCTTCCTGCAAAAGTGAAACACATAAACATAAGAAAGAATGATAAACTATATGCAATGTAATAAAACATAAACAAATAGCCAAAATGCGAAGGAAAATAATTATGTGGCCTTCAACACTGGAAAAAATATGAAAAAGAATTATTCGTCACAATAGATGAATCGGCATCCTTGAAACACTAGATATAGTGAAGTATTTTGAAAGTCCCCAAACATGAAAAACGTAGATCAACCATGATTTTATCATTCAACAGAGAATGGAGCAGACCTGTTATTAGTTCTTCACCTGTACTAGCGGTAGTTAGGGTTGTACATGCAACTCCCACCATACTTCACTAGATTATTAGGCTGTGGAAGTCGAGATGCCTCCATCCAGCAAAGAAAGTTGAAGCGACAAATAGCCCAAAGACATAGTATTAGTAGTGCTATTAGACCCTAGATCATTGCAAAATCATCTTCCGTCACTTGAGAAGCCAAGGCTTTTGCTGTATACATTGGTACAAATACAAGTTTATAATGCTTTGAATTGATGCGAACACTTCGCAACACAGGCTTATTACAACGAGACCTTGGTTGGTAAGAATATAAATCAGCCATATAACATTTAGCAACACTTTATAAAATTCAGTTGTTAAAGAAAGATCTCAAAAGTTGCACACTTGAAAAATGCTTATCATCACTGGCGAAGAATACAGAAAGAAATTGACGGACAAGCACAATTGGTTTTGGGTAAAGGTAAAGGAGCAAAGAAAAATACATTTGTAGGCAGCAAGAAGCATGTCATCATGGACACGGATAGCACCAGATATGATCTAGTCCAGGCCAAAACCAGCGAATATGTAAGCATTATTTCCATGCACAAATTAGATCATTATGATAGAAACAAATTGAAGAACTCTTAGCAACTTCCAATGTAAGATTAGAATTGAAAGGGAAAGGTACAAACCATGACAGAATCTCCACACTTTCTATGGTACAATAAATTACCATTGATCTACATCTGAAATCTTTATAGTTATACTAATTATATCATTTTCCAGCACTACAGAAACCTTCTATATGTTCAAAGTGCGACAAAAAAAACCATAAGCTTCTATTGTTATAATCACCAAGAGCAGAAGATAAGTTCTATAACATTACCGGCTCCGAAGGCACAAACAGAAGAAGAAAATGAGAACATCACGGAGTATGTATGTTCCTTGTTCGCTAGTTAGGGTTGCAAAATTACCTTGGGTGAAGAGAATGAAGAATCACACTGAGCATGTATGTTCCTTGTACTTCTCCCTACAATGTAAATACACTATGATGAATTGTTATGATATTATAGAGAAGAAGGAGTTATCAGTTACAGGAAATATAATTTGTATTAAGCTGATCAAAAGCTACAATCAATTGCTAACTTACCGTTTTGGTCACACATGGGCTGCAAGTGAAACATGGATAGTGGCCTGATTTGTTTCGGGACCTTGAAGGAATCTGTACATCCAATCTGAATTTATTATTAATTGTACAATGTCAAATACAAACAAAGGATGCTTGGATGACATAAAACAATCTACTATATGTCAATTTAATAGTATTCAGTAAAAGTGTTTTGTTACAGTCAAAGTTTCAGCGCGAATAAAAGTACAATCAATAGACAGACAGATGTAGTGTCAAAATTTTGGACATGACTATGAATGCATGTACCGAAACTGCAAATGAAATGTCAACCTATATATCTCTCACATGCAATTTCTCCCTAAATTTCCTCTTGATTGTACTCTGTCAATCCAAGGAAGTTGTCAGATGCACATACCTGCACAAAGAAGACTTTCATTAATCTATTTGCATAAAATTTAGTTTTGCAAAAATCCAAATATTCATAGCCTTAATAAACATACAGATATCTAAAGAGTTGTTGAAAAGAATAAATACTGATGGCATTATCTTTGAAGTTAAGTTTTTCATCATAGTTTGACCAACATGAATGGGAGCACGGATTCATCAAAAGAATTTCTTGAGTTGAGAAAAGTTTGATACAAGTTCAGGAAAATTGTAGGAAAGTTATGTTTAAAAGTATATGTTGCTTGAAGTTTCATGGACGTATAATAAAAAGTGTGGTTCAAAAACAAATACGGGAATAAAAAGCAAAATATCCTATTTTGATTAGCAATTCAATATTATCCATAAAGGTATCGTTCATAGCATTTCTTTAATGAAAAAAACAATCATATATTTACAAATACACAAGGACCAAACCTACTGTGGGAGATAATTTTGATTGAGGCAAATGCCACATTCTGCAAACTAGAAAATAGAAATGTTTATGACTCTTTGCTCAAACAACTATTGAACACATTATTGAAATTTTAGCAATATGCAAATTTCGTTGTTCTACAAAAGGGAATATTTAGACAGTATAGAAAATTCTTTTAGCATCATCAACGAAGCAAAGGGCTACATTTCATCAATAACAGGTTACAAAGGAATCCTGCTGGTTGAATTGTACTAAGCATAATGTAGAAAATGGTTCACATGATTTATAATCAACATAGAAAAGTATTTTTAGAGAGAGGCTTACCTGGCCAGGCCTCATGTGAGATAGAAGTTTCCAGAACTTGAAACATCGATATTGCGCCCATCTGGTATTCTGGTGATAAATTCACAGTGTTGAAAGTTCCTATATTGTAACTTGCACCACTAATTCATCTAGAGACTGTTAAGCCAATCCATAAAGCATCTTTCAATAAGGCACTTGCAAGTCTTCAAGCATTCCAATAAAGGCAAAAAAACGTCATACAGGCAATACTGACCAAATTTCTTGAACGTATAAACTATTTGACAAGTAGCAATACCAAAATAAAACATCCCAGCGTTACTGTAGCCAACAAATGAGATATAACTCACCAGATTAACAAGCTTTTTTTGGGCAACATTGTTCACTAAGTTAGTCTAACATACTCAACAGGTAATATGACCGAATGAACTAAATGTAGGAAATATAATAGCTAAACAATTATTGCCTATCAGAAATCCAACCGAAGAAGGGAGCAACTTACCAATGAAGGCCGGTTGGGGATGCATGCAGCAAACAAAGCTTGGACATCAATGTGAACAAAATCCAGTAGGAATTATCTACCAGTTCATTGTTGCATAACCAAATCACTAATACGATACTTCCCCAGACTTCACAAGCTAATAAATTCTTACCGATTCCTAGCACAAAACCAAACCACACCAGACACTAAAATCACAGAGAAACCCTAGCCTAGCTTCAGAGCAAGAAGAAGAAGAAAAATGAGAAGACGGATCTGATGGACAAAAGGCCTGATGAAGAGAGCCGGTGAAAAAGAGAACTGAAATAGAAGCTTGTCGATGAAGGTCGATGAGAAGAATCTCGAGATTTCTCGAGTGAACGAAGCCTTGTACATAGAGAACAGTTCCTTTGGTAGTGTTTGTAGTTCTCGTGCTCTGTTGAAGGAGGCAACCAGTGCAGGAGAATGACATACAGGTTGAGGATTTGAAGTTACCATGCTCTGGCAGGCGAGTTTGAACGAGGAAAGAGGAAAAGAACATGGAGCGATTAGGTTGAGCAATGAAGGAGGAAGGCGGGTGCTCTGGCTCGGGAAGAAAACAACGCTGGGAGGAGAAAGTGATAATAAAATTGAGGGACTTGGGGTTTATCGATCAGGAGAATCTCGCGCCTAGTATATTTTTGTCAATAGGGACACAGAAGGTATATTTCATGATGATATGGGTTTTATGTCATTTGGTCAAAAAATTTAGATCCTCCGCCCCAGATTTTTCAAAACCGTATAACAGTTGTATAAAGCCACTTATAGAGAACAAATATTATAACAGTTGTAATATCTAATGTTTTAGTAACCCAATTTGCACAAATCCATCAAAGACTACTACAATTTTGTAGCAGTTTTCTTTTATACAGTTCTTAAAAGCAAAATCTGTAGTAGTGGGAACAACAGTGAGAGCCTTGCTTTCATTGTCACGTGGTCCATTATAATGTGTGATTAGTTTTTATGGCTATGTGTTAATGGATATCGGTTTCGTATGGTATCTCCCTCGAGAAAGATCAAGATCATAGTGTCGTGAGTGCTTGTGGTTGGTAATGATGGAAGTGGGTTAATTAATTACTATGGTCAATTGGTTGAATCATCGAGTTGCAGTATTCGGTGATAGGCGTCTAGTCGTGTAATGATGTGATATTGTTGATATAAATAGAAGATTGAAGGAGGATAAGTACGGGTTTTACAGTGTAGATTGCAGACGTGTTTGGAAGTCTACTGAGCCTTTCACTACTCAAGCTTCTAAGTGTTGTAGTTGGAGATTAGAATAACAAGGTTGGCATATTATGCCAAAGAACAACCACCGACATATATGAGATTCAAGATGTTTCTGCTGGCTTTATACCCGAATAACATTTTATACAAAAAATAATTCGTCTTTTATCAATTTATCTAACTAGGTTTATCAATTTGATTTTTTTGAAAATAAGATTAACTTATTTTTATTGGTTTTACATCATTGTTTGTTTGTTATTGAACTCTATGCGTCTTTACAACTTTTCAATATTAGTGTGACATATCATCCATCTACCACTTTCATGTATGTACTATTTGTGGTTGCATTTTGTAGGGAAAATGTTATCACCAAAAACAACGTGAGAAAGCGAATACAACTGCACCAATGATTTCTAAGAATCCAAGATATACAACCAAGGCAATTAGAGAGAGCCGTGGATTTCATTGGGTAGTTTATTGCAGTATTCTCGGATGGTGAAAAGACTCATGTTACTAGTGAAGGAATGAACAACTCCAACATAACAAGAATGACACTCCAACATCATCCTCAACCGCAAAAGCTAAGGGTCAACACAAGAGTAACACGAGTCTTTCTATATCTAGATGAGTTCATCGTCCAACTATCCTAAATGATAGTGTTGATATTTAAGGTGATAATTTGTGGCTCCAATTGAACAAACTGCTAAATAGATCAAGGTGATAATATTACCTCTAAAAATGCTTCTCAATCTTCACTTGTCGAGCCTACTTGTGGAGGTATGCATTTGATCAGTTATATATGTATTTTGTAAGTATTATTGTTAAATCGTTTACTTAATCTCTTTCACTTGACATTATATTATGTAATAGATAACTCTACTTAAATATTTGGAAGTCTCGGGGTAGAATTTGTGTAAAAAAGTTGCACGACTTCAAAAGGAATACAAGTTACCAATTGCTTTTATTAATGGTCGTGCTGTTGGTGAAAAACAACCAAGAGTTTAGTAAACACTTAGGCAAGTTAATTCGTGACCGTAATATATTGCCTGTTCGCTTTCACTCTTGGAATGATGTTGATCAAAATATAAGGAACACCTATGGGTGCTGTGATGGTAATAAATTTTGATTCGTACTACCTCCTATTTTAAATATAAGTCGTTTTAGAGATGTATCTAGATTGAAAATAGTCCAGATTCATCTCTAAAACGACTTATATTTAAAATAGGAGGGAGTATTTTGTAGCGTTTAAATATTATATTTTGTTGTTGAAACATTATTGCAATATTTATATTTGAGTTCGTAAATCCTGTTGTAGGAAAAGTTCTCCAACAATGAGATGGAAAATTACAAGGAATCCACTTTTTGTCATATGAAAGAGTTATGGACCAAGTGGACGAGGTGTATGCACCAGAGCATTAAATGTTGGAGAAATTTTCCATCTAACGAAGAGCAAATTTCTTATAATTTTTCATCTGATTG